>CM075978.1:23177038-23436368 GCA_038087875.1 Malacoraja senta
TTTTTCAACTCATCTAGTGTCTTCTGAACTCGTGGATCAGGTCGTCCAAGTGGGACAGGCCCTTAAAGAACACTTCTGAATAGACAGTAATCGTTTAATGTTTTAGTAATTAAACACCTGTACTGGAAGCACACAGAGGAATGTTAGAAAATATATTTGCGCACAAATAATGCAAGTGGTGACTGAGTCAATTTGAATCACAACATTTAACAGGGAATAAAATAAGCACCTGAAAAATGGAAGAATGAAAGGACAAATCAACGGGAACTGGAAAGAGATATTCGGAACATTGCAGGAATGCACAGTCCACACAGCCTCCTTTCTGCTTTGGCTTTTAAGCTTTTAAGACATTTTTGGACACAATACTTCTGCAAACCGATTTTTATTTCCAAGTCCAGAAAAAAATAGAGCATCTTCAAAGCATTGCCCCAATGTAAAATGTTACTTTCTATTTTGTTATGAATAGATTAGCACAGCAGAATAAATCTGAGCGGAATACTCTAAATAGAGGCAGCACTTTGAAGTAGCTCTGTCTTTGACACATTCTCTTTCCAGGAAATGTTGTTGTTTATGTAGGGGGTTAATTCACTTGGTCTCAAATGCCTTATTTAGTCATAGATAGCTCTTTCCATTACACCAATTATTTCATAAATGGATCGAATCACTTTATTTCCTCACATAATAAGCAGGCTGTTCACATAAGGGAAAGAGTACAGTGAAGTGCAACAAATTCAATGTTTACAGGGAATGAGCTGTGAGGAAAGATCAGAGAACATCAAACTCCATGGTCTGGAAGGAGTACAATTTAAGAGGGATTTAGGAATAGTAATCCATTAACTTCAAAGTAAACACTGAAATCAGGACCAAGGGACATAAAAAGAATTTAGTGAAAAGTCAATATGTTAATTTGGATCAGATGCGAGTCCATCTTCGCTCAAGATAGAACTAAATAGCTTTGGATAATCTGCCAAGTCAGATGGAAAACTCAAAGATCTGGAATGTTAAAAAATACAACAAAATGTGAAGGTGAGAAAATCAGTGAATTAAAGGGATGAATCTTGGTGCAACAAATAACAAGTTTTTTAAAGTTCCATCTATTTAATGAGTGATTGTCTCTGATTCTTTTTTTACAGTTTAACAGTATAGATTTTATGATCAACAGCAAAGGAGCCACACACGTCACTCTCTTCAAAGTTTTCATGAGATTTAGAGCACAAACATAT
The DNA here is from genome assembly GCA_038087875.1 of Malacoraja senta. Classification (NCBI taxonomy): domain Eukaryota; kingdom Metazoa; phylum Chordata; class Chondrichthyes; order Rajiformes; family Rajidae; genus Malacoraja; species Malacoraja senta. The sequence continues at coordinate 23,178,262 of CM075978.1, forward strand.
GTCCCAATGTCTCTTTGCCTTCCACTGGGGATCTTTGGAGACCAATGGCATGGCGGGCAGCAAGGTGTCTGACCAACCAACATGGCAGTAAAGTTGGAAGGAAAAAGAAAGAAAGTACTGATCATATTTAAATCCTTTTACTGAAACATAATAAAGATTAGAACAAGCACATGGATTGAGGAATAAACCTCAATAACAAAATATAAATCATAGAAATATGTATTTTTATAAAGATCTATATCATTACCCTTTTTGGATGATGATACTGCACACGCATTAGAGAGGCCAATGCATTGTTCAACAGTAAATATGACTGTACTTCATTAAAATCACATACTTCAGAGTTAACAAATATGAATAGTTGTATCATTTGCTATGGCAATTTTGGCTCATAATTGATTTAAATTCAAACCACTTGAGCAATTTCCAATTCGCTTCCATCGGTGAAAAATAAACCAGACCAGTCTGTTGAGGAGCAGGATTTTTCTGACAATGACGACCATATTTCCATTGCTTGTTGTAGACATCAGAAATTACTTTCAATATTACCAGTAATGATGTGTCCTGGCAGTCTCAACATCATTATCGCCACCATTTCAGTGTTAATATGACCATTGTAGATAGCTTGTGCAAATTGTAAAACAGTAAAAAATTCACAGTTCCTTTGGAGTGCGATTGCAATCAATGAAATGTATCTTCACTACAAAACACAATATTTAAAATATGATGGAAAACTGCTAATGAGCTTTGTAATGTGTTAAAGAAGGAACTGCAGATGCTGGAAAATCGAAGGTACACAAAAATGCTGGAGAAACTCAGCGGGTGCAGCAGCATCTATGGAGCGAAGGAAATAGGCAACGTTTCGGGCCGAAACCCTTCTTCTTTGTAATGTGTTCATTAACAGAGTAATTACTCACATTTATGAAATGTATTAACACAGTAGAACGTCCCATGGGACTTCACTAAAGCAAAGGTTGAGGGGCAGATTTGGAAGTGAGGTAAAAAACAAGGTGTACATGTAGGTTTTGAGGATACCTTTGAAGCAAATGAGAAGGTTATAAGGGTCAGGGTACTTAGAGAGAGATTAACCTGATTAATAGTTTGATTTGTAATGAATGCCACTTGGTCACAGCGCTTCCTCAAAGAGGCATTTCCAGCAGAACCCAAGAGCATTGGAAATAGGAGCAAACAAATGTTGACATTCAATGCAATCATTGCAAATCTGGCATGTTATCCATTTTGCTGCCATATCCCTATATAATTTGTGTCCAGTCCTCAAGCCTGAGAATTTCCAAGATTTATAATCCTCTGAGTAAAGATAATCTGTTATATCTAAATTCTGCACATTCAGAAAAGAACTTCTCAATGTCTTCCCTGCAAAACACCTGAAGCGGGAGCTCATTAATGAGATTCTCATTACTCTAAAATCCAGTGAATCTTCTATCTTCCTTAACCATCTTACTTACTCAATAGACAACCTCTTTATCCTAGTAATTAACTATGTGAATTTTGACGGCACAGAATCCAAAGCAAACATGGACATACAAATATAGACCAATTGTGTGCAGTATTTCAAGCATGGTATTACCAAACCCTCTACACTTACTGCAAGACTTCCTTTTTCTTGTGCCTCCTTTGGAATAAAGTTAACATCATATTTGCCTTCCTGTTTGCTAGTTGAACTTAACATGTTTATTTTAAGAACTTCATGAATCAATACATCAAGATCATTCCTCATGCCTAAAATAACCAATTTCAATGACCAGAGTAATTTAAAAAACTGCTGCCTTTTCTACATGAAGAAAATACTTTTTACTAGACTAAGTGGGACCCATTGGGTTCCATGTTCACACGAGAGGGCTGATCCCTCAACACAATATTCCACCTCTCCATAAATCCCAATATTGGTGGCCAGTGGGGGGGGGGGGTGCTTTCAGGATCGCTAGTATGGGCGTTGTGGGCAGAAGGGACTGGTTTCCAGAGGGCTAGTATGGACATTGTGTGACGAATGGATTCTTGGGCTGGCAGCTCAGTCACTCAGGCCTGGTGGGCTGGCAGCTCTGTCACTCAGGCCTGGTGGGCTGGCAGCTCAGTCACTCAGGGCTGGTGAGCTGGCAGCTCAGTCACTCAGGGCAGGTGGGCTGGCAGATCAGTCACTCAGGGCTGGTGGGCTGGCAGCTCAGCCACTCAGGGCTGGTGAGCTGGCAGCTCAGTCACTCAGGGCAGGTGGGCTGGTAGATCAGTCACTCAGGGCTGGTGGGCTGGCAGTTCACTCACGGCTATTCCTTGAAATTCCATTTAAAGCTGAGTGCAGGCCTCCACATTCAATTTCATAGCGTTTCAAGCAGAGTGCAGGCCACCACATTTAATTTCACAGTATTTCAGGCAGAGTGCAGGCCACCACATTCAATTTCACAGCGTTTCAGGCAGAGTGCAGGCCACCACATTCAATTTCACAGCGTTTCAGGCAGTGAAGGCCACCACATTCAATTTCACAGCATTTCCGGCAGAGTGCAGGCCACCACATTCAATTTTACTTCAGAGTCACGTGAGTGACTACATGAAGAAGACCCGTCAGGGCGCATGCGCGTCATTACGTCAGTCGCATTGGCGCAGACAGGCTGGGAGGAACACAGTTCTCCAGCGGTAAGTTTAAAAAATCCTGCAGGTAAGTTTAAACTTACTTTTCAGGTTGTCCATTGCAGGAATCATTTTCCCAGGTTCCTGCTGGACATGGAAAAATTCAGCAAAACCCAGTGGACCGCGGATAAATTGTGGACCGCGGGGATGACGGCTTCGGACCGCGGGAGTGCGGTAGCAGGCTGGCGGTGGGATTTGCTGGTTGAGTCGCGGACATAACGGTCCGCGACTCCCGAGGTTTAATTCGGGCCGCGGGTTTTTTTATAGACCGCGGGTTGAAGCAAGCTGCGGTCACGATAGAGGTGGCTGTTGGGCTTGTTATTTCGAGTCACTGACAGGCAGGTCAGTGACTCCAGAGAAATGTTTTAAATAGGGGCTGCGGGGTTCTCTAGACTGCGGGGATACCGTCACACTTATTGTGAGAGTCGCTGACAGTAAGGTCAGCGACTCCCGAGGGGGGGGGGGTGCAGACTGAGCGTGGTCGTCGGGGTTACTACCCGGCTCATTGAGGAAGGACCCGACTTTGGCAGCCCATATATGTTTGAACTATGTGGAGCCTGGCCAGGAGGGTCCCCTCTGTTATATATGTATGTCCTCAGTGGAGAGGAGTAAAAGGTCTGTCTCACGAATCTGCGGTCATTGGCGGCGAAACGGGAAGAATCTGCCGCCATAGACCGCGCACTCGTGAGAAAGAACAATTCCCGGGCCGTGCGACGGTGTTCCCAACACCGCGCGGTGCAAAAATAAAATCGACAATGTCGAAAACACTATACTCACCGCACAACCTCCACCAGTGATGCACGAGTGCGCACGGCCGCTCGCACGGGCCGCCGCCAGTGTGGGTCGAGCGCCGTGCATCAAACCTCCTCTGCCACAGCCTCCGCCAGTGACGCACGTGCCGCCGCCAGTGAGGCACGTGTGCTGCGCGGCCGCAGGCACAGCCACCGCTACAGCGCCGCGATCAGGATGGCCGCCGCCACAGCCGCCGCTGGTGAGTCACGTGCGGGGGGCCGACGTCATCGCAGTCGGCCCGCCCTTTTTTTACTTACCGCAAGCACGTGGGACCCGCCGTGTTTGAATTAACTCGGCCCCCGCGCAACATCCGTGCGGCGCTCCGGAGGATAGGCTCGACGCTCTCGCCGTTGCCGCGCGGTCCTCGCTATCGGCGACGCCGCGCTTCACCGCCGATGACCGCAAACAGGTAAGACATGGCCTTAAGGCTCATGGCTGCTTATCAATTCCTCAGTGGAGAGGAGTACAAAGGATCAGTGTGTGGCTGACTCCAACCCCAACTCAGGAAGAGAGATTAGTGGTTTATCACCCTTATGTGTCGAGGTGAAAAAGTAGCATTTTCTGCTCATTCTGAGGAGGTTTCAGGTTGCCCTCCAAATTAAAGACGAACGCTATTTTGAGAAGCGTTCAAAAGGGTAGACATTATAGTTACCACTTGGTCACATTGTGACTATTATACTGAGAGGAAGCTTTGTAGAGCTGTATTATCAGTCACCTGTGGGAGTTACACCAGGTGGCATCATAGTAATTGCTGCTCATTAAAGGGACTGTGCATGGTTTCTTCCCCAAGATGCCGGATAACTCAGTTTAACTGGGATGGGCGTCTTCATTCACATAAATGTCTTTGGCTATGACAAATAATTGTTAAGTTTGTTCCAGCATTTCCCACTATGTCTGATGTACGGGGACCAGAGGCGCTCCAATTCTTCCCTATAGACGGCGTTGGCATCGGGAAGGAGCACGATTTGGAGTCGCTAGCACGTGCAGCCTGTTTGGGGAAGGAGGATACTAACAGAGTATCGAATTGCATGGCTAGTTCTGGCGGCTGCTGTAGGCAGTGACCTGATAACCCCAACTCAGAGTGAGTGCCAAGCCAGGGGTATCAATGTCAGACAACATTGCGTCTTGTTGCAATTCAAGAACGCTCCATCGTAAGGCATGTCAGGCAGCAACACCTAGTAAAGGGTTGCAAAAGTCCCCCCACTCAAGGTCGTTGTGGTCGGGAGAGTGCTACAGGAGGATCCACATGTGCCTGAAGCAACACCTGTTTGTAGGGTTGCCATTCCTCCCACTTGATGCACCACAGTGGTCGAGATAGTGCTAAAATATATGCACACATGCCTAAGGTGATGCCTAGTAAAGGGTTGCAAAAGTCCCCCCACTCAAATGGCGGAGTGGTCGAGAGAGTGCTACAGGAGTATGCACATGGACCTGAAGCAACAACTGTTTGCAGGGCTGCCATTACTCCCACCCGGTTTCTCCGTAGTGGTCGAGATGGTGCTAAAATATATGCACACAGGCCTGGGGCAGCTCCTGTTGCAGGTTGCATAAGTCCTCCCACGTGGATGTATAGTGGATGAAGATGGAGCCACACACACATATGTGATAAGATTGTGGGGAATGGAGTCGAACAACATGCTTGGTACAGAGGCATGTACAAGCAAATGGAGGAGATGGATGGTGATACCTGCTTCAGCTTCGATAAGTCCCACTCTAAAAGAGTGTCTAAGGTTAGTATGGATTAACTCCAAACAGGAATCCTAACATGGCTATGTTCCTGGATCCCATGCTGAATGCATGAGGGTAAGCAGTGGGCGTTTGCCTCTAAAATTGCTGCTCAGTCGCTGATTGCTGATCCATCCAGAGAATCCAAATTAACACCTGACTATTTGGGTCACAATTGATTCAATTAAGTGACTCTGCCCAGGGAAAAAGGGTAGAGCTAATTGATGCTGTATTAAGCTAATTAAAGCATTAAGGATACATTCAGGTCATTATAATAGACCTATGCAGTTATCAGTAAAGACTATTCTGATTTACAATGGTGGATTCACCATGTGTCCAGGAGTTATAGCAAGGTAATGCTTGACCAGCCTTCCATGATTTTGCAGATGAATGTCAGTGCACTCGGGTGGGGTGTCACGGATACGAGTTTCAACTGTGGAGGCAGATGGACTGACCAAGAGGCATCGTTTCTGCAGACATGGGCAATTAACTATTAAGAGGTTTTTATGGATAAGGCTTATTGCTCTAACAAATGTAATCTGCATGTTCAGTTTCAGATTGACAATACTACGCAAGTGTCATATATATTAATCACATCGGTGGAATCAAGTCGGTATTTTGTGACAGATTGGCTAATCAAATTTGGGCCTGGTGCATTGGAAAAGGTATTTCAGCTATTTATCGACCAGGTAGATTCTACATAGTAGCAGACGCCAAGTCACGAAAGTTTCATGACAACATAGATTGAATGTTCAACAAGGAGGTGTTCAATAATATAGTACTTGTATATGAATGCCAGATATCGATTTGTTTTGCATCAAGGTCAACCATCAGATGCCTAAATAGGTTTCATGGGAACCAGACCAGGTGGCAATTGCAATCAATACTTTGACATTGAGGTGGTATGTTTTATATATTTTCCTACCATTTTGCCTAATAGGTCGGAGTCTGCAAGAAATCAAGCAGGATGCCGCTTTGGGGGTGCTTGTAATACCTAATTGGCTGAATCAAGCATGGTTTCCCTTTGATGTTACAGTTAGGGATCCAACCACTTTTTGGTGGTTCCCAAGCGTAGGAATTGACTGGAGCATCCGCTAACTCGGGAAAGTCATCTGTTATGTGATTGTATTGACTTGTTAATTTGCAGGTTTTAAGAAGGCCATACCTGGAGCAAGGACTGTCTGGGTTTACGGTGGACATGCTCACTGTAGCCTGGAGAAAGAGTACTCAAAAGGGGTATATTACTTATGGAAAAAAATGGGAGCAATATTGTGTACAAAATAATATTGACTATAATACTACAGGTATTGTGGATATTTTAGAGTTCCTGTTGACACTCTATGATGATGAGGGGCTCAGTTATAGCACCATTAATACAGCTTTAAGTGCTTTGTCATCGTATGGTTTGGATGGGGTCAGCAAAGATCCTATTGAGTTTCATCATATCATAGCTGGATTGATGAAAAGGATTTCAACTCTAAACCTCCTAAACCCAGGTATATGGCGATCTGGGATGTGTGCGGTCCTCAAGATGTTTCGACAGTAGGTTCCTGGCATCTCTCTGAATTTGCCAAACTAATCATGAAAGTGGTTATGCTCTTGGCATTGGTTCAGAATAGCAAGTGCAGATTTTGAAAAATTTCTGCTAGACAGGATGGAAGTTGCTGAAGAGATTGTTATGTTATATAATTGCGTCCTGTTTAAGCAGAGCAGGCCAGGTGTCACAGGGTTGTTAATATTGTGTTTCAGCATAACTAACTGATCCATGGTTATGTGTAATGGCACATTTATTTTCATTATATTGAAGCTATAAAGACCTTAAGAAATGTGGAAACAGCATTGTTTATCAGTTACATGAAGCCACACAGGAGAGTGTTAGTGCAGACTATCTCAAGGTGGTTTAAAGCAAATGTTCATTAAGGCAGGTATACACTGAAGTGTATATATCCTTTTTTCCACTAGTGCAGCAGCAACGTTGTCGGCTAGGGCGATGGATGTTCACAGCGGCCATATATTTATAGGTTTCGACAGTAGGTTCCTGGCAGTAGGTTCCTGGCAGTAGGTTCCTGGCAACCTGAATTTTTTTTTTTTTAAATTTGACCATCGGCCGATCGCCGATCGGAGAGAGGCTGTTTGCAAATTCAGTATTAAGTCCTGTTTAGTTCCCCTGGGATAGACAGGTTACTGTTTGTTTTGATTATTCAAATCAATTGTTACTGCATTATATTACCATTTCATGTTTAACGCATTATTGATTGTTTCTCATCGAAAGTCAATCAATGCAGTGAGGCCGGGATTTGGATCTGCGGCATAAAATCACAGAGCTTTGAAATCTTCACGTAGTCACTCACGTGACTCCGAAGTAAAATAGTAAGATTAAACGAGAACTTACCAGTTTGAAGTTTGATCTTTATTTTATGAGGAGTTACGTTGGTGATTACGTGCCCGCCACGCCCAACCCTCTCTCATAAAAAAGGTCATATGGTAGTTCTCATGTTGCTCATCTTAATATGTTACTTCAATTATTGTGTTGTCTGTGATTTCATACCGCTGCTTTGAAGATTGACGCGCATGCGCCCTGACAGGTCTTCTTCACGTAATCACCAACGTAACTCCTCATAAAATAAATATTAAACTTCAAACTGATAAGTTCTCGTTTAATCTTACTATTTCACAGCGTTTCAGGCAGAGTGCAGGCCACCACATTCAATTTCACAGCGTTTCAGGCAGAGTGCAGGCCACCACATTCAATTCCACAGCGTTTCAGGCAGAGTGCAGGCCACCACATTCAATTCCACAGCATTTCAGGCAGAGTGCAGGCCACCACTTTTAATTCCACAGCGTTTCAGGGAGAGTGCAGGCCACCACATTCAATTTCACAGCATTTCAGGCAGAGCGCAGGTCACCACATTCAATTTCACAGCATTTCAAGCAGAGTGCAGGCCACCACATTCAATTTCACAGCATTTCATGTGGAGTGCAGGCCACCAAATTGCCAAACAACTCATTGCATTGTCGTTAAGGGCTAACAAATCATTTATTGCCAGTAAATTGTAGACTCACAGTTCACTTGAATCACAGCTTAGAATAACAGTTATAGCCTCTCCCTCGCGATCTTCCAGAGTGTCTGACTCGCGTCCAGGCATCCGGGGTTTTGTAGCCCTGCCCCTACCGGAAGGGGCGTTACCTTAATCGTGGTGATTGACAGGCGAGAGGACCAATCAGCTGATCTCAAGATTTTTTATACTCTCATGACTTTTTTATTTTTTATTGATCGGAAAAATCCTCGGGGGTGCCTCAGCGGAGGAGGACTGTGAGTGAGATGGCCAAAAATCATAGCGTTATAGTATAGTGTTTTTTCTAAAATCAATATACAGCGCAGACAGGAAGTGGTCAAGATGAGACTTTTAAGGGCCTGTCCCACGAGCATGCGACTGCATGCGGCTAGCACGACCTAACGTGGTCGCTTGAGCCGTACAGCCTCGCGGGGCCGGTCCCACTTCGATCGCCGGAGCCGTATGGAGTTGTGCGGGGCTCCTAAAAACTGACACTGTCTAAAAAGTCCGTGCGGCAACGGCCTGTCGGCCCGCAGCCGCATCGAGGCCGTACGCAGCGTCCCAACGGCCGTACGCAGCGTCTCGATGCCGTACGCAGCGTCTTGACGCCGTATGCCTAGCGCGTGGCGTTGCACGATGACGTCACCGCCCGGCATGCCGTTGCATGATGACGTCACCGCCCGACGCCGTGCGACGTCCAAATTCAGTCGGCCCGCCTCCTGCCCAGCTGATTGGTGAGTTTGATGTCGGGACCAGCCCCGCACAAATCCAGACGGCTCCGCCTTTGGAAGTGGGACCGGCCCCGTGAGGCCGTACGGCTCAAGCGACCACGTTAGGTCGCGCTAGCCGCATGCAGTCGCATGCTCGTGGGACAGGCCCTTTAGTTATATAGATTTGGAAAGCTGCAAATAGAAGGAGAAAGCAGCCAGATCAACTTGATTATATTCAAGATTAAAAACAATTCATTGGACAGTAATTCACCTTGAGAAGAATAACTCCTCTTTATTACACCAAGAAGGAGGTCTTACATAATCTTTCCAATTATATACTTTGGAAGACAAACAAATAACAGGTAATTGTTCTCCAAAGACACATTAAGCATGTGTTTTTGCTTCACAGTAATTTTGATGTACAATTTATGTGATGCTTATTTTAACTGCATTCCATACCAGGAATATAATGAATCACCAAGATAATGGAGAATTGTTAAAGCACATGCACCTTGCTTATTCTACTCATTCCAAGTACATTGTACATGTGTGCATATGTGCATGTGATCTACGCATGTTTTGACAGGGAGAATACTGATGCACCTTTTGGGGTTCCCATATCCCCCAATGGTATTACAATCTCAGTCACCAAGGCCGATGTCAAAAGCTCCTCAGGAGGGTGAACTCTTGGAAAGTGGCAGGACCTGATGGTGTACCTGGTTAAACCCTGCACGGACCAACCTTCTGGAGTTTTTGCATACATTAGCAACCTCTCATTACTGAGGTCTGCTGTTCCTAACTGCTTTAAAAGGACATCAGTAATACCCAAGGAGAGTAAGGTGACGTGCCTCAATGACGAACGACTAGCAGCACTAATGCCCCTGGTGATGAAGTGCTTTGAGATTTGTGCTTTGCTATGGCACACATCAACTCCTACCTCAGCAAGAACCTGGACTCACTGCAATTTGCCTGCTGCCACATAAATTTGCTGATGACACCACAGTTGTTGGACAAATTATAGATAATGATGAGTCTGAGTATAGAAAGAAGATCGATCATCTGATTGAATGATACCAGAACAATAAGATTGCTCTCAACATCAGTAAAATCTATGAACTGATTGTTTACTTTCAAAGATGAAGGCCAAGGATCCACAGATCGATGAGTCGGTGGTGAAGAGTCAAAAACCTCAAGTTCCTGGAGCATGCATGTCTCTGAAGATCTGTCCTAGACCCAGCACATTAATGCAATCATAAAGAAAGCCCATTGCCTCTACTTCCTTAGACGATTGAGGAGATTTGGTATGTGACAAATACTCCCATGTACTTCTACTGCTGTATGGTAGAGACTGCTTGCATCATGACCTAGTTCGGCAATGCCCAGGGATGACGAGGATTACAAGAAGTGATGAACACTGCCTGGTCTATAAACAAGTACTGAGCTCCCCACCATTGAAGGGATCTACAGGAAGCGCTGTCTCAAAAAGGATGCACACCACCCCTGGCTATGTTCTCTTTTAACTTTTCACTCCTATCACCGGGAAGAAGGCATAGAAGTCTGAAAACTGTAACATACAGGTTCGGGAACAGCTTCTTCTCAACATCCATCAGGCTATTGAACATTATGAACTGCAACTAAACTCCCAAATATGAACTGCCTTGACTGTACCAGGGTTTTGGGGCTTTGATTTTGTCTTTGTGCCATATTGATTTTTTTTTAGTTATTGAACTTTGTTTTTGTTGTGTATTTATTATATTATCAATGAATACTGTGTTTACAGAACTGTTGGGCTACTGCAAGTAAGAATTCCATTGTCCATTTTGGTACATATGACAATAAAGCACTTGGATCTTGACGATGTATGCTTAAGTCATTAATGAATATCTCATGTGTCTGTGCACTAAACCATTTTGCCCATTTTGAAATGAAAGAGAGATTCATTCCATGTTAATATTAATTGTGGATTTAATCTTTCTTTAATTGTTCTGGGTCTCTTGCATTATGTGTTGTATTCATTTTTTGACTAGAGGGATGTGTCATTTCTTGACAACAGTATAATCTTGCCTAGTTTCTACCATTGGACCAAGTTCAGGAATGACCTCATGATTACAAGACTCTTTGATATTATTTCGTCTCCGGCTCTTTCAGGAATTAAATGATTTAATGTTCACTTCTAATTCTATTACCTATTTTCACAAGCTCTATCTATTGCATAATTCATTAAATACAATTATTGAATCTAACATTCCATGTCTAAGTGCCACATTGGCTGGGAGATGTTAACTCAATACTCACTTGTGTTATAGTGTTGAAACAAAGAACTGCAGATACTAGTTTATAACAAAGGTAGACACAAGTGTTGGAGTAACTCAGTTGGTCAGGCAGTATCTCCGGAGAAAATGGATGGGTGACTTTCCGGGTGGGGACCCTTCTTCAGACTGAAAGTATTGAGTGGGGGGTAGGGGGGGGTGTGTGAAGAGGTCGAGACATGAAAAGACCAGGACCAATCAGAGCCAACCTTAAATTACCTCAGGCAGGATGGTTCCTGGTAGGCCCATTGTTGGCTAGGGAAGGTGTAATCCCAAAAGGGAAACAATGCGAAGAACTGTGGAACATGGTAAAATGACTAGCGCTGATGAATGGGGGTAAGGGATAATGGGGGGAAGGGGGGATGAGAGGGGAGTGAAATAGAGTCTAACCTTTTCAGATTAGATAGAGATTCACATGCCCCTCCTCTACCTCATCTACTGCATCCTGATGTGGGCTTCTATACATTGGCAAGACCAAACGTAGACTCGGCGACCGTTTGGCTGAACACTTATGCTCGGTCCACCTAGGCTTACGGGATCTCCCAGTTGCCAAACATTTCAACTCCCCTTCTCATTCCCATACTGACCTTCCTAGGGCATCCATTGCCATAGTGAGGCCACATGCTTGTGTAGCTTACAACCATACAATATGAATGTTGAATTCTTTAATTTTAAATAATTTCTACTTACACTCTTCCCCTACTCTCTCGCCTCCTTCCTCCACCCTAGTCATTTTACCAGTTCCACAGTTCTCCACTTTGTTTCTTTCTTAAGATCACACTTTCCCTAGACAACAATGGGCTTACCAGGCATTCCTTACCTGAGGTCATTTATGACCGGCCCTGATTGATCCTGGTCTTTTCTCGCCTCCAGCTCTTCATCTTCCCCCCCTTTGCCCCCCCCCTTACTTTTTGCCTGAAGAAGGGTCCCGATCCAAAACGTCACCCAACCTTTTTCTCCAGAGATGCTATCTGACTCGCTGAGTTACTACAGCACTTTGTGTCCATCTGCATTATTGTGTTAGACAGAACTCTCCAGATATGCAGCCTGACCCGCTGAGTTATTCCAGCATTTTGTGTCTACCTTCGATTTAAACCAGCATTTGCAATTCTTTCCTACACATCCTATGCATTATTGTGTCGCTTGAATTGTTTCTCTACTTGGTATGTGTCATAATTTCTTAACTGCTTTTCTTGCACACTTCTCTCCAGATTTGGCTGAACTAAGATCAAGTGAGTTCTGAGTGTTCTGCATTTTGGCATCTCAGCAAGTCTATAACCTGTTGTTTAATATTTAGCATGTATAAATACAAATCGGGCGGTAAAGGAATATTAAACTGGCAGAGTAGATTAGGGAGAAACATGGGATCATCTAAGATAGACACAAAGTGCCGGAGCAACTCAGACTGTCAGGCGGCATCTCCAGAGAAAAAGGATGGGTGACTTTTCTGTTCGGGACCCTTCTTCCGGGAACGTCACATATCCTTTTTCTCCAGAGATGCTGCCTGACCTGCTGAGTCACTTCAGCACTTTGTGTCTATTTTAGGTATAAACCAGTATCTGCTGTTCCTCGTTTCTATACGGGCACATCTAAGTCAGGAAAGGGACCGATATATGACTTGGAAACCCTTTTTCTTGCATGAGTTTTCTTTGAAAATCCTCTATTTATGGAGTCATAGCCCTATAAAGGAACCTAGAAAAATAAATGGATCCTAAATCTAAATAATAAATGTATACTAAAGACATGTTGCACCTGTGGAGTGTCTGTAACATGGCCAATCGTCCCAAGGAGCTTCATAGCAGGGCCCTCTCACAAAATTTAATACCAGGGAATGAAATGAAACATTACACCTCAAAAGTCCCAAAACATTTAAAGTACAGAAACATTTTAATTCAATTTAAATTCAGAATTTAAACATCCCATGGGATTTTGAGATGCACTAATCTGCTTATAAATCTGCTTCTCGTCCAAATCCATGCATAATCAAAATTAGCACATTAATTTCCAACCACCCTGGGTGCAAGATAAGCACTCAGTTTACAGGAGGTCAACTTACACTCCAGAAATCACTCTTAATGTCTTGTAGCAGAAGAAATGACTGGTACAAGTAAGATCCCTAGCACTGCAGTATAAATATTGTGATCAATTATAGTTTTATAGTTCCTTCCCTCCAGAGATGTTGCCTGTCCCGCTGAGTTACTCCAACATTTTGTATTTACCTTATACTTTTGGGAGGGCAGGAGTGAAGGATTCATCAGTTGACTGTTAACAGCTCTAACTGCAGGTAATGAACAAAATTCATATAGTAAACCGAAAGCCAGCCAATTAACCTTGCCTACCATCAAGGCCATGTAAGATGCTTACTGGCCACTAGCATAGTCTGACAGCTGATAGATCACAGAAAAGTCCATCAGAGTGACAGATAGGAGACAGCAATTATTGGTATTCCTACAAACCTAAATCCAAGAGACAGTACCCATTCCACATTGTGATTAATCTTTTTAGCAGTGAGGATTTCAGTGCTGAATTGGCAAACATTGATGGAATAGCACAAACTAAAGGAGAATTCCACCCTTTGGAAGTTTCATTTTATCTGGAGGGATGTTTTTTTGGGGTTTTAATCACTAAAATATCAATGTTAACAATTAAGATTGTTACGTCCTTTAATCGGCAAAGACATGTTGTGCCTCTTCACAGCGCTGTAATTACACAACACTGCCCAGGCAAACAAACAATATTGATTAAAGGCTTGGTCAAAGGGATGGATTTTATGTAGGACAAGAAAAGACGGAAATAGGGTTGTTTAGGAGCAAGGAGAGAAATTGGATCATGGAGCTGAGAGAGTCAAGGCGTGACCATGGTAAAGTATGTAGACAAGGGCAGTCAAAAGAATAGGTATTACAATGGTGGATTTGTGTCCTGGGTAGAGGGGGATTCTTTAAGCTTGCGGGAGGAATAGGAAGGAGAAGAACCTTAAATACAAACCTGGGTAATTCATTTGGAAACAATAGAGGAATGTGAGGTAATTAGGTCCATTCAGAAAGGGCAATGAGAGAATGATACTTGCCATGGAATGACGATGCAAACATATTGTGCTTAAGCTGAGTAGATGCTTACAAATCATAGGGAATGGGGAACAGATCAAGTAAGCAATAGAGAAGCACATGTGCTCACGGAAACATAGACATGCGTACACGCACACGCACGCAGACATACACACACTGTTAAAATTAATAAAAACATTTAACTTAACAGAATTAAATCAAATATAAAGCTCTACATCCTTTCTTCCTCCAAGCAATTTCTCCCAGTCATTTTAATGGGACCACCTTACGTGCCAGGTTTAACCTGCAGTCAACAAACAGGAGCGTGGGCATGGGCCTTTTTGACTCTATGAAGAACCCAACAGTGCAGTGCAGGTGTCCAGGGGCAGAATCCTGCATTGCGTCCTCAGAGCAGAAATAGCTAGTTACAGGCGGATTTGCCAGCAGATCCTGGCAGACCTCAGCAGATATCCTGTCCCATTAATTTAAAAAAACTTACCTTGTACCTTCACACAAAGTAAATTAAAAAATAACTGCACAACAGTCGATGGAACTAAGAAATATTATTCCATCTATTCATCTAGTTGAGTGGTCCTGATGATTCCTGGGGAATTAGTCCTCTGCACATGATTGGACATCACGATCAGATTAATCAATTCTCCATTAATGGTTCTTGCTGCAGGTAGTTGAAATATTCCTAAAATGAACTTAAATCAAGTGGAAGTCCAAACTTCTACAATAAGAGTGTGCAGAAACACAAGACATTAATGTAAACGCAAAAAAATCATCTGGTTTCTCACCTGGGGCCAGCAAAGATTTAAAAATCTCAGCATTGTAAGTAGTTATATCATAACATATCATAGCCAAATACTGTCTCGGATGTTCAGTGGTAACTTGATGGAGTACGTGTCCCATGGATCTCAAAGAAACAGGCAGCTAACTCAAATATAATTGAAGGTTACAATGTAGATATTTGAAAAACTACAATAAATAACTGCGATCTAGAAGCATGCACAAGAAACACAAGGTGCTGAGGAAATCGGCAGGTCAGGAGGCATGAATGGATCGAATGGACAGGCAATGTTTGAGGTCTGGACCTTTTTGCACACTGATTGTAGAAGCAGGAGAAAGGTGGAAAACAGACGTGTGGGCAGGACCAAGCCAGGCAAGTGAGATGTTTTTAGGCCTTATTCCTCCCCTACCTGATCCGGCTATTCCCCCCTAATCCAATCAGTCTAAAGAAAGGTAGAGACTTGAAAGGTCCCCAGTCCACCCCCCTTCACAAATGCTCCCTGACCCACTGAGTTCCTCCAGTACTTTGTATTTTGCACAAGATCTTAGCATCTGCAGTTCCTTAAATGTCAAAATTTTCAGTACTCTACCTGCTGACCAATGATGCTTTTCACATTTCATCAGATAATCTATGTTTCTGAAATGATAGCAGCATTGCACTCGTAAGGCATGATGCACACTGTATTTTTGGTGGAGTTTAAGATGGCCTGTTCCTTGAAGGCTACAAAAATACTTGTATATTCACCGACCAATTAGCACTTAAACTCCGTGGTGGTAGAAATGCATCAACAAAAAGGCGCTTGTATATTTCCAAACTCAAGGCAGAAGAAAGTAAAGAAAACACTTTTGACATTTTGAAAAATGAAAAAGACAAACCAGTTGATTGTTATCAAAAGTGACAAAGGAATACAAGGAAAGAAATAAAAAATCTAAAAAATGGATTATGAAAAAAAACAAGCAAAGTATATGAAAACTACCGAAAACCCCTTTCATAAATGTATTAATAAAACAAGAAAGATAAAGTGGAATATGGGCACGTTAAAGATGAATGCAGTTAACATTACAATTGATAATAAAATAAAGGCAAAGTTATTAAATTAATGCTTTGTATCAGTTTCCTCAATGAGAAAAGAAGACAACGTATGTTCCATTCCAGAATGTTTAAATAAACCAAGAAGAGCAAATCCATGAATTTAAGATTTTAAAAAATGGTAATAGAGAAAATAATGGAATTTAAGGAGCACACATTTTGAAGACTTCATGGTTCCCACTCCAGGGTATGAAAAGTACTTAATGAGCAAGTTGCAGATCATGTCAGCTGCAATTTCGCAACGTTCCCTAGATTCAAGAGTTGTGCCTCTGGATTGGAAAATTGCAAATCTTGCCTCATTATTCTCAAAGAATGAAACCAGATAACCATACCATTGACAGTTTAACATCAATTGCAGTGAGGTTTCAGGAATCCGTCATCTGAGGCAAGGTGAAGGAGAAGTATCAGCTAATCAAAGTGAGCTGGCAAGTTTCTGTGAAGTGGAGGACACGTCTGCCTAACCTAGTTGGATCTTTCTTTAAGGAAGTCAAGAACTATATTGAAATGTCTATCGCTGTTTAGTTTAGTTGAGAGAAACACCATGGAAACAGGCCCTACGGCCCAATGAGTCTACACCGACCATCAATCACCCATTCACACTAATTCTATGCTGTCTCATCTTCTCCTACAAATTGCTCCTACACGTTAGGGCCAATTTTTTCTAGAGACAGTCTTTGGGATGCGAGAGGAAATGGGAGCTCCTGGTGGAAACCCACGCGATCACCCAGAGAACATGCGAACTCCACACAGAGAACACCCGAGGTCAGGATCAAACCCGTGTCTCTGGCTCTGAGTGACAGCACCTGTACCGGCTGCATCACTGTGCCAACTAAACAGACTTGCAAAGGGCATAAGATTTATTCCTAGATTTTCTTGCATTTACCAAAGCTGACATCAGTTGAATCTGTTTTCAAATGTAATATCCCCACATCCTTGCTAGAACCTCCGAATTGATGCTTTCTGATTTTTTTTGTTTCCCTTACATACTTGTCATTCAGCTGATAGGTCAAATTATTATTTTTGATTTACTTTGCACTCAAATTCAAAACAGGGCATAAGAAGACAAGACATAAATAGTAGGGCATTCGGCTCCTCACTTCTGCAATTGCTTTGTTATTCAATATGATGTCAG
Organism: Malacoraja senta; assembly: GCA_038087875.1. Taxonomy (NCBI): domain Eukaryota; kingdom Metazoa; phylum Chordata; class Chondrichthyes; order Rajiformes; family Rajidae; genus Malacoraja; species Malacoraja senta. The sequence continues at coordinate 23,195,552 of CM075978.1, forward strand.
CTACCACCACTTTGCTGCATTAACTCATCATTTGATTCTCTCAATATCCAAAAATCCCCCAAAATATATGATAAAACACACAATCATGATAATTCCTCTCCATTCAATATATTCTTCAATATGAATTTAATACATGAAGCAAATATTTTTGTCAAAAATCATAAACTTCCTAAAGAACTTCTCTCTCCACTTGGAACTAAGAATGTCTTTCAGACTTTGAAGTGTCCTTGTCTCTGGGTATTCTAATGCATATAATGCAGCAAATAAACAGGCAAGCAACACAAAGTACATTGGTTTATTCAAGCTGTGAATGACCCCAGCAGCCACGTTTACTCTTTTTTGCTGGAGAAACCACCACATGCAGCACTGCCTTCCTCACATACCACAGACGCACTTATGCAACCGGTCTGGTTCAGTTTCCTGCCCAACCCCTTGCGATTCTCTCTGCTACTGGCAGAGACTCATTCACAAGCCATTCATTGGTTGATGGGAAACATTACAGAAACAAGCAAAAGAATAGGTAAAGTAAGCAGAGTGAGAAAATTAGAAAAGGAGAAGAAGTGTGGGGAGGGGACTGAACAAATGCATCAGTAACCAACTTGCACATTCCTGAGAGCCCATTTATGGTGTCCATCAAAGATGCACCAGTTTCACTTTCCATTCATTCTATTGAAACACCCTGCCTTCCACTCACATCCCATGTATCTCTAACACACATTTGTAAACCAGCATCTTTTTGGAAACCAGCATCTACTGTTCCTTGTTTTGACATTCTCCACTAACTTATGTCTGATCTGGTCCAGCTGTGGCAAACAATGGAACCATCACGTGGTACTGTCTCTGACCAACTAATTTCAAATGTAGGTCTATGCAATCTCAAACTTTGTATAATTGCGCAATATCAATGCAGGTTACAAACATTTTAGAGGGATTTAGGCATTAAAGTAGAGATGACTTTGACCCAAATTGCGGCCTGTTCTTCACTGCCATAATTCTGAGGCTTGGGCCTCATTTTGAACATGTTTTTGGCTCAAGAACAAGCCAAGACACCACCAACTTGCTCACTCGCTGGTGATGGTAGGGTGGACATTATTCTGAATAAGACTGAGACTATGCAGAATAAATTAAACCTTTACTTTTTTTGATGTTTGCTGATGTTTAATGAAAAAACATAACCAATTCAAATGTGTACAAAAAGCATATTGGAAGCATTGTCAATAGCGTATTCGAGGTAGTAAGCAGTAAACTCATATCAGTATTAATGCTATCAGTCACAAAACATTTATATCTGTGTGAAGAAATATTCCAGGAAAACAATTAGGATCAGAAGGATATCAAGCAATGTGGGATTAATGCAGGTAAGTAGCTCTTGAGATAAAGGGTTAACCATGATTCCTACACTGAAGAGGATGCTAGAATTCGCTAGAATTTAGAAGATTGAGGGGGGATCTTATAGAAACTTACAAAATTCTTAAGGGGTTGGACAGGCTAGATGCAGGAAGATTGTTCCCAATGTTGGGGAAGTCCAGGACAAGGGGTCACAGTTTAAGGATTAAGGGGAAATCCTTTAGGACCGAGATGAGAAAAACATTTTTCACACAGAGAGTGGTGAATCTCTGGAACTCTCTGCCACAGAAGGTAGTTGAGGCCAGTTCATTGGCTATATTTAAGAGGGAGTTAGATGTGGCCCTTGTGGCTAAAGGGATCAGGGGGTATGGAGAGAAGGCAGGAACAGGATACTGAGTTGGATGATCAGCCATGATCATATTGAATGGCGGTGCAGGTTCGAAGGGCCGAATGGCCTACTCCTGCACCTAGTTTCCATGTTTCTATGTTTCTATGCAGAAGAGATTCTCCGGGATGTTGCCTGGGAGTGAATATTTCACCTGTGAGGAGAGGCTGGATTGTATTGGTTTGTGTCTGATAGAGCACAGGAGGCTAATTTGAGATCTGATAGAGGTGTATAAAATATGAGGCATAGATAGCTGAGATAGAAATAAACTTTTCCCGATGGCAAAAATATTTAAGACCAGTGGGCAGCAGGATGTCACAGTGGTAGAGTTACGTCTTAGAGCATCAGAGACGCAGGTTCGATCCTGACTAGGGGTGCTGTCTGTCCGGAGTTTGTACATTCTCCCCGTGATCTGCATGGGGTTTTTCTGGGAGCTCTGGTTTCCTCAAACACTCCAAAGAAATACAGGTTAAGTGGCTCGGTAGAATTATAAATTGTCCCTAATCTGTCGGGTAGTGTTAATGTGCGGGGATCGCTGGTCGGCGCGGACTCCATGGGCCGAAGGTGTTTGTCTCTGTGCTGTTTCACTAAACTAAACTAAACCAGAGGGCGGGAGTGTCCTGGGGAACAACCGCGCCGTTGTCTGGAATGCGCCCTGGTAGGCCTGACTCGCCTCACAGGCCTCCCAGGGGACTGCGGTGAAGCCGGGCAGCGAGGTCTGCCTGGGCCGAAGGAGCCTCAATGGCGGTGGCGATGAGAGCATCAACGAAGGCGATGGGAGCCTTGGCGACGGCAGCAGGTGCCTCAGTATGAGCGTGAGCCTCGGAGGCAGCGGGAGTCTCGGCGGTGGTGGAGCCCCGGTAGCAATGGGAGCCTCGGCGGCAGTGGCAGTCTCGGCAGCAATGGGAGCCTCGGCGGCAATGGGAGCCTCAGTGGCATCAGGAGTCTCGGCGGCGGTGGGGCCTCGCAATTGACCCGCGATCAGCGTGGGGGGACCGCCGTGAAGAACAATGGGAACCCGGCATAAGGGGACCGTCATGAAGAACAATGGGAGAACAAAGGGGGATCCGGTGTGGGGGAGGGGGGGGGGCACTCTAGTTTAGAATCCTCTACCCAGGGGATAAGTCTGCATTTGTTTGTTTGTTCATTCGTTCCGGTTAAGGCGCTGTGTACAAGGCAGCCAGCCAACAGTCGCTTGTCTTTTTTCTTTTTGTCTTCACTTTTAATTTCAAGTTTTCGTGTACCTTGTGTGTGTTGTGACTGTTGGCAGACCATTTTTCCTCCAGGGATGAATAAAGTTTTATCATAGCGTATCGTATCATATATATTTAAGGTGAGGTTTGGGAGATTCAAAGGGGATCTGAGAAAGATTATATTTCATCCTGAGGGATCATGTAATCTGGAACACACTGCTTGTCAAGGTGGTGGCAGTAGGTATTCACACCACTTTTAAGAAGCATCTGAACAAGCACTTGAATCACCAAAGTGTAGTCAGCAGTAAACTAAAGACTGGAAAATGGGATTACTACAAACAGATACTTAAATGTCAGTTTGGACTTGGTGGACTGAAAGAACTATCTGCTGGAAAAGACTCACCAGGTAAAGCACAACTATTGAGGTAAATGGATAGTCAAGGTTTCAATCCAGGCTTCCTCGTCTGGACTTAAGGAAAAGATAGGAGATAGTTGGAATAAAGATGTAAAGGGGATGGGTGGGGCAAGAGCTGACAAGTGGCAGGTAGATCCAGGTGAGGATTGATTGTTTGGAAGATCAAGTCAAATGAGGGGAAGGGGGGAAGGGTGGAGATGGTAACAGAGGCTGGGTGGTGATGGGTGGAGGCAATTGAATGGGGGACTGAATGGCCTGTTTCTACATTGTATGACTATGACTATTACTGAATGGCAGAACCAGTATGAAGTGCTGAAAGGCCTTTTCCTGGTGATTTTTCTTATGTTATCTAAACAGCAAAACCGTTGATATCACAGTTTAAAACAAAACATGTCCCTCTGTGGGGTCATTGCCATTTAAATTATGTTCCCAGAGAGTGAAAGAGTGTTGTTATCTCCTTATAAGATCCTTGAACACTAGCTAATAGGATTATTTTATAATGGATGTCTGAACTAAGCACCCTGGCAAACTGCTCACAGGAAATGTTCAACCTTCATAGTTTTAAATGGTTATTTTTGGATTGATGTTTTGAACTGTCAGCAAAGGAAAATGTACTTGCGAGCTAGATTGGCCACAAATTGATAAGGGACGAGAGAGAGAGAGAGAGAGATGAACATTTCTTAAGACAAATCAAGTAGGGGAAATGCATCCTAGCCTGCTGAGGGAGGTAAGTGTGGAAATTGCCGAGATATTGCCCATAATTTTGCATACGTTTGAAAAGAGCAAGGGAGATGTCTGAGAACTGGAGAATTGCAGATGTTACACTCTTGCTCAAAGAAAGTCTGAAGGGATAAATCCCACTACTACAGGTCACTCAGTTCAGCTTCAAAAGTGGGAATATTTTAGAAATCCTAATCAGGGAGAGAACCAGCAGTGAATTGGATATGTGGCTTGGTTAGAGAGAGCCAGCATGATTTTGCTAAAGGCAAAGAGAGTACCAGTGAGGGAAATGCAGTTCATGTGGTCCATGAACCTCAAAGGATGCTTAATAATGTACCACATAATACTCCTACCAATGGAATAATTGCACCAATATAGTGGGGATAGGAAATTGGCTCAGTAACAAGACACAGAAAGTAGCAGTCACATTAAAATCATGAAACCCAAGTTCAAATTGAGTTCTCTAGCTATTGGTAAGAAAAGCACTGATTTTTTAAGAGGGTAAAAGAGACTGGAATCTGGAACAGAAAACAGAACATCGGAAGAACTCAGCATCTTTGGATGCAAAAGGCGTGAGTTGATGTTTTAGGTCAAGACCTTGAATCAGCAGGACTGAGGAGGAAGCGGAAAGCTTGCTAAAATTTAACATTACGAGGTGTAGGAAAAGGAATAGGTGACGTTTCGGGTCGAGAGTCAGGGGAGAGGAAATGAGGGATATGGAAAAGTACATAGAAGAAATGAATGAAAGATATGCAAATGGACAAATCAAAGCTAGCAGCGATGATCAAGGAAATGTGCAGCCCACGATGGTCCATTGCTTTTCTCCAGGGACGCCGCCTGACCCGCTGAGTTACTCTAGCTTTTCTGTGTAAACCAGCATCTGCAGTTCCTTCGTAAGTAGTCTGACGGCTGGTTCTAATTGTATAAATGATTATTTTTACTCCCCAACACCAGGATGTATCTTCTCTGTGATTCTGTGTCTTCCTTACCACAAAGGCTGGAAACTACTGGAAACAATAAAAAGGAACTACATTATGATTTAGATATAAATAAATCGAATGAAATCTAATCTAATGCCATTTTCTCAATATAACCATTCCCAGGAAGACAAGAATCAAGGCTAAATGGATTTTGCTTTATTACCTTCTCTGTAGTCAGTCACAGTCTACGGCACGCCATCTGTGGGCGTAAAATGGCTGTCACTCGATAACATCAAGCTTAGGATTTTTTATTTTTCACACGTATCTCATCCTGTTCCTTCTTATTGTACTTTGCAGATCTAAGTGACTGATGCAGCTGTCATTTACTTGGGGAGTTGTACAGTAGCTTAGCTGTTTCTTCACTTCGGTACTTATTCAGCCTTCCAGGTAGCATTAATTCAGTTTACGTTTACAAGCTGCAGCCAGAACAGGTGATGGAGTTTCTGTTTATCAAGGCAGCCAACCATTTTTCAACTTTATCTGAATGTGCCAACTTGAGAGCTAGTGAGGAAGGCAGAATAAGTGATTCAGAAACAAAAGCTTTTTCCACTTCAGGTGGTTTCAGTATATTCCTAAACCATCCATCTATGAAGACCTGAATGCGGTGCCAACAAAGGCAAATTATTTTAATTGTTAATATAAAATATTAACATTGTGAACTGCCAGCAGAACACATTCACAATGATTTGTGTATTTTGTACAATAAATCTCTCAAGTGGATACAAAAGTAAGAGACGGAGGATGGTGGTATTTTTCGTTATTTTTCCAAATGGTGGCCTGCAATGAATGGTGTGCCACAGGAATCAATGCTGGATTTTCTGTTGTTCATTATTTATATTAACGATTGGATTGAATGTAGGCAGCATGATTAGTAAGTTTGCGGATGACACTAAGACTGGATACTGCCACTCTCCCAGCATTCTCACAATCCACATTGATTTCACTGATGTCGTGACTATAGACTTATGCTGCATTGGAGAAAGAGTTCTAGCTATTATTTTCCCTTTATTGACACCCCAAGCTCTTTGTTAGTCTGTAATTGTTACCCTGTTGATATTGTTGACCGTTTATTACTCTTTGATTGATACTACATGAGTTTTACTAAAAATAGAAAATCACTCGACCAGTAAGGCAACATGTGTGAAGAGGGAAGCTGAGCTGTAGCTTCAGCTTGATGACCTTCAGTAAAGTAACTCAGAAGGTAGTAACACAGAGGAAGCAACAAGGAAGACTGATGTTCAAACTCTCGAGATGTCCTCGTGAACACTTGTCTTACTAGCAGTGAAACACTGCCTCTGAATCATATATAAATCTTGACAGACAAATCTATGCTGCTGTAAGAATAACCAGTGGCTCAAGTAATTTCACAGTGCTGAATGTAAATACTGGCAAGGCCAGTGACATCCAAAAAACACCTATGCCATGCCTGCCAGTCCTCCCCAATATCCTGCATGGATTGCCACTGTGCTCCGAGAGTACTCTACGATGATGTTTTCAAGAGAGAGTTAGATAGAGCTTTTGGGGCTAACGGAATCAAGGGATATGGGGAGGAAGCAGGAACGGGGTACTGATATTGGATAATCAGCCATGATCATGTTGAATGGCGGTGCTGGTTCGAATGGCCAAATGGCCTACTCCTGCACTTATTTTCTATGTTTCTATGATCCCAGGTTCATCCGCAAATCCACAAATCTGTGCCATCAAGGCTACTGAAGTCCAGCAAAATTTGGATACACTTCTGATCAGCGTACACGATGCCCACAATCAACACTGTGAAACCTAGATGGTCTGCAATGTTCCTGATTAAAGACCCCCTCAGGAATTACTTGGCTTCAACTAGCACAGAAGGCTGTGCATTGCACTCATCAGGTTGGTACAGCAGACAAAAGGTCTGGCAATCTCCTTCACGAATAGAAGCTAAAAGATCTGCCTTACTGTGCGCAAATGTGGTGGAGTGAGATCAGTTCATCACATATCCGCACATTGTCCATTGTTCCCTTCCACAGGAGAAACTCACAATGTAAATCAAAAATTGGAAAGAAGCTAGGAACTTAAGCAAATTGCAAATACCAGGCCAGTGGCTGGTTTATACTGAAGATAGACATAAAGTGCTGGAGTAACTCAGCAGGTCAGGCAACATCTCTGGAGGAAAAGAATGGGTGATGTTTCGGGTCGGGACCCTTCTTCAGACTGGAGAATTCTGAATTTGAGTCTGAAGAAGGGTCCCAAACCGAAACGTCACCACTCCTTTTTCTCCAGACCCACTGAGTTACTCCAGCACTTTGTGTCTAATCTTCGGCCTCGAGCAAGTAGTTGGAGCTGCAGGTTGGTATGTTTTCAAGTCTCGATGGACTTCATCCATCAGGAAAATAAGGTTGCACAATATTGGAAAATAGCAAATGCAAAAGAGATGACAGAAAGCAGGAAATTACAAGTCATTGAGCTTCTCTCTTCTCCCATATGGAATACGTACGTTAGAAGCTATTTGTTAAAGACACAATAGAATAAAAACAAGGGTAATCATGCAAAGTCAACATGGTTTCATGAAAGGAAATCATTTTTAACTTCTTGATTGGAGATCTCTGAAAAAGCAACATGTGCTGTGGATAAAAGAGGAGCAGTGGATGTACTATATGTAGATTTCCGGAATAATATATTCTGTAATACGGTACATATTCAGTGATATTCATTTAATGCGATACCACATTAAAGTTAAATGTTGAAGGTGAAAGCTCATGGTGTAGCATTATCACACTAGCATGGGTAGAAGATTGACAAACAGGGAAGAACAGGTATAAAGTACTTCTCTTATTATATAAATATAACATATTAATTATATAATATATTTATAATTATATATTATATTTATAATTATAATTAAAATTATATAATAAAATATAAACATAAAATATAAATAAATACAAACACAAAAAGTCCTTATCATATAAATAAGTCTTTGGTAAAAATAAATAAGTGGAGTGCCGCATGATGTGCTCGGGCTCCATTTTACGTTGGAAAATGAAGTGGATAAACGTACTGAAGGTTGCCAACTGAAGAAAAATGTGCAGAAAAGTAACATGTGAAGAAGACAAAAGGGGTGTCAAAGTGATGTAGTTAAGATAAGTAGTGGGCAAAGAACTGAGTATTTTGAGGAAAAATGTGCAAATGTCCTCTTTCGTAGGAGAATTAAAAAAAATGTATCTTATCTAAATGGTGAGAGATTACAGAACTCTTCAGGTGCAGAGAAATCTGGGCATCCCAGTCCAAGATACACAGTAAAACTAATGCACGTGCTGAAATTAATTAAGAAACCTAAAAGAACAATATCATTTATAGAAAATAGAAAATAAAATGCTGGACTAACTCAGCGGGTCAGGCACATCTCTGGAAAAAAGGAATGGGTGAATTTTTGGGTCGAGAGTCTTCATCAGACTGAGAGTCAGGGAGGGGGTATCATTTACAGCTTTAGTAATTGTAGCAATGTTACAAAATTTTGAGATTTAAAAAATAAAGTCTGCAATTTATCCCATCAGATAAAGCATAAAAAGACGTTTAATTTGACACCTAATTCACTTTCATATCTTCAGTATTAAAGAAGTTATGGCCATTTTCATACTCGGAAATTAGCATCTTGTTCCCTATTGCTTTTCCATTGACTTAACACAAAAGCTGTGATCGAGGACAGTTAAAAGCCCATAACTTTCTTTAAAATTAAGATAACTGAAAGAAATTTTCAGTTATTATAGATTGAAGCATTCTGAAACAAATATGAAACAATCTTACTTAGAAGACATGAAAGTAAAGCATATAATTAGTTAGTTACCTAATTGTAGCTAATTACAAAATTCAATTACTAGATCTAAACATCTATCAATTTCTTAAGAATAGATTAACATTTTTAAATAGCCTAAGTGTCCAAATAACATTCACACAATAATTCACAATATAACATAATTTTTAAATCTCATTTTCATGAACTTACAGGCCAAATGGAAGGAATTGAATGTTTAATACCTGTAAATTAATGGGCATTTAAATCATCTTGTGAGTGAGGATTTCTGGAACGCGATCTTTTGGAACGTTCATTTGCGGTGAATTTAACCCCGTATTGGCATGAAAAATACTGCCGTTAATTCGGGGAATAAAATCACCGTTTCGCACGAAAAAATGTGAATTAAAGGCTTCTTAAGAAGCACTTTTATACATTTAAATAAACCACTTTCGTTTACCTGTCCCGTGTGTGAAATCCGTCCCCGTTATCGGCCTTGACGCTTCAGGAGCTGCTTTTAAAATTACTCCAGCGCTGACATTGACGATTTAATAAAAATAAAAAAATCACAAAACGCCGCTAGGAACGATTTTTCAGCAAAAGGTTGTACTCCAACGAAATATAATTCAGGACAAGGGAGGACAAACTGCGTTTTAACCCCGCCCCCCCCTTAAAGGCGCGAAAATCGCGCACACGGCCAGTGGCAGAATTACAGCGCGACTGAAGGTAAGTATTGTAATATACCTAGTAATTGTACATGCAATGAGGGAACATATGTTTCAGTTACTTTGGGCTTTGTTGAGACCTCTTCTGGAGTACCATGTACAGTATTTGCCTTCTTATTTGAACAAGAATGTACATGTATTGGAAGCAGTTCAGAGAAGAATTGTTTGACTAACACATGTAACTTGCAAGTTGTCAAATAAAGGCCAGATAGGTTAGGGGTGCATGCAGTGGAGACTTGATTAAAGCATGTCAGATCCCAAAAAATTGGGAATTATCTACATGGAGATGATTAAATATATTTGCTTTGGTATTTGTTTATTATTGTCACATGTACCAAGGTAGAGTGAAAAGCTTTTGTTTGCATGCCATCCAATTAAATCATTTCACATTATATATGAGTACAATCAAGCCATATACGTGCAAAGAGAAAAATACCAGAGTGCAGAATATTGCATTGTAGCAATACAGTTCCAGAGAAAAAGTCCAGTATCTGCAGTGAGGTGGGTTGGAAGAACCTGCCTTTTGGGAGGATTGGTCAGTAATCTGGTAACAGTGGGAAAGAAACTGTTCTTTCCCAGAGTACTTAGGGAAGTAGCCCCAGAAATAGTGAATGCATTAGTGATAATTTTTCAAAACTCTTTAGATTCTGGAGTAGTTCCTGAGGATTGGAGGGTAGCTAATGTAACCCCACTTTTTAAATAGGGAGGGAGAGAGAAAACGGGGAATTACAGACCAGTTAGTCTAACATCGGTAGTAGGGAATCTGCTAGAGTCAGTTATTAAAGATGGGATAGCAGCACATTTGAAAATGGTGAAATCATTGGACAAAGTCAGCATGGATTTATGAAAGGTAAATCATGTCAGACGAATCTTATAGAATTTTTCGAGGATGTAACTAGTAGAGTGGATAAGGGAGAACCAGTGGATGTGTTATATCTGGAGGCTTTCGACAAGGTCCCACATAAGAGATTTCAGAAGGCTTTCGACAAGGTCCCACATAAGAGATTAGTATTATGTTATTGCGGAATATCCTCAAATTATGGAAGAACTCGGGGATAAGGACCTGGACATTTTAAAATGGACATGCTGGCTGCAAAAGGATAAACCCCCAATCCACAAAAGAAGAACTAGTTTAAAAGCTGTCTGTGGGCCTGGGCATTACATGACTATGCGAATGGTGTGAACAGGAAAGGCCGGGACGGAGTTAACGAGATTATCTTGGAAAGACAAAGGAAGGAACCGAGCCTCAGCAAACGGGGGTAAACAGCCCAGCAGCAAGGCAATCATCATCGTGGATGACCCATCCATCGGGACAATGGGAGCCCATCCAGGTGATGGGATAACGATCAGGCTGAGGCATCGTGACATGAACAAACCCATTATCATCGGAAGCCTATTGTTCATGCCAGATCGAAACTGGGAATCATCGAAAGACCCTTTTGTCCAGAGGACCACCTGGGAGGTTTCAAGGGAGAAACTCAGGTATAAAAGGGACAGTCAAGCAAGGTTTCTCTCTCTTTTCTGCTCTGTTGGACGAGTCCTGACCCTGCATCGATCTAGCTGTAAGTACCTCAGACGACCTGGTGAAGTTCCAGGAAATAGGATAGAGGTTGAGAGAAGAAGGGGAAAGAAGGTGTATTTGTAAAAATTTTGTAAAGTAAGTTTTTACGACATGCCCGATAATTTTCTTTCCATAGTCTTAGTTTAAAGCATAAGTTTAGTCACGTATTATGTAGAGTTGGTGAGATTCGATTTCTCATTGTTTAATAAAGCCTGTAAATTTTAGACTTGCTTTGAGTCCGTCTTGGTTTCTGTTTTCTCTCATCAGCACGCTCTGGTCATGTCAACCTTTTATCATATCCCACCATAATTCCGAGGTCTAGAACCCAGGGGAACCCCTTTTTTCGGGCAGTAGGGTCCGAAGTGGAGTAAAGGGAACCAAAACCTCTACAGTATACAAACTTAAAGCACACGGTATTGGGGGTTCAGTATTGATGTGGATAGAGAACTGGCTGGCAGACAGGAAGCAAAGAGTAGGAGTAAACGGGTTCTTTTCAGAATGGCAGGCAGTGACTAGTGGGGTACCGCAAGGCTCAGTGCTTGGACCCCAGCTATTTACAATATATATTAATGATCTAGATGAGGGAATTGAATGCAACATCTCCAAGTTTGCGGATGGCACGAAGCTGGGGGGCAGTGTTAGCTGTGAGGAGGATGCTAGGAGGCTGCAAGGTGACTTGGATAGGTTGGGTGAGTGGGCAAAGGCATGGCAGATGCAGTATAATGTGGATAAATGTGAGGTTATCCACTTTGGTGGCAAAAACAGGAAAGTAGACTGTTATCTGAATGGTGGCCGATTAGGAAAAGGGGAGATGCAACGAGACCTGGGTGTCATGGTACACCAGTCATTGAAAGTAGGCATGCAGGTGCAGCAGGCAGTGAAGAAAGCGAATGGTATTTTAGCATTCATAGCAAAAGGATTTGAGTATAGGAGCAGGGAGGTTCTACTGCAGTTGTACAGGGTCTTGGTGAGACCACACCTGGAATATTGCGTACAGTTTTGGTCTCCAAATCTGAGGAAGGACATTCTTGCCATAGAGGGAGTACAGAGAAGGTTCACCAGACTGATTCCTGGGATGTCAGGACTTTCATATGAAGAAAGACTGGATAGACTCGGCTTGTACTCGCTGGAATTTAGAAGATTGAGGGGGGATCTTATAGAAACTTACAAAATTCTTAAGGGGTTGGACAGGCTAGATGCCGAAAGATTGTTCCCGATGTTGGGGAAGTCCAGAACAAGGGGTCACAGTTAAAGGATAAAGGGGAAATCATTTAGGACTGAGATGAGAAAAACATTTTTCACACAGAGAGTGATGAATCTGTGGAATTCTCTGCCACAGAAGGTAGTTGAGGCCAGTTCATTGGCTATATTTAAGAGGGAGTTAGATGTGGCCCTTGTGGCTAAAGGGATCAGGGGATATGGAGAGAAGGCAGGTACAGGATACTTGGTTGGATGATCAGCCATGATCATATTGAATGGCGGTGCAGGCTCGAAGGGCCGAATGGCCTACTCCTGCACCTATTTTCTATGTTTCTATGTTTCTATGTTCCGGATTCTGGTGGCACATGCAAATATATTAACATTAACAGGCCTGAATGACCGTACAAACTCTGTGCACAGAGATTATGTGCAATTTTAGAAATTGACTAGAAGTGCATTATCCCAGTGTGCTTTGAGGGAACTTAAGGATCTGTGAAGTGTACAAGCTATGAAACTGTGTGATCAATACACAGTGAGAGAAACAGAAGAAGGGACCAGGTACTGACCTCCTGTGGGTTTGATTATCCAAGAAGCTGTAACATTCACAACACTGTCCAACACGCCCAGGAACCCCTTTTTTCGGGCAGTTGGGCCTGAAGTGGAGTAAAGGGAACCAAAACCCCCACAGAATGGCGACCATGGCAGGACCTCGGTGGTTTGGGATATGTGACTTGCCAGAGGGGGTGAGAGAACGTAGCAAGATGGAGGAGAGAATCTTCTCTTATCTAAAAAGATCAATCTCACCAAACAATGGGTGGTAGCACTTTTGACAGCACAGCAGCCCGCAGCAGCTGCAGCAGAATGGACGGAAAGTAAAGGTTATATTAAAGGGCAGGAAAAGGCAGTTTGGCTAGTGTGCCTATCACAGCAGGTAGCCAAAATGGAGAGACAGGTAGAGAATCTAGAAGAGCAACTGAGAAAAGTTTGGGCCAGCGCTGAGGAAAGCACTAGAGAAGTGGAAGGGCTATATGAGGAACTCAGTGAAACCAGGCAGTGTATCTTGCAGGCTAGGGAGTCCCACAGAAATGCCCAGGAATTCCTCCAATGCCAGGCGGTAGAGGCAAAGGAGAGGGAACGGAATGCCCAGGAACTCCTGGCTCAGAGTACACAGAGGTACAGGGAGCTGGAGGGAAAGTTCCAAGATATCCAAGCAGCATACAGGGTGGCCCATAGCGAGCTAGGGGATTGTGATCACGGGCCTTGCCAGGCAAGGGTAGTGCAGCTGGAGGAGACTCTGTCCAAGACTAGGGGACGGGTTCACCTGGTAGGACCAGGGGGGTCCCCTGGGGGCAGAGGGCTTCCCTCAGCAGATGATTCCCCAGGGGCAAAGGGGAATAGACCGCCTCCTGAGGCACTGGGAATAGGTCCGAGTCGGCAGGTGGGGTTCGGGTTGTCCGGGGAGGGACAGGCCCAAGGAGGGGCAGGAGAGCACCCTCAGTTAGCGGCGTCTGCGCTATGTGTAGCACATCACGAGGTGGTGGGGTTACCGATCATGGTGGGAGAGCAGGGGGTAAAGGGGCAACAGCCCCGGGTAGGGCAGATGTGCCCGGTACGGCAAAGGAAATATGGTCCCCCGGTAGGGCAGGCAGATAGGGGCCCATAGAGAGTGATATCATCATTCCCCATGGAGCACACGTGCTGAGGGGGATGGTGGCTCATGCTCCCAGGTTAACCAGGGCGGGAGACCCGTCATTGCATTTTATGCAGGTGCAGCAGGCAGCCGACATAAACGATTGCGATGAGGTAGAACGGGTAAAGCTACTACTGATGACCCTGGATTCCTACCTATGCAAGGCGGTGACCTCCAGGGAAGGGGGAAGACCTGAAACATGGGTAGCGGCACAGACGGCAGTTCTGGAGGCCATGGGGTTGAATCAGGGTAGTCCTTTCGCCAGGGTGGGGGAGACGAAGCAGCAGGTAGCTGAGTCCCCGGACATGTTCGCAGACAGACTGTGGGCAGTGTATGAGGGAGCGTGTGGGACGCCTTTAGATAGGCGGAATTTAGATGAGAGAACAGCCCACTGGCTGAAGACTCTGGTAGCGAATTGCCTCCCGCGAGTTAGGGCAAAGGCCGAGCACTGGTTCGACCCAGCGGACGCAAACCTTAACGAGGCGGAGGTAATAAGGAAGCTCACCCTTGCGTATCGCAACGGGGAGATAAGTGAGGAGAAGCCCATTAAGGGCAAGGTGCACAATATAGTACCGGCACCCCCCAAAAGGAGGCAGTGGAAACAGGAAGGCAGCCGGACCTGTTCCGAGATGAGGCCGGTGTGCTACGGGTGTGGGAAGCCCGGGCACTACAAGAGGGAGTGCAGAAACCCAAGTAGTGCAGTGGAGGATAGGACCCTGGTAGCAGCCGACCCAGCCCCGGAGGAGGGAGCGGCCGTGCCGGTAACAATAGATGTAAAAGATCTATTGGCCTATTTGCAGTCCAAGGCGACAGGTAGCCATGGCAACAGGCCAGGGCGCGCCCGTATCCGCACCCCCGGCACCTTTATGACTGTCAGCAAAACAGCCCACATTCCTATGCCCGTTAGAGTATGGCCCATGTGGGAGACCTTGGGTCAAGATGGAGGTCCAGGATGTGGTCAGGAGTTACCTGCTGGACACAGGTGCTTCCAGTACCATTGTCCACATGGACAATCCCCGTACATCCCCTCTATCTAGTGGGGCGCCCTATAGTCTTGTCGGTTTTATGGGAAATCGAGAAGACGGGGTTTTTCTCTGTTCCCTTGTCCATTCGATTAGGAGCACTCCAGGCGCAGTGGAAGTGTGTCCTGATGAGTTGGGAGCAGGAGGGAAAGGGGATACTAGGCGCCGACTTTATAGTGGCCCACCAGGTCCTGGTGGACCTGAGGAACCACTGTTTGTGGGGCATAGCAGGAGAAGGGGCTGAGAGAGAGAAGGAGGTGATGGTCATCGAGAGGGCACCAGAGAGAGGGGCTCTGTGTGTCGTGAAGCCCAGAGAGGGGTACGATGTAGAGGCCCTAGTGAGGCAGAGTATCGAGGCCATGTTAAGCGAAATTTGGCCGCATTCGCTACTCATAAGCACGACTGTGGAAGGGTCACAGGAACAGAGGTCAGGATAGACGGGGATCCCACGTCGCGACCGCAGAAACAGTATAGTTTTCCCCGAGAAGCGGAGGCTGACTTAGAAGTCGCCCTGAGTTCACTGGTTAAGCAAGGCGTTTTGAGGCCCATAGCCACCCACGTGAACTCACCGCTCTGGCCCGTACGGAAGCCAGACAATTCATGGAGGGCCACGGTAGATTATAGGGTCCTGAATAAGAACATTCCGGCTTGCGCACCAACTGTGGCAGCCGTAGCAGACCTATTAGGGGAAATTCTGGCATCTGCATCTGTATTTACGGTGCTAGACATCTCGAACAGTTTCTGGTCTATCCCGGTCAGGAAGGAAGACCAGTACAAATTTGCTTTCACATTCAAGGGGCAGCAGTACACGTGGAACTGTCTTCCCCAAGGGTTCCACAATAGCCCCAGCAATTTCCACAAATGTATGGCGGAATGTTTAAAGGAATTCAGCGAGCCCCACAAGGTCGTCCAGTATGTGGATGATATTTTGCTATTCACGGACACCAGTGAGGAACATGGGCCCCTAGTAAACGAACTGCTGGAGCTGCTCTGTAAGAGCGGTTTAAAAGTAAATCCCAAGAAGGCACAGATAGGGTTACAAGAGGTAAAGTTCTTGGGACTGACCCTTAGGGCTGGAGAAAGGGGTATCGATACAGCAAGAAGGCAGGCAGTGCAGGAACTCCCAGTCCCAATGGACGTGGTGGGGGTAAGGTCATTTCTGGGAGTCACGGGCTACTGCCGAGACTTTATAGAGGACTATGCCGCGACCGCAGCACCTCTGCCCCGGCTGCTACGCAAAGGGGTAGAGTGGGAGTGGGATGAGCAGTGTGAGTCGGCATTCGTCCATTTGAAGCGGGACCTGCAAAAGGCCCCAGCTCTGGGAGCCATCGACTACAGGGAGGAATTTTTCCTGGAGGTAGCCGCAGGCAACGTCGGCCTGAGCGCAGTGCTCCTCCAGGAACGGCACGGCAAGTTAAGGCCAGTGGTGTATTCCTCCAGAGTCCTCACAGAGGTAGAAAGGTCCTATTCAAACTGTGAGCGGCACCTGCTAGCCACATACTGGGCAGTGAAGAGGGTACGTCTTCATAAGAATGTCCCCCATCACCCTCCTGACCCACCATACCCCAACCCAGATGCTGCTGGACGGTCGGATTAAGGATGGGACCGTTAGCAGTGCGAGGATCACTCGCTGGACTCTTCTCCTTTCCCAAATGGCCTTACGGGTTGAGAGCCCAAGCTCGCAGCCAATTTGGTGTATCCAGGGGAGCCACACCGTTGCTCGGTGGAAGGGGTATGGGAGGTGTACTTTGGGCTTAGAGCAGGGTTACATCCCACGGGTAGGGAAATATACGTCGACGGGTCCAGTATCGTGTCCGAGGGCATAAGGCTCACGGGCTGTGGGATCTGGGACCCCGAGGCGGAGATAGCCTTAGCTCTTAAACTCCCACATACGTTAAGCGCCCAGCAGGCCGAGCTGGCGGCGGTAATGTACGTGGTCACCCATCCCGAGCGTTTCCCCCCTCCATACACCATATGTTCGGACAGCATGTTCACATGCAATTCCTGCACGGAATATCTGGCCATCTGGCCCCGCCGAGGGCACACCTCATCGGACGGGAAGCCCCTGACCACTAAACCCCTATTAGAGAGGATTGTAGCGGCCGTAGGGAAGGGCGGGGATAGATATATCCATAAGGTGAAGGCCCATTCCAAAACGGAGCCACGAGGCGAGGGAAATCAGAGGGCGGATCGCTTGGCCAGAGAAGGAGCCAGGAGTGGGAAAGCACGGGACCCCTATGAGGAAGAACAGGTAGCTGCAGCCAGGGAGCAGCCTCGAGAAAAGGGGAGTGCGGGAGTGGTTTTGGCCCCAGACCTGACCACGGTCCAGGCCCAAGACCCCATTTTAAAGGCTGCCTCAGCAGCCATTTGCAGGCAGGAGAAGATAGAGGGACCGTATGGGGGTAAAGACATGTCCGTAATGGAAGGCATGTTATTCAAGGGAGATAAGTGGGTAGTGCCTTCCCTGTACAGAAGTGAATTTTTAAAATTAGCCCATGAGGGTCCAGGGGCAGGTCACCCCGGGCCAGAGACCACATGGCAGCGAGTAGAGATGGCAGGAAGGTGGCCAGGGCTCAGGGGAGACGTTCGCGACTTTTGCGCAAGCTGTCTGGTTTGCGCAGCAAACAACCCAGACCCCCAGAAAAGGAAGGTTTCTATGGGACACATCAGGAGGGTGGAGGGGCCATGGCAGTCGATTCAAATCGACTACATCGGACCCCTTCCAACCATTCAATGGGGTTACAAGTACTGCTTAGTCCTTGTGGATGTGTTCTCAAAATGGGTAGAGGCCTTGCCTTGCAGAGCAGCTATGGGTACGGCAAAAATCCTGGTTAGGGAGGTGTTCACCAGGTGGGGACTCCCACAGTTCGTGGAGTCAGATCAGGGGAGCCATTTCATGGGACAGGTCATGCAGTCCACCCTTAGAATACTGGGCATCAAGGCCAAGTGGCATGTGGCCTACCACCCCCAGTCCTCAGGTCCGGTAGAGCGGTTGAACCGGACAATAAAGGAAAGGATAAGGAAGGAAACAGGGGGCTCACCCAACCGGTGGGTGGAGGTTTTACCCCTGGTCCTTATGGGGATTTAGGCCAGCCAGTCCAGGAGTACGGGGTACTCTCCCCATGAGCTTATGACGGGCCGGGTCATGAGAACGCCCATGCACATTATGGTCCCAGCCCTAACAGAGGGACAGCTCAGGGAAGTGAACCGAGACAAGTTCGCCAAAAGGCTATTTGAACAACTTAGGCAGGTTCACTGGCAGGCAGCCAGAAACATGGGGGCCCAGCACCAAAGAAACAAGCTACTGCTGGAGCCTCGCAGGCATTGCGAGTGGGCAGTGGGGGACCAGGTAATGGTCAGGAGATATGCTAGAGTAGGGGTGTTCGAACCCTTGTATGCTGGCCATACAACATAGTGGACAAGGCCAGTCCCATGGTGTATGCCATTCAGCTTCCCCGTAGAGTCAAATGGTTCCACATCAACCAGTGTAAATTGTTCGACCCCACAAGGGCAGGGAAAAGTAAGAAAGGGGTACATGTCAGGGAACAGGATCAAGAACAGACCCGGGTTGATGTGGAAACCGTAGGGGAGCCAGGCGAGCCCACAGGTAGTCAGCCTGAAGTAGCCTGCTGTGTCCCAGGGCGAGGACTGGAAGCAGCGGGGAAGGATGCTGATTCCAGCCCTCCGCAGGCAGGTACCATAGACTGCCTAAGAGAGGCAGAACTAGCAGAAGCAGATGAGATGGAGGTATCACCTCTGGTGTGGGAACCCACGGTCAGACGTAGGAGTAACAGGGTCACTAAACCCCCAGTAAGGTGGTCCCCATCCCTAATTAAACCTAGGGCTAGGGCCAGCCACAGGAGGGCCGGGAAGGAGAGTGGCCGAAACAGGGCACTACGGAGTCTGGCTGGAGGGAGCCCAGTCTCCGCAGGGAACGTAGGGGTATCTCGAAACCCCGTAGTGCAAAGGGAGATGAGGGGCAGTCAGGCCCCTCGACAGGAGGAGTTCTGGCCTGCACCGGTGGGCCCACCAGAGGGGTGGCCCCAGCGTGACGGGGACCAGTTATGAGTTGGCCACCCGGAGACGGGTGGTGTTGTATATAGCATTGGTTTGTGTGTGAGTAGATGTAGTTAGCGTTTGGTAATAAGATATACGGTTTTGTATAGATACAGGGGAGTACAGGGACGGACAGTATGGGAACGTCGGCTGCATCGAAGGGATGGGCTGTGGAAAAGTAGACCACAACAGACAAAGACAAAACCCCGAATGCCATTATTAAGACTGTAGCCGCTACCGTCGGCTGGATGGCCACTCTTCCATGGGTGTGATGGAGTGCAGGGAGGCGGATAGCGATGTGGAGGCAAGGAGGTGTTTTGCTTTGTTTTCCAGATGGGTAGCCCCGCCGTATGGATGATGGCAACGAGGTTCTGGGGGAGGAAAATACGGTGATAGGATCGGGGCTGCACGAAGAGGTGGCAATGACGCTGCACGGAGGTGGCAATGACTCTACATCTAAAAGAAATCATAGCACAATTGGAGACACATGCAAAAACGATAAACGCTTTGATTAAAGAGGTGTGTGGGCTGTATGGTGCGTGGTTGTTGGGGAAGGGGAGGAGCAACCTGGAAGACCTGAGGCAAGGTCGGGTCCCCTCCTAGATAAGCAACCAGCACCTAGCAGCACTACACCCTTATAACAGCATTTTGAGTCCTTGTCAGCTTCGTGTGGCCTCCGAGGCCTACCCGGTTCCGGTGGATTGCGGAAGGTCCAATCACACCATAATGGGAGTGGTCGCAAGAATCCCGGTGATGGGAACCTCGGCATGACCAGCGCCTCTGTACCGAGTGGAGAACGTGGGAGTTGTACGTGGGGGGGTGCATATTCGCTACGGGAAGGTCCCGCCTTATGTCATAGTGAGGAAGCAAGCTGTGACAGGCATTGACCTTTTGGGTTGTCGGAGCCGGGGAGCACATGGGCGCCGAGGCTAGGCCTCAGTGTGGGTTCAGGACTGTTGGGGCACAGCCTCTAAACTGTACCATGGAGGCGATGGCGGCAGACCATGTCCCTCCACAGGTGGCGTATATAGGCAGTGGGACGTAGTGTGTCACCACAAGTGCCCAGCGGTATCAGCACGGATCACAGCTGTGGTGCCCGATACCACACAGCAACTTCTGTTTTAAACCCAGGGCAGAAGTCCATGTGGCACAGCAGCGAATATTACCCATCCCGGAACCTTCTTCGGTTCACCTCTCGGTACAAGAAAATGTAACGGATTTATCTAACTATGTGGCCCATTTCGGGTATGATATTCCCCCAGTGAAGGAAAAATTAAAAGAGTTGCTGGTGGCGGTCGAGTTGTCACACAAGCACTTCTTCTCCCTGGAACAAAAGACACTGGATATCGCCAGGGAGATCGAAGAAATCAAGTCTCCAAGTTGGTGGGACCTGGAGTCCTGGATCATAGTTCCAGTATGGGTCCGCATCGTGTTCTATGTTCTGATCATCTGCCAGATGATAATTGTGGTGTATTTGCTATGCATTAATTGCAAATTTAAAAGGCGGAGGAGGATGGCCAAATTACAACAGCTGGTAAATCGAGCCGCCCGACGCAGCTGTAACGACACCTCGGCACTGTAAAATGTCTGTACTCTTGCAATGGTTTTCGTACATATGTTGTGTTCCCTGCATTTTCAGGGAATGGTCGTGATGGTACTGTGTGGTTTGTGGGATTGATTTAAAGTAAAAGGTGTATAGTGTGTTAATGTGCTTCGAGGGTCTAGTTTAGCAATTAAGGGGTCTTTCGGGGTACATAATTTCACCATCTCGCCAGGAGTGTTTACAGCTCTTGAGGCTGGAGGAGTTGCCCACTAACTTTGTAAATCGATACGGTCCGTGCAAGCCTGGACGTATCGTAGGGGCATGTAAGTTATTGTGGCAAATCCTCAAATTATGGAAGAACTCGGGGATAAGGACCTGGACATTTTAAAACGGACATGCTGGCTGCAAAAGGAGAAAAAAAACAATCCACAAAGGAAGAAACAGTTTAAAACCTGTCTGTGGGCCTGGGCATTACATGACTATGCGAATGGTGTGAACAGGAAAGGCCAGGACGGAGATAACGAGATTATCTTGGAAAGACAAAGGAAGGAACTGAGCCTCAGCAGACGAGGGTAAACAACGCAGCAGCAAGACAATCACCATCGTGGATGACCCATCCATCGGGACAATGGGAGCCCATCCAGGTGATGGGATAACGATCAGGCTGAGGCATCGTGACATCACCAAACCCATTATCATCGGAAGCCTATTGTTCATGCCAGATCGAAACTGGGAATCATCGAAAAACCCTTTTGTCCAGAGGACCACCTGGGAGGTTTCAAGAGAGAAACTCAGGTATAAAAGAGACAGTCAAGCAAGGTTTCACTCTCTTTTCTGCTCTGTTGGACGACTGCTGATCCTGCATCGATCTAGCTGTAAGTACCTCAGACGACCTGGTGAAGTTCCCGAAAATAGGATAGAGGTTGAGAGAAGAAGGGGAAAGGGGGTGTATTTGTAAAAATTGTGTAAAGTAAGTTTTTACGACGTGCCCGATAATTTATTTTCCATAGTCTTAGTTTAAAGCATAAGTTTAGTCACGTATTATGTAGAGTTGGTGAGATTCGATTTCTCATTGTTTAATAAAGCCTGTAAATTTTAGACTTGCTTTGAGTCCGTCTTGGTTTCTGTTTTCTCTCATCAGCACGCTCTGGTCAAGTCAACCTTTTATCATATCCCACAATAATTCCGAGGTCTAGAACCCAGGGGAACCCCTTTTTTCGGGCAGATGGGCCCGAAGTGTAGGGAACCAAAACCCCTACAGTATACAAACTTAAAGCACACGGTATTGGGGGTTCAGTATTGATGTGGATAGAGAACTGGCTGGCAGACAGGAAGCAAAGAGTAGGAGTAAACGGGTCCTTTTCAGAATGGCAGGCAGTGACTAGTGGGGTACTGCAAGGCTCAGTGCTGGGACCCCAGCTATTTACAATATATATTAATGATCTGGATGAGGGAATTGAATACAACATCTCCATGCGGATGACACGAAGCTGGGGGGCAGTGTTAGCTGTGAGGAGGATGCTAGGAGGCTGCAAGGTGACTTGGATAGGTTGGGTGAGTGGGCAAAGGCATGGCAGATGCAGTATAATGTGGATAAATGTGAGGTTATCCACTTTGGTGGCAAAAACAGGAAAGTAGACTATTATCTGAATGGTGGCCGATTAGGAAAAGGGGAGGCAACGAGACCTGGGTGTCATGGTACACCAGTCATTGAAAGTAGGCATGTAGGTGCAGCAGGGTGAAGAAAGCAAATGGTATTTTAGCATTCATAGCAAAAGGATTTGAGTATAGGAGCAGGGAGGTTCTACTGCAGTTGTACAGGGTCTTGGTGAGACCACACCTGGAGTATTGCATACAGTTTTGGTCTCCAAATCTGAGGAAAGACATTCTTGCCATAGAGGGAGTGCAGAGAAGGTTCACCAGACTGATTCCTGGGATGTCAGGACTTTCATATGAAGAAAGACTGGATAGACTCGGCTTGTACTCGCTAGAATTTAGAAGATTGAGGGGGGATCTCATAGAAACTTACAAAATTCTTAAGGCGTTGGACAGGCTAGATGCCGGAAGATTGTTCCCGATGTTGGGGAAGTCCAGAACAAGGGGTCACAGTGTAAGGATAAAGGGAAAATCTTTTAGGACCGAGATGAGAAAAACATTTTTCACACAGAGAGTGATGAATCTGTGGAATTCTCTGCCACAGAAGGTAGTTGAGGCCAGTTCATTGGCTATATTTAAGAGGGAGTTAGATGTGGCCCTTGTGGCTAAAGGGATCAGGGCATATGGAGAGAAGGCAGGTACAGGATACTTGGTTGGATGATCAGCCATGATCATATTGAATGGCAGGCTCGAAGGGCCAAATGGCCTACTCCTGCACCTATTTTCTATGTTTCTATGTTTCTATGTTCCGGATTTTGGTGGCACATGCAAATATACTAACATTAACAGGCCTGAATGACCGTACAGACTCTGTGCACAGAGATTATGTGCAATTTTAGAAATTGACTAGAAGTGCATTATCCCAGTGTGCTTTGAGGGAACTTAAGGATCTGTGAAGTGTACAAGCTATGAAACTGTGTGGTCAATACACAGTGAGAGAAACAGAAGAAGGGACCAGGTACTGACCTCCTGTGGTTTTGATTATCCAAGAAGCTGTAACATTCACAACACTGTCATAAACTGAAGATTTCATGTCTGAAAGTTATCCTCGGAAGTATTTTGAAATGCAGGAGTTGGTTCACATATGGCATGGTTTAGGTTCAACTAATTTCAATGACAAAAAGCAGATACCAGGAAGATATAAAGGTTTTTATTCTCTCCACTCCATTGTAGCCATTGAAATTGTATTTAATTACCTGGAATATAATTCAAAAATTATGGCTCCATTAAAACCTGTATCAAAGAGCTGAGAAGTCGTTTGCTCATCTCATGTGAAGTGGGTGTTTAAATGCAATGCTGGATCCAAGGAGGATCTGCAGTTTCTGTTATTCCTGGAAATATCATTGTATCTTAAAAGTAGACAATCACAACCTTTTTCCCAGGGTGGAGATGTTAAAGATTAGGGACACATCTTTAAGGTGATGGGTGCCTGGAAGGTGCTGACAGAGGTCATAGAGTCATAGTCATAGAGTGATACAGTGTGGAAACAGGCCCTTCAGGCCAACTTGCCCACACTGGCCAACATGTCCCAGCTACACTCGTCCCAACTGCCTGCTCTTGGTCCATATCCCTCCAAACCTGTCCTACCCATGTACCTGTCTAACTGTTTCTTAAACAATGGGTTCATCCCAACCTCAACTCCCTCCTCAGGCAGATTGTTCCATACACCCACCACCCTCTGTGTGAAAAAGTTACCCCTCGGATTCCTACTAAATCTTTTCCCCTTCACCTTGAACCTATTTCCTCTGGCCCTTGATTCCCCAGCTCTGGGCAAGAGACTCTGTGCATCTACCCAATCTATTCCTCTCATGATTTTGTAGTGGTGGAGGCAAATATGATAATGCCATTTAAGAGGCTTTTGCATGGGCACATGGATGTGCAGGAAATGGAGGGAGGTGGATCATATGCAGCAGATATGTTTAGCTTAGCCTAGCTTGGCAACTTGTTCAACCACACATTGTGGGCCGAAGGACCTGTCCCTGTGCTGTACTTTAATATTCTATGTTAAAGTAGAACCATTGAGACAAAGTTACCACAGTCAAGACTGAACTTTATTGACTGGGAGAGGACATCATGGTGCCAGAGACTTGGGTTCAATAGTAGAATTAGGTGCTGTCTGTGTGGAGTTTGCATGTTCTCTCTGGGATCATGTAGGTTTCTTCCGGATGCTCTGGTTTCCTCCCAAATCCCAAAGACGTACAAGTTGGTAGGTTAATTTGCCACAGTAAATTGTCTCAATGTGCAGATGGGTGGTAGAATCTGGGAGTGGTTGGGGAGAATAAAAAATGGGATTAATGTAGGATTAATGTAAGTGGTTGGTGTCATCCATTTAAAACAGAGGTGAGACAACTTTATTGTCTCAGAGGGTCAATAATCTTTGCAATTATCTTCTTCAAGGATTCGTGCAAGCAGTCTTTAAATATTTTTGAGGCAGAGTTAGATAGTTTCTAAATAACATAAATTATTATTATTTCTATAATAATAATATAGAAATTATATATTAGAAATAATATAGAAATTATATTATTTTACATTGTGAAAGGTTAATGCAACATTGATGTTACAAACAGATCATCCAAAATCTTGTTAACAAGCATACTCGAGTGACAACTCCTGCTCCCAATACATGTGTCCACAACTAGTACAGAAGATAATTCTGTGTGCAAGTCTTGAGACATAAGATAACAGCCTTGACATTCTATCAAATTGCTGTATATTTTCTAAATTATGTGATATAATTTCATCCAGAATCTAATTGCCTTACCATGCCAGTGATGCGCTTCCTTAAATTTGGCAAAAGTGGCACTATACAGATATAACTCCAAACACCATAGGTTTTCGACACTGGTGCATGCCTTTACCAGTGGCCTCTGGTCTGTGTTATCAGACATAGCGAACAGGAACAGGAATGTGGCAAATGCCCTCAAACCCATTCTGCCATTCAGTTAGATCATGACTGATTTGAAGATAGACACAAAATGCTCAGCGGGTCAGATAGCATCTCTGGAGAAAAAGGATGGATGATGTTTCGGGTCGGAATCCTTCTTCAGATGCAGACATTTCAGGTCGGGACCCTTATTCAGACTCTGACGTTTTCGGGTCAGGACCCTTCTTCAGACTGATTTGATCTAGACCTCAGCACCACATCCATGTCTCCTTTCCCACCTTAAACCAAAGCCCTCTAGTTTTAGACTCAACTATCCTGGGAAAAAGACTGTGACCATCCACATCTATGCCCCTCATGATTCTATAACCTCTATAAATTCATCCCTCAGCTCTCTTTCAACCCAGGGAAAACAATCACAACCTTCCCAGTCTCTCCTTGTAACACAACCCCTCTAGTCCCGGCAACTTCAAGAATGACGATATTTCAAAATCTGATGAAACTTCAATGATCTGAAATATTTCTCTCTCTGCATGAGTTTTTCCAGCACTTTCAGTATTCATTTCAGATTCTGGTATCGACAGACTCTTGGTTTCCATCTCCTGGTTTTAAATTTCCCCACAAAGAGAAGCATCCTCTCACTATCCATTTTATCAAGTCATCTCAGAATTTTACCTTTTTGAATAAGTTCATCATTCAGTCTTTTAAGTTCCAATGAGTAATGGCCCAATCTATTCAACCTTTTCTTACATGACAGCACCTGCAGCCCAGGAATCGACTTTCTGAATTTTATCTGAACTGTCCCAAATGCAAATATATCCCTCCTTAAATCAGGAGACCAAAATAGTGTGCAGCATTCCAGGTGTGGTTCCACCAGTGCTCTGTACTTTGGAAGCAAGACTTACAGATTTTTGTAGTCCCTTTCAATAAAGGCCAATAATTTCATCCTTCTTTCTAATTATTTGCTGTACATGCATGCAGTCTTAGTGTTTCATGTACGAGGACATCCATATCCATCTGTACCATAGCATTCTGTAGTCCCTCTCCATATAAAGAGTAATCCTTTTTAATGTTCCTGCTACCAAGCTGGTTAATTTCACACTTATTCACCTTACACTCCGCAGGTCATGTTTTTATTCACTTTCTTAACCTACCTGTATCTCTTTGCAGATCATTTATCTTCTGTGCATTATTTGTTCTCCCAACTATCTTTGGATTTCAGCACATTTCAAAGCAGTGTAATTGCTCCCTTCATTTGTGTCACAACATAGATTGTAAATCATGAGTATTTAAAGAAGAAATGGCCTTCCAACTCATTCTTTGTGATCACTCCTATGATCTCCTCTTTCTCAACCAATGCCTCCCACCTCATCAATCTTCCAACATATCCACCCACTCCTCCAATCATCACCCATCCAAACCCCGACTCTATTTTGTCATCTCTGAACCTACCACCTCACCAATCATCACTGATCAGCTCCCGCACTCACAACTGCTCACCAACCCCTCTGCAATAACTTTTTTCTGCATTTTGCCCTGTCTGCCCACCAATCCACCCTTCTATTTGTCAATAGAAGCCCCCCTCCCACTAACTTCACTTCCCATTGTCCTTAATTTTCCTCCATGAACACCACTATCCATAAAGGTGGAGAATGGCAGAGATTGGAAGCATCTGCAATATTCTTCATGCAAAGCCAGTTCTACATAATTGTTGGGCCACGCATGTGAAAGAATAGCACTTGGGGGCAGCACAGTGGTAGAGTTGCTGCCTTACAGAGCCAGAAACTTGTGTTCAATCATGACTCTGGGTGCTGTCGGTATGGAATTTGTACGTTCTCCCTGTCACTGCGTGGGTTTTCTCTGGGTGCTCTGGTTTCCTCCCACATTTCAGATGTGCAGGTTTATAGGTAAATTGGCTTCTGTAAATTGTTCCCACTGTGTAGGATAGACTAGTGTACAGGTGACTGTTGGTCAGTGTGGACTCGGGGGCTGAAGGGCCTGTTTCCATGCTGTATCTCCAAACTAAACTAAACTAAATATTGCTGGTGGTAAATAGGTAAAGAGCCATCTATTTACTCCCATATCCAAGCTCTTCCCAATAGCCTGCAAAGATCCCAATTCCCATTTGAAAGTAATTAGCGGAGATGCTTCATTCAGCTCATTCCAGATCATTGCATTCACTGGATAAACAAATATGCCTTCAATTCCCTCTCTTTGTCAATTATTCTAAATCTCTGATTATATTTAGTAATATTTTTCAATGTTTTACATCAGACTTTGCAATACGACCCTCTCTGTCTTGCTTGCAGTTGTCTGAGCTTATGCTATCGATTGTTGCTAAGCCCTTGATCCTGTGGGTTGGAGGTGTACTTTCCACCTAGAAATCCACGTCTCAGAATCTCATAAATCTGTTTACACCTTTGTAATCCATACTTTCTCTGCCCTCTAGTGGTTAAGGTTATGGAGAGGGTGTTATACTGTACCTGTGAATCTCTGAAATGTGCTTTGTTTTCAATGGCATTCAGCTCCAGAATCTAAATTATATATCTGGCGAATACAAAACTTTGGTGTTCATACTCATGGAAGGCAGTGGATCTTCTCCAAGGACATCCATTAGACGGAGAACTCATATGGCAAGGGCCAAACTGACAGATTGTTGCTCAGATTCAATGTTTGCAACGAGATATGAAAGTATAAAGAACTTACCATAACACTGGAGAAAATATATCCAAGGAAACAGTTAAGGGCAGACAACGTGTGAAGCTTATTGATCAATAAAGATGAATGCGTCCAACATTGAAGAAAGCACTTGAATCACTAAGACATGGATGTCTATGGATCTGCTGCGGATAAAAAGTATTAATGTAGATAGGTTCTAAGGACATGGCAGGCTGAAGGGTCTAATGCTGTGCTATGGTGACACAAGAGACTGCAGATGCTATATGAATTCATGACTCTAAGCATATCATGAAGAATTCTCAAGAAGTTGGAGTGAAAAAATGTACTTGTGGCCGCCATATAAAGATTTATTTATACTGCATGGAAATTTTTAATGGTAAGGTCAACAATGGAGGAAAATTCTCATTAATCAGGGTAGTGGAATCAAGAACAAATGTTAAAGGTGAGAGGGACATGTTTTAATATGAACCTGAGGGATGGCATTTTCACTCAGTGGGTGGTGGGGATATGGAACAAGCTGCCAGATGAGGTAGTTGAGGCAGATACCATAGTAGCATTGAAAAGACACTTGGACAGGTACATGGATAGGAAAGGTTTAGAGGGAAATGGGCCAAATGCTGGCAAATGGGACTTGCTTAGATGGGGCATCTCGATCGGCATGGACAAGTTCGGCTGAAGGGCCTTTTTCTGTGATGTATGACTCTAATCTTCAAATTCTCATGCCAGTGAAACCTGATTAGAATAGAGTATTGTGGTCACAAACATTAGACCAGCATTTACCCCCTAGTATACATTGCAGAGTAACGCTACATCTAATCATTTGTGGACAGTACATTCACAGTTGACAGTCTGTTTGAAGATTTTCCTGAAGCATTGCTAAACAATACCCTTTCACAGAACATTTGAAGTATTTAGTGAAAAATATCTGCCAGTCTTCAACCTTTGAATTATCACCCTTTGTAAGATGTGGTCGCTATAGAGATAGAGCATTATATCAACCTAGAAATGTTACTCAATTACTGTATGCTATCTACCTAACTTCTAATAGCATGTATTCCATGATTGCATCCATTATTTTCATGCTGAACACATACTTGGGAAAGACTTTGTACGAAATGAAAGTATCGGCACGTTAACATGGCAAATGTATTCGTCCTTCTGTTTGACATGAGATATTAGGACAAAGACATTCCAAGGCTTTAAAAATATTGTAATAAAACTTTGCATTAAAATATTTTCCTTCTTCAAGAACTTGAAACTTGAAGGGCATTTCTCGCATGTCATAAAAATTGCAAATGTAAACTGAGCAGAAGTGCACACATTCAGAAAGTTTCCTGAGAGACAAACATATTGCAATATTAATGAATAAGCCTAGAATTTCTGAGTAAAACTCTGCATTCTAATCTGTGTAACATTAGGCATTACATTCCCTGCTGCCTAAGCTTAGCCTTTATCTCTCGGATTTTGGTCGATGGGTCAGAAATCTGATTGTCGGAGAAAGTGATCCCTCTATAAAAAGAAATGCCTGGTGAAAGTGTACAATGCGTTGGGACTCTGATGTCACGTTATCCATTGTTACTCTTTTTGGACACTATAGAACTCATTCTAATTGCCAGAGAATTGATAAGATTGGCGATTTTACGTTGCTTAGAATGCAATCTTCTAATAGCTTTTTTATTCAATTTGTATTGACCGCTTCTCAAAAGATGTTAAAATACAATAGGACCCAATATAAGACCAGACTAAACAAATATCATGATTAGTTTTGACTTTCCGATATCACAATTAATTGAAATTGGTATTCATTTTCTATGTTCTAGTTGAAGTAGATTTAGAGTTTTTGGTAGATACAGGTAGCTTAATAACCTCTCCGCTATTTTGACATCATTAAGTTCAGGTGGAATGGTGGCACAGCGGTAGGGTTGCTGCCTTACAGCACTTTCAGCACCAGAGACCTGGGTTAGATCCTGACTACGGGTGTTGTCTGTACGGAGTTTGTATGTTCTCCCCGTGAACGCGTGGGTTTGCTCTGAGATCTTCAGTTTCCTCACACACTCCAAAGACATACAGGTTTGTAGGTTAATTGGCATGGTATAAATGTAAATTGGCCATGGTGTGTATAGGATAGTGTGTTAATATGCGGGGATCGCTGGTCAGCATGGACTCGGTGGGCTAAAGGGCCTGTTCCTGCTCTGTATCTCTAAACTAAACTAAAAAAATGAGTATGCACAGCTCCACCAACTTTAACAGTGCCACACTCTACTATGTGGTCTCCAAATCTTACCAACTCTACCATTTCTCCCATCTTCATGTTTACGACTTTCCTGAAAACAAACTGATTTGATGGAGCTTTTGATTAATATTCATAGCAACCTTTTCTTAGGTTCTGTATTCATCTTTGCCTGATTACATTTCCTAAGATGCGATTCACCATAAGGTAGTTTATTGCTTTCACCATAAATGTCTTCGGTAACATATGGAATAGACATAGTTTACAGGTTTCAACAAACTCTCGATCCTATCTGACGACCAAATTGTGTCCTAATTGGGAAAGTACTGTCAAAGGGATAATGCTCAAGCTAAAATAATTGTAAACCAGCCTGATTGTAGGGTGTCTTTAGAATAACATCAATGTAATTAATGTTCAGAAGCATTCATTAAACAAACCAATTTGAGCATGACTTGGCTCAAATAAATATTTACTTGAAACTGAGTCACACATCACCAACACATTGTGCTGACCAGTTAAGTGAATAAGGCTAAGGGTGCACAGGCATGTTTGCAAGGGTATACCTGCCGTCCGTCCCCTTGGTACCTAACATATACAAACATCAAAGCCATTTCTGTTAACAATTTCATTGTATAACCAACATTTTTTTTATTTCAAAAGCCAATGGGATTGAAATACCTTTCATCCTTATTCTGGATCTGAGGCAGGAGAAAACAGAGGCCAGAGGGTTGACGCTTGACTACAATTAGACCTTTATTTCATGCTACCAGATTAGAGACATGGATCATGCATCAAGAGGCAACCCAGAGGTTCTTTGCAGATGACATTTACCTCAAATAGGGGTCAGAAAAACAAAGGCAATAGGGAAAAGGAAGACATTTGTGAAAGTATGGAATGTCAGGTTCACTTCTGCTCCAAAGCAGGCGGAATATGCCAATCCTTCATCAGTATTCAATGTTAGTAAGGATGACTATCAAGAACCTTGTGCTGTAGGTTATAGCTGTGCTGTACACAAAAGGATGTCTATCAAGGACCTAGTGCCGTGCAGCTATCTTAACTTTTGTCATACTGCAGTTTCCACAAGAGTGAGAATCAGAGTTGGGAATGTGTGAGAGGGTCCTGTGCTTGGGGCAGCAATGAAGGAATAATGTGATCTTCTATAGTGAACAGGGGAGTTACAATGTGGGGGAGATTCAGACAGGAGTAAATGCAGGAGGAGAGATCAAGGTGTGGAAGTCCGTAAGCTATGTCTCACTCCACCATGTATAAAGAATATAAAGAAGGATAGTAAAAGATTCTTTAGGTATGTTAAGAGAAAAAGATTAGTAAAGACAAACGTGGGACCCTTGATGGCAGAAACAGGTGAAATTATTATGGGGAACAAGGAAATGGCAGAAGAATTGAACAGGTACTTTGGTTCTGTCTTCACTAAGGAAGACACAAACAATCTCCCAGAGGTACAAGAGAACAGAGGATCTAGGGAGACAGAGGAACTGAAAGAAATTTGCATTAGTCGAGAAATAGTATTGGGTAGACCGATGGGACTGAAGGCTGCTAAATCCCCAGGGCCTGATGGTCTGCATCCCAGAGTACTCAAGGAAGCGGCTCCAGAAATCGTGGACGCATTGGTGATCATTTTGTAATGTTCTATAGATTCAGATCAGTTCCTGTGGATTGGAGGGTCGCTAATGTTATCCCACTATTCAAGAAAGGAGTGAGAGAGAAAACGGGGAATTATAGACCAGTTAGCCTGACATCGGTGGTGGGGAAGATGCTGGATTATTAAAAACATAATAACGGTGCATTTGAAAAGCAGTAAAAGGATTGGTCCAAGTCAGCATGGATTTATGAAGGGGAAATTCTGCTTGACTAATCTTCTGGAATTTTTTGAGGATGTGCAAGTAAAATGGAGCTTCTTCTTTCGTTTGAGGCAGCAGAAGTATGCAGCAGGGTGATGCCATCCGGTTCGACATCCGTAGGTGCCTGCCCTAAAAAGGGCGCATTGGATGTAGTGCATCTGGACTTTCAGAAAACCTTTGATAAGGTCCCACACAGATTAGTGGGTAAAATTAGAGCACATGGTATTAGGGGTAGGGTATTGACATGGATAGGTAATTGGTTGGCAGACAGGAAACAAAGAGTTGGAATAACGGGTCCCTCTCAGAAAGGCAGGCAGTGGCGAGTGGAGTGCCACAAGGCTCGGTGCTGAGGCCGCAACTATTTACAATATATATTAATGATTTAGATGATGGGATTAAAAGTAACACTGGCAAATTTGCAGATGACACAAAGCTGGGTGGCAGTGTGAACTGCGAAGAGGATGCTAGGAGGTTGCAGGGTGACTTGGACAGGTTGAGTGAGTGGGCAGATGCATGGCAGATGCAGTATAATGTAGATAAATGTGAGGTTATCCACGTTAGCGGCAAGAACAAGGAGGCAGATTATTATCTCAATGGTGTCAGATTAGGAAAAAGGGAAGTGCAAGGAGATCTGGGTGTCCGTGTACACCAGCCAATGAAAGTAAACATGTAGGTACAGCAGGCAGTGAAGAAAGCTAATGGCATGTTGGCCTTCATAACTAGAGGATTTGAGTATAGAAGTAAAGAGGTCCTTCTGCAGTTGTACAGGGCCCTGGTGAGACCACATCTGGAGTATTGCGTGCAGTTTTGGTCTCCTAATTTGAGGAAGGACATCCTAGCTATTGAGGCAGTGCAGCGTAGGTTCACGAGGTTAATCCCCGGGATGACGAGACTGTCATATGAGGAAAGATTGGAAAGACTGGGCTTGTATTCACTGGAATTTAGAAGGATGAGAGGGATTCTTATAGAAACATATAAAATTATAAAAGGATTGGACAAGCTAGATTCAGGAAAAATGTTCCCAATGTTGGGGGAGTTCAGAACCAGGGACCACAATCTAAGAATAAAGGGAAGGCTATTTAAAACTGAGATGAGAAAAAACTTTATCACCCAGAGAATTGTGAATTTGTGGAATTCTCTGTCACATAAGGCAGTAGAGGCCAATTTACTGGATGAATTTAAAAGAGAGTTAGATAGAGCTCTAGGGACTAGCAGAATCAAGGGATATGAGGAGAAGGCAGACACAGATTACTGATTATGGATGATCAGCCATGATTACAATGAATGGCGGTGCCGGCTCGAAGGGCCAAATGGCCTCCTCCTGCACCTATTTTCTATATTTCTATGTTTCAATGTATCTTCATTTGGCATTCAACAAAAACATATTTTTGTGCCAATTTTTAAGGTGGAACAAAATAAACTCTCAGATAGTTATTTTTAAAGGAATAACACCTCAATGTACCAGCTTTGTAAACCCCACTACCTCAGCCTGCAGCAGTGTGAATAATCTATTTGCATGTCATGGACTTCTCATACAGTAATGGACAGCACCTGATCCAATTTACAATGAGCAACCACACTGGAGTCAAACCAGTAAACAATAAAGGTGCAAGGCTGGGTTCACATTGAATATAACCTGAATTTTATATTTCTTTGTGTAGAAAAGAACCACAGATGCTGCTTTGCACTGAAGATAGACACAAAATGCTGGAGTAACTCGAGGGTCTCGACCCGAAACCTCTCCTCTCCCTTTTCTCCAGAGATTCTGCCTGACCCGCTGAGTTACTCCAGCATTTTGTGTCTATCTATTGCTCCTATCTCTAGCTGTTTCATTCTTCAGTCAGCATATGCTGGCCATTAACTACAATGTGTGGGCTTATGGCAAGCCGCTGAGATGAGCCATTCTTCACATCTGTGAATTTGCCCCTCCTGTGAGAAAAGCCCCGATTTTTCTTGTTTTCCACCATACACATGCAGCTGTGCAAACTTAGGAAATCTAAAATCATTTTCTTATTTTATCAAAAAATACTTACAATTTACAATCACTGCAGCAATACAAAGCACAACTGATGCTGCTGGTATTAGGATAAAAATATGATATTTTACTGCTGCATTCCTTATCCTCATTTTATTCCATTGTGTTCAAATTATTTTACAACCCTCAACATATCAGGCGTGAAATTACAGCCTTTCCCTTCTAATAGCAGACTGAATCCATTACAGTCTTCAAACGCACATCGCTTATTTTGTAATCCTTCGATTTTGACATGAAACACATCCAATCACAAAAAGCCAAGGGTAAGCTATTGACATATGTTGAAAGAGACAGATTGGGAATGAGGAATTGGGTAGGTTACTGCTGAGAAGGAGTCTTATTTACGCATCCTTGGAGGTAGCTGGGAAGGTCACAATTATTCCTTGGAGTGTAGAAGACTGAGGG
Organism: Malacoraja senta; assembly: GCA_038087875.1. NCBI lineage: Eukaryota > Metazoa > Chordata > Chondrichthyes > Rajiformes > Rajidae > Malacoraja > Malacoraja senta. The sequence continues at coordinate 23,229,906 of CM075978.1, forward strand.
ATGATCTTATAGAGGTGCATAAAATCATGAGGGGCATAGACAGGGTTAATGCACACAGTATTTTTCTGCCAGAGATGGGGATTCAAGAATTAGAGGGATAGGTTTAAGGTAAGAGGGGAAAGAGTTAATAGGAACTCGAGCAGCAACTTTTTTCACCCAGAGGGTTATTTGTACAAGGAACAAAATGGTTGAAGCAGGTACAATGACAACATTTAGAAATCATTTGGACTGGTATAAGGGTTAAAATTTTAAAGGGATATGGGTCAAGCACAAGCAAATGGATTGAGCTTAGCTGGGCACCTAGTCAGCATAGTCAATAGCCAAAAGTCAATAGTCAGTTTTATTCGTCACATACACCCAAAGGTGCAGTGAAATTAATTTTCCAGCAGCGATACAATTAAAAAGAACACACAATACACAATAAGATTTAACACAAACATCCACCACAGCATTCTTCACTGTGGTAGAAGGCACAAAGTTCAGTCAGTCCTCCTCCTGGTTCACCCGTGGTCGGGGCCATAAACCTCCGCAGTCGCCGCTACGGATGGCTGGATGTACAGGCCCTCTCTTCGGGATGGTCGAACACACTTGTAGGTCCCGAATTGGCGCTTTCTTACCGGAGACCGTGGCTTCAGGATGTTGTAGGCTCAGGCCGGCGGTCGTAGCTCTTCTCTGGCTATCCCCGGCGAGGGATCCCGCTCCGGATAGTAAGTCCATGCCATGCCTGCGGCAAGAAGCTCCGCAGATGGTGGCTTCAGGATGTTATAGGCCATGGACCGGCGGTCGGATCTCTTCTCTGGGGATCCCCAATGAGGGATCCCAGGCTCCGGACGCCGTGCCTTCGGCTAGAAGCTCCGCAGACCGCGGTTTCAGGATGTAACAGTCCGCCGGCCAGCGATCGGAGCACTCCTTTCTGGAGACCCCCGGCAAGGGCTCGCCCGCTCCATGATGAAAAGTCCACGCTGCGCCCGTTGCTGAAACTCCCGGCCCGACTCCGGGAAAGGCCGCTCCAATCCATGGAGTTAGGCCGTGAGGGAGACAGCATGGGAAAAGTCGCCTCTCCGTGGAGGAGGCGACCAAAAGCGGTTCCCCCCCTCACCACGCCCCCACAAGACACACCAAGATTAAAACAAACATTTGGACACACTAAAAAAATTAAAAAAGTAGAAATAACGAACACGCTGCTGGCTGGGCAGCCGTCTCGCAGCGCCCCCACCGCATGGAGTAGTTGGGCTAAACAGCTTGTGTTCTAGTTAAAGTAGATTTAGAGTTTTTGGTAGACATGTAGCTAAATGGTTTCGGCCCGAAACGTTGCCTATTTCCTTCGCTCCATAGATGCTGCCTCACCCGCTAAGTTTCTCCAGCATTTTTGTCTACCTTCAATTTTCCAGCATCTGCAGTTCCTTCTTAAACATAGCTTAAACATACCTCTCTGTTATTTTGACATCATTAGGTTGGCACAGCGGTTGAGTTGCTGCCTTACAGTGCTTTCAGCACCAGAGACCTGGGTTAGATCCCAACTATGGGTGTTGTCTGTACAGAGTTTGTATGTTCTCATGTGACCACATGGATTTGCTCCGAGATCTTCGTTTTTCTCCCACTCTCCAAAGAGGGACAGGTTTGTAGGTTAATTGGCCAGGTATAAATGTAAATTTGGCCCTAGTGTGTATTGTGGAGATCGCTGATTGGTGTGGACTCGGTGGGCCGAAGGGCCTGTTTCTGCTCTGTCCCTCTAAATTAAACTAAAAAATGAGTATGCACAGCTCTCCCATCCTTAACAGTGCCACACTCTGCTATGTGGTCTCCAAACCTTACCGACTCTACCATATCTCCCATCTTCAAGTTTATGACTCTCCTTAAAACAAACTTATTTTATGGAGCTTTTGATTAATATTCATAGCAACATTTTCTTAGACTCTGTGTTCATCCTTGCCTGATTACATTTCCTATGATGCGACTCAACATAAGGTAGTTTATTGCTTTCACCATAAACGGCTTTGGTAACATATGGAATATAGTTTACAGGTTTCAACAAACTCTCGATAATATCTGATGACCAAATTCTGTCCTCATTGTGAAAGTAAAAGGGATAATATGTGACCCTTTGACTATATGGCTCTAGGTCATCCCACCCTCTTGCACGAAGATAAACATTAAGTAATTAACAGAGCCACTCTTCTCATCTTTCTTCGCATTTTCTCTTTCCCAAGTGTCATGTATCCGTCAATAAGCAAGGTACAGTCAACATCATTTTGCAGTCGTTTGTATAATATTTGTCAGATCATATATTTATCTTTGTTCATCTGTTCTGTTTAGAATACTACGTGCATTTATATATAACACCTTCAGCTTTTTCCTTTTGTCACCTTTGTAACTTCTAGCCTTATTTGCAGTGATTCTCTTAGATTTGCACTCTCTATCCCTTCCTGTCACTGTCCATTTATCTTCTGCCCCATTAATACTTTTCTCCCCTAGCTTAGCCTCTACTCTTTGATTTGCAGCAACTACATAGTTTAAACTTCTCTCCCCTTCGCTAGTCATATGTTTCACTGGAACACCGTTAAAGACTCCTCGTGGAACTGCTCCCACTGTCCCCAATGCTCCATCTGTCCCAGGGGGCTGGTCAGTCAGTCGCTTTTTTCTCACTTGATCAGGAGAAGGCGTTTGACAGGGTGGATTACAACTACCTTCTTGGGACTCTGCAAGCGTTCGGATTTGGACCGCATTTTGTGGCCTGGGTCCAGCTTTTGTACACTGCAGCAGAGTGTATTGTTAAGGTTAATGGTTCTTTGTTGGCCCCCATTCACTTTGGGAGTTGGGAGGGGGGTGTGCCAGGGATGTCCCATGTCTGGTCACCTGTACTCGGTCTGTGTGGAGCCATTCCTGTGCCTTCTTCGGAGGCGGTTGACAGTTCTGGCTTTGCCAGGACTATTGGTGGAGGTGGTTCTCTCGGCCTACGCCGATGATGTAATCCTTATGTTCACTGACCCTGTTGACCTACGGAGGATGCGTGAGTGCCAGCAGGTTTTCTCGGCTGCATCGTCCGCCAAGATCAACTGGAGTAAGTGTTCTGGACTTTTGGTGGGTCAGTGGCAGGTGGACTCCTTGTCAGAGGAGATGACATTTTATGCGTGGAGCATCACACACCTCCTCTACCTGGGGGTCACCTGAACCTCACTGAAAGGGCTTGGCCGGCAAACTGGCAGAGCTGGAGATTAAAGTTGTTGCCGGCTAGGGCGCTGGTCAGGCCTCCTTTGTGTGCTCTCTTACCGGGGTAGAGCGTTGGTCATAAACCAGGTGGTTGCCTCTATGCTGTGGTACCGGCTGGCCACTCTGCTCCCGTCCTCTATATTTGTCACCATGATCCAGAGGAGGTTGGTGAATTTATTCTGGGGAGATAGGAATCACTGGGTCTCGGATGGGGTTCTGAGTCTCCCGTTGGAGGAGGGCGGTCAGTCGCTGGTTTGCGTCCGTACCCAGGTGGCAGCTCTCCGTCTCAGGACCCTGCGGAGGTATATGTATTCCGAGTACCCCACTAAGCGGCACGTGCTGGGGATGTACTTTTTCCGCCAGGGTTGCTGCCTTCAGGAGGGCACACGGCTCCCGGTAGCGGGCATCAGTCAACATGCTATGCGGGAGTTGCCTGGCTTTTACTGCGATTTACCCAGAGCTAGGAATCTGCTCACCTTCAGCCACGGTGCTGCTCCACAGGGGGAGGGGGGTGTTGTGGCAGCGAGGGTAGCCTGTCTTCACCCTGTTACGGTGGGTATCGAGGAGAGGCGTGGGGGAGGAGCTATTCCGACCGAGCTTACCCCCGCTCCGTCTGAATTGCTCATAAGACCCAAGGCCCGGGTCCTTTCCCGGGAGCAGGCCCCACACAACATGAGTCGCCTTTCCGAGATGCCCAGCGTGCTGTTCCGTGACAAGAAAAGAAGCGTACTATACAGATTGTTCCTGCACACTCTACGCTTCCTCACCCTGGCGGTCTGTCTCACCACCTGACGGCGGGAACGGTCCCCAGTGGAGGTCTCTCTATCAGGGAGTCCTCCCCCTTTACATCGGGGACCTGGGGTGGAGAGTGTTGCACAGAGCTGTGGCGCGCAACAGATATTTAAGTCGTTTCATGGACTCGCCAGCCGCCTGTCATTTCTGCGGTGAGGAATAGACCGTGTTCCATATGTATAGGGAGTGTGAGAGGTTGCAGCCCCTGTTTTGCTCCTCACGTTTTGGCTGCACTTTAGCCCCATGCGCCTGATCTTCGTTCACCTGGTACAGAAGGGGGCGGGGCGGGAGGGAGGTGAGGTCTCCCTGTCGGTTTGCTCCTGGCCTGGCCAAGATGGCCATTCGTGGATCCAGGCAGCAGGTAGTCGATGGTCACACCAGAGTCGATTGCCTGCACCTCTTCCGGGCCTATGTCTGTGCTCGCATGTCCCTGGAGAGGGAACAAGCAGTGTCCACGGGGACTCTGAACGTTGGTCGCCGCGAGAGGTCGAGTGGATTATTGATATAGTTGGCGATATTTTAATTTGATGACTTTTTGTTTTGTAAACTGCCAAGAAATGTCTCCAAAAGCATGTCTAAATTCTGCAGCAATGATAGAATCTGACTGCCTCAAATATCTCAAGATGACACTTGTGACAGTAAATTTAAACTGATTTCCCAACTCTTCAACTCTGGCAGTGTATCATTTATTTAACAAAGCTTGTAAAATAATTTACTTTTAATTATGAAACCGTATAGGTGCAGTTTGAATATTAGATTTTAACAAAATGGAAATTAATTTCAATTCCATTTTGATTCAAGATTGCTTGATGTTACGGTTGGCAGTAATTAGACAATGATTCAGAGTTACTGGCTGAAACATCAGAAGCAAATTACCAGCATCACATGATAGTGAAACTTTTGCTTAAACTTTGTATGACCAGTTTTTAACAAAAAATAGAATGACATTTACAAATTTATCCTATGAAATCTTATTTGAATCTTAATAAGTAGTATGAAATATTGTTAATAATATGTTGATTTTTGTTTTGGTTCTTAGTTTAGTTTAGTTTAGAGATACAGAGTGGAAACAGGCCCTTCGGCACTGACCAGTGATCCCAGCACATTAACACTATCCTACACATACTGGGGAAGATTTACCCGTATACCAAGCCAATTAACCTACATACCTGGACGTCTTGGGAGTGTGGGAGGAAACCGAAGATCTCGAAGAAAACCCACGCGGTCACGGGGAAAACGTACAAACGCCGTACAGACAGCACCCATAGTGGGGATCGAACCCGGATCTCCGCCGTTGCATGTGCTGTAAGGCAGTCACCGTGCCGCCCCAGTTTTTGTTCAGAGCTCAGCTATTCTCGGGTTATTTTCAATAATTAAATTGGACTGGTTGCTCCGTAAAGTACACAGAAGCAATAACTTTGTGGTCAGTACAGAAGAACTGATGATTATTATATTGCATTATATTGTATTGATGATTATATTGGTTGCTCAACAGGTGTGTAGGATTGCACAGCTCAGCAAAAATAATATGTGATTGTCTTGTTTAAAAAGGAACTGCAGATGCTGGAAAATCGAAGGTAGACAAAAATGCTGGAGAAACTCAGCGGGTGAGGCAGCATCTATGGAGCGAAGGAAATAGGCAACGTTTCGGGTCAAAACCCTTCTTCAATCTCTACATCGGTGAGACCAAGCGTAGGCTTGGCAATCGCTTCGCCGAACACCTCCGCTCGGTTCGCAATAACCAACCTGATCTCCCGGTGGCTCAGCACTTCAACTCCCCCTCCCATTCCGAATCCAACCTTTCTGTCCTGGGCCTCCTCCATGGCCAGAGTGAGGACCACCATAAATTGGAGGAACAGCACCTCATATTTCGCTTGGGCAGTTTGCACCCCAGCGGTATGAACATTGACTTCTCTAATTTCAGGTAGTCCTTACTTTCTCCTCCCCTTCTCAGCTCTCCCTCAGCCCTCTGGCTCCATCTCTTCCTTTCTTCCCCACTAGATTTCAACTTTATATTTGGTGTAAGGGCTCCCTCTAAAGGCTGCACAGCGCAATGCACACTAGTGATAAATTCAAATAGCATGGAAACAGGCCCTTCGGCCAAACTCATCCATGCTGACCAAGTTGCCCCATCTAAGATAGTCCCATTCACCTGCATTTTGTCCATGTCCCTCTAAACCTTTTCTATCCATATACCTACTTGAGTGTATTTTAAATGTTGGTATATAACCTGGCTTAGTTTAGTTTAGTTTATTAGTATTGTCATGTGTAACCAAAGTACAGTGAAAATCGTTTTTTGCTACATGCAATCCAGCCAGTGAAAAGACTACACATGCTTACTATCAAGCAGTCCACAGTTTACTGATACAGCATAAAGGGAATAATAGTCAGTGGAAGATAAATTCCAGCAAAGTCCGAATACAGATGGTCCAAAGCAGGCACATGCCGTCAGGGTAGGCAAGGTAGGCAGTGCCTACCCTGACTAAAATTATAAAATGGTAATTATTAAATATAAATAGTAAAGCCACAGGAGAATTATGCCAACCTAAGAGATCGATCTCGTAGGTAGGCATAATTCTCCCGTGCCTTTCATCCGCAGTACATGTAACACGCAAAAGTATGTGCAGCTCACGTTCTGTTGATGCTGCTTCAAGCCTTCAATGACAAGGGTCTATAAAGGCAGCTGAAATTCTGCCTTTGCTCCGTGGACTGCGTGCATGTGCTACGCAGCAGCGTACTGAGCATGCGCAGTGCAAGTTTCTTGGCGGTTTTTTCAAACATGGATTGACATTATCTTAGGAGTATCGTAAGAAACAAAGAGAGAAGAATGGAGTTTGTGTACAAATAATATGGTAAGTACATTTCTTTGAGCTACCGTATTTCCCAGCAATGAAGAAGCACATGCGTCGAAGACGCACCCCCATTTTGAGTTGCTAAATTTTGAAAAAAAAGGCTGGCGGGACATAGAATTTCTCACGCTCAAAAAAATAAAAAAATAAAGAAGTAACAATTCAATTTGCCCGAGGCTTCCAGATCTCCTACATTCTGAATGACTCAATGGGTGGGGGGTGGAGGGTGACGGCAGGTGGAGAGATGTGGGGAAAACGGGAGCACACTGGGACAAGTTGAATCACTTGTGATCTTATTGAATGACAAAACTAGTTCAAGGGACCAATTGGGGGGAGAGTTCCTTTCACAGCATGTGGGGAGTCTGGCCCGGGACAGCGCGGGCAGGAGCGTTTTGAAGGAGGGGGTCGGGGATCATGCCAGCAACTCACTCACTCACTGCTGCCACGGTGCTCCGGGCGAGGAGCCACCGCATTGTGGCCGGGGAGGGAAGTAGCTTGAGTGGCTGCGGGTGGCCGCCGTTCCTTAAATTCCGACTGACGCCATGTCAAGAGCAAAGATCATAGAGCGGAGAGGGTCAGTGGGCGATGAATTACAGGACACTGGGCGTCCTGTAATTACAGGACACTGGAGCTTACACCTGTGAGAGCACGATCAAGGGACCAATTGAGGTTACTCACGCTGACAGAGGAGTAAGCTCCACCGTCCTCTGTCCTTTTATCCATCGCCCGCTGACCTACTCCGCTCTATGTTCTTTGCTCTTGAGCTGGTCCCCTCAGTATCTGGTCCCGGCAGTCGCTTGCAGCCAACTGAGCTACTTCCCTCCCCGGCCACAATGCGATGGCTCTGCGCCCGGAGCGCCACGGCAGCGGTGAGTGAGTTGCTGGCATGATCCCCTCCTCCTCAACGCTCCTGCCCGTGCTGACCCGGGCCAACTCCCCACAAGCTGTGTAAGGAACTCTCCTCCCCCCAGCGGAGCTGTCCTTTTACAGCCGCTTCCCACTTTACAGCCGCTTCCCATTAGATGCCAGCAATGAGGGATAGACTTGGCTATCCCTCAGTACAGCAACATCATTTTTGATGTTGCTGTACTGAGGGATAGCCAAGTCTATCTTTCTTGGCTAACAACCTAACCTTCGGCCTCCAAGACGCAGGTACATTTTCGTGCCTTACTTTTGGGTAGAAAATAGCACCTTCATTGCCAGGAAATACGGTATATGTGTTTTAAATACTTTATTACTTTATAAAAGTCGACTGACTGCCTACCGGAGAGGAGAACAATATGCGCATGCGCTGTTTTAAAGATTTTTTTAAAGCCGACTGACTGCCTACCCTGTGTAATTACTCACGGCACGTGCCTGGTCCAAGGGTAGGTCAGGACTGCTCTCTAGTTGGCTCAACTATCTCCTCTGGCACTTATCCCACATACTCACCACCCTCAGAGAAAAAAAGTTGCCCCTCAGGTTCCTATTAAATCTTGCCTCTCTTACCTTAAATCTATTTCCTCCGGTTCTGGTTGCCCCGGGTAAAAGACTCTGTGCATTCACCCAAACCATTCTCCTCAAGATAATATACACCTCATTAACATCACCCATCTGCCTCCTCATTCCAAGGAATAAAGTCCTCACCTGCCCAACTTCTCCCTATAGCAGAGTAGATAAAGTACGCAGAGGCAATAGTTTTGTGGTAATTTTGAGGAAACATTATATTACTATGTAACATCTGTCAGATGTGAACTGAAAGTATGTTGAGTTATTAATAGGAGCAACATCCAGCCATCTGTTAAACCTGATGGGATAGCACTACAAAAATCCCAAGGATGCCAGAAGCCAATTTATTTAGGTTTAATTTATTTATTATTATCACATATACCGAGGTACAGTGAAAACTTGTTTAGCATGCTATCTAAACAGATCAGATAATACCTCACTCAAGTACAATAGATAAAGCAAAGGGAAAGACACAAAGTACAGAATGCAGTTCTTAGCATTGTAACGCATCAGTTCCATTGACAAAGTTCAATGTCCGCAATGGGATAAAGGTGAATCGGACAGTATCCTAGCTTATGGAAGCACCATTCAGAGGCTTGATAACAGAGTAGAAAGAGCTGTTCCCTAGTCTGGTGGTGAGCACTTTTAAGACTTTTGCCCAACATGAACAAAGAGAAGAAGGAACGACCATGGTGGAACAAGTCTTTGATTATATCCCGGATTATTGATTGAGGACCTTATTGGGTTCCACTCAAGTTCAATAGAATGCTCATGACCAATGATCATGATCATTTGTGCACCATTAAAGACATATGAATTTCTGGGCATTTGGGTTTTACAAATATCACCACCGAGTAAAATATCAATGTCAAATATTGAGGCACAATTACAGTAATAAGATTTTGGCCAATACAGCTTTGAGCGCTCCATTAAAGAACAGGCAATAAAGTTTTTAAAAAGCACAGATGTAACTGAGATAATTGGACATTATTTCCAGCATTGCAGATAATCCTAAATAGATATAAAATTACAAAATTATGGTCAATTTATTAAAAAATTACAGAATTGCTATTAATAGAATAGAAAATTAGGAAGTGATTAAATAAAGAAAGGACATTTTTTTCTGGTAAGAATGATAGTGATGACTCGGATGAGGGATTATTGATATGAAAATGGCACCAAGAAGGATAAGAATGTGAGGAACAATTGTTAGGACGTCAGGCAGAGGAAAGTGTATAAAGGTTGAGGGATGGGGGGCACTAAGAACGATGGGGGACCTGGCGACAGGTGGGGTGGGGCGAGGAGAGAGGGTACCTCCTGCCACATGCCGCGGCAGGCAGTAGATTGGACTGTTCAATGAATTTTTCTAACTTTGTCGCCAAAACGTGATGACACTTGTGTACTCATTAGGTGAGGTCTGCAGTATGATTTTACTGGGTTGTGTGCAAACAAAGCATTTCACTGTACCAAGGTGCATGTGACACTAAGGTATCATTGAGTCAGACATCACGGATATGAGTGTCAGTGTGTCCTTTAATTGGCCGCAAGTCGATGGTGAAACATTGATTCTGATGTGTCTTTTAGATAGTGAAATTTATGCAAGCTGGAATTAATTGAGTTCACTTTAAGCCGTTTCACTTCAGGATAATAATTAAATTTTAAGTAGAGCAGAAGGAGAACTCAAGGGGAGATGATGGTCAGATCAGAAACCCCGCAGCATATCAAAGTTAAACTAAGCAGATCACCTTTTTTTAATTTTTTCAGACTTTCATTATAAATTGCAGGAACTCAAATTCATCATTATAACTAAAGAGCCATAGAGATGTGCGGCATGGAAACAGGCCCTTTGGCCCAACTCGTACATACCAATTAAATTGCTTAATCAAGCTAATCCTGCTTGCCTGCACCTGGTCCATATCCCTCCTTACTTTTATATCTATTATTATCTGTCTTGGTACCTTTCAATTATCACAATTATAGCCACCTCAACCACTTCGTCTGGCAGCTGTTCCATATACCCACCACCCACCGTATGGAAAAAATTACCCCTCAGGTCCCTTTTAAATCTTTTCCCCGCTCGTCTTAAACCAGTGGAACACAAATTTCTGGAGTAACTCAGCGGGTCAAACAGCATTTCTGGAGGACATGGATAGAAAACGTTTCAGTGCAGGACTTCTTCAGACTCAGAAGAAGGAGCATGAAGAAGAGTCCCGACCCGAAATATTGCCTATCCATGTCCTCCGGAGTTGCTGCTTGACCCACTGAATTACTTCAGCTCTTTGTGTTCTATGCAAGATTCTACCTTCCGCAGTTCCTTCTGTTTCCATAGAAAAAAATGGCTAGCTAAAGAGCAAGTAGCAGTATGTTCCTTAATCTGTGCCTATGTACTGTACCACACAGCTTGGGAAAGTCCAAGTGCACCCATATCTGACTTCGCATTCTGCCCCTCGACACACCGTTGAGTGCAGGGGGCTACCATAACTTACTGAGGCTAGGACCTGAATGCACTTTACACCTGAGCCTTCAACATTTCACCAGCTATAGCCAGTGCAGTCCGTTCATTGTAATGGAGCCAGTCACCTTTGTTTAAAAACCTATGTTTCGGGATAATTTTGTTACGTTTTCATTGATTATTTTTTAAGCAAATTAATATTATTTCCTTGCTTATAAAAACAAATAAATCACGTTTCTAAAGAAATAAGAAGGAATATGTAATTTCCCAATTACCTGTTGTGCCCCAATTTCCATCAATTCCACCTCCCTTTCCCTCCCAGATTCTCTCTCTCTCTCCTAAACACTAGGACAATTTACAGTGGTCAACCAACCAATCCACTTGACTTGGGGTGGGAGCAAACCAGAGGATGGCCATGGGGAGAACTTGCAGACTCCACATAGTCAGAGCAAAGGTTAGGATTGATCCGGGACAATGAAGATGTGAGATCCGTTAGCTGTGCCACAGTGCTTAAAAGACTAACTCTGTATCTCATTCCACAGCTGTCTGATCTGTTGAGTGCATCCAGCATTTTCTGTTTTCATTTCAGATATCAGGCTTGTGTATCTTTTTGCATTTTCAAGTCCTACGAGAACTTTCCTTTAGGTTGAAGTTGCTCTTTAACATTGTCTTTCATTGTGTTAATGCAAGCTGTGTTAATGCAAGACAGCAAGGACAATGCCCCTGAAATTCCAATAGACGACAAAATATAATTATCTCTCATTTGGTTCCACACACAGTTCTGCACTAGATTTTCTGTTCTCCTGTGGCCTACTGGAGATTTTTGCCGTATGCCTGAGAAACCAAGTGAATAAAAGAATAGACTGCACAGAAATAACCATAGAAAATGCTGTAAATACAGAGCAGATCAGGCAGCACCTATAGTAAGTGTTCATGATTCAGATTAATAAACTTTCATTCAGAACTACACAAATTCAAGTATTGTAACTCTCAAACTACTATTTGTGAATATTACACTCATAAACCAGAAAAGAAAGACAAATTGATGAGATAAAATTAGAAGATTATGCAGAGCATGTCATAAAAAGCAACAGTAAAATGTCCTTTGGTTAAATTGGACAGCCACCAGAAACAAGTGTGAGAATAAGGAAGATAGACACAGAATGCTGGAGGAACTCAGCAGGTCGGGCAGCACCTCAGGAGAAAAGGAATAGATGATGTTTGTGTAGGAAGGAACCGCAGATGCTGATTTACACCAACGATAGGCGCAAAATGCTGGAGTGACTCAGTGAGAATAAGGATGTGTGATTCATGCGCTCTGATTTCAGTGCAGACTGCATGCCAGTTCTGTGCTGTACTAATTATAATGGTTCCTGGGGACACCAGCACAATCTACTGGTAATCAGCTTCATGCATCATGCAATTAAAATGTGATTGGATTGCTTGAAGCCAACCTTGCCTCAGATAGAGGTGGCAGAAAGTAGGAGAGCTGCACCATATCTGCTGGAGAACAGGAAAATGACCCTTCACGCAGTGGAAAAGGCAGTGGGAAAAGATAGCCCGAAAAAACGAATGCCCATAATCATGTCACCAGGACCTTGACACAATGCAGCAAAAAATTAGCTAAACTCTAGTGAGTGTACCCTGAGTGTCACATCCTAGCATCTACTCCCCACCACCACCTGGGGCGCCGTCGAGTATGGCTGCCCTGCCAGCAGCTGTTAGTTTTTTCACCCTTTTTTTTATTTTTAGTTAGTTAAAAGTGTTTGTTTTTGGAGGTCTTTAGTCTTTTTATGTGGGGGGTTGGGGGGGGGGGATAGGGGGAAACTATTTTCGCAGTCCCTACCTGGTCGGAGATGCGGCTTTTCTCCGAGCCGTATCTTCGCCCCTTCCTCGCGGCCTACGGGCAGACTGGAGCGGCGTTTTCCTGCCGGGACCGGCCAGGACTTCAGCTTCGGCGGCGGCACAGCGCTGAAGTACCATCGCGGAGCGGGCGATGCCTAACCCGGGTCGCCGTGCAGTAAGCTCCGGAGTGCTGTGACAGCCGGCACCAACATCGCGAAGCTGCGGTCTGCGGTCAGTGGAGCTTCCAGCCGCGGGCGGCGCTGAGCTCTAAACACCGCGGACCCTGGGATCTGACGACGGGGTCGCCAGAGTCGGAGCATCGACCGGCGCGGCTCGCGGCTCGTGGACTTCGGGAGCCGTGGTCTACTGGGAGGGAGCGGCCGCTCCAGACACTCCGGGCCGCTGAGAGTGTTCACCCGACGCCAGAATTCCATCATCCGGCGAGAGGGCCTGAGGCATCGGGCTGCCGTGGCGGCGACTGCAGAGGCCTCAATAGGCCCCGACTATGGGTGAACTGGGGATGGGACTGGACTTTTCTGCCTTCCCCCACAGTGGGAACCATTGTGGGGGGATGTTTTTATGTTGTTAAATTCTTGGATGTAATCTTTATTTGTGTGCTGCATTGGCAAGTCAAATTTCACTGCACCAATTGGTGTATGTGACAATAAATGTTTATCTATCTATCTATCTACACAGTTCATCATTCAGTTACTCCATCATTCAGTTACCAACAATCTCCAGGAAACTGGGAAACTTACCACACTGAAGGCACCCATTAGCACCATTGTATCCAAGCCAACAAGAGCTGTTAAAGGCAATCTCATTTCCCTGCCAGTAGGCCTGCATGATATATATTCATTCATGTATTTCTTCTGTGTGGTCCCATCACACTATCAGACAGAGAATTTCAGAAAATGTATTCTTCCTCATGTCCATTCTGATCCTTCTATTGATTACCTTAAATCTATGTCCCTGTATTGTAGACTCAATGTTTAGATTAGTCTAATGACTGGAAACAGGCCCTTCCGCCCACCGGGTCCACGCCAACCAATGACCGCCCATACACTAGTTCTATGTTATCCCATCCTATTTGCATCCTACATACCGGGGGCAATTTACAGAGGCCAATTAAACGAAAAACCTGGAATGTGGGAGACAACCAGAGCACCCGGAGAAAAATCAGGCAGTCACAGGGAGAACATGCAAACGGTGTACAGACAACATCTGAAGTCTGGATTGAACCCCAGGTCTCTGGTGTTGTATGGCAGCAACTCTACCACTGCACCACGGTGCTGCCCTGAGAGGAATAGTTTCTTCCATGCAAGCCCCTCATAATGTTATACACATTGATTACATTTCCACTCTGTCTTCTCCGAAACAATAGTTTTCCCCAGACTAAACAGCATCTCCCCATGATGGCAATTCTCCATCCTTGGCAACGAGCTTACATATCTTCTTTTTTCACCCTGTGAATAATAAAAAATCCTTGCTGTAATGTGGGAAATAGAACATTACACAATACTCCAGCTGTGGCCTAATTATATGTTCTACCGAAGATGGACACAAAATGCTGGAGTAACTCAGCATCACTGGAGTGAAGGAATGGGTGACGTTTCTGGTTTCTGGTCTTTAGATAGCAATGTAACAAAATGTTGAGATTTTAAAAATAAAGTCTGCAATTTATCCCATCAGATAAAGCATAAAAAGAAGTTTAATTTGACACCTAATTCACTTTCATATCTTCAGTATTAAAAAAGTTATGGCCATTTTCATACTCGGAAATTAGCACCTTGTTCCCTATTGCTTTTCCATTGACTTAACACAAAAGATGTGATCGAGGACAGTCAAAAGCCCATAACTTTCTTAAAAATTAAGAGAACTGAAAGAAATTTTCAGTTATTATAGATTGAAGCATTCTGAAACAAATATGAAACAATCTTACTTGGATGACCTGAAATTAAGGCATATAATTAGTTAGTTACCTAATTGTAGCTAATTACAAAATTCAATTACTAGATCTAAACATCTATCAATTTCTTAAGAATAGATTAACATTTTTTAATAGCCTAAGTGTCCAAATAACATTCACACAATAATTCACAATATAACATAATTGTTTTATCTCATTGTCATGGATTTATAGGCCAAATGGAAGAAATTGAATGTTTAATAGCTGTAAATTAATGGGCATTTATATCATCTTGCGAGTGGGATTTTCTGGAACGCGATCATTTGGAACGTTGATTTGCGGTGAATTTAACCCCGTATCGGCATGAAAAATACTGCCGTTAGTTCGGGGAAAAGAATCTTAAGGAGAACGTTTATACATTAAAATAAACCACTTTCCTTTACCTTTCCCGTACGTGAAATCCGTCCCCGTTGTTGGCGTTGACGGCTTCAGAAGCTGATTTTAAAATGACTGCAGCGCTGAAATTGTCGGGAGATTTTTTTTTTTGTAATACTCAAGATGCCCCTCGGAACGATTCTTCCGCAAAAGCTTGTACTCCAACGAAATATAATACAGGACAAGGTAGGAGAAACCCGGGTTTTAACCCCGCCCCTCCCCTCAAAGGCGCCAAAATCGCGCACACGGCCAGTGGCAGAATTACAGTGCCTCTGAAGGTAAGAATTGTAACATACTTGTAGGTACCCCTATATCCGCACACTTCCCCTATTCTTTTTTCTCCGTCTTTATCATTTTGTCGAACTCACCTGCTCTTGGAAATTTCCCATGGTCATTCCAGTGGAAATACTTGCTAATGTGTTCATGTTCTGGCATCGACTGGTTTGTGCAGGCATCTTTCAGTCAGTAGGAGGTTTTTCATTGTCACAACTTCTGTAACTTGAGCAACTATAGTAAGCACCAAAGAGCTGTGAAAATGGTACCAACAAGCAAGCGTCAGCTATCCTGTAAGTTGTAGTTGATTCTTTTAAAAAGCTTTTCACACGTTCGGCTGTGTGACATAAATGGGAGTAAAGGGCCTGTTGCACTTGGTGATTTTTTTTGGCGACTGACGGTGTCATTGACTGACGTATCAGGATCGCCGAAAGATTTTGAACATTACAAAATCCTGCAGTGACAATAAAAATGTTGCGACACTTGAGGAGACACCACACATCAATACGCCGCGACTTTTTCGGTGACCTGATACGTCAGTCAATAATGCCGACAGTCGCCGAAAAAATCGTCAAGTGGGACAGGCCCTTAACGAGCTCCAAGTTGACCGCACTGGCATCAGTTCAATGTTGTATGTTTAGTTTAGTTTAGAAACGGGGTCAAGGAAAGAGCGTTCACATCACGGCCCTGTTTCCACCAATCTTTCCACCACCACGCACAAGAAACACAAGAAGCTCAAGAAGCGCAAGAGGCAGTTGTATGCAAATGCCGAGAAGTGTGTCCAGCTCGGGCTGAACAATTTCTAATCTTGTGATGTGGACTCGATAAGAAGTTTAGTAACAGCATGGAAAGAGGTCTTTTGGCCCACCATGTCCATGCTGACCATCGATCACACATTCTTGTTATCCCACTTTCTTATCCACTCCCTACAGAGCTCAATCAACCTACAAATCTACACATCTTTCAGATGTGGGGAAAAAACAGAAGCTCATAGAGGAAACCCACATGGTCACAGGGAGAACATGCAATTTCCTTACGAACAGCACCTAAGGTCAGGATCGAACCCAGGTCTCTGGTGATGTGAGGAAGCAGCTATACCATCTGCACCACTGTGCTGCCCACAATGCTGTCTGCCAATATGTAGCATGAAATGCCCATTTACCATATTTCCAATGAATTTTTCAGAACTGCGCTTACAGCACTTTCACAACTGCAGTAGAACTAGCATAACTAGCATGTCTAGGACAAGAGGCATAGCCTCAGAATTAAAGGACTTCCTTTAGGAAGAAGATGAGGAGACATTTCTTCAGTCAGAGTCAAATCAAGTCAAGTGAGTTTATTGTCGTGTCCCTGGTAGGACAATAAAATTCTTGCTTTGCTTGAGCACAACAGAACATAGTAGGCATTTACTACAAGGCATTCTATAAATATATACACAATGGTCAATATACTGATAAAGTGCAAATAACAGTATTGGCTAGTAAAGTTCAGTGTTATGTCCGAGCCAGGTTTAATAGCCTGATGGCTGTGGGGAAGTAGCTGTTCCTGAACCTGGTCGTTGCAGTCTTCAGGCTCCTGTACCTTCTACCTGAAGGTAGTAGGGAGATGAGTGTGTGGCCAGGATGGTGTGGGTCCTTGATGATGCTGCCAGCCTTTTTGAGGCAGCGACTGTGGTAGATCCCTTCGATGGAAGGGAGGTCAGAGCCGATGATGGACTGGGCAGTGTTTACTACTTTTTGTAGTCTTTTCCTCTCCAGGGCACTCAAGTTGCCGAACCAAGCCACGATGCAACCGGTCAGCATGCTCTCTACTGTGCATGCTGACCGGTTGCATCGGGTGGTAAATCTGTGGAATTCTTTGCCACAGAAGGCTGTGGAGGCCGTCAGTGGATATTTTTAAGGCACAGAAAGATTCTTGATTAGTACGGGTGTCAGGAGTTATGGGGAGAAGGCAGGAGAATGGGGTTAGGAGGGAGAGATAGACCACCCATGATTGAATGGCGGAGTAGATTTGATGGGCCGAATGGCCTAATTCTACTCCTATTCCTATGACTCCTTATGACTGTGGGAAAAGTAAATACTTAAACATCTAGCACCACGTTTGGTCCCCAAATGGCATATGTGGTCCCCTGAAACCATATGCCTTCCCTTGATCATTCTGCATTTCATACACATGAGTACCAGCGTCCATTAGAAATCTGAGAATTAAGTGACATGTTTTATTTAAAACAAACATAACTGGGAACAGCTGGATTCAGTGGTTGCCAACATGTTGGATTGTTACAATGACAACTACGGTACAGACAGCTCAGTGGGTGCTGGGGCTATCATGAGTAATAAATGTACCATCAGATTAGCTTGAAAGTCACAGCGATATTTAATCAAACAAAAGGAATATTCTGCAACAGTTAGAAACCATAATAATAGCACCTGAAGCTCTGATTTTTGTCAGTGTCAAATATTAGGAGAACAACTCTTGTCACTTTATATTGAATTAACAACATAATTTCAAAGCTGAAAATCGATAAATGACGTGGATGTTATTCTAAGCGTTTGAAGGAGCCTGATTGAAATTCACACTTAGTTCTGGCACTCGTGCAGCCAGCAATAGAACTGTCTTCAGAGGGACAATCAATGGAGCTCGGGGTTTGTGCTGAAATTGTAAATAGCAGCTCCTCAGAAGTGCACTCTTGTCACTGTGGGATTTGCACTGCAGCAGAGGGGAAGGTGCTCCTGTTAAGAGTGAAGGGAAAGCTCACTGCATCAATTTATTTCAGAACAGGCGAGTAGTTTTAAATCCTCCCGCTGGTGCTGCAATGAAGGTTAACAACCAAGGGATGCAAGTAAACTCTTGGATATCTCGACCTGCAAAGGACACAGTTTGATAAAATCCAACCACGCAAAGGATATGACATTTTAAAAAATAATTTAGGAACTGGTGCATATATTGTATTTTTTAACATATATAGTGATTAAACTTTTAAACACCGAGTGATGCTTCACTGATCGATACTTCCACATGTGAAGGCTTTCAATGGACAATGTGGTTGTCACTGTGATTCATTTCACATAAAAATCCATTTGTATCATCAGACACTGAGAACTGTGTTTTGCTTTCCTCAAAACATTGTGACACGTCAACATCACATCTTCCACAGTGATCATTGTCAGACTCATGATAAGAGAAGAACTTCTGTCACTTTAGCTGACACAAAATATGATCTTAATAGCACAGGCAAGTATCTCTTCAGACTGGAATGAAGGCTGTCTAGTCAAGAGATAAGCAAACTCCAGGAGGAACTGATTGGGAGCTGCTCTGTGGTGATCTACACCTGACTACTTCAGCTTTGCTGAATTCTTAACAAAGTTCTGAAGGAATGACGACAGACATTGTGCTGGAATGGATCACATGTTGTTCCTTGGACACATGCCAACACACAGTTGGTTAAAATACACGATGTGGTGCCACTGAGGTATTAGCATCAAAGCCGAGTGTCACATCCCGTGAGCAACATCTTTGACATTGCGCCGCTGCGCCATGAATGCATCGTGGGGAAATTTTAACATGACATTATTTTCACCAAGTATTCAATCAAAAGCATTTGTGTGATGTTAATGAAGGCAACTAAAAATAGAGCACTTATCAATGTGCATTTAAACCACAAAAGGTGTCACTGAAGTAATTTCTAACAAAATGAAACCTATGAATTTGTCAAAATATAAAAGCAAGCTATAAGAATTGCCCAAGCGCCATCCATTACCAGTAATGGTTTATATAAAATAAGCGAGTACCTATTTAAAGTGCATTTTTGTCTAAATTTATGATGCAGATAGTCAAATAACATTGATCAGATTCTATAGGAAACACAAGGCATGTTCTGAATAATCTTATTTTTTATGATTGGGACATAACTGCAATGAAACGCCTTCAATTGCTGGTTCACCTTGGGAAGTCTTTAGCAAAGGGAGGAAGGTTGGTGTAAACTTAGACGCGGGAGTAGATTCTGCCAAATGCCCTGAGATAGTAGGAGTTCCCGATGTTGGGGGAGTCCAGAACCAGGGGTCACAGTTTAAGAATAAGGGGTAGGCCATTGAGGACTGAGACGAGGAAAAATGTCTTCAACCAGAGAGTTGTGAATCTGTGGAATTCTCTGCCACAGAAGGCAGTGGAGGCCAATTCATTGGATGTTTTCAAGAAAGAGTTAGATTTAACTCTTAGGGCTGAAGGAATCAAAGGATATACGGAAAAAGCAGGCACGGGGTACTGATTTTAGATGATCCGCCATGATCTAAGGGCTGAATGGCCTACTCGTGTACATATTTTTCTATGTTTTTCTGATTCTATGAGATCTAGAAGCCTCAATGAGAGCACAGAAATGAATAGCAAGTAACAGAAGGATTTATGGGCCTGTCCAACTTAGGCGACTTTTTAGGCGAGTGCAGGAGACTCTGCGCTCGCCACATGGTAGCCACATGGTCGCCATTGTTCGCTGTTGGTCTCCGGTGAGTCTCCTTCATGGTCGTGAGGAGTTCCCACATTCTGGGAAATAGTTGCGGCCTCAATAAGGTTGCCGCAAATTTTTCAACATGTAGAAAAATATTATGCGACCATAAATTGGTCGCCATGGAGAAAATCGATAATCCTGTAGTCATAGGTGCAGTTGTAGTGGGGTCGCCAAGTAGTTATGGGTAGACGAGGTAGTCCCAGAACAGACAGGAGTGGAGGACCTTCGTTACCGCCCTACGTGCCAGGAGGCATAATAGGCAGTAAGTAAGTAAGTAAGTAAGTAAGTAAGTAAGAGGTAGTCGTAGGTAGTTTTAGTTAATTGCCTTTGCTGACCGGTCATTTTCATTGGCTCATTGTATAAATTGCTCGTTCTAAGCTTCCCCCAGTCTAGTTTCAGTAAAAACATTGAATCAAGCACTTGAAACAAACACATTTTATTTTAACAAAAGCGCATTACAATTCAAGTACTGTACCTATCCCACACAGGTTCGATCCTCGTATCTGCCTGTTCAAGCCCTCTAGGCCTCGCTCAGACAGAGACACTCCAGAAAGTCACGCAGTTCCAAGCGCTTTCTCAGAAGATCGATCCTGGACCTCATGGTAGCTGACTTTTATATGTCCTGGAACCTCGAGGGGCCGAACCACATGGGGGTGTTCTCTTAATATTCCAATTACAGATATCGGTAAACCCATACATAACAGACATTTCCCTAACACAATAATACAACAGCTCATACATTGTACAAGAAAGAAAGCTCTCGAAGGAAGATAACAAGAACAAACATTGAAACATGTGCCCTGAGATTCAAACAATTTCTCCAAGGCTCAACAGTTCGACCAGTCATCGATTAACAGGATGACCGTCTTGCAACATTATTTATATTGTTTAAAATGCTTTTGCAGTGACCCAATAGAAATGAACCATTTAAGGTTAGTTTGCAAAACCGCTATACATGTTATCAATTTAAGAGGAACAGGGAGAACACCTTGACCCCTTACCATCCTGCATATCAGTCTGAGCCTAGACTGGCTGGCGCCAATCAAAGCCTGTAAAGTTCAGCTGACAAGGGTTAAGCAATTCTGACAAGTGCAGGGATCCTCCATTTTATGGTGTCTTTAATTTAGCCAATATTAACATTCCCCCGTTTTATCATTCATGATAACCCTCAACATAAATGATAACTAAACAATCAGATATACATAAGTGTGTCCATTATGTTTCCCATCTATCAGCAACACTAGATGATGATGTTTCTTCCCAGAATCTTGTCAAGCGTCCTGAGTTTTCATGGGCATAGCTTCACAATTTCCGTCTGATGAGTTTTCACCTCCTGAGTTTCCGTGGGTGCGAATTCCCTCCATCCGTGTTGCTGCCCAGTCATCCATCACCTTTCACAGTCAAACCTAAAACCTAAATATCCTGAAAAACTTGGGACAAAGCAAGTTACCATCATTCACTCATGCTTTCCCATACATTCTCTATAGTTCTGCAATACTGTCCCTATACGAACCTATTATATTACCCTATTACTAGATCCCTATTCCTATTCTGTTCCCTGATATACTTTTCATTATTCTAGGATCGACAGTAATCAGCCTTCTTCATACTCACACAATGTTATAATATGTATATCTGATGACGGGTAATCATATAAATTTAAGCTGGGTTCAGTCCAGAATTCCCTACAGATGTGATTCCAATTTAAAGCAAACCATGATAAATGTTCCAAATTCAGTCTCAGCCTTCAATTTACTATTTCAAATTTCGGTGTCCATTTCATCCTTCTCATTCCACAGCATCGTAGCCAATAATACAATTCCATTCCAATTCCTGTGGAATTCCCAGCTGTTCAAATTTAAACAATCAATTTCCATGTGCTATCAATTTCATCATAAATCCAATCAGGACTGCCGAATCCAGGGACAATTTCTTTCCACCTTGATAATAGAAGACGCTTTACCATCAAGGGTTAAACAGTAAAAATCCATCGGGCAAATATGCATCGGCTCTGCTATTCTCAATACCTATTCAAATTTCTCCCTATAATTTCAAAGTCTCTCCTCCAGTACCTCTTCTTATTTATGTATGTCTCCTCACTATGGTATTCTCTACTATGTTGGCTCTTTGCTATTTTGGCTTTGTTCTCTGTCGAGGGTTCTCGCTTTTACTAGTTTATTTTCCTATTAGGTAATTTCCTAGATGGTTAGGATTGGTCTTCCGAGGAGAACTCATTATCTAAATTTTCAATCTACCTCATCAATAGACAATAGACAATAGACAATAGGTGCAGGAGTAGGCCATTCGGCCCTTCGAGCCAGCACCGCCATTCAATGTGATCATGGCTGATCATCCCCAATCAGTACCCGGTTCCTGCCTTCTCCCCATATCCCCTGACTCCACTATTTTTAAGAGTCCTATCTAGCTCTCCCTTGAAAGCATCCAGAGAACCTGCCTCCCTCTGAGGTAAAGAATTCCACTTTACGTACCACCACATTATGCTCCCATTATACTTTCTTTGCTACTAAATCGGCTTTATGATTTCCAATGTCCACTGGAGTCTGTCCTTTAGTATGGGCACTACATTTTATTACAGAGGTTTGTCTGGGTAGCATTAAGGCCTTCAATAAATTTGTCACCAATTGTTTGTGTGATATTTGGGTTCCTGCAGAAGTTATAAAACCCCTATTTTCCATAATTGTCCAAAATCATGCACCACCCCAAATGCATATCGAGATCAGTGTAGATGTTTACTTTTAGATCATCCCTAATAATACAAGCCCCAAGCGAATAATTCAGCTTGTTATGCTGAATAGGGTGATTCAAAAGCAGCTGCTTCTACAATCTCTGTCTTTTGATTAATAATTGCATACCCAAACAGCCTCTCACCCAATGGATGCACTACCGTACACATATAATGTGATGTCAGGGTCTTCCATGGGTACACCCCTCAAGGCCTCTCTCACTGATGTTTCCTCCTCTATAACAAATGGACAGTCGTGTCCTGCTTCAGCTCGCTCTTCTGGGGGTGAAATAAGAAAAGAGGCTGAGTTAATTAATGTACAGTGTTTCAACTGCAATTTTGGATTGTTCAACAGGTAGATCTCATACTTATTTTGGCGGGCCATTGTCAAATGCTGGGTTTGAAGCTGCCCCAACAATGGCGATACCAAATGTGAACTGTACACTATAATTTCCTGCTGGAGTGTCAAATTAGCAGCCGATTGTAAAGTATTGTAGATTGCAGTTAAGATTTGAGTGCAAAGAGGATGTCCCCTAGCTACTGGATCTAATTTGGAGGAGAAATATGCAACTGGTCTATGTCTATCCCCATGCTTTTGCAGAGTTAATACCGAAGTGGCAAAATCAGATAGAATTGTACAGTACAGCTGGAAAGGACGATCGTATAATGGCCTTCCCAATGCCAGGGCTCGCATCAAAGATCTTTTCAAGTTCTCAAATGCTTCCTGTGCCTCCTTTGTTAGTTTAAATTCACCCTCCTTGCTGGTATAGGGTGTTAGCTCCTTTATTTCTAGAGCTATATTTGGAATCCAGTGTCTGCAATAATTGACCATGCCCAGCCATTGCCTCATTTGTTTGGCTTCTTTCGGGATTAGAAATTCGCAGATAGATTCGAGTCTGCTCTTCTCAAGACTTCTTTCGGTTGGCGAAAATATAATCCCTAGAAATTTTACTTTCTCCTGAGCTACCAGTACTTTTGATCTAGATGATTTAGTAGTTGTGCAGTGTCTTCCCGATTACAGGATTCATCTTTACTGGCCACCAACTTTAAAGTACTTAGCTGATCCTGCAGACACCTGGAAAATAAAGTAGGCGAGTTGACAAATCCTTGAGGCAACCTGGTCCAGGTATATTGTTGTCCCTTCTAGGTGAAGGCAAACAATTATTAGCTGTCTTCATGAAGAGGGCGAGAATAGAATGCATGTTGTCAGTCGACTATTGAAAAGACTTTTGCTTCCGCCGGTATTTGGGCTAGGATATGGGCAGGATTTGGCACTAGGGCATGAAGTGGTTCTAGAGTTGATTTCCCTTAAGTCTTGTACGGGTCTATATTGACCCTCCTTTACCGGTTTCGGAATGGCAAGAATAGGGGTGTTACAGATAGATTGGCACTTCACCAATATTCCTCGTTCCAGCAAACCCCGAATTAATTTGGTTATGCTGCTGATGGCCTGTAGTTTCAATGGATATTTTTGGATTGAAGGAAGTGTTATCCCTTTTTGCAGAGCTACACGGATGGGATTGTTGTTCAAACATCCTACCAGAGCTGTGTCCTCCGCCCACATCTAACTCCCTCTTAAATATAGCCAATGAACTGACCTCAACTACCCTCTGTGGCAGAGAGTTCCAGAGATTCACCACTCTCTGTGTGAAAAAGTTTTTTCTCATCTCGGTCTTAAAGGATTTCCCCCTTATCCTTAAGCTGTGACCCCTTGTCCTGGACTTCCCCAACATCGGGAACAATCTTCCTGCATCTAGCCTGTCCAACCCCATAAGAATTTTGTACATTTCTATAAGATCCCCTCTCAATCTCCTAAATTCTAGCGAGTATAAGCCAAGTCTTATAGTCTTTCTTCATATGAAAGTCCTGACATCCCAGGAATCAGTCTGGTGAACCTTCTCTGCACTCCCTCTATGGCTATAATGTCCTTCCTCAGATTTGGAGACCAAAACTGTACGCAATACTCCAGGTGTGGTCTCACCAAGACCCTGTACAACTGCAGTAGAACCTCCCTGCTCCTATACTCAAATCCTTTTGCTATGAAAGCTAACATACCATTCGCTTTCTTCACTGCCTGCTGCACCTGCATGCCTACTTTCAATGACTGGTGTACCATGACACGCAGGTCTCGCTGCATCTCCCCTTTTCCTAATCGGCCACCATTTAGATAATAGTCTGCTTTCCTATTTTTGCCACCAAAGTGGATAACCTCACATTTATCCACATTATACTGCATCTGCCAAACATTTGCCCACTCACCCAGCCTATCCAAGTCACCTTGCAGTCTCCTAGCATCCTCCTCACAGCTAACACTGCCCCCCAGCTTAGTGTCATCCGCAAACTTGGAGATGTTGCCTTCAATTCCCTCATCCAGCTCATTAATATAAATTGTAAATAGCTGGGGTCCCAGCACTGAGCCTTGCGGTACCCCACTAGTCACTGCCTGCCATTGTGAAAAGGACCCGTTTACTCCTACCCTTTGCTTCCTGTTTGCCAGCCAGTTCTCTATCCACATCAATACTGAACCCCCAATACCGTGTGCTTTAAGTTTGTATACTAATCTCTTATGTGGGACCTTGTCGAAAGCCTTCTGAAAGTCCAGATACAACACATCCACTGGTTCTTCCCTATCCACTCTACTAGTTACATCCTCGAAAAATTCTATAAGATTCATCAGACATGATTTACCTTTCGTAAATCCATGCTGACTTTGTCCAATGATTTCACCACTTTCCAAATGTGCTGCTATCCCATCTTTAATAACTGACTCTAGCAGTTTCCCCACTACCGATGTTAGACTAACTGGTCTGTAATTCCCCATTTTCTCTCTCGCTCCCTTCTTAAAAAGTGGGGTTACGTTTGCTACCCTCCAATCCTCAGGAACTACTCCAGAATCCAAAGAGTTTGGAAACATTATCACTAATGCATCCACTATTTCTGGAGCTACTTCCTTAAGTACTCTGGCATGCAGCCTATCTGGCCCTGGTGATTTATCGGCCTTTAATCCATTCAATTTACCCAACACCACTTCCCGACTAACCTGGATTTCACTCAGTTCCTCCATCTCCTTTGACCCGCGGTCCCCTGCTATTTCCGGCAGATTATTTATGTCTTCCTTAGTGAAGACGGAACCAAAGTAGTTATTCAATTAGTCCGCCATATCCTTGTTCCCTATGATCAATTCACCTGTTTCTGACTGCAAGGGACCTACATTTGTTTTAACTAATCTCTTTCTCTTCACATATCTATAAAAACTTTTGCAGTCAGTTTTTATGTTACCTGCCAGTTTTCTTTCATAATCTATTTTCCCTTTCCTAATTAAGCCCTTTGTCCTCCTCTGCTTGTCTCTGAATTTCTCCCAGTCCTCTGGTATGCTGCTTTTTCTGGCTAATTTGTACGCATCATCTTTTGCTTTGATACTATCTCTGCTTTCCCTTGTTATCCACGGATGCACTACCTTCCCTGATTTATTCTTTTGCCAAACTGGGATGAACAATTTTTGTAGTTCATCCATGCAGTCTTTAAATGCCTTCCATTGCATATCCACCGTCAACCCTTATAGAACTAATTGCCAGTCAATCTTGGCCAATTCACGTCTCATACCCTCAAAGTTACCTTTCTTTAAGTTCAGAACCGTTGTTTCTGAATTAACAATGTCACTCTCCATCCTAATGAAGAACCCAACCATATTATGGTCACTCTTGCCCAACGGGGCACGCACAACAAGACTGCTAACTAACCCTTCCTCATTACTCAATACCCAGTCTAGAATAGCCTGCTCTCTCGTTGGTTCCTCTACATGTTGGTTTAGATAACTATCCCGCATACATTCCAAGAAATTATCTTTCCTCAGCACCCCTGCCAATTTGATTCACCCAATCTATATGTAGATTGAAGTCACCCATTATAACTGTTTTGCCTTTGTTGCACGCATTTCTAATTTCCTGTTTGATGCCATCCCCAACTTCACTACTACTGCTAGGTGGCCTGTACACAACACCCACCAGCGTTTTCTGCCCCTTAGTGTTTCGCAGCTCTACCCATACCGATTCCACATCCTCCAAGCTAATGTCCTTCCTTTCCACTGCGTTAATCTCCTCTCTAACCAGCAACGCTACCCCACCTCCTTTTCCTTTCTCTCTATCCCTCCTGAATATTGAATATCCCTGGATGTTCAGCTCCCAGCCTTGGTCACCCTGGAGCCATGTCTCCGTGATCCCAACTATATCATAATCATTAATAGCTATCTGCACGTTCAACTCATCCACCTTATTACGAATGCTCCTTGCATTGAGACACAAAGCCTTCAGGCTTGCTTTTACAACGCTCTTACCCCTTATACAATTATGTTGAAAAGTGGCCCTTTTTGATTTTTGTCCTGGATTTGTCTGCCTGCCACTTTTACTTTTCACCTTGCTACCTATTGCTTCCGCCCGCATTTTACACCCCTCTGTTTCTCTGCTCACCCATTTAAGAACCCCACCACCTCTTATTCTCTGTTTATTATTGTTTTCTTCTTTCCCCCCTACATGTTGGGTCTGAGTGCTTTCCTTCTCTGCCTCCTGCCTCACACACTGTCTAATAGCTTTCTCTATTTGAGTCCCTCCCCCCAACCATTCTAGTTTAAAGTCTCCCCAGTAGCCTTTGCAGATCTGCCCGCCAGGATATCGGTCCCCCTCAGGTTCAAGTGCAACCCATTATTTTTGTACAGGTCGCACCTTCCACAAAAGAGGTCCCAATGATCTTTTCCATAACTGTGCTGGTATTTTAGCATATTCGGCAGCTCCCTCTTTTCCTCCCACTAGTGCCAATACTTCTATTTCCCATTCCTGTCCTTCGTATGATTTAAAGAAGGTTTCCAGCTCACTATCATTTCCACTTCTATCATAAGCCAGTGTAATGTGGTGGGGGTTCTTTATCCTGATCTAAGGACCACCATTGAGGGGTCACTATGGAGTAACTTGTCCTGCAGGGGACAAGGGTGTCACTACTATACCTCTATCACCACATTCTATTTTTAGTTGGAAAGCACAGAGTAATCTCGCCATCTGGTTGCAATCGAATCCGGTGGTTATCACAAATCTATGTTTGATTATCTTTCCACCATACACTATTTTGACTGGGTCAGAGATGGGATACTGGCAAATTTGTCCTTGAAACACAAACAGATTCTGAACTTCTCTTGATTCTGGTAAATTATAAATTGTTTGAAGAGACGCATGGATGCCCCTGTGTCTACTAGGAAAGTGCAGATTTTACCTTCAAACTGCAGAGACAACATAGGTTCCTCATCAGACTTGCATCCAGTCACTAGCAGGTTTGCTAATCTTAGGCGTGTAAATGGGTTACTCTGAGAAAAGGAGATTTGTCCCCTTGGCTCCTGATTTTCCTGCCAGTTCCCTCTGTGCTCTCTCGGATCCCGTTGATCCCTTCATTCTCTTTGATCTTGGAGATCCTTTCTGTGACCCCCTTTGTCGTTTCTTTCTTTACGGGCACCCTCTACTCCAGTGACCTACCCCTCTGCAATGATAACACTGGCTCATTTCTGGTGGCTGGCCTGTCCTTAACCCTGGTCTTTGGAGAACTGGCTCTATAACATTGGTCTGGATATTCCGGAACTCTAACTTCTCCCAGTCCATAGTTTGCTGGTACTCTAGGGATCCATGATTCAGTGTTGAATTTGGGTATTTCTTTTCTGATCACATATTCAGTTCTTGGTTTTACTGCAGGCGGGCTATCCTGCTTCTTTAATTCCTTCCAATGAAATCTTACAGCCCCAGCCATTTGACTGGCACTATTTTCTGTCCAGTTCATGTTATTAATCTTAATGGCTTCTGCTACGAGCCAGCACCGCCATTAATTGTGATCATGGCTGATCGTCCACAATCAATAACCCGTGCCTGCCTTCTCCCCATATCCCTTGAATCCACTAGCCCCTAGAGCTCTAACCAACTCTCTCATAAATCCATCCAGTGATTTGGCCTCCACTGCCCTCTGTGGCAGGGAATTCCACAAATTCACAACTCTCTGGGTGAAAATGATTTTTCTCACAGTCTTAAATGGCCACCCCTTTATTCTAAGAATGTGCCCCCTGGTTCTGGACTCGCCCAACATTCGGAACAATTTTCCTGCATCTAGCTTGTCCAGTCCTTTTATAATTTTATATGTTTCTATAAGATTGCCCCTCATCCTTCTAAACTCCAGTGAATACAAGCCTAGTCTTTTCAATCTTTCGTCATATGACTGTCCCGCCATCCCAGGGATCAATCTCGTGAACCCACGCTGCACTGCCTCAATCACATGGATGTCCTTCCTCAAATTAGGAGACCAAAACTGTATGCTATACTCCAGATGTGGTCTTACCAGAGTCCTATACAACTGCAGAAGAACCTCTCTACTCCTATTCTGAAATCCTCTTGTTATGAAGCCCAACATTCCATTAGCTTTCTTCACTGCCTGCTGTACCTGCACTCCAACTTTCAGTGACCGGTGTACAAGGACAACCAGGTCTCGCTGTACCTCCCCCTTATCTAACATAACCCCATTGAGATAATAATCTGCCCCCTTGTTTTTGCCACCAAAGTGGATAACCTCACATTTATCTATATTATACTGCATCTGCCAGGCATCTGCCCACTCACCCAACCTGTCCAGGTCACCCTGCAACCTCCTCACATCCACTTAATTTAAGTCACCCGATTGATCCATATATAATTCAGAAAATCGCTCTAAAAACTCATCCGCTCCTTCTCCCCTTTTTGGTCTTACATCTAATATTCTGGCCAAATCGATTGGTTTCTGAAGGGTGTTGGCAAGAGCTGTTAAAACAGCTTCCTCCCTTGCTCCATTGTCTGCTATTATATTTGCAAGAGATTCATGCGACGGATGTCCTAAATTCGTTAAGAATCTGGCATGCTCACTTGGGGTCATTATTTGCTGGATCGCCGCCCATAAATCCCGGGAATCAGCATGATAAACGCGCATTGTAGTTCTTAAGTGATCCACAAAAGAACCGGATGATTTTCTACGATCGGGTATTTGACTTAAAAGAGCCATCATATCGTTAGGCTTCCATGGGGAATAGACTCTAATTGTACAGGGATTATTTGCACTCACTGCATTGGCTGGATCAAAAGAAGGATTAGGCATTTGCCTTACAGGGAACTGTCTAAGGGTTGTTTGTTTAACTTCAGGAACTACCTCAGCCTCTTCAATTATGGTCTCACACCCAGATGTAACTTCCCCTTCACCAGGGGGTTCACGGTACTTTCTAAAGGATTTCCTTCCTTCCTTAATTCCTCGTTCAATTTGTCTATGGGGTATGCTCTTCTTTTTCCATAACTAATTTAGTGTTTTTCCTAGTTTGGCTTCTGGTACCGTGAACTCTAGGACTGTCCTTAATGGACGGAGCAGTCGGGGTCAAGAAAGTTTGTGCCCTGGGATTTGATTGTCTATTCCTATTACAAACTCCGCAGTGTGCATTTGAGGTATTGGGATCGTAAGGTGAATAACGTGGTGGACGTGAATTTCTAGTTCTAACACTCTCCCAGTCTTTTAAAATAATTATCTTCATCCCCCTTGTAACCAGTGCCAACCATCAGGTCCTCGTGCTCAAGACTTATGGATGATAATCTTTCTGTGAAATATTTCTTTCTCTCTTTATCTTTAATACTCTCAGGTTCTTCCTTAGGCTACCTGGAGGTTCAAGTGCTTCTGTATCTTCTAACACTATCCCCCGTTTTAGAGTTGCTTCCTTCCAACTTTCCTCCGCTCTACTCGCTTTCTGTTCCTCGTAATAATTTCGCCACAATTCAATTAATTCTTGTGCCTCTGTATTATCGCTGCACTACAATATAATCTGCTCAATTTATTTTAATCCCTTTACTGTATCTTTAGAGTCAGTTATTAAAGATGGAATAGCAGAACATTTGGAAAGTGGTGAAATCATTGGACAAAGTCAGCATGGATTTACGAAAGGTAAATCATGTCTGACGAATGTTATAGAATTTTTCGAGGATGTAACTAGTAGAGTGGATAAGGGAGAACCAGTGGATGTGTTATATCTGGACTTTCAGAAGGCTTTCGACAAGGTCCCACATAAGAGATTAGTATACAAACTTAAAGCACACAGTATTGGGGGTTCAGTATTGATGTGGATAGAGAACTGGCTGGCAAACAGGAAGCAAAGAGTAGGAGCAAACGGGTCCTTTTCAGAATGGCAGGCAGTGACTAGTGGGGTACCGCAAGGCTCAATGCTGGGACCCCAGCTATTTACAATATATATTAATGATTTGGACGAGGGAAATTAAACATCTCCAAGTTTGCGGATGACACGAAGCTGGGGGGCAATGTTAGCTGTGAGGAGGATGCTAGGAGGCTGCAAGGTGACTTGGATAGGTTGGGTGAGTGGGCAAATGCATGGCAGATGCAGTATAATGTGGATAAATGTGAGGTTATCCACTTTGGGGGCAAAAACAGGAAAGTAGCCAATTATCTGAATGGTGGCCGATTAGGAAAAGGGGGAGATGCAACGAGACCTGGGTGTCATGGTACACCAGTCATTGAAAGTAGGCATGCAGGTGCAGCAGGCAGTGAAGAAAGCAAATGGTATGTTAGCATTCATAGCAAAAGGATTTGAGTATAGGAGCAGGGAGGTTCTACTGCAGTTGTACAGGGTCTTGGTGAGACCACACCTGGACTATTGCGTACAGTTTTGGTCTCCTAATCTGAGGAAAGACATTCTTGCCATAGAGGGAGTACAGAGAAGGTTCACCAGACTGGTTCCTGGGATGGCAGGACTTTCATATGAAGAAAGACTGGATAGACTCGGCTTGTACTCGCTAGAATTTAGAAGATTGGGGGGGGATCTTATAGAAACTTACAAAATTCTTAAGAGGTTGGACTGGCTAAATGCAGGAAGATTGTTCCCGATGTTGGGGAAGTCCAGAACAAGGGGTCACAGTTTGAGGATAAGGGGGAAGTCTTTTAGGACCGAGATGAGAAAAACATTTTTCACACAGAGAGTGGGTGAATCTGTGGAATTCTCTGCCACAGAAGGTAGTTGAGGCCAGTTCATTTGCTATATTTAAGAGGGAGTTAGATGTGACCCTTGTGGCTAAAGGGATCAGGGGGTATGGAGAGAAGGCAGGCATGGGATACTGAGTTGGATGATCAGCCATGATCATATTGAATGGCGGTGCAGGCTCGAAGGGCCGAATGGCCTACTCCTGCACCTATTTTCTATGTTTCTATGTTTCTATCTCTGTCCCTTCGGGGCCACAATTTGTTCCCTAATTCTCTATTTAGCGATCCGGAAAGGATTTTCAATCGATCAGCTTTTTGTGGAAATTCACTGCATATTTCTTGTAAAGGACTTTCCGAATCAGCTGTCATATCTTTATTTGCATGGTTTCCCATTCTGTTGCATAAGGAAGCAACTCTAAACTACTCACACATCTTAACAATTTCCCTTTCTAATTTTGAAATTAACAAAGTCGTTTGAGACAATTTTCAAATCAAAATGCTCCAGGAAACAACCAATCACACTCACACAAATTCTCGCAGCCTGTCTCCTATCCCCTTAATCTGAATGCATGCAATTGAACTCTAAACACGTGAGCAAAATTGAACAAAAAAGAAATTAGTCCATTTATCAGAAGTATACCTAACCACACTCCTGCATAAATCAAAAACATTCACTTATTACAAATCACGCACTCCAAGAAATCCTCCTCATGGCACGATCAATCAGCGGGATGATTCCTCCCTCGATGCAGCGATGAAGGAGCACAACCCCTGATCGAACCACCCTGATTCAGAATCGTACACTACGATCTTAAACAAATACAAATATTTAACTCAAATACACTCTTACTTCAAGTTTCTAAATCTGTAAACACTCGCAAACACGTAGCAACACAAATGACGGTCCGCGGACTTAACACGGTCTAAATCTAAACCTTTAATTCTTAATAAACTCTAAGTATATTTACATACATCGAATAATTACAAAATCCGGATTCTATGACAATACGAAAAGCTAGATTTTTACAATTTACTAGCGCTAGCGCACAGTTAACAAACACTCGATCTCGACACCATGTCACGCTGTTATCAATCAGTGAACCTCTCCCTCTGATACCGAAGATTTTCCCCTTCCTAGTTTACTCTTTGCTGAGGGGTACTACTACTTAAATGACTACTATTCCTCCCGAATGTTACTATCCCTCTGCTAAGACTGGACTGCTATCCCTCCTCTCTAGGTTCGACAAAATTAGGGGTACCCTTCGCTATTCGGATTACTTTTCATCAAATAAATCAGGTTCCCGTCTCTCAGGTACTCTTTGCTATCAGGTACTAGTCAACAATCGACCAGAGAGTTACTATTCATTGTTGATCAGCCGCTATTCGGAATC
The DNA here is from genome assembly GCA_038087875.1 of Malacoraja senta. Classification (NCBI taxonomy): domain Eukaryota; kingdom Metazoa; phylum Chordata; class Chondrichthyes; order Rajiformes; family Rajidae; genus Malacoraja; species Malacoraja senta. The sequence goes on from CM075978.1 coordinate 23,262,821, forward strand.
AATCACGGACATGCACCAACTCCGAAGTTCTATATACAGGAATTCGAATTCCACCTTACTGGCAGAACTTCAATATGAAACTCAGTATTTGAAAATTTGGCTTTGCGAATATAGACTCGAACTCAAACTCCTAATTTTAGTACGTATCTCTTCTACTATGCGGGCTCTCGAATCAAACTAAAATTGCCCAGTTGAATTCTTGAATGGACTGGAGTATTCAGGCCAATCTATACTCTGTCCATCCAAGCCCAGTACCTTTACGAGGTGATTCATCCATCACTTCAGGGAGAGACTCAGATACCCTCACACAGACACTCCTCACTGCTGGGCACCAGGGATCCAGCGCCTAGTCACTTCGCGCTCTGAGTTATCGATGCCGATTTTCAGAGTGCACCTTTTCAATTCGTGCTCCCGGCAAAGATCCGATCAATTTGGATACCAAGTCTAACCCTGGGCCACTCCTCGCCCAATGAAGCGCATTTGGCTCTCGTTAAAGCAGGTGCAGTCTGCCAACTACGACCAAAGTTTTGGGCCTCTAACCGAGGAAAGGGAGTCTAACCCAACCCCACCAGAGCCTCTAACCCCACCCTGGTTTTATGGGCCTCCAACCCAAATGCGTACTAACCACTCCCCCGTGCTTGCTAGACTCTGTTCTAATGATCTCGATTAGACCCTTTCCCAAGCCTGCGAATGATCGATCCTCTCCGACTGACGAAGTGCTGAAAATCAATGCGAAAACCGCACCGTGGGCCTGATTTCTGCACTTGCGATCGAAACAGCTCAACACCCTTGATCGCAACCTTGTGTTTGGGTGTCTTTTGAGATCCCGGATGAGCCCCCAATGTAAATTGCTCATTCTAAGCTTCCCCCAGACTAGTTTCAGTAAAAACACTGAATCAAGCACTTGAAACAACTAAGTTTTATTTTAACAAAAGCGCATTACAGTTCAACTACTGTACCTATCCTGCGGGTTCGATCCTCGTATCTGCCTGTTCAAGCCCTGTAGGCCTCGCTCAGACAGAGACACTCCAGAAAGTCATCAGTCCCAAGTGCTCTTCCAGAAGATCGACCCTGGACCTCGTGGTCGCTGACTTTTATATGTCCCGGGACCTCAAGGGGTCGAACCACATGGGGGCGGTCTCTTAATATTCCAATTATAGATATCGATTAACCCCATACATAACAGACATTTCCCTAACCCAATAATACAGCAGCTCATACATTGTATAAGAAAGAAAGCTCTCGAAGTAAGCTAACAAGAACAAACACTGAAACATGCGCCCTGAGATTCAAACAGTTTCTCCAAGGCTCAACAGTTCGACCAATCATCAATTAACAGGAGGACCGTCTTGCAACATTATTTCCACTGTTTCAAATGCTTTTGCAGCGACCCAATAGAAATGATGCATTTAAGGTTAGTTTGCAAAACTGCTGTACATGTTATCAATTTAAGAGAAACAGGGAGAACACCTGGACCCCTTACCATCCTGCATATCAGGTTGATCCTAGACTGGCTGGCACCAATCAAAGCCTGTAAAGTTCAGCTAACAAGGGTTAAGCAACTCTGACAAGTGCAGGGATCCTCCATTTTATGGTATCTTTAATTTAGCCAATATTAACAATTAGGGGGAAAAAACGTAAGCAGAACTTTTCAGAACCAAGGATAACCGACCGGTTAATGTTAAATGTCCGCCGAACTTCACAGCTGTGTATCTCTGGCTTATTAAAAGTTGTCTGGCTTCTTAAAAGTTGTCTCCACTCTTTCTCCCCCCTCCTCCCCCCCCCCCATTCTCCCCCCCTCTCCCCCTTTCTCCCCCTTCTCCCCTCTTTTAAAGGACTTACCGTACACTGTGCTAGCCATCTTAATTACAGCGCCAACTTTCCTGTTCATCGCGGTGTGTGTCTGTATCACCTTGGCTTTGTACCGTGTGAATTTTAGACAGCGCTCCCCCGCTTCCACTGGCCCCCACCTTTGCGATGTGTTTGTGTGTGTGTGTTCCACTCTGACAGTCGCCATTCCAGTTCCTGGTTTTTCAGGCAACTGCGGGCAACTTGACAGTCGCCGGCAGTCCGCTGAAAAATTGCCTAAGTGGAACAGGCCCATTAGGCTTATGGCAATTATATTTTCCTGTGAGCAACAAGATGCAAGTTTATGAATATTAAAAGAGTGCAGGCTCAAAAGTGTTAGTTATACTTGTTGGACAATTATTTTACTTCGGAGTCACGTGAGTGACTACGTGAAGAAGACCCGTCAGGGCGCATGCGCGTCATTACGTCTGACGCATTGGCGCCCAGCAGCGGGAGGACGGAGCTCCTTCTGCAGGTGAGTAATTACAGCTCCACCAAAGTCGGGGTGACTTTGGAGCAGTTAGGAAAAAGTAGACAAATTGTTTCTGTGTGTTTTTCCCCCACATACAGGAACAAGGAAAAGGTGCAGGTCTGCTGCCGACAAGGAGAGAGAGAGCTGCGGGACGCAGTCTCTGAAAGGCAGCCTGTCACCTCGGGGGAGTCGCAAGCCGGTAGCGGTGCGGCGACAGACTTGGCTAAGTGCCCAGCCGGGTACACAGCCAATGCCAGTCGGGGCGGTAGGCAAAAGCCAAGTCTGTAAGGGCTATAGACTCCGCAGAGTCGGGCCACGAGAGTCCCGTCGGGGACAGGATACCATTCCCCAGTGGTTATCCAAAAGGAGCAGCTCATACAGGGGCTGCTCCACAGAGACGCTCCAGGAGGAGTAGTCCAGGAGGGAAGCCATAGGGAAGGCTCCGCTGGCAGTGCCTAGAAGAGGTTCTGCTTCACAAAGCCACACTCCAGGGGAGTTGTGCAGGCGGGAAGCCATAGGTAAGGCTCCGCTGGCAGTGCCTACGAGAGGCCTGCTTCACAAAGCCACACTCCAGGAGGAGTTGTGCAGGCGGGAAGCCTTAGGGAAGGCTCCGCTGGCAGTGCCTAGTAGAGGCCTGCTTGAAAGCACCCTCTTTGCAAGAGGTGAGTGCAGAAGGGCAGATACGCTCTGACCTTGAGTCCGACGACTTCCAAAGGGAGGGCAGGCAGCTGCCAGAGCTGACACCGTGTGCAGCACGGTTTGCCATCTCGTCGGACGCTGGTGAGCCTCTGGGTGAGAAACTTGCCACCAGCATAAATTACCAAGTCTCACATCAGCTACAGGAGCTGACAATGGATGAGACCGTAAGGAAACATGAAGCCCCAATCAACTGTGGACTGTTAAAACCTCCTGTTGGGAACAGGATGAATTGGGGCAAGATGGGCATACTAATGAGAGCCCAGGAGCATGTGAAGCTCCAGCATATTTTAAAGTTGCTGGCATCTGGTATAACGAGCTTTGCCAGGATGGTGGATGGAGAGGGCATGACAAATTACAACAAAAGGCGCTATTGTGGAGTGCCCACTTTGAGATCAACTGCCTCCGCAAGACTGCGATTAGACCAACCATCAATTCTAAATATGCTTCACGCTGCCAGCCTGGCACAGTGCAACCGGCACAGCTGTTTGGCGAGGATTTCGCACAGCAGGTGAAGGAGCTGGAGGAGACTAAGACGGCAGCCACATATCCACCAAAGCGGAAGTATCCCTATAAGCGAGGAGACTGGTCCGGGCAAGGGACGAGTCCAGCTACGACGCAGCGCAGTTAGCGTTCGGCAGTAGCAGCGCCTGGGAAGGTGAGATATCCAGCTCGAGGCCGGGGAAGAATGCCAGGTGGTAAGGAGGTAAGAGGGTCTGGTTCTCATGTAGACAGATCTAATGTGATACAATTAAATGTTTACCTCAGATATGTTTATACTGAAGGTTATTGAAGGGTGTCGAATAAAGCTTAATGCAAATTCTGATTTACCCATGCAACATGTTCCAAAAAGGAGTTTGACTTCAGTATCACTGAACAATTGGAAGTTCAGGTGGAACTTGCAAGCTTATGTAATAAAGGTGTAATTGCTAAGGCAATTTACCAAAGCCATCAGTTTGTGTCCAATATCTTTCCCAGACAACAACAACAACAAAAAACAAAAACAAAAGGATGGGGGGATGCAGAATTATACAGACCTGAATAGGATTAACCTTTTTGTACGGTATAGTCATTTTAAGATGGAAACGTTTGTGAAGGAGATCTTAAAGATGCGGATTCAGTGTCTGTTCATTTGCAGGATAGAAGATTTAAAATTCAGCTGGATGGGGCAATTATGCCAATACAATTCACTGCCTAATGGTTTGTCTTCAGCTCCTAGAGTGATTACAAAGTTGTTAAAACCTATTCTAGGCATGATGAGAAGTCAAGGGCATGTGCTCATGGCTTAACTAGATAATATCTTGATTGTAGGACAATCAAAGGAAACAGCTGAAGCATCAGTGGCAGTTGGTAAAAATCACTTTTTAACATAAGCTATCCAGAGAAATCTAAATTTATACCTGTGACACAAATTGACTAGTTGGGTTCACAATAGACTTAATCAACATGATTGTGACCTTGCCCAGGCAAAAAAGGGTAGAGCTAATTAAGAGCTGTATCAAGTTAATTGCTGACACACAGCCTTCAATTAACCAGGTGACAAGTCTGCTGTGGTAATTGCTGGCAGCATTTCCAGCAGTTCAATATGGCCACTTTATTATCTACAATTACAAAGATCAAAGGAACAAGCACTGAGGATACATTAGGGTCATTATAACAGACCTATGCTTCTATCAATAGAGGCTGTTGCTGATGTACAATGGGGGATTCAGCACGTGTCCACTAGTAGTTCCAAAGTGTTATTGGACCAAGCTTCCATGATTTTGCAGACCGATGTCAGAGCACTTGGGTAGGGTGCTACTGATACAAGATCCAGCTGTGGAGACAGATGGACATTGCTTCTGCAAACATGGGGAATTAACCAATAGTATTTTATAGATTCAAGGCTGATGGCATTAACAAAACTAGTTTGCATGTGCAGTGCAAAATGGACAACACTACAGCAGTTGCTTATATGAATCACATGGGTGGAATCAAATCGTTATCATGTGACAGGTTGGCAAATAAAATTGGACCTGGAGTATGGATATTTGGATTGGAGCTATCTGCCAGGGAAACTTAATGTAGTACCAGATGGCAGCTCATGGAAATTCCGTGATAATACAGAGTGGATGTTGAACCAGAATGTGTTCAAGAACATAGTACTTCTATATGGAAGGCCAAAATATGTTTCATGGGCACCAGATCCAGGGGCAGTGGCAATTGATGCTTTTTCACTAAATTGGGATGATACGTTTGTGTACATTTTCCCACCATTCTGCCTCATAGCTCGGTGTTTGAGAAAATCAAGCAGGATGCCGCTTCAGGGGTTTTGGTGATACCATATTGGCCGATTCAACCATGGTTCCCTCTGATGTTACAGATAGCGATCCAACCTCTTTTTGCTGATTCCAAACAGTAGGAATTTGCTGGACCATCCAGTAACGCGTTAAGTTCATCCCTTATGTGATCATATTGATCTGTTAATTTGCAGGTTTTTAAGAATGCCTTACATTGGTCGAGGACTTTCTAGGCCAACGGTGGATATACTCACTGCAGCCTGGAGAAAGAGTACTCAAAAGCAGTATATGACATGTAAAAAATGGGAACAATGTGTTCAAAAGAATATTCAATATGATACTGTAGTTATTGAAAAGGTGTTAGAGTTTATCTACACTTTATTATGATGAGGGTCTTAGCTATACTGCTATCAATACAGCTAGAAGTGCTTTGTCGGCATGTCTTGTAATAGGTACACGGACACAAAGTATAGGTTCTCACCCTCTCATATCTAGGTTGATGAAAGGAATCTTTAATTCCAAACCGCCTAAGCCTAGGTATATGGTAATCTGCGAGGTAAGCGTTGTTCTTAACATACTTCATCATTGGGTCTCTGTCACGTCTATAACTTTGTTAAAATTAACCATGAAATTGGCTATGCTAATGGCATTGGTGTCAGTACAGAGAGTGCAGACTTTGCAAAAACTTCAGTTTGAGAGAATGGAAGTGAATACAGACGATGTTCTGTTTTATATTTCTGACCTGTTCAAACAAAGCAGGCCAGGTGTGACAGGATTTAAGATTGTGTTCTCAGCATATCCTACAGCTCAATGTTTATGTGTAAGGACACATTTGTTACATTACATTGAAGCCACAGGGGCTTTAAGACAAGAAGAAACAGGATTATTTGTCAGTTACAAGAAGCCCACATAAAAGAGTGGCAGTTCAGACTATCTCAAGGTGGTTAAAGCAAGAGTTGGTTCAGGCAGGAATTAACATTTATGTGTTTACATCTCATTCCACTAGCGCAGTAGCAACATCCGCGGCCAGGGCGATGGACGTTCCCATTGACCATATATTAAAAGCCGCAGGTTGGAAAAATGAACTTGTGTTTCAGCAATACTACCATCGGCCGATTGCCGATGGAGGGCTGTTTGCCAACTCAATATTGAGTGCTGTTGCTATTGTTTAAAGTCTGTTTTCAATACTGTTTCATTCTGTTTCGTTTGTTGCCCCTACATTAAGAGGGTTTATTGGTTGTTTTATCACCAAAAATAAAACTGTTTTGTTTTTGCATGATATGCAATGTCATGTTTACAGCATTATTGATGATACTCAGAGTCAATTGATGCAGTGAGAAGCCGGGATTTTGATCTGCGGCATAAAAATCACGGAGCTTTAAAATCTTCACGTAGTCACTCACGTGACTCCGAAGTAAAATAGTAAGATTAAATGAGAACTTACCAGTTTGAAGTTTGATCTTTATTTTATGAGGAGTTACGTTGGTGATTATGTGCCCGCCACGCCCAACCCTTTCTCATAGAAAAAAGGTCATAATGGTAGTTCTCATGTTGATCATCTTAATATGTTACTTCAATTATGGTGTTGTCTGTGATTTCATACCGCTGCTTTGAAGATTGACGCGCATGCGCCCTGACGGGTCTTCTTCACGTAATCACCAACGTAACTCCTCATAGAATAAAGATCAAACTTCAAACTGGTAAATTCTCGTTTAATCTTACTATTATTTCTGCTACAGAAATTGCAGCAAAAACTCCACAGAGCGCAATCCATCATCAGTGCTTCATCAACGACTCAGTGGCACAACCAGTAGAACTGCTGCCTCACAACTACAGGGTGTTTCTTCGATTCAGTCCTGACCTCCAGTGCTGTGTGGAGTTTGCACATTCTCCCTGTTGTGGGTTTCCAGCTGGTGATCTGATTTCTGCCCATGTCCCAATGACATGTGGATTAGAAAACAATCAATCCTTGTAAAGCATCCCAAGTATGTGGTAAGTGAGCAGTAGAATCTGGAGGGGCATTGCAAGGAATATAGTTAAAATAAAATGAGATTGGTATAGAATTGGTATAACAAATCAGTGCAGACTCGTTGAGCCAAAAGGACGGTTACTGTGTTGTATACCGCAATGCCTGCTCAATTAAAAGTTCCATTAACAGATGAGGAAACAGCCCATGACAATGTTCAGCAAGACATTTACATATTTCAGGTTTGGGCATATACTTTGATCCCACATGTGCACCAGTCAATTACCATCTCAAACAAGTGAGTGTAATCATCTCTTCTTTGTCAAAGGTTGATTGACGTTGTTGATTGTCCCACCATACTCTCCACTTCCTGAATGAGTGCAGTACCAGCAACACTTAGAAAATTCAACACCATCCAAAACAAAGCAGGCCACTCAATTGGCAATCCATTCACGACCTCACGACCAGTGTGTCATGACTGCATGAGTAGCATCAACAAAAGGAACTGCAGTTACTACCAAAGACTCCAAAATCACCAGCTACAAGGACAAGTGTAGCTGGTCTATATTAATGTGCCATCTTTTGAGTTTCCCTCTGCCTAGTCAAGCAGTGACTCTGAATATATTACTGTTTCTGCATCATTATTGGACTGAATGCAGAAAGACCTTACCTGACAGTTATGTTGGGGTGCATTCAAGATAACTCTCCCTAATTTTCTCAAAGTTAATTAGCGGAGAGATACACAGCACCTGCCAGCCCGAGCCATATTATCTTATGTATTGAATTAAAAAAAATCAACATGCAAACCAAAATTATTCCTCGATAGACACTAGAAGAAACAGATACAAATTGGAACCAAGAGTTTCATAAAAGATCATCAATCAGAGAGCAATCTCATTCTCAGAGCAGATGTCATAATTGGTGTTGCTTTCATAATTTTGAACACATTTTTGCCAAATTGAATAAATGTTATTGCCTCATAACACCTGAAGATGTGGGCCAATGGTTCCTGTGGCTAATATCTGCATCTTGAACATTGGAGTGATTGCCCACTGCAAAGATGAAATGTAGACAGGGTTGTGTGGAGCAACCATTCATAGAACATAGAGCAGTACAGCACAGGAATAGGCCCTTATTTCTGTGCAACAAAAAACTTGCCCCGCACATCTTTCAGGACTCAAAGCGACTTTGAGTCCTGAAAAGCGCTATATAAATAAAATCTATTATTATTATTATTATTATCTCCTTTAAACTTTGCCCCTTGCACCGTAAAATTATGCCCTTTGGTCTTTGGTATTTCCACGTGAGAAAATTCAGTAATTGGAGTCTTTCAAGAGGGATAGAATGTTGTTTGTTTCACAAACCGACTGATTCTCGTGGCTGTCAACGTCAGTGGATATCAAATGCTTCCATTAACAAATCAAGTAGAGGGCTGCAACACTTACAAGGGAAGCTGTTCATGACAGTGATCCCTGCATCAGGTATTGATTTGTGGAAGTCAGTCAGTCAGTCAGTCAGTCATACATAGATGAGATATGACTTATATGCTGTGGCTTAAAAAGTATAATTTAACTGGTAAATAATGCTATTGACATTGAGAAATATAGGTATAGTAGTAATCAATCTTAACATTTATCATACATTTAATTGCCATGAATATTTAAAATCCTGAATGCTATTTTGCAGAATAATTTCCACCCATTAATACTAAAGAATCATAATTAGCGAATTTGATTGCAGAGTAGTTTTATGGCGATCAATCAGGCACATTGAGCTTTCAGTAATGAGGTATTCTCAATTTATCCATATTAAAATTCAAAATTGTTAGCTTTCTGCCCATTCATTTATACATTTTCCAAAAGCTCTTGCCCTGTTAAGTATAAGGAACTCACCTACAAAGCTGTTTGATATGTCAAAATGTAGATGACATCAATGCTTCAGTGCTATCTATCACCTTTCCCTGAGTCACAAGGATTCAGCTCAATTCCTTACACTATACATTTCAGCACTTTCATCTAATTTTCCGTGGAAGATTTTAACAAAGGCATACTGTTCATAGAAGACACCTATATGGAAAAGAAAATGATAGTCTGAGGTGCCGTTTACCACTTTTTGCAAAAGATGCCATGGTACTACTGTAGATAAGAAAAAGAGCAAGCAACCTGTCCGGGTGACTATTTGCTCCACAACCAAAGAAATTGAATTAAATTCAGATCATTGTTTAGATGTAGAAACAAGGAACAGCAGATGCAGGGTTTTGAAAAGAAAGACACAAAATGCTGGAGTAACTCAGCGTGTCAGGCAGCATCCCTGGAAAATATTATCTCACTGCTGCACTGTGCAATTTGCCCAATGTACTTTTCAAATTACAATACCTAATAAATTACAGTCAATAACCTGCAACATTGGAAGTGAAAGCAAAATTAAAGCATTCTTACTTGAAGAATGAGCAGTTTGCAAGCTGCATACATCATTCTTTTTGTCTATTAGTTGCAGAGTAATTTATGAGTTTTATATAATTTCATATTTATAAATTTACAGATTGAGGGTATCAATGACAAGGACAGTATTTAACCCCCAAGTGATAGTGAGCTGCCTTCTGAGCCACTGCAGTTCTGCTAGTGAAGCAACTCTCACGATTTAGACCCATTAACAATGAGGGAACATTCATGTGTTTTCAAGTCATTATTGTGGTGTTCTCATGCACTGCTACGCTTGTCCTTCTTGCTGATAGAAGTTGCAGGTTTGGGAGTTGCTGTTATTGATCCAAGACAAGTGGCGGCATGATGGTGCAGCATTAGAGTTGCTGCCTTACAGCGCAAGAGACCTGGGTTGAATCCCTGTCTGTAGGAAGTTTGTACATTCTCCCCGTGACGTGCATGAGTTTTCCCCAGATGCTCCGGTTTCCTCCCACACTCCAAAGATGTACAAGTTTGGAGATTAGTTGGCTTGGTACAAAATTGTAAATTGTCCCTAGTGTGCAGGATAGTGTCTGGGTAAGGGGATCACTGGTTGGTGTGGACTCAGTGGGCCGAAGGGCCTGTTTCCGTGCTATATGTATAAACTAAACTAAAAAACTAACCTAAAGAAGGAACTGCAATGCATTTTTTAGACAGTAGTTACAGCAGCCAAATTGTAGAAGTAATGGAGAGAACAAATGTTTAGGGTAAAGAACACAAGTGGTGGAGTAACTGAGCAGGTCAGGCAGCATCCCTCGAGAACATGGTTAGGTGACGTTTCAGTTTGAGACCCTTCTTTGGACTGAAACATCACCTATCCATGTTCTCCAGAGATGCTGACTGACCTGCTAAATTACTCCAGCACTTTGTGTCCTATTGTGTATTGACCAGCATCTGCAATTATTTGTTTCTAAGTGTTCAGGGTATTTGATGAGGTACCAATCAATTGGGCTACTTTGGCCTGGATGATGTTGAGATTCATCATCCTTGTTGAAACTGCATTCATCCAGATATCTAATCTGATTGTAGCTCCTCTTCGGGTTATGGCAGGGTTTCAATCCTGAGACTTGCTTTCAACCCAAACAGTTTGCAAGTTGGCAATGAGACCGAAAACGAGATCCCACATGGCAGAGGAGGCCTACAGAGGTGGGTTGGCCCATGGGAATAGTTTGGAGAAGCATTTTAACACTTGTTTTGCTGTTCTAAATATTAAAGTTCATATTAATAAATTTAGCCCGTGTCTATAATGGCATTCCTACTAAACCAGATGGCTCATCTATGGATAGGATTTTCAAAATGAATATCACTGTGTTAACTAGGATTCTTCTTCTTGGGTTCAATGTGGCAATGTTCCAGCTCATGTCAGCTATCACCTGCAGCCCCACAGCAGCCAGCAAATCTATCCTGACAGTTCCCCAAATGCTGCACATAACCCAGGCGCTTGTGAGCTGGAGAGGACAAGTGTACATCCTCTTTAGCATCTGGATAAGATCCCTGTGCATGAACCCAGATGGGAAATGCTCTATTAGTTGAAGGTCGAACTTGATAGACACCTCCATTGTCCTCCATTAACTTAAATGTATTTACAGCTCAAACCCAGAGGTGAATGCACTAACCTAGGTAACATGAATAGACACATCGAGTAGGAGTGCAACGATTATTTTCTATTCAGTACAGTTTAAATATTTCCATGACAAGGGTATCTTATGCTCAACTACATGGAGCATTGTCTGACCTGCTTTCCACTGCAAAACCATATAAAGATCACTTGCAAACCATTTTGCTTTGAATACAGATTGATTTACCATGGACATCAACAATCTTGAAAACATTCTTCAGAACCCTGGCACAAAAAGCCAGGCAGAGCAAAAATTGGACTCCCTGCTCGCAAAATCCCTATTTGCAACACAGAACGGCTCATGCTATTCTAGATGGACTTGGCAGGGTCGGCAAGGTACAGTTTGTAATCAAGAAATGCTCAAAATCCACAGGAAAGACCGAATCAGTGCCAAGTGTTGATGTTATCATCTATGCAGGGAACTGTTAACTGATACTAACAAGAAATCATGCAGTGGAACAGAGCTGCCACTTACAGTATATCATCAAACAGCTGCTCCTCTATTCCTCACCATGCTCTAACAATAACGCAGTGGGCACCAAGGAAGAACTGAAGCCATTCCTGTGGTAGTATTTCAAACACATTGCTGGGTGATTCTTCAGTAAAGGCTCTGTCTTACCTGTTTGCGGTCATCGGCGGTGAAGCGCGGCGTCGCCGGTAGCGGGGACCGCACAGCAACGGCGAGAGCGCTGAGCCTATCCACTGGAGCGCCGCACGGATGCTGCGCGGGGGCCGAGTAATTCAAATACGGCTGGTCCCACGTGCTTGCGGTAAGTAAAAAGAAGGGCGGGCCGACTGCGATGACATCGGCCCGCCGCATGTGACTCACTAGCGGCGGCTGCGGCGCTGTAGCGGTGGCTGTGCCTGCGGCCGTGCCGCACACGTGCCTCACTGGCGGAGGCACGTGCCTCACTGGCAGAGGCTGTGGCAGTGGAGGTTTGACGCACGGCGCTCGAGCCACACTGGCGGCGGCCCGTGCGGGCGGCCGTGCCGCACTCGTGCATCACTGGTGGAGGTTGTGCGGTAAGAATATAGTTTTAAACAGTGTAGGTTTTATTTTAGCACCGTGCGGTGTTGGGAACACCACCGCACGGCCCCGGAATTGTGCGTTCTCACGAGTGCGCGGTCTATGGCGGCAGATTCTTCCCGTTTCGCCGCCAATGACCGCAGACTCGTGAGACAGGCCTTTAAGTGTCTACTTTGGTGTCCCGCTATGATTCTGTATATATGGAAAATCCGTAATTCTATCCCATTTCTTCTTTTTCTATAATGTTAATAAACATAATCCTCGTAAATAAAGATTAAACCCTAAATGAATAAAGTGTTTGTTTTTTTTCCCGATGTTCGATGCCCTCCCCCCCCCCCCCTGGAAACCGCATGTCCCGAAGGTTACTTGTGAAATTTCAAGTCGGCATATTTATTTAATGAGGGATCTATCTGAAATGAAAATACTTTTAAACGGTAGGTATTAATAATTAAAATATTTATCACCCTTAAAAAAATTCCTCTATTCTTGATAAAATTATAAATCTTACTGTTTTTTTCAAAAATTTCTTGTCCCAACGATTGGAGTCATTTACCGTCACGCACCTTTGTTGAGCCGTCCCTCATGGATTTAAATGGAATAGACGCGAACTTCCGCCCTCAAAAGACCGCGGAATTCAAATGTCTCCTACCTTGTGAATGTCTCCTGATTCACGGGACGAGTCACATAACGGGTACGTACCTTTAATCAGCGCCACCTCCGAACAGTGTTGAACTTTTTGAAAATTGTTAAAAATTGTTCTTTTTTAATATGTACTGGAGATGTATTCGTGCCTTGTGCCATTCGTCCAAACGATATGGCCAGGCATGGCCATGCTGGGCTATAGGCTTGGGCTACCATACCTGTCACAGCCATCTCCGTAACTTAACCCCCGATATCCATCTAGCTCCATCTCCAGCTCCATCTCCAGCTCCTCCAGCTTATCTTTTCCTCCCTAACCCTAACGCTAACCCTAACGCTAACGCTAACCCTAACGCAAACCCTAACCCTAACCCTAACCTTAACCGTCACTTACCCCCAATCTCCCGGACTCCAGCTCCAGCTCCATCTCCATGTCCGTCATGGCCATCTCCGTCACTTACCCCCGATCTCCTGGACACCAGCTCCATCTCCATGTCTGTCACAGCCATCTCCGTAACTTAACCCCCGATATCCATCTTGCTCCAGCAACAGCTCCAGCTCCATCTCCAGCTCCAGCCGGACACAAAGGCCTGTTGCAGCCGTCGCCTCTTCCCGTGACCCAATATCCCTCTCCATGCCTGGCCCTCTGTAGCCCTTGTTCCCCAGTGGGGGGGGGGGGGGGACAAGAGCTGAAAAGGACCAGCACATAGATTGCAGATTACGTGAATAACCTTAACCCTAGTCCTAACCCTAGCTCTAGCCCTAACCCTAGCCCTAACCCTAGCCTTAGCCCTAGTCCTAGCCCTAGCCCTAACCCTAACCTTAGCCCTAACCCTAACCCTAACCCTAGCGCTAACCCTAGCCCTAAAGATAGTTTTAGCCATCTCCGTCACGTGTCACTCCCGAACTTGATCCTCTCCATCACCCGAGTCATATGCATCACATGAGTATTTTATGCTCAAAATGTGTAAATTATACTACAATGACCATAATTATGAATAGTAATTGATATACGAATAGTATGCTTCTGCCTATTCATCTGGTTAATATTGTTTTAGAGGAGGTTTGTGTAAAGTTATGTGACGGTTACCATTCTTGCTGAAAATCACTACTTTTTTCGGCAGTAAATTGTTACGAAGGTTTCAAATCAATGCATTAGACTGAAAAAGTTTTTTTCTGGTGGTTTATTTGAGGAAGATTATAATTTTAAAGACTGCGACAAAAATTTGATTTTATATTCTTAAATCAGTTATATTTTACAGTGTTGTTCATCATAAAAATGCGACGGATATGACTGAATGCAATGGGCAACCTGGAAAAAGAAGAGGATAAAATAAATTAAATTCTCTAAAAGATTGCGCCAAACATATTTTTCCCATAGTAGAAATGTTCATCTATGTGAAACAACATTCAAAGTTGCAAAAATGTAAGTTTTATAATTGGGTTTCCAGAAACTTCAAAGTAGACACTTACTGATGAATCACCCTGCCTTGGGGTGGGAGATTGCAACCTTCACGTGGTCCGCCCTGTTTCAACGAATGCAATCAACCTGGCGTGCACAATCAAATAAGATCAAATAGAACAAGTTGAACTACAACTTTAGGCTGTGCACGCCATATGCAAGAAGAAGAAGAAGAAGAAGAAGAAGAAGTAGAAGACCCTGCTTTGATTTTCTTGATTCTAACAGCATCCAGGAGGCAAAATAAATCGAGAAACAAATTGATTAAACCACAAATATCTTTATTCTCGTATTTTCTTATGACTTAGAAACCCAGTAGATTCTTCAAATCTATTCATATCGAGTTACATAGACCCACCAGGTCCTCACCAACCATCAGGCACCAATCCCATTTTATTCTCCTTGCATTCCCACCAACTCCCCCCAGATCCTACTATTCACCTACACACTAGGGGATAATCTACCATGGCAAATGTATCTATTCATCCGCACAACCTTCAGATGTTGGAGAAAAATGCACCACCTGGAAGAACTCCAAGCAGTCAGGGGGAAAAGGTACAACTCCACAAAGACAGCACCCGTCAGGTGAGACCCTGTGAGGCACTGGTTCTATCAGCTGTGCAATCCACTGTACTGTCTCTCAGAAATGATTAAAAGTATTAAAAGAAAACAAAAGCTCACCTTTTTCACCCCAAAGCTCTGAGCCAAGAACACTCATATAAATGAATCATATCCTATGTCAGCATCTGTCAAGAAGCAAGTACCAGATTCATTCGAGGGTTTTTTCAAGTCCAAGACTTACTTAGCTGGGAATAAATGGCTGTGGAAAGCATCCTGATGGGTTGCATCATGGCCTGGTATGGCGATTCCAATGCACAGCAATGCAAGAGGCTGCAGAGAATGATAGACTCAGCTCAGTCCATCATGGGCACTCCATTGAAAGCATGTACTTGAGGCACTGCTACGAGAAGTGGCATCTATCATCAAGGATCTCCACCATTCAGGCATGCCCTCTTCTTACTGCTACCATGTGGCAGGGGGAGCTGAAGCCCAAAGTCCTACAGCCATTTCCCGACAATAGACAATAGACAATAGGTGCAGGCATAGGCCATTCAGCCCTTCGAGCCAGTACAGCTATTCAATATGATCATGGCTGATCATCCCCAATCAATACCCTGTTCCTGCCTTCTCCCCATATCCCCTGACTCCGCTATCTTTAAGAGGTACTTGAATTAACCAGGTATCAGTTATTTGAATTAACCAATACAACTTAAATCCTACCATCTCTATGTCACACTAGGTTAAATGCTGTCCCCATGTCAACAACAATCACTCTCACTTCATCTGGAATTTAGCTCTTTGGTCCATGTTGGGATTGAGGCAGGTGTGGTCTGGAGATGAGTGTTTCTAATGAAACCAAAAATAAACAGTGGACTATTGTTGAGAAGATGCCACTTGATGGCACCATTAATGGCACCTTCCATCATTTTACTGATGTATCTGAGTAGGCTTGTTAGCCAAGTTATATGTGCCCTGCTTTTTGTGCACAGGACATATTCATGTAATTTTCCACATGGTAGGGTAGATTCTATTGGTGTAATTGTCCAGTGACAGTTTGTTTAGAACTATAGCTTGCATTCTTCTTTTCGTGTCCATCTTGTTACAAATGTTGGCCTCGCTGTCTTCGTCCGTCCTGTAAAGGATGCAAGCTTCCGGCGACAATCAGTGGAAGCCATCATTTGTCGCAGCAGTACCGCAGTGGTGGTAGCAGAATTAGCTCAGGATACTTCCAGTTTCCAGCCCCACGACATGGAGGCTTCTGCTATGGGGCCATGGCTTGCATTGATGCATAGGTCTTCAGTAATGACAGCTGCAATGTTGTGCACGAAAGAACTGCAGATGCTGGTTTAAATTGAAGATAGACCCAAAATGCTGGAGTAACTCAGCAGGACAGGCAACATCTCTGGAGAGAAGAAATGGGTGACGTTTCAGGTCAAGACCCTTATTCAGGCTGGAATGTTGCCTGGACCCATGGCCTTTACTGTATACAGTGCTCTCAGCCACCTCATGACATTACATCCGTACATGTATGACTTCTAATTTAGAATTTTCCCACAAGTAGGAACACACATTCCATCCTCAGTCCAATGAATCCATTCTTTTAATGTCATGTTCACATTGCTGGTGTACCTGGTACATACTAAGGCAAGTAACTGTTCATTTCAGCCACTTGCTTTCATTGCTTGCAAGTTTGCTTTGTGCATTTTGTAGAGGTCCACTCCTTATTCTATTTTTTCTATTACATAATTTATGTCCTTAAAACTTTTACTACCTTTCCTTATATACCTCAATAATCTAATTTTGTACTGAATCTTCACTTTTAAATCTCTTTGTACTCCCTCTTGTTCCTACATTTACTGTCTATTCATTTAGTGTAATTATTTTTCATTTGTTGCAGTTTCACCTTGATTGTTTTATTTAGTTTAGTTTAGTTTAGTTTAGTTTAGTGTAGTTTAGTTTAGTTTAGTTTAGAGATACGGCATGGAAACAATACCTCCCCCCCCCCCCGCCCCCCCACCGAGTCCACACTGACCATCGATCACTCGTTCATACTAGTTCTAAGTAAATCCACTTTCTTACCCACTGCTTTGATATTAGGGCAGTTTACAGACCAATTAACCAACAAACCTGTTGGGATTTGGGAGAAAAATGGAGGAAACCCACACGGTCACAGGGAGAACATTGAAACTCCACACACAAACAGCACCCAAGATCAGAATTAAACCCATGTCTGTGGCACCATGAGGCAGAGTTCCACCTGCTACATAATTGTGCTGCTTTATTTGTCCATGTATAGGCTACTATAGGCTAGATCTCATCTTTTAGCAGAAGGTATTTCTCCTGAACCTTACCAAACCTGATTTAACTCTTTCCTTTCTATGAAACATATTTCATAACACCATCTGTCTTTGATTCAACATTCAATAATCCAGGAGCATTCAGATCACCAGATGGCTACACATATGAATCCAGCAAAAACAGTAAAAGGTCTTAGCTTCAATATAATAATTATCTGATATGTTGTACCAACAGTAAGATTTTGCAAGTGCCATTGCTCTATGAAAGTAATTAAAGATTAAAAAATCTCCAAAATATTGCAGAGTACAAAGCATGATGATTCTGATAACTTGACATGGGTCTAACATCGCCCGGCGCGGCTTTAAATGGCCGCTGGACTTGGCCACTGGACTTGCTAGCGCTACCGGGGGCTCCAACGTCCAGACCCGGAGGGCGGCCTTGCATCGCCCGGCGCGGCTTTAATGGCCGTGGGACTTATTTTCCATCGCCCGCCGGGGGCTCTGACTCTGATATCGGGAGGAGAACGGGGAGTGCAGGGGAGAGATAAGACTTTGCCTTCCATCACAGTGAGGAGGAGATTCGCTGTGATGGATGTTTGTGTAAATTGTGTTGTGTCTTGGTTCTTTTTACTTGTTTGTATGACTGCAGAAACCAAATTTCGTTTGAACCTCATTTGAGGCTCAAATGACAATAAATGGTATTGTATTGTATGTGATGATTTATAACTGGGTGCCTGCAAAGCTCTGTAATTAAAATGTAGAACCTAAGGGTTTAAATATATGTTTGAAGTACAAAACAATCCTATGTATGTTCTGTTTTTGACATAAATGTGGAGAAAATAATAATATGCCCATATTTGAAAACAGATGTTTGGCTTATATGGAGGCAGATAATTAAAGTAGCCAAGTTAGTGGAGGCTAATTAAATTGAACATCAATGTTATAGAACAATCTGAAGGATCTACTGCAGAAACATAGTTGATCAGCCCTGAGGCTCCAGCAGAAAGGCAGGCCAATATTCTTAATAGCTTCCTTTCCATAAAACGAGAGAAGCCCAAAGCTTTTCATTAAATGTTGAATGTTTAATACCTGTAAATTAATGGCCATTTAAATCATCTTGCGAGTGAGGTTTTCTGGAACGCGATCATTTGGAACGTTGATTGCGGTGAATTTAACCCCGTATCGGCATGAAAAATTCTGCCATTAGTTCGGGGGGGGGAATCACCGTTTCGCATGAAAAAATATGAATTAAAGGCTTCTTAAGAAGCACTTTTATACATTAAAATAAACTACTTTCGTTTACCTGTCCCGTGTGTGAAATCCGTCCCCGTTGTCGGCGTTGACGGCTTCAGAAGCTGATTTTAAAATGACTCCAGCGCTGACATTGTCGATTTAATAAAAATAAAAAATACACAAAACGCCCGTAGGAACGATTTTTCAGCAAACGCTGGCACTCCAATGAAATATAATACAGGACAAGGTAGGAGAAACCCGCGTTTTAACCCCACCCCCCCTTAAAGGCGCCAAAATCACACACACGGCCAGTGGCAGAATTGCAGCGCCGCTGAGGGTAAGTATTGTAACATACCTACTAATTCTATCCTACACACTAGGGACAATTTTTTTATGGAAAACCTGCACATTATATGAATGTGGGAGGAAACCAGAGCACAAAGAGAAAACTCATGTGGTCACAGGAAGAACGTGCAAACCCCATAAAGACAGCAACCGTAGTCAGGTTTGAACCCAGGTCTCTAGCATTGTAAGTCTATCGCTGCACCACAGTGTTACCCTTTACCAGCTTAGCCAGAACCAGCTTAGCCAGGAGCCAATGTTTGCTAATAAGCACCGTCCTTATGGAACTCAGTGAGCACAAGTGGAAGCAACATTGTTTTGTGGACAAATGGAATAAGAGAACCAGGCTAGTAGATACAGAAAGAATCCAACCTTGAAGTAATAAAGGTATGGAGGAAAGCTTTCAGCAACAAATGAACTGGCGTTGCAGTGGAATTTGGATGTTATGAAGTTCAAACGAGACAGTTTTATTGACTGCGTCAATACGAGGTCCACAACTCACCTTCCTGTCAAACATGAACCAAGATTGGAAATTGTCTCGGTTGCTTCCAGACAGGTGGAAGATAGATGGAATCAATGACTGGGGGGCAGTGTTCATGATCAGAACTAAATATATCAGTGGTTGTAGTAAATTTCAGAAATATCATACAGAGGTCAAATTAGGTGTTTCAGAGTCCATATGAAAACTGACTCCAAATGCTGTTGCTACAACGACAGTTACATCAACACTTAGCACTCTTCCTGTGATTTTCCCTTTGTATAAAACAGCTGGGACAACAAGCTGGCTCAGGATAAAGAGGTTAAGCCAGCACTGCCTGCTCGGCATGCAGAACCCAGCTGCACATTCAAGGAATAAAGTCGCTGTTGTTAATAAATTGCTGAGATGTGCACATTTATTGCAGCCAAGCACAGATTATACATGGAAATCTTGTGTTCTATTATCCATTTGTCTGTTTTAATGGCCCAAAGTGAGGAATAATCTAATGTGCAACACAACTTATTTTACACCTGCCTTTGTTTCTCCTGCAATAAATTTTTAAAAATAATAAAATTTGACGGAAACCAACAGCACACTAAAATGATTCTGCTCTAAAATAGTATAACACTATGTAGAAACAAGGAAGAGAAGGTTCCCAACTTGAAACATCATCTAGCCATGTTCTCCTTAGATGTTGTCTGAACCATTGAGCTACTCCAGACTACTCTGTGTCTATTAGTTCCCAAGTAGAACATTTTGGTTGCCCTTTGCTGTGCTGTATACACCAACCTTGCTCTTCTTGTAGTCTGTACTTAAGGTGGTAAATGGATGCCTTGCCAGCAACACTCAGATCCAGACTGAAAGTGCAGGCATTTTCTTAAATACTTTTAGATCCTGTGGAACTCAGACAAGATCATCTTGGGTTTCTGTCTGATTCATCTAAACTTCAGTGGGTTTTAGACTTCCATGCACATGCTGCTAAACATGAGGGGGGAATTGTAGTTTCATGCATGTCTCCTCAGTCTTACTGCCGGTCCTCAGCATCACTCTGGAGAGGTCAGGTCTGCTGAAGGATATGAGACCCCACTGGTTTCGATCAGAATCCAGATATGGAATGAGGCAAAGGAGAGGTAAGGGGATTATTTGATTAGGTTCTTGGTCAAACTGTTTAATTCTATCTTCATGTATTTAGTGTTTTTTATTGATAATTTTTGTTTAATAATTAATTATCAGTGTTAATGTTTAAATTAATACGTGACAAGAGATACAAAAACAATGTCCTTTACCGCTTTGTCACCAGGTTTGCCTATGTCAGTCCTGATCAGAATATTCCAGAGAGTAGAGCCTCTAGGTTAAGGTACTGAAGCAGAGTTATGGCTGAAACCCTGCTATCCCATTTAATAATGAGCAGTGCAAGCTGAATCAACCTTTACATTTGGTTGATTATTATGGATTAGTTATACGTTCTCCCACTTTCGCATCCACTCCCTAAACACTAGGCACAATTTACAGTGGCCAATTGCACAAACCCACATGTCTTTGGGATGTAGGAGGAAACTTGAGCTCCCAAAGGAAACACATCCCCGTCACAGGGAGAACGTGCAAACTCCACATAGACAGCAGTCGAGATCAGGATCTAACTTGGGTTTCTGGTGCTGTGAGGCAGCAACTCTACCAACTGTGCCTCCCACAAACATTCACTCACCACTGGCATCTATCTATCTATATACTTTTAAAACTCTCTGGTTGTCGTCCGTCTGTACGTCTGTACGTCTGTACGTCTGTACGTCTGTACATCTGTACGTCTGTACGTCCGTACGCCGCCTTTGATACCGCCCCTGGCCCACAAAGGCCCATATTTTTTACCATTTCCAAAGAGATGACATTTATCTTTACGAATAGCCACTCCTGATTAAATTCGGTCCTGTTTATGTACACGTTTTTAAATAAAATCCACCCCCCCCCCCCCCCGCACCCCCATGTGATTTTCTCCGATTTTCTCCGAAAACGGCGCCATCTTTTTTTCGCCGATTTTCTCCGAAAACGACGCCATCTTTTTTTCGTCGATTTTCTCCGATTCTTTCCAAAAACGACGCCATCTTTTTTTTCCACGATTTTCACCCCGGGGTCTGAAGCACGTTCGGGAAAAACACCCCGGGGTGTCAAGCACTTTCGGGGACCAGACCCAACGGGTCTGCACTTGGTCTAGTATACTTTTAAAACTCTCTGGCTGTCGTCCGTCTGTACGTCTGTACGTCTGTACGTCTGTACGTCTGTACGTCTGTACGTCCGTACGCCGCTTTTGATACCGCCCCTGGCCCACACAGCGCGCGGAAAGGCCCATATTTTTTACCATTTCCAAAGAGATGACATTTATCTTTACGAATAGCCACTCCTGATTAAATTCGGTCCTGTTTATGTACACGTTTTTTAATAAAATCCATCCACCCCCCCCCCCCCCCACCCCCATGTGATTTTCTGCGATTTTCTGCGATTTTCTCCGAAAACGACGCCATCTTTTTTTTCCCGATTTTCTCCCAAAACGACGCCATCTTTTTTTCGCCGATTATCTCCGATTTTTTCCGAAAACGACGCCATCTTTTTTTCAGCAGATTTTCACCCAGGGGTCTGAAGCACGTTCGGGAACAACACCCCGGGGTGTCAAGCACTTTCGGGGACCAGACCCAACGGGTCTGCACTTGGTTTAGTATATTACTAAAACTTTCATCTTGTCTGTGTGTGTGAGTGTGTGTGCGACTCATGCCCTGAATTACGGCAAAACCGTACATGATAGCGCTACACATTTTGAACCACCTTACTCACCATTGTCCTGTGGTGTGGTGTATCAAGTTTCCTTCAGATTGATGGTAAATTTTACAAGTTATTCGCATTTAAAAAAATTTAAAAAGTACTTTTCACTTAACTTCTCAGTGTCAAAAATCCAATTCCTTGCTGGCCCTGCCTGCAACAATGTTGCAATCACAGGACACTGAGTCCTGGCAGCAAGTGAAATCCAATATTTTTTCCTGGCAGCATATTTTTTAAAGTTTAAAATGAGGGAGGGTGAATAAGAGGAAATGATCCACCCCTGCACAGTTAGGGCCAATGGGTGAGTGGTGAATATTGCATTGGGGGAATGGGTTGCATTGGGGGAATGGGTGAGTGGTGGAATAGGCCTCCAGTGGGGGCTATGGGTGGAACATTGCGTTTGGGGAACGGGTTGCGTTGGGGACCAGGCCTCCCATGTGATAGGAATCCAATGAGTCCCACTTAGTCTAGTCTATATTACTAAAAGTCTGATCTTGACCACATTCTTTTGTTCTGTATATTGATTTTAGAAAAAACGTTGCCACTTACGGCTGTGATTTTTGGCCATCTTACTCAGAGTCCCCCTCTGCTGCGCAGGACAAGTGGATTTTTCCCATCGATGAAAAATAAAAGAGTTATTAGTGTTTAAAAAATGTTAAGATTCTCTCTCCTGTCAATCACACCATGAAGGCCACGCCCCTTCTAGTGGGAGGGGGAGGGACTATAAAACCCAGAAGTGTGGGTGTGGCTCAGTCTCTGCAAGATGGAGGAGGGAGAGGTTATGACTCGCTGTCTTTAGTGGCCTTGCATCCTGCTTGAAATGGTATTAAACTGCACTTGAATTTGGTGGCCTTGCACCCTGCTTGAAGTGGTAAGAAACTGCACTTGAATTTGATGGCCTTGCACCCTGCTTGAAATGGAATTTCAAGGAATAGCTGTGCGTCAACTGCCAGCCCACCAGCCGTGGAAGAGGTGGTAATTCACAATTCCTGTCATGAAGTTCTAGTTGGGAATTTAAGGATTTTCTCACTGAGGATGTAACTATTCCCATGGTGTGTATAACTATTTGGATCCGCCACCTTTAGGCCACCTTTGGGTCTTTACATAGCAATGTTACAAAATTTTGAGATTTTAAATATCAAGTCTGTAATTTATCCCATCAGATAAAGCATAAAAAGACATTTAATTTGACACCCAATTCACTTTCATATCTTCAGTATTAAAAAGGTTATGGCCATTTTCATACTCGGAAATTAGCATCTTGTTCCCTATTGCTTTTCCATTGACTTAACACAAAAGCTGTGATCGAGGACAGTCAAAAGCCCATAACTTTCTTAAAAATTAAGAGAACTGAAAGACATTTTCAGTTATTATAGATTGAAGCATTCTGAAACAAATATGAAACAATCTTACTTAGATGACATGAAATCAAAGCATATAATTAGTTAGTTACCTAATTGTAGCTAATTACAAAATTCAATTACTAGATCTAAACATCTATCAATTTCTTAAGAATAGATTAACATTTTTTAATAGCCTAAGTGTCCAAATAACATTCACACAAGAATTCACAATATAACATAATTTTTAAATCTCATTGTCATGGATTTATAGGGCAAATGGAAGGAATTTAGTGTTTAATACCTGTAAATTAATGGGCATTTAAATCATCTTGCGAGTGGGTTTTTACTGGAACGCGATCATTTGGAACGTTGATTTGCGGTGAATTTAACCCCGTATCGGCATGAAAAATACTGCCGTTAGTTCGGGGAAAAGAATGACCGTTTCGCAAATTAAAATGTGAATTAAAGGCCTCTTAAGGAGCACTTTTATACATAAAATAAACTGCTTTCGTTTACCTGTCCCGTGCGTGAAATCCGTCCCCGTTGTCGGCGTTGACGGCTTCAGAAGTTGATTTTAAGTGAGGGGAGCAGAGAAGATCATTGGCGTCTCCCTACCCTCGGTGCCAGAACTGTTCCAGAGCCGCTGTCGGAAAAAAGCTCAGAGAATTGCTAAGGACAAACTGCACCCCCTCCACATACACCTGGATCTCCTGCCATCAGGCAAGAGATATCGCAGCATCAAAGCCCGGACTACAAGACTGCTAAACAGTTTCCTGCCATATGCTGTGAGGCTGCTAAACAGCCACTCTGTACTCAGTCACCTGATTCTGCGGCTTGGCATGGACACTTTAATAACTGGCACTGGCCACTTCAATAACTGGCACTGGCCACTCAAATCAGCCACCCCGGACATGTTTATGATTGGTTTTACTGTATTTTAACGTTGTTTTTACCTACTTTTTAACTATTTATACTGTTCCATCAGGGACTGGATTGTTTTTAGTGTTATTATGTGTGAAATGTTTTAAATTTCATGTGCGATGCTCCGGTATTCCCTGGGAAATGTCTTTTCATTTTGCACTGTACAACTGTTGCTTGCAAGATGACAATAAAGGTTGATTGATTGATTGAAAAAAATAAAATGACTCCAGCGCTGAACTTGTCGGGAGATTTAAAAAAAAAAAAACACAAAATGTCCGTTGGAATGATTCTTCAGCAAAAGCTGGCACTCCAACGAAATATAATTCAGGACAAGGTAGGAGAAACCCGCGTTTTAACCCCGCCCCCCCCCCCTCAAATGCACCAAAATCGCGCACACGGCCAGTGGCAGAATTGCAGCGCCGCTGAAGGTAAGTATTGTAACATACCTACTTTACATTTCACTGTGGAATTTTTTGCCTCAGAAGGTGGTGGAAGCCAGTTCTCTGGTTGCTTTCAAGAGAGAGTTAGATTGAGCTCTTAAAGATAGCAGAGTCAGGGGATATGGGGAGAAGGCAGGAACGGGGTACTGAATGTGGATGAACAGCCATGATCACATTGAATGGCAGTGCTGGTTCGAAGGGCCGAACGGCCTACTCCTGCACCTATTGTCTATTGTCAATTGTCTATTGTCTCACTATCCAAACATTCACATCACTGTGGTAAGATGAATTTGGTGTGGAGCATGGTATTGCCTGATGCTGTGAACATGTTCACCAGTGCTCAGTGAGAGAAGCATTTTGAAAGAACCTGCCAAAGCATCCTCAACAGTATCTACCAAACTCAAACATCTAAAGCCCAGGTGGAGAAAAGTGGTATGAAGATAGTAACTACACCACCAGCAGTTTGCCCTCCAAATGACACCATGCCACAATCGGAAACATATCGCTGTTCCTTCATAGTCGCTGGATTAAACCTTGAGAATTACTTTCATAGTAGCATTGAGAATATATCTGCACAAAGAATATTCACAAAGACAGCTCACCGTCACTTTCTCAAGAGTGACTGCGGATGAACGAAACTTGCTGGAATTGCCACTGATGATCATCACCTGAAAAGGAATAAAAAAGGAAATCGAACACAGCAAAATATAGATTAAGTGGCTATTCTTCTCTCTGCCTTTTGAGGACCATGCTGTGCACAAAACAGGAATGCTTCCTTTGATAAAAAATGACCAGTGTTAACTCTCTCAGTGGAAAGCCAGCTGGAACAGACCAGGCAAAATTCCAGGAGTTTTCATGGAAAACCCAGCAGATTGTTTATCCGCACCAAGGTCATTCGAAAACTGATTGTTCCAGGCAGAAAAGAAATGTCAGCAAAAAGAGGGAGAAAAGTGGAGAAGCTCTGGCAGTGCAGGCATCAGCTGGCAGCAAACAGAATCTCAGGCAGGGATGGTGCAGGGACTCCATTTGAAGCCAGAAAAACACCTATAGTCTTCTCAGCCTAAAAAGATAGCAGGTCCGGAAGCATCTCTGGAGAGAAGGAATGGGCGACGTTTCGGGTCGAGACCTTTCTTCATAGTCAGGGGAGGGGGCAGGACAAAGATAAAACGTATGTGTAGAGAGTAAGACTAGTGAGAGAACTGGGAAGGGGAAGGGGATGGAGAGAGAAAGCAAGGGCTATCTGAAGTTAGAGAAGTCAATGTTCATACCGCTGGCGTGTAAACTACCCAAGCGAAATATGAGGTGCTACTCCTCCAATTTGCACTGGGCCTCACTCTGACAATGGAGGAGGCTCAGGACAGAAAGGGAGGGGGAGTTGAGTGCTGAGCCACCGGGAGATCAGGTATGTTAAGACGGACTGAGCGGAGGTGTTCAGCGAATAATTTAAAGAAGGTTTCCAGTTCTCTATCCTTCCACTCCTTTTCTGGTCTTATCTCTCGGACTCTGGCTAAGTCAATCGTTTTTTGAAGGGTGTTTGCTAGGGCCATTAAAACAGCCTCTTCTCTTGCACTATTGTCCGCTATTATATTCTGGCTAAGTCTTAGGTGATCCACAAGGAAGCAGGTGATTTTCTACGATCGGGTATCTGACTTAAAATAGCCATCATCTCGTTAGGCTTCCTTGGGGGATAGACTCTAATTGTACGGGGATTGTTTGCATTCACTGCATTGGCTGGATGAAAAGAAGGATTAGGCATTTCCCTCACAGGGAACTGTCTAAGGGTTGTTTGTTTAGTTTTTTATACTTTTGGCCATATCAAGATCTATCTCGGCTTCTTCAATTGTTGTCTCACCCCCAGATGTACCAGGGGGTTCACGGTGCCTCCTAAATGATTCCTTTCCTTCTCCAACTGCTCGTCCAACTTGTCTAAGTTTACACTCGCAAGGATACCCTCGTTTTAGTACCCTTTCTCTATCTTCTTTGTCCTTAACTAATTGAGTTCTCTTTCTAGTCTGGCTTCTGGTACCGTGAACTTTTGGACTATGTCATTAATGGAGCGGTCGGGTTTAAGGAAGTCTGTGCCATGGAATCTGATTGTCTATTCCATTCACAAGCTCCACAATGTGCATCTGAGGCATGGGGATCGTAAGATGAATAAGGTGGTGGACGTGAATTTCTAATTTAAAACTCTCCCAATCTTCTAAATAATCATCGTCATCCCCCTCGTAACCAGTGCCAACCATCGGATCCTCATGCTTAATACTTATTGATGCCAGTTTCGCTGTGGAAGATTTTCTTTTCCCCTTATGTTTAATACTCTCAGGCTCCTCTCTTAAGCTGGAGGTTCAAATGCTTCGGTATCCTCTAATTTTATCCCCTGCTTCAGAGTTGCTTCCTTCCAACTTGCCATTCTTTCAAGCGCTCTACTCGCTTTCTGTAACTCATAATAATTTTTCCACAATCCAATTAATTCTCTTGCCTCTTCACTATTGCTACACTGCCAGACAATCTGATCAATTTATTTCAATCCCTTCACCGTATCTATGCCCCCTTCGGGCCATAATTCGCTCCCTAATACTTTATTTAATACTCCGGAAAGATTTCTCAATCGGTCAGCTTTCCATGGAAGCTCACTGCACATTTCTTGTAACGGACTTTCAGAGTCAGTGGTCATATCTTTATTTACGTGATTCCCCATTCTGTTGGATAATGGAAGCAACTCCCAAGCTACTCACACCTTTTAACAATTTACCCGTTATCTAATCTTCTGAAACTACCAAAGTCGTTTCTAAACAATATTCAAAAATTAAGGTGCTCCAGGAAACAACCAACCACAATCACACAGGTTCCCGCAGCCCGTTTCCTATCCCCAAGGCAACATCAATCTAAGCACATGGAAATGAGCTCTAAATACGCAAGCAAAATCATATACAGAAAATAAATTATATCACTTATTATAATTATGCCCAACCACATTCCTGTATAAACCATAAGCATTTGTCTAATAGAGCATTTGTTAACCATGCAGTCTCAAAATTAAATCACAGTATTTTTAATCCCTCCTCGTGGTGTGCTCGGTTATCGGAATGATCCCTCCCCCGACACAGCGATCGGAAGAATACGAACCCTGATCGAACCACCACGAATTGGAATCCAACAATACAAACAGTTCCGATCTAAACACACTCCAAATATACTTTACACGCCACAAAATATTTATACAGTTCGGATCCGAAAAAGATATACACTGGAAATTTACAATACACTATAGTCACAACACGCTAGCGCATAATTCACAAACACTTGATTTCAATTCCGCGTCGCGTTGTTATCAACCAGTGAACCTCTCCCTCTGATACTGAAGATGTTTCCCTTCCTAGGGTACTCTTTGCTGAGGGGTATTACTTCTGAATTGACTACTTTTCCCCTTCAGATACTTTTCCTCCCCAGGATACTTTTTCCCGTCCGGTTACTTTTCACCAACAAATCAGGTTCCCTTCTCTCAGTTACTCTTCGCTATCAGGTACTAATCAACAATCAATCGATCAGAGGGTTACTACTTACGGTTGATCAGCCGCTATTCGGAATCGATCTCAAACACGCAATACAAACTTCGAAGTTCTATATACACATAATTCGAATTCTGCTGTACAGGTCAGAACTTCAATATGAAATTCTGTATTTAGGTACTTTAATTCTACAAATTTAAGTTCGCTCTGATCAGACCAATTAGCTTTGTTGCGTACCACGCGGGTACAAATTCAAATTTACTCGAACAATTAAATCTCAAATGGACTAGAGTATTCCCAGCCAATCTATACTCTAGTCACCGAGCCCGGTGGCTTTACGAGAGTCCTCCCCCATCTTTTCAGAGATTTGGATATCTCACACAGGCGTGGCCTCTATCCAACCTAGGCTCACCCCGTCAAAAGGGCCTATTCCTTATCACCTGCTTGGCACCAGGTGTCAGTGCCTAACCTATTCATGCTGGCATCGATGCGATTTTCGGAACACACCTTTTCAATCAGCGCTCCCAGCAACGACGGTCAAATGCTTCGCTTAACACATATACCAGATTTGTTTTTCAATATCCCGTCAATCAGATACCAATTCTGGGTAGGGCTTTTAACCCAAATCTGACACGGAATTTGTGGCTTTTGCCAGCAACTGCAACTACCAACTACGACCAAGTTTCGGGCCTCTAACCCAACCCCAGCAGAGCCTCTAACCCCAACCTAGTTTTATGGGCCTCTAACCCAAAGGAGCGCTATCAACCCCCGTGCTTGCTAGACTCTGTTCTACGATCTCGTTGGGACCCTTTCCCAAGCCCGCGAATGATCGATCCACTCCGACTAGCGAAGTGCCGAAATTCAATGCGAAAACTGCATCGTGGCGCCGATTTCTGCACTCGCGATCGAGAACAGCTCAACATCCTTAATAGCAAACTTGTGTTTGGGGGTCCGTTGAGATCCTGGACGAGCCCCCAATATAAATAGCTCGTTCTAAGCTCCCCCCAGTCTAGTTTCAGTCAATAAAATACTGAATCAAGCACTTGAGCAACTAAACTTTATTTTGGATAACATAACACAAATTCCCCTATACGATACTTAACCACCGCGGGTTCGATCCTTGTATCTGCTTGGCCAAGCCCTGCTAGCCTTGTGCAAGCAGAGAATCTCCAAAAAGTCACACAGTCCCAAGTGCTCTTCCAGAAGATCGACAAAGGACCTCGTGGGGGCTGTCTTTTATAGGTCCCCGAAGCTTGAGGGGCCGAACGACATGGGGGTGGTCTCTTCCTAATCCAATTAAACACATTAATTATAACAGTACATAATTGACAGTTCCCCAACCCAATAATACAATCTTGAATACATTGTATTTGAAAGAAGCTTCTAGAAGGAAGCACACACAAATGAATAGTGAAACATGTGCCCTATGATTCAAACAGTTCCTCCAAGACTCAACATTTCAACCAATCATTAATTAACAGGATAACCGTCTCGCAACATTATTTATACTAATTATAATGCCCCTGCAGTGATCCAATCAAAATGATGCATTTAAGGTTCGTTTGCAAAACTGCTATACATTTTATCAATTTAGGAGAAACAAGAAACCTGGATCCTTCACCATCCTGCATATCAGTCTGAGTCTAGAGTGGCTGGTGCCATCCAAAGCCTGTAAATTTCAGCTGATAAGGGTTAAGCAATTCTGTCAAGTGCAGGGATCCTCTATTTTATGGTGTCTTTAATTTGGTCAGTATTAACACCCCCTCCCCTGACATCAGTCTGAAGAAGGGTCTCGACCTAAAACATTGCCCATTCTTCTCTCCAGAGATACTGCCTCACCCGCTGAGTTATTCCAGCATTTTGTGTCTACCTTCGATTTAAACCAGCATCTGCAGTTCTTTCTTACACAAGATAGCAGGTCCGATAGTTCCTGTGGCAAAAGGATTGAGACATTGATTCAAGATTATAGACAAATAAACAGTGAGAAGAAAGTGATGTTTTAGCCCAGGAAGGATGATAGAAATATATCCTTTAGAATCTTATGGTAAGACATAGTTCATGATTTTTTTTAGTTTGAAAACTCATGTACGCCCCGTTAAGGCAGTCAACATCCATAGTCAAATGAACAGAGTGACATTTAAAATCAATGAGTATAATAGATTGCAAGCCTCTGACTGATAGCTAGCAAGTAACACGTCAGAGAGCAGAGCTCAGTTTCCTAAGCTTAATGCATTTCCTGAGCTTGATTTTATTTGTTAATGATCGGAGTATACAACCACTTCCTTTCTGCAGAGAACGTAAACCTTTTTGACAGTGTCAAAAGTGCAAATTGTCCCTGTAATTACTGTCGGTAATAAAGCAGACAAACTCTTAATGAGTTGGCTGCTACTTCAATGGGAGTATTTATTTTAATGGGCTAACATACTCATTAAAATAAGTCAGGAATGCCAAATAAACTTACCATGTTCTTGTCGACATTTAATGCAAACTATTTCTAACCCTGAGCTTCGCCGACCGAGGCAGATTAATGTTTGGGACTGATTTTTCATCAGAACTCATATGT
Organism: Malacoraja senta; assembly: GCA_038087875.1. Lineage (NCBI taxonomy): Eukaryota > Metazoa > Chordata > Chondrichthyes > Rajiformes > Rajidae > Malacoraja > Malacoraja senta. The sequence continues at coordinate 23,293,779 of CM075978.1, forward strand.
ACTATTTCAACTTTTTATGACATTGGCACAGAGTTTGACGCGTTAATAAGGGCGAAGTTGTCAGCCCTCTGCATGGGGGCAAAACTAACACCAATGTCCACACAGATTCATAGAGAAAGGCGGAAGTCTGGAAATGGTTCTCGGTGATATGCAGCCTCACCCCACATATTCAGTCTTGTATCCAAAACAATCTGCACAGGAATCACAGTCACAACTCCAACTAGGACTGATTCTCCATCATTCTTAGAATCATGGAGTCATAGAGTGATACAGTGTGGAAACAGGCCCTTTGTCCCAACTTGCGCACACCGGCCAACAATGTCCTAGCTACCCTCATCCCACTTGCCTGCACTTGGTCCATTACCATCCAAACCTGTCCCATCCATGTACCTAACTGTTTCTTGAATGATGGGATAGTCCCAGCCTCAACTACCTCCTCTGGCAGCTTGTTCCATACACCCACCCAGATTCATAGAGAAAGGCGGAAGTCTGTGTGAAAAAAGTTACCCCTCGGATTCCTATTAAATCTTTCCCCCTTCACCTTGAACCTATGTCCTCTGGTCCTCGATTCCCCTACTCTGGGTAAAAGATTCTGTGCATCTACATGATCTATTCCTCTCATGATTTTGTAAACCTCTATAAAATCTCCCCTCATCCTCCTATGCTCCATGGAATAGAGACCCAGCCTACTCAACCTCCCTATAGCTCACACCCTCTACTCCTGGCAACATCCTTGTAAATCGTTTTGGAAACCCTTTCAAGCTTGATCTTAATATGAGAGAGTTAGGCAGTTGCATCTGGGTCTGGAGAAATGAATATGCACCCACCATTAGAGAGACCTATCTGGGTTTGATTCCCCACACCACCCATATTCATGAGGCGCACTCATTTCATCTTCCCTACAAGCAAAATAGAGGTAGGAGTGTTGCACATAAAGACGGATAGGATGTCAGTCAAGTTGCATCCTTTCCTCAGCATGATGTTCAGTTCTGAGTGCTTTTACAGTTTTCAGGCAGTTCGAGACTTTTCCATCACACTTCTGACTTGTGCCATGAAGATCTGATAAAGATGTGGTGGTATCAGGTGAATTACTTGTTGAAAGATATCCAATCTCAGGCCTGAAGTTACAGCTGTCTAATTTATGTAACAGGTACAATAAACCAGAAGAAAAGGTATAACAAATGTTGTTAAAAAGAAACAATCTTGCATCTCATTTAAAGCATGGGTATGTCGACTCAACAAAATATTACTTCGGCAAGAAAGATCGAATGCAAACAGAATTTGAAATAAAGTGTACAGTGCATCAAAGATAGCCATACCACAAGTTATCTCGATTTTCATGCGCAGCAACAAATAAAAATGGTTTTAAGATTACCTTGGCAACATTTTGTGGTCCTTGCAGATAAATTCACAGCCACTCATCGGATGTGTAAATCTTCGCCGTGTGCAGAAGTGACCACTCTATTTATCACATAAAAGCGGTGCCAACTCTCAAAAGTAATTGATTAGGTACAAAGTGCCTATATGCATCTTGCTGTAAAAAGGCACAGTAAGTCAAACATCGCTTGATTTTAACTACTTTACGAATGCAAATCAATAAGCAAGATGCATGTTTCCAATTGCAACATTGTAAAGCAATTTACCAATGTATACATGATATATTTGGAATCCTTCCTATTCTTATATCTGTCATAACTGTATCAGCTTCTATAGCTTCCTTTGGCCGCTCATACCAGATACAGATGACCATCTGAGTGAACATGTTGCCCCTGGGGTTCCCTTTAAATTTCTCCCCTCCCGCATTAAGCTTATGCCTTTGAGTATGTAATAATCATATTAAATAGCACCGAAGATTGGAATGTTTATTTTACAAATGTCCTGAATTCAGTAAATCTGTGAACCGGTAGTGAGCATTGAATAGGACGGGTAACAAATGTCAAGGAAGAGATCCTAGTCCCCAGTGTCATTGTGAAAAATATGTTTTTTAAATTTGTGCAGAACTTTGCAGACTCCAATAACCCAACTACAAAGGAAATTTCCCACTAAATGAATGTCATATTCAGTCATGTTCAGAGCAGGTTATTTTAAATTTGACAGCATTTATTTTTTATATTCCAAAATGTTACTTTTTGATCTTTGATAGAAGAGTTGGAGGACTGCATATTGTAGGGATTGTGCTTGCTGATCTTGCACAGTGTGATGCTCGTAACTCTGATAAACTAATCATGAGTCATCAGCTTCTTTGATAGGTTCTTGGTACTATTGAACAAATTGGTGACAACGTTTATTAAAACTTAACCAGTCATTGAGGCATCATTATTGAATATAATCCCAGGCTTCAATACCCCGTTTAAGAAAGAAGAATGCATTCATTATAGCATTGAATAAAGTGCTATCCAAACCCCTTGTCAATAGATCACAATACTACAGGGCAATGCATTTTGATGTAACAGCCTATTGGTATATCTGTGTTCACCTCTGTATCAAATACAGTTCAGCTCCAAGAAAATAATCGATTTTCTACTAAGGAACAAATTAGGATTGCAAGAATGTCTACAGTTGATTAATTTTCTGACAATTCAGTTGTTGAATGTTCTGTGATTGGAATTGAGGATAGAAAAAGGAAGACATACACCACCAACCAGGAACTCAGTAATTTGCAGCATGGTTTACCTTTAATAGTAAGATTAAACGAGAACTTACCTAAGTTTGAAGTTTGATCTTTATTTTATGAGGAGTTACATAGGTGATTACGTGAAGAACCCCACCAGTGCGCCTGCGCGTCAATCTTCAAAGCAGCGGTGTGAAATCACAAAAAACAACAACCGAAGTAATATAGTCTCATAATAAAATGAGTAATACAAGAACTTCCATCTGACCTTTATGATAGAGGGTAGGGTCGTGGCGGGCACGTAATCACCTACGTAACTCCTCATAAAATAAAGATCAAACTTCAAACTTAGGTAAGTTCTCGTTTAATCTTACTATTTTACTTCGGAGTCACGTGAGTGACTACGTGAAGATTTAAAAGCTTTGTGATTTCATGCCATAGATCAATCCCGGCTTCTCACTGCATTGATTGACTCGGAACGAGAAATAATCAATCATGCATTCATAATAACATTTGTACCACAAATGCAGTCATTCATTTCAATAATTAAATTAATCAGATCCCCTTTAAACCAGAGGAATTTACACAGAACTTAAAATAGTTTCTGCAAACAATCCCGCATTAACAATAGGCCGATGGTAAAAATGTTGAAACATCAACTCATTGGACCACCCGGCGGCTGCGAGGATATGGTCGACGGGGACGTCTTTTGCCCTGGCCGCCAACGTTTCTGCTGCCCTAGTCGAGTGAGACGTAAAAACATAAGTGTTAATACCAGCAGCTGTTAAGACTTCTTTTATCCATCTGGAAATAGTCTGTATTGAAACTCTCTTGTGTGGTTTCTTGTGTGTGATCAACAACCCAGTTTCTGTATTTCTCAAATTCTTTGTGACCTCAATGTATTGTAACAAATATGTCTTAATACAGAGACAAGGATTATTTGGATATGCTGCTAGCATAATTTTAAATCCTGTCACACCTGGCCTAATTTGCTTTAGTAGGTCATAGATATAGAATGTAACCTTATCTTCAGTTACTTCCATACTGTCTATTTGTAATTTTCCAAGTGTTTGCACTCGTTGTGCTGTCACTCATGCCATAAGCATGAATACTTTCATACTGAGCTTGGCCAAAGGTAAAGACACACTTGATGACCATTCACGAAGTAGTTTCAGTACCACACTTACATCCCAGATTGTCATGTACCTAGGTTTCGGTGGTTTGGAATTAAAGATTCCTTTCATTAGTCTGGAAACAATTGGGTGTGACCCAATTGGGTTTCTTTCTGAATCCAGAACCAAATATGAGGACAATGCACTTCTGGCTGAATTAATTGCACTACAACTCAGACCTTCATCATAATAAAGTTTTGACAGAAATTCTAAACATTTGAAATATCTGCAGTACTTTATTGCACATTCTTTTGTACACAGAACTCTTCCCATTTCTTAATATAAGAAAGGTACTGTTTCTGAGTGCTCTTCCTCCAGGCTGCCATAAGCATGTCAGACAGTCCTTGTCCCAGAAAAGGTATTCTTAAAACCTGCAAATCAACAAATCCAAACGATCATATAATGGATGTTGTTCCCCTGTTACAGGGTGCAGCAATAAATTACTCCTTTATGGGACTTTCATCAACATTTGTGTTGTTAATTCTAATATCAATGGCTACCATGGCTGTGTAGGCCAATCTGGTACTACCAATACCCTTGAAGCAGCATCTTGCCTGATTTTAAGCAAACATTGGCTTATGAGGCAGAAAGGTGGAAATATATATGAAAACATACCACCCCAATGTAGCGAGAAAGCATCAATCGCCACTGCTCCTGGATCTGGTTTCCATGAGACATATCTCGATAGCTGATGATTCAAGTCGATGATTCAATTCCAAATCTGATTACTATATCATTGAATACCTCTTGATTCAACATCCATTCTTTATTATCATGGAACTTTCGTGACCTGGTGTCTGCTATCGTGTTCATTCTACCTGATAGATAGATTGCTGAAATCAAAATGTTCTTTTCAATACACCAAGTCCAAAGTTGATTTAACCATTTTGTAACATGACACTGACTTAATTCCACCCATATCATTAATATAGGCAACTGCTGTTGTGTTTATTAATTTGAACTTTTGTTAGAACAATAAGCTTGGAGTCCATAGAAATCTCCTAAAAGCTCCAAATAGGCAATTCCCCATGTCTGCAGTAACAATAACTCTTCCTGATTCCATCTGCCTCCACAGCTAGATGTTAAGTCAGTTGCACCCCATCCTAGTGCACTGGCATCAGTTTGTAATATCATGGAAGGTTGTTCAATCAGCACTTTGCATGAACTGCTTGAGACATGTAGAATCCACCACTGCAGATTAGAAACAGCATTTGTTGTTACTTGCATGGTTCTATCAACATGACCAGCATTTACTCTCAGTGCCTGTTCTTTGATTCTCTGCAGCTGTTGATAATGTAATGGTCCATACTGGACTGCTGGGAATCTACTAATTTTCCCAGTACTCGAGCCACCTGTCTGATTAAAGGTTTTTGCTCGTTTAACAGATTACTGCAATCTTTAATCTACTCCCCCCTTTTTTCACTGGGCAAAGTAATTTTCATTTGGGCTGAATCAATTGTGATCCCCAAATAATCAATCGAGGTACATGTTTTTAACCTTAATTTCTTTGGATGAATTTAGAAACCCCCAAACTTTCAAAAGTTTGATTTCATAACTGCAACAGATGCTTCTGTTGACTGTTTTGTCCTTCCTATAATCAGGACATCATCCAGGTATGCCATTAGTACATGCCCCTGGCTCTCAGCAACCCCAGAATTGATTTTAACAATTTTATGAATATTCTGGGAGCGGACGTTAACCCATTAGGCAGAGTTTGAACTGCCCTAACTAGTTCATCCATGTAAATTTAAGATACTTCAAATCTTCCAAGTGAACAGACACTGAACAAAAGGATTCAGACTTGTCAAGTCTATAATAATCCTACATCCTCCATCCTTTTTTGATCGAGGGAATATATTTGACCCAAATTGGTGAATTTGGTAGACTGATTCTTCAATAAAACCTTTTATATATAGGGTTTTGAAGCGCAGCTTGAACCTCCATTATTTTGCAAAGTGGAGAGTTCTGCTAGGAACATGCTGGACAGGCAAATCATAATTTGGATTGAATTCAATTCGAAATCCTTGTATATTATTCAGAATTACCACATCTGAAGTAATCTTCTTCCAATTGCTATAGAAGAGACGTAATCTGCCTCCAACTTTTGGACAATCCAGTTCGTATGTTCCCATGAGAACCAGGTCCACCTACCTCTTGAGTCATTTGAGTACTCTGAGATCCCTGGATTCTCCCGGAAGCACCACCACTGGTTCTTACTCCCGCTGCAGGCCGCCAGCTATGTCCCTGCGTTGATGAGCGACTTGGTCCTGGTCCAGGATCCGTATGACGTCTGAAAGGATACTTCCTCTTTACAGACTTTGCAACCATTGATGTTTTCATCAATCCTGTTTTCGCTTCATCTTCCAACTCTTTAATACGTCTCCCGAGATCCTCTCCAAAGAGTAAGTTGGGTAATTGTATATTACTTGGATTGCAGAGTGCTGCGAATTTCGGATTCATAGTAGGCCGTATTGCACCTTCCTCAGATAATTGATCTCGAAGTGGGTGCTGCATAGCAACCCCAGTGCTTCCTGATGCAACTTTGTCATCTCTTGGCTGTTATCTGCTATTCTGGTAAAAGCAGTTATTCCAGAACCCAGCAGCTTTAATATTCTCTGCAACTGATTCCAGATAATTTGGTTCACTGCTGCTGCTTTCAGCAACCCACAGTTACTTGGGGTCTCCTGCTTTCTTGCAGTCTCATCCATCTCCTGCTGTTCCAGCTGATGGGAAACCAAGTAATTTATTTACGGAGGCCAGTTCTTCTCCTAATGGCTCTCCTGACCCTGACGGGGCAGCGAATCGTACTGCCAGGGGTGGAACATCTGGCAGCTGCCGTTCATCGCCTTGTACAGCCTCACCGTCAGAGTCGGGGTCTGAAATATCATGACCCGTAGCATGCTCCTCATCCCTGAGGGTGCATTCCATCAGCCCTGTACCAGGTGCTGTTAAGCTGCTTCCAGCAGCTTGAGTTTCACCTGAGTGAACTTTGCTTCAACAGCCTATGTAAAAGGCTTTCTATTTGGCCAATACGCTCGAAAGCAGTATCTAGCCCTGTACCAGGAGCTGTTGAGCTGCTTCCAGCAGCTTGGATTTTAGTACACTCCTCCATGAGTGAACTTTGCTCCAACAGCCTATGTAAAAGGCTTTCTATTTGGGCAATAGAAAATAGAAGTATCTAGCCCTGGAGCTACATCCATTGCCTGGGACTCCCTCCGTGGGCCGTTGGGATTAAAACGTTGCCTTTTGCCTGACAGGCGCTGACTGTGTTTTCACCAGCCCCAGGTCCACAGTCGCTATGCTCACCGCTGGCGACTGTACCGGGGTTTAGAGGCGGTTGGTCTCTAGCCGCGGACTCCCGACTTTCCCGACTTTCTGTCGGCTGAGTCGCTCGCCTCTTCCCCCTGCCCGTTTTTTCCCATGGCGTCTGTGGAAAAAATCCCCACAGACCCACAGTAAACGGACCTAGAAAACATGAAAAAGGTTTTTACTTACCTTGTAGTTGAAAAACTACAAACCACTGGAGGAGCTCTGCTCCTCACGTCCGTTTGCGTCAAGGCGTCTGACGTAATGACGCGCAGGCGCACTGGCGGGGTTCTTCACGTAGTCACTCATGTGACTCCGAAGTAAAATCACTGATTAAACCTTTTATTACTTTCAATAAAGACATGTTCTGAGTGGTGCAGAACATCAATGATATATTTTAGTCACTGACACATAGAAAGATTCTGGATGCAAATGGCAAATAGTATGCAATCAACAGCACATAGCAATGGACTCCCACCATCCCATATAATTCTTTCAGATAAATTGTAAAAAACACAGTAAAACATGCCAAAAAGTGTGCAGAGAAGATTTACAAGAATGTTGCCTGGACTGGACCTGAGCTATAGGGAGAGGTTGAGCAAGTTAGGACTCTATTCCTTCAAGCACAAGAGGATGAGGGGTTATCTTATAGAGGTACACAAAATCATAAGGGGAATAGATTGGGTAAATGCACAGAGTCTCTTGCCCAGAGTAGGGGAATCGAGAACCAGTGGACATAGGTTTGAAGTGAGGGGGGAAATATACCTTTTTTACACAAAGGATGGTGAGTGTATGAAATGAACTGCCAGAGGAAGTAATTGAGGCAGGTTCTACCACAACATTCAATAATTATTTAGACAGATACATAGATAGGATACCATGGATACCTGGATGGGCCCCAATGCAAGCAGGTGGGACCAGTGTAGATGGGTCATGTTGGTCAGTGTAGGCAAGTTGGGCTGAAGGGCCTGTTTCCATGCTGTAGACTCAATGACTCGATGACACCATTTATGGTGTTTTCCAGGGATCCCCATGCTCTTTAGATAACTGTATGGCGAACAAGTGAAATAAATGTATGCTTTACTTATTGATCTAGGTAATGACTATCATGAATACAATTCAAGCACCCATTTTTACTCTATCTTACCCTAACCCAGGTAAATGACTATCATCTGAAGAAGGGTCTCAACCCAAAACTTCACCCATTCCTTCTCTCCAGAGATGCTGCCTGTCCCGCTGAGTTACTCCAGCATCTTCTGTCTATCTCCATGTCTATCAATGTCTACATCAGACTAACCCTGATGTGAGAAAATCCTCAGTGTTAGAAAATATGGATAACCAGAGTTGCAATATCTTCTAAATATTGCTCCACTAATCATCTGTCAAGCCTCAAATTATTGATTATAGATGCGCCAAACGGTATTTTCTGAAGTAAATTGTTTGACAAATGTAGTATTATTAAAGTGGCATAGAAAAAGATAGCACACAGCTTATGAGATCCTAATGTATATTCAGAAAACATTCATTAAGCTATTTCACAAGAGAATAGAAACCATAACTACATTGATGGATAGGCAATATTTGTGATTACTGGATGTCGCTCATGTTGAAAAAGGTATACTCCAGGGATTGATGCGGGTTCAGTTTTATTCTCAATAAATTGATGGTCTGAACTTCAGCATCAATACAAGAACATTCTGACATCATAATAATGGAGGATTTGGCAACCAGCGCAGAGGTTTGTAAAAGATTGTAGAAGGTCAGATATCAGGAAAACTTAGCATTCAGATGGGTGGAAATTGCAAATGATTGAGTAATGTGTGCGGTAATATACTTTTAGAGCTGATGTGAAGGAATAATGTGGAAGAACTACAACTTACATATATGATTATATCATTTCCTGAAAAAAATTGTAGTTTGATTGAAGCTACCAAAAAAGGCTTGTTTTCTTTTTTTTTAAAGCCTAAGGAATGTGTGATATATTAGATATCAGTGAAAAGGACAGAAGATCCATAATATGAAGAGAGGTTTTTGTATTTGTTAATGGGTACAGGGCAGTAGGGTGGCACAGCGGTAGAGTTGCTGCCTGACAGCACCTGAGACCTGGGTTCAGTCCAGCCTATGAATAGGAGTCCTGCTGTAACATTTGATAACCATCTTCGCTATCTATAACACCACCCACTTTTGTGTCATCTGCAAATTTACTGATTATGCCTGTATGTTCTCATCCAAATCATTGATATAAACCACAAACAGCAATGGGCCCAACACAAATCCTTGTTGCACCCCACTAATCACAGGCCTCCAGTCTGAACAACAACCTTTCACCATCACACTCTGCTTCCTTCCATGAAGACAATTCTCTATCCAGTCAGTTAGATCTCCCTGGATCCCATGCAATCTAACCTTCCAGAGCAACTTACCATGCGGAACCTTGTCAAATGCCTTGTATTTGCAGAGGTTTTACTTCCTTCCCCTTGTCATCTACATATTTCTCTATAAATATATAATTGCTCAGGTTCAAAGGACGGAACACACGGAAATGCTTTGCACAGATCACTGCATTTTAGATAGTATTGGTTTGGCAGTATAGAACTTTGAGATTAACACAGCCGTGATGCATGGACAAAAGTGCTGCAAAATCTAAACTGATAAGTGCCAAACAACACAAGAAGGATTCTACTGACCAGGACAAATGATATTGCTCTGTAAATACATAGTAGGCAGAAACTAGTAGGCAAAAATATTTGTGACAGAAGAGTTCCATTTCATTCAATGCAAAATAACTATCTACATGGCATGGAGCAGTATTTAACCAATGAAAGAGATGTGGCCAACATTTTGTCTCTACTTTTGAAAGTTCAAAAGGAGCTTAGTTCAGTTTAATTTGGAGATACAGCTCAGAAACAGGCCCTTCAGCCCACCGCGTCTGCGCAGACCAGTGTTCCCCGCACATTAACACTATCCTACACACACTAGGGACAATTTACACATACACAAAGCCAATTAACCTACATACCTGTACATCTTTGGAGGAAATCGAAGATCTCGGAGAAAACTCATGCGGTCAGGGGGAGAATGTACAAACTCCGTAGAGACAGCACCCATAGTCGGGATTGAACCCAGGTCTCCGGCGCTGCAGGCGCTGTATGGCAGCAACACTACCACTGCACCACCGTGCCACCCTCATGCGGCAAAAGGCATTTAGTTTAGTTTGGAGATACTGCATGGAAACCACGGATTGTTTGTACATGGATGATTGGTGTGAATTGAATTGAAGAGTGCTTAGGGCTGATGGTGCACATGGTGGAATATTGAGTTAATATAGGATTGAGTTAACATAACATGGAACATACTGTACAGAAATAGGCCATTTGCCCAATGCTAACATTGATGTTCCTCTCAAGCTTAATCCCTTGTTTCCTTATCTGAATCTAATGGTGAACTCATTACTCCCAATTCACTCGTATCCTTGCCAAACTCTCCTTAAATGTCTCAACATATTTATTTCAACCACTCACTGTAGTCACAAGTCAAGTGCTTTACATTTGCTACTTGTATTAGATTATTACATTTTTTGCAGCATTGCATCCAGTTTCCAAGATAAAGCTCTTGGCAATGGCCTCCAGGAGGTGTACGTTCCCATTGGTATCTCTTCATCTGTTCAGAGAGCTCCCAATTCCTTTACCCATCTTAAATTTTTCTTCCTTTTCATCTCTTCCCTGTATTACTAGCAAAATTATTATTTTTTAAAATCAAACTATGAAATACAAGAATCCCCCAAAATGCCTGATGATCTTTTTGCTATTTACACATCACTGTTTAGAATAGTTGTGCTCCTCCTCCCTTCAAATAACAACAGTAAATACAGGTTTTAGTTTTAAAATAATATATTAAACCTAGACTGGGAAATGGTAAACAACTGATTTTTTTTCCCCCTCAAAATATAGAAAATAAGGGGTTACCATTTCCAGTATAATTTATGCTAGATGGAAATACATGACTGTGATATCAGATTTTTCTTCCCTATTTAACATTGGAATAGTAGCTGGATAACTGTCTGTCATTAAAACAAATGTTTGGGATTGCAGACTCATTAAATAACACCGAAGGCAATTTAATCAAAGTGAGTAGGTAGCACTGTATCCCAGCTTGATCTGTTTATCAGTGGCTAACATGAGGTACTGAATATTGTTCTCATTCCTTGCCGATAGATAATATCCAATAAGCATATCATTTAATGATTATTGTCAGCAAAATTCCAACTTCGGATGACTTAGGTTAATAAGTTTGCCTTTATCTTCATAATGTAGTGCTTCACCTTGGAGAATAAAATAAACAGATTTGTTTTATTATTCAAAGTTATGCATTGGTTCTGGGTTTCTCCAGCAACTGGGGGAGAAAACACGAGTAAATTATCAAAATGTGATAACATTTTATTTTCAAATGTGAGAGCCAAATATAAGTTTCATAATGGTTACGGTTCAGGCTCTCTGCTAACTATTTTTTCATGTGTTCACAATAATTCCCAAAAGCAGACTCTTTCTTGCAACCAAATTCTTCATCCTTATACTTGTGTCATGAACAATTGCTCATTTATAACATGTTGGCTACAGAAATCGCTTCATTTTCATAGAATCCTAGAAATCGAAGGCACAGAAAGGCAGCCTTTTAGCCCATCATGTCGTCAATTTTATTTCTAAAGCACATTTAAAAACAACTCTCGTTGACCAAAGTGCTTTACATTAGTGCAGGTACTAACGTGCTACAAAACAGTGGTACATAGATCAACAATACATACATAAATACATACATACAATGCTCCCTCAGAGGACCTCAAGAAAGGCTTGAGAGTAGAAATAAGTTTTAAGTCTAGACTTAAAAGAGTTGATGGGCTGATGGGCAGTTCTGATGGGAAGTGGGATGCTGTTCCATAGTCTAGGAGCTGCAACCGCAAGAGCGCGGGCGTCCCTGAGTGTATGCCTAGACCGCGGGATGGTCAGTAACCCCAAGTCAGCCGATCTGAGGGACCTGGAGGTGGTATGGTGGGTAAGCAGACTTTTGATGTAGGTGGGGGCAAGCCCGTTAAGGGCTTTGTATACATAAAGAAGGAGCTTGAAATTGATTCGGAACCGCATTGGTAGCCAATGGAGAGAGGCCAGAATCGGGGTGATGTGGTCCCTTTTTCGGGTGCCCGTCAGGAGTCTCGCTGCGGCGTGTTGGACCAATTGCAGGCGGGACAGGGATGATTGGCTGATGCAAGTGTAAAGGGAGTTGCAGTAATCAAGGCTGGAGGAGATAAATGAGTGGATGATCTTTTTGAGGTCGTCAAATTGGAGGAATGATTTTATTTTAGCTATCATCCGAAGCTGGAAGAAGCTAGCTTTTACCACGGCATTGACTTGTTTGTCAAATTTCAAGGTGGAGTCAAATATCATGCCAAGGTTTTTGATGTGAGGTTTGAGTAATGGGGTAAGGCTTCCAAGGCTGCCTGCTATTGTTTTGATGGAGTCCGAGGGGCTGAGTAGGATGACCTCAGACTTACTCTCGTTTAGTTGGAGGAACTTCTGGGCCATCCAACACTTTATATCCTCGAGGCAGTGGATTAGGCTGAGTAGATTTGATCGGTTTTTGGGCTTCAGGGGGAGATAGAGTTGTGTATCGTCTGCGTAGCAGTGGAAGGAAATGCCGTGCCTTCGAATGACTTGACCTAAGGGGAGCATATACAGGGAAAAGAAAATGGGGCCGAGGATGGAGCCTTGTGGAACCCCGCAGCAAAGGCTAGCTGGGGAGGAGAAAGAGTTGCCTATGTTTGTAGAGAAACTCCTATCTTTGAGGTAGGAGACAAACCAGCTCAGGGCAGTGCCATCAATACCAGTGTCCAGGCTGGTCAAAAGGGAACAATAGGTTTTCAGCACCGCTCAGCCTTTAGCCTCCCTCCATATGGTTCTTCTTAAAATATATGGAGGTTTCGCCCTCCACGATTTCCTGGCTAAAAATTCCAGACCCACACTATGTTTCTATGTTTCTATGTTTCTATGTTACTGTTTTGGAAAAAAATACTTCCTCCAGCTCCTCTCTAATTATTTAATTAATTGTTTTATATCTATGTCCTCCATCCTAAGTGGGCTAATTTCTGCTTCTTCACTCTTTCTTACATCTCAATTAAAATCTCCTTTCTCCTTCTTTGGTTTAAACAACTTTTCAATTCCTTGTCATTTAAAAAAAATATTCTGCTTTTCTACTTCTTTTCCTACAAAATGGATAATCTCACATTTTTCCATATTGCAGTATATTACATCTGCCTCGTCATCACCCTTTTTAATCCATTCTTAATTCCCTTCAAGCCTCCATTCAGCTTCTTTCAAAAACCATACTGACCTTACTTCTGAAGAAGGGTCTCGACCCGAAACGTCACCTATTCCTTCTCTCCAGAGATGCTGCCTGTACCGCTGAGTTACTCCAGCATTGTGTGTCTACCTGACCTTACTTCTGTTCATCAATGTCATTAATGTCTATTTTTCCCTTACATTCAACATCCCAAAGTGCAACACCTCATACCTGCTCGGATTGAACCGCATCTGATGCTTCTCCGCCCATTTCTGCAGCTGAACTATATCCTGCTGTATGTTTTGACAGCCTTCCTCGCAGTCCGCAACCTTAGCAATCTTGCTGTTATCTGCTAACCTACGAACCAAATTGTCAATGTTTACGTCCAAGTCATTTATATATATATCACAAACAACAACGGTCCCAAACAGATCCCTGCAGAACTCCACTGGTCACGGACGTCCAGCCTGAATATTGTCCTTCCACCACAACCCTAACGTAAAGGATCATATGACATTTCAATAAATCTTCAAGCAACTCCTTTCACAGACTTGGCCAGTTTCCTTCTCCCATCTAGCAACTCGAAAAATCCAATTGCCTTGGAATTCAACCCTAGACTGTGTAGTCTGGTCAATGCTTTCCACATTGCTTCTGAAATTTAATTTACATTTTTATTGTTTGCATGTATTATGGGGGAAGAATACAAAACAATGATGCTGATATGAAGTAACTTTCGTGCTACCAACTGTGGATGCATTTTGATGCAAGAATCTGCTCATTATATAATGTCATTGTCAGCAATTAGATGAGTGCAGATTAGCTGTCCTGTTTCCTCCATTCCAGCAATGATTAAACTTCGGAAGAACATCACTGGAAAACCCATTGTGATGATCTAAAATCGTGAAAGACACTGTATAATCACGTCTTCTGTTTTTGTTATTTGCAGGAAGAGGGCACCAATGATGCCCTAGTGTTGGCTGTGGCTTATTCCTTCCCTGCCAATTCTCTGCCAGAGAAGGTGTGTGTAATCAAATACAAAGAGAAATCAATAAGCACGCTGATGAGATAAGAATGTTTCAAATGCCACATGATTGTTGCTTAAAAACACTTAAAGTTTTAGATTCAACACACAATGTTCTACCAGGGCATCATTATTGATCCATAGAAAGATATCACTAAGGAGGAGACCATTTGGCGCATCATACCAAAAATACAACGCAATGGCCCCCACACCACATTCAGAAATCACCTGATACAGAATCAGCAATGACCGCAATTTGTTTTACGCCGTCGGCTGCCTCAGAAACATTCAATCCAGAGCCTTGTTTAAGAATCATCAAAGAAAGCCACTTCGAAATCCATAAAGATAGAAGTTCAATTTTCAGGGCAAATAGTATCCATACTTAACCAAACCTTTGGGTACAAAACAAAAAGGAAAATCCACACTTGCAGGAAATCAGAAACAAAAGAAAATGCTGCAGACTTTTAACAGGGCACTTGTGAGGAGAGCATATTTTTACATTTCATATTTTCTGACAACATGGAAGGAGGCCACTGAGGCCATCAAGTCCAAGCCAGTTGTCCATGTAATCCCATCAATCCTCCTCCAGCCATTGTATTAGGTGTGGTATTTTCATCAGATGATATAATGAGTGAATGGTATATTACACAGAGACAAAAGAAACTGCGGTTGCTGTAATCTTGAGCAAAAAGTACTAAATGCTGGAGGAAGTCAGCAGGTCCGGCAGCATCTGTGGAGTGATTAAATAGATGATGTTTCGGGTCAGGACATTTCTTCAGATCCTTCTTCAGACTGGGTCACCAAGCGAAAGCATGAAGAAAACCTGTTCTTTCTGCAGATGGTGCTGTGTCTGCTGGGTGTTTTATTGTCAAGCATGTTTTATTGTCATATGTCCTGAAATGGAACAATGATATTGAACCTGGGCATGGGTTTGGGAGAGCGAGCAGGTGTGAGAACAGAAAATACTGCTGCAATTTAACAGGTAAAACATGACTTCAGCCCATACAGTACTGAAGAGCTTCCTGATGCTTATTCCACTGGCAATTCTATGGATTGGGACATGAACTTTCAGGATTACTTAGATATAATGGAAAGCATTGCTTCAGCATGGTTCTATTGGTGAGCTGTGTGGATGCACTACAACAGTACATTCTTATTATAACAGAACAGCAATACTTCTAACAGTGCTGCAGCCACTTTATTTCCATTTTTTTCCATTTTCGCAGCTTCAATTGAAATAGTAACAAGTTTGAAAGGTCACTATGGTCTGCACAACAGACATTCTATCTCATCATCATCATCATCATTATTGAAAACATTAGCGACACAGTGGTGCTGGTTTCCAATGGGAACGGTGACAGACACACCATACATCTCTGTCCTCCAGTTCCTGCGGACTTCCACCGCTGGAAGTATAGGATCTTGGTGTGTGCTTTATCATCACTCCTTACAATGCTATGTATGGCAGTGATCGCAACTTCTACTTAAGTGTGGATGGCCATTGGCTCGCTAGAAGCTCATCCGCTCTTTGACAGCTCTTGTTTTTGGTCCTGCTGGAGGACCACAGCCCCTTCCTCACCTGGCAAACTAGGTGGGGGAGACGGTTTAGTCGCCAACTATCCGACCATGGAGCACATAGCGGGGAGAACTCCCCCCGATCTAACATGCTATCTGCTCCTTAACAACTGCATAGAAATTGACATTCAGTGACAGATAAAAACTATTAAAAGTGAAATAAACCAGTTAAAAATAAAAATAAAATAACTAAACACTTCTTAGATGTAAACATTTTTTTTTTAAATTCTAAAAACTGCTTACCATTCCCCTTCTGCCCCAATGCTCAGATCTGGAATCCCCAGTGTAATTACAACTATCTGTGGAGCCCAATGTCGTCACCGATCAACTGGACTCTGGCAACTTGCATTAATTTTTCAGACACACTTTATTTATTTGTGCACAAGAAGAGCAGCACAGGCCCAGTTACTGCACTACTCTAAAATTCCAATCAAACTGTCAGATTTTATACAGATTTTGACCCTTGAAATTGTGCGCACTTTCTAATTTCTTATCACCGATTACAATACATTCTCAAAACACTAATAAAAATACAATAACATTGATACAAATAAAACTACATGCTATTTAATCCTTTATATGTATTCAATTTTAGTAAGGATGATTATTAACAACTTTGTGCTCTCGGTTATAGCTGGCTGTATGTCAAAGGGTGACTATCTAGAAACTTGAGCTGTACGTAAAAGGGCAGCTATCAAGAACCTTGTGCTGTACGTCAAGGGATGTCTATCAAGAACCTTGTAATGTGCGTCAAGGAACGTCCAAAGGTCCTTGTGTTGAACAGCTTTATTAACAATAGACAATAGACAATAAACAAATATACAATAGACAATAGGTGCAGGAGGCAGGAGTATGCTATTTGGCCCTTCGTGCCAGCACTGCCATTCAATGTGATCATGGCTGATCATCCCCAATCAGTACCCCGTTCCTGCCTTCTCCCCATGTTAATACTGGCCAAATTAAAAACACCATAAAATGGAGGATCCCTGCACTTGTCAGAATTGCTTAACCCTTGTCAGCAGAAATTAACAGGCTTTGGGTGGCGCCGGCCAGTCCAGGCACAAACTGGTATGCAGGGTGGTGAGGGGTCCATGTGTTCTCCTTGTTTCTCCTAAATTGATAAAATGTATAGCAGTTTTGCAAATGAACCCTAGATGCATCATTTCGATTGGATCGCTACAAGAGCATTGTAAATAGTATAAATAATGTTGCAAGACAGTCATCCTGTTAATTGATGATTGGTCAACTGTTGAGCGTTGGAGAAACTGTTTGACTCTCAGGGCACATGTTTCAATGTTTATTCTTGTTTGCTTCCTTCTAGAACTTTCTTTCAAATACAACGTATTGGTTACTGTATTATTGGGTTAGGGAAATGTCTATCATGTACTGTGTTTATCGATATCTGTTATTGGACTGTATAGAGACCACCCCCATGTGGTTCAGCCCCTCAAGGTACGGGGACCTATAAAAGACCGCTCCCACGAGGACCTGTGTCAATCTTCTGGGAGAACGCTTTGGACTGCCTGACCTTCTGGAGTGTCTCTGCTTGCATGAGGCTAGGAGGGCTTGGTCAGGCAGATACAAGGATCGAACCCGCGGTGGTTAGGTATAGTAGCGGGGAACTGTTATTGTGTTTTTCCAAAATAAACTTTAAATGCGCAAGTGCTTGACTCAGTGGTTTTTGACTGAAACTAGACTGGGGGGAAGCTTAGAACGAGCTATTTACATCAGGGCCTCATCCGGGATCTCAACGGACCCCCAAACACAAGTTTATGATTAAAGGTGTTGAGCTGTCTTGCTCGCGAGTGCAGAAATCGGCGCCAATGTGCGGTTTTCGCATTGATTTTCGGCACTTCGGTAGTCGGAGCAGATCGATCATTCGCGGGCTTGGAAAGGGTCCCAACGAGATCATAGAACAGAGTCTAGCAAGCACGGAAGGGTGGATAGCACGTCTTTGGGTTAGGGGCCCATAAAACAGGGCGAGGAGTGGCCCAAAAACTTGGTCGTAGTTGGCAGACTGCAGCTGCTTAACAAGAGCCAAACGCGCATCCAGGGCGAGGGGTGGCCCACTGTCCCAGATTTGGTATCCAATTGGTTGGGTATTGAAATACAAGTCTGGTTTATGTGCTAAGCGGTGAAGCATTTGACCTGTCATTGCTGGGAGCGCTAATTGGAAAAGTGCGTTCCGAAAATCGGCGTCGACTACCAGCGTGAAGAGGCTAGGCGCTGACACCCAGTGCCAAGCAGGTTTAAAGGAAATCATTTTGAAGAGCTAAATCTTAGGTTGGTTAGAAGCCACGCCTGTGTGAAGATATCTGAATCCCTCCCTGAAGTGACGGACGAGGAATCTCGTAATGGCACTGGGCTCAGTGGCTAAAGAATAGATTGACTGGAAATACTCTAGTCCATTCAAGATTTCATTGGGCAATTTAATTTGAATTCGAGAGCCCGCATATGTGAAGGGATATGCTCCAAAACTAATTGGTCCGAGAGCGAGTCTAGATTTGCAGAATCAAAATTCCAAATACAGAATTTCACATTGAAGTTCTGCCCGTACGGTAGAATTTGAATTCTGTGTAAATAGAACTTTGGAGTTTGTGCATGTTTGAGATTGATTTCGAATAGCGACTGATCAACAGTGAATAGTAACCCTCTGATCAATTGTTGATTAGTACCTGATAGCGAAGAGTAACTGAGAGACGGGAACCAGGTTTACTTGGTGAAAAGTACCCAGATGCGAGAGGTACCCCTAATTCTGTAGAACTTAAAGAGGAGGGATAGAAATTCCCCTATAGAAGTCCAGTCTTAGCCGGGAAAAGTAACATTTAGGAGGAAAAGTAGTCCATTTAAGAAGTAGTACCCCTCAGCAAAGAGTACCCTAGGAAGGGGAAAATCTTCGGTATCAGAGGGAGAGGTTCACTCATTGATAACAGCGCGATGCGGCATTGAGATCAAGTGTTTGTAAACTGTGCGCTAGCGTGTTAAATTATGATTGTAAATTGTAGAAATCCAGCATCGTCTTTTTTGCATCTTTATTGGATCCGAATTGTATCAATACTTTGTGTATGTAAATAGATATAGAGTGTGTTAAGATTTAGAGTGTGTTAAGTTTGCGGACCGCTACTTGTATTGCCTGTGTGAGTGCTTAAGGATTTTTGGGTGTTAGATAATTGAAGTAAAAGTGCGTTTGAATTAAAAATGTGTATTTGTTTAAATCGGGATTGTATTATTGTTAGCATCCAATTCATGGTGGTTCGATCAGGGTTCGTATTCTTTCGATCACTGTGTCGGGGGAGTAGTTGTTCTGTTGACCGAGCACACCATGAGGAGGAATTGAAAATACTGCGATTTAATTTTGAGACTGTATAGTTAATAAATGTTCTATTAGATGAATGCTTATGGTTTAAACAGGAATGTGGTTAGGCATACTTATAATAAGTGGAATCATTTATTTTCTGTGTTCGATTTTGGTTGTGTGTTTAGAGCTCATTTGCATGTGCTTAGATTAAGGTCGGGGATAGGAAACGGGCTGTGAGAACGTGTGTGGTTGTGATTGGTTGTTTCCTAGAGCACCTTGATTTTGAATATTGTTTAAAAACGACTTTGGCAATTTCGAAATTTGAAAGGGGTAAATTGTTAAGAGGTGCGAGTAGCTTGAGAGATGCTTTCATATCCAATAGAATGGGGAACCACGAAAGTAAAAATATGACCGCTGATTCGGAAAGTCGGTTACAAGAAATATGCAGTGAATTTCCATAAAAAGCTGTCCGATTGAGAATTCTTTCCGGAGCATTAAATAAAGAGTAAGGGAGAGAATTATGTCCCAAAGGGGGCATAGATACAGTAAAGGGATTGAAATACATTGAGCAGATTGTCTGGCAGTGCAGCGATGATGCAGAGGCAAAATAATTAATTGAATTGTGGAAAGCGAGTAGAGTGGTGGAAAGAATGGCAAGTTGGAAAAAATCAATTCTAAAGCAAGGGATAAAATTAGAGGATACTGAAGCGTTTGAACCTCCAGGTAGCCTAAGGGAGGAGCCTGAGAGTATTAAAGATAAGGGGAAAAGAAAATCTTCCACAGAGAAACTGGCATCCATAAGTTTTAAGCGTGAGGATCCGATGGTTGGCACTGGTTACGAGGGGGATGACGATGATTATTTAGAAGATTGGGAGAGTGTTAGAATTAGAAATTCACGTCCACCACCTTATTCATCTTACGATCCCAACACCATTGTGGAGCTTGTGAACGGAATAGACAATCAAATTCCATGGGAAAAACGTCCTTAAACCCGACCGCTCCGTCCATTACAGACAGTCCTAGAGTTCACGGTACCAGAAGCCAGACTAGAAAAAGAACTCAATTAGTTAAGTAGAAAGAAGAGCGTACCCTTAGACATGTTGGACGAGCAGTTATTTTTTTTTATTTTTTATTATTATTTTTTAACTTTTTATTAGAAGTACATTACATTACAACCAATTACATTAGTACTCATCACGTATATATTATTACAATTAATGTACTCCATCATTTTTTACACTAATAAAAAGGAAAGGTTGAGATAAAGAAAAAAGAGAAAGTGAAGGAAAATAGTGAAGGTGTAAAAACGTGACAACAAGAAAGAACAAAGACCCTGTAAGAAAGAAATTAAAAAGAAAGGATTAAGAGATAGACCCTAAAGAAGAAGAAAAAAGAAAAAGAGGAAAAAGAGAAAAACAAATACTTTGTTATAAGCATCACGCAAATGGGATATACCAACTCTCCAGCTTTCATCCCCCTTTACCTGACCTCAGTTTTTTTTTTTTAAAGTACTTTTGCACCCTATACTTGTAATAATTCTATGAATGCAGACCACGTCAGGTGGAAGTGATCTGGTTTACCTGCCAGGAGGAGTCTTATCTCTTCTAGGTGTAATGTTTCGAACATATTTGAAATCCACATGTTTATAGTTGGTATTGGTGCGTTTTTCCAGAATTTTAGGATTAACTTTTTTCCAGTTATTAACCCATAGTCTATTAATTTCTTTTGAAACACATTTAGTTCAGGACTATCTTCCGTTGTTCCGAAGATAATCCATTCTGCTTTTGGTATCAGTTTTATTTTAAATAATTTTGTAAAGATTTCAAAAATTTCAATCCAAAATTTTTGAATTTTTGTACAGAAAAAAATGAGTGTGCTATAGTAGCTTCTTGAGATTGACATTTATCACAAATGGATGATACATTTGGGAACATTTTATTAATTTTAGTTTTTGAATAATATAATCTATGTAAATTTTTAATTGTATTAAAGTGTGTCTTACATTAATCGAACATTTATGCACGTTTAATAAATGTTCATTCCACCTTTCCTTTGAGATTTTAATAGCTAATTCTTGTTCCCAGTCTCTTCTAATACCTTCCGTAGATGGTATTTCTACATTTAAGATAATATTATACAAATATGATATTAAGTTTTCTGATTCAGCTTTTATCTGCATTGCTTCATCCAATACATCTGCTGGGATATTATAATGATCTTTCGTATATTTTTTCAAATAGTCACATATTTGAAAATATTTAAAATATTGATTATTTCCCAGTTTATATTTTATTTGTAGTTGTTGGAATGATAGTAATTTTCCAGTTTCATACAAGTCACCGAACGTTTTAATTCCTAGTCTATCCCATTGTATAAAAGATTTGTCTGTAATAGAGGGATTAAACAAAGGGTTATTAACTATTGGAGATAAAAGCGATAGATTTCTTAATTTTAAATTTTGTTTTATTTGTTTCCAAGTTCTGATTGTACTATGTATAATTGGGTTTTTGTTATAATTTATGTTATTCAGTTTCATTGGTGAGAGGAGGATCGCTCCAATGTTTCCAGAGGAGCAGTCCTCTCTCTCCATTACAATCCAGTCCACTTGCTGGGCAGAGTTGTCCATCAGTTGGATCATATTTTTAATATTTACTGACCAATAATAATGCATGAAGTTAGGGAGTGCTAACCCCCTAATACTTTAGCTTTGTTCAAGTGTGTTCTTTGTATTCTATGTGATTTATAGTCCCATATAAAATTAATAATGTCTGAGTCCAGTTTTTTTTTTAAACTTCTTTGGTAGGTATATAGGAATCGATTGAAATAGGTATAAAATTTGTGGTAAGAAGATCATTTTTATTGCATTTATTCGGCCTATTAAAGACATCGGAAGCTTTTTCCAAAATGTAATTAGTGTATTTAATTTATTAAGTAAAGGATCAAAATTTGCTTTGAACATGCCTTGATATGTTCTGGTGATTTCAATACCCAAGTATTTAAAGAGGGGAATTACTAACTATGCCGAAGGATATTAATAAAAGATTTGCGCAATTTTACGAGAATTTGTACACATCTAAAATGACAACTGACTCCAATAAAATTACAGAGTTCTTGGATAATTGTAATCTTCCAAAGTTAGAGTTGAAGGAACAAGAGGAATTGGGTGCACAAATTTCAATTAAGGAATTAGAAGATACAATAAACTCATTAAAGAATGGAAAAACTCCAGGTCCTGATGGATTTACTAATGAATTTTATAAAAGCTTTTATGACAAAATTATACCACGGTTACAAAAAATGTATCAATATGCTTTTAAAAAACAAATATTACCTGATACATTAGCTGAATCAACGATTACACTAATACTTAAAAAAGACAAAGATATAGAAGAATCGGGTTCATATAGAGCTATAGCATTGTTAAATACAGATCAAAAAATATTAGCGAAAACATTAGCTAGAAGATTAAGTAAATATATTAGTAAATTAATAAACCCAGATCAGACAGGGTTTATCCCTAAGAGATATTCATCTAATAATATGAGACGTCTACTCAATATAATGCACTGACACAAAATTGAAGAAGAAGAATTATCAATTATTTCACTGGACGCTGAAAAGGCATTTGACCAAGTAGAATGGAATTATATGGATAAAGTATTACAAAAATTCCAACTGGGAGAGAATTTTATTTTATAGATTAAATTATTATATAATAAACCTACAGCTAGAATATTAACTAATAACATATTATCCTCGAAATTTCAACTATCAACGGGAAATAGACAAGGATGCTCATTATCACCACAGTTGTTTGCTCTCATAATTGAACCATAATTTAAAAAAGCCGTTAAAGGGAAACTGCAGACGGAAGAGGAAGGCCCTACAGAGGCCTCGGCCTCAGTTACAACGACACCCCAGGAAGACCCTCCGAAGAAAATAAAACAGAAAAAGTCTGAAATGGAGGATCTTAAAACTTTTCTCGTTGCCGAATTGAAAACCTTTGGAGAGAATTTTGGAGAGAAATTTAAAGAGGAACTTTACTCTTTTAAGGTAGATTTTAAAGCAGAAATGCTTTCTACCGTTCAACAAATACTGGAAATCTGGAAAAGGACGACGGAGGAAGAAGTCAAGGATCAGATGGAAGCGCTGGAAGCCAGGCTCGTTTCGGTGGAAGCGAACGTCAATATGGATGTGGCCCCCATTCATCACGAACTTGATCAACATAGAACAGCGATAACCGAACTTGAGAAATGGGCGGCGACAAGTGCGGAAACTGTAAGTCGACTCCTTACTGAAAACCAACGCCTCTCCGATATGGTGATCAAATTAAGTGATAAATGTACCGATTTGGAGGGACGTCAAAGACGTAAGAACCTAAGAATTGTAGGGGTGAAAGAAGGAAGTGAGAAGGAAATGGGCTCTCGGGACTTTGTGGCAGACCTATTACAAAAAGCCTTAAAATTGGATCACAAACCTTCACTCGGTCGAGCTCATAGAGCGCAGCGACGTCGTACACAAGATGATGCCCATCCAAGACAAATTATCGTAAAGGTGCAACTGGATCATGAATTTGACGATATAATGAAGAAAATTGATCGAGGCGGACAGCTCCTTTTTGAAGGTGTGAGATTCAGTATTTACCGAGATTATCCGGCAGAAGTCTTCAAGAAAAGAGCGCTGTTCACTGAGACAAAAAGAATACTGAAGAATGTACCTGGTTTGAGATACGGCCTGCTTTATCCCGCAAGACTAAGAGTCACCTACAAGTCCAAGGAGCAATTTTTTACAGACCACGAAAAAGCACTGGAATATGCCAAAGAAATCGGGAACACGACCGTAGACTGAAGAATTTACTTTACTCCTTAGGAGTCAAGGACTAACAGGACCGCCAGATCTAAAAGGACCTTTAAAGTTCCTTTAAGAGCTTTAAGGACATTCGAAAACCGAAATGGACGGAGGACATTGGAGAAAACCGTGATCTTTGTATTTTTTTTTTTTTAACTTTTTTTTTTTACTAATCATTATTATTATCTGTATATTCATATCTAACTATATATGTAACAACTAATACTTATTAAATATCCATATTACCACTAAAATTATTAACATTAACATTTCTCATAAAAATTTAATACTGTATATGATTGATAACAATGATTAATAATTAATAGTCTTTGATTAACGTAGAAATGAATTACATACTTATATTATATAAGAGGATATGCAAGAGGTAAATTAGCCTACGTCATAATAAAACTAGACGGTTTTTCTCTTTATTTTTCAATTTAAAATTTAATTTATAGATTTAGCGAAGAAATTAATATGATATGTAGAGAATAATAACGTTGTGAATTTTTGCTGTTCCTGAACTTTTCTGCAGGGATACGTGCTTATGTATGTATGCACATGGGTATATATACATATATATATGTATGTATATTGTGTGTGTGTATGTATGGGTATGTATATAAGTTTGTTACTCCCAAAGAAGTTATTTGAATGTTAGAAATAATCTTTCTTTTTCTTCGGGCACGGAGCTGGGAATTTTTTTTTCTTACAAAGGCTACGGAAGTCTTTAGAATTCTAGCCACGTTAGTGTAGCTATCACTAACTACACTAATTGTAGATGTAGTTCTTTTTCTTTCACCCTTTACTAATCAATTCTATCACTTTTTTCACTTTAAATATTTTTATAACTTAATGTTTGAATGGAAAAACAAGTCTAATACAAGGAGATGTGTTCGGAAGAGCGATGTATATGATTTTAAATTCATCTATCTGAAGTTCGGTAGCAGGGTCAGGTTTTATGTGTTGTACCTCCTGCTCGGTTATAGACCACCTTAGAAACAATATGCAAGATGTTAATATGACAAGAGGGGGTCAGGGAATAACATTTTGTAGTTGGAATGTCAAGGGAATCAATGAACCAATTAAGAGAGGTAAAGTTTTGGCACATCTAAACTTAATCAAAACAGATATAATATTTCTCCAAGAAACACACCTTAAAAAGGAATCTCAACATAGACTTAAAGCTAAGTGGATCGCTGAATCATATCATTCCTCTTTTTCCCATAAGTTCAGAGGAGTTGCAATATTAATTCGTAAAGGAATACCTTTTACGAACTCTTCAACAATAGTGGATATTGATGGTAGATATATTATATTAGTTGGAGAGTTAAATGGAGAAAAAGTGATTCTTCTTAATGTATATGGGCCTAACTTTGATAACCCCATGTTTTTTAATAAAACATTTAATAAAATTCCTGAATTTACACAATATAAATTAATAATTGGAGGAGACTTCAATTGTACATTAGATTCATACTTAGATAGATCATCAAGGCAAAAAAAAGTAAAATCTCAATCAAGTGTATTTCTAAATTCATTTATTAATACCACTAATATTAAGGATGTCTGGAGAATAGAAAACCCAACTGGACGGGAATATTCATTTTACTCACCAGTACATAAAACATACTCAAGAATAGATTATTTTTTAGTTGACTCTATGTTTATCCCATTTATTTATAATTCAAAATACCATAACATTATAATCTCAGATCACGCACCTGTAACATTCATGATTAAATTAAATGGAATGTCCGAGAAACAAACATATTGGAGATTTAACCCACAAATTTTGAATGAAAGATCATGCCAGGAATATATTATTAAACAGATTCAAATATTTTTTGAGGTAAATGACAACCCTGACACACCTACTTCTCTTATGTGGGAAACGTTTAAAGCGTTTGTTCGAGGTACATTAATTTCCGCTCAAGCATTTTATAATAAAGAGAACAGGATTAAGCAACAAACATTGGAAAGTGAAATCAAGCAACTAGATATAGAAAATGCGAGAATGCCATCTATTTTAAAACATAATAAAATTGCTGTATTGAAATATAAATTAAATAAAATGTATTCAGAACAAGTAATAAAACTTTATCAAAAAACCAAACAATTACATTTTGAATTTGGAGACAAACCACAAAAACTATTAGCACGTCAGTTACGAAAAATGGAAGGGGAAAAAATAATTCATAAAATTAGAACAGAGACAGGAGAATTATTAAAAATGCCCAAGGACATAAATGATAGATTTCTCCAATACTATCATAACCTTTATTCAACTAAAACCGTAGGACAATCAGAAGGAATAGCAGATTTTTTACTAAAATGTAATTTAAAAGGTTTAGATTCAAACGATAGGGAATTATTAGAAAGGGAGATTACCATAAAAGATATTGAGGAGTCTATTGGCTCTTTAAAAAATGGTAAAGCAGTAGGACCAGATGGTTTAGGCTCCGAATTTTATTAAAAAAGTTATGATTTGCTTTGCCCACGTTTACAAAGACTGTATGAGTATATCTATACTCAACAGAAACTTCCAGACACTTTAAATGAATCTATAATAACACTTATTCCTAAAGCTGATAAAGATCCGGAAGACCCGGGATCATATAGAGCAATTGCACTTTTAAATACAGATCAGAAAATATTAACTAAAATACTAGCGCATAGATTAAGTACAGTGATGAATAAATTAATACACCCTGACCAAACAGGCTTTATTCAGAAACGGTACTCATATTATAATCTAAGAAGATTATTTAATATTATATATTCCAAGAGAATTATTAATGAAGATCTAGCAATAATCTCACTTGACGCTGAAAAAGCATTTGATCAGGTCGAATGGTCTTATTTATTTTCGGTGATGGAAAATATGCAGCTAGGGGAGAAATTCTGTACATGGATAAAACTGTTATATACAAATCCCACGGCTAGAATATTTACAAACCAAAGGTTGTCATCTAAATTTAGCCTATCTAGAGGTTGTAGACAAGGATGCCCGTTATCTCCATTATTATTTGCGCTTGCTATTGAGCCACTTGCAGAAAGAGTCAGGGGGCATCCGGAAATACACGGGTATAACACAAAGGACACAGTGAATAAAATTTCTCTATACGCAGATGATGTATTAATTTACATTACAAAACCAGAAATTAGTATTCCAAACTTATTAAAGCTAATAACCCAATTTGGTTCACTTTCAGGATACAGAATAAATTGGAATAAAAGTGAAATTATGCCAATAAGGGAACATAACAAACAGATAATACAACAATTTCCATTTAAAATAGTAAAGGAAAAATTTAAATATCTAGGTATTTATGTAACTAAGATATATACATCATTATTTAAAGCAAATTTTCCACCATTACTGAATAAACTACATAAGAATATTCAATACTGGAAAACACTTCCTATCTCAATGGTTGGCAAAATTAATGCCATAAAAATGATTTTTTTACCGCAAATATTATACCTTTTTCAGACAATTCCGATATATCTGGCAAAAAACTTTTTTAAAAAACTGGACTCTATTGTTAATGATTTTATCTGGGATTATAAGAATCATAGGATAAACAAAAGACATTTGTGTAAATCAAAAATAAATGGAGGCTTGGTTTTACCCAACTTTTTGTTTTATTTCTGGGCAGTTAATATTAAAAATATGAATTTCTGGTTGGAAGAAATAGATCATCAACCAGACTGGTTAAAAATGGAAAAGGAAGATTGTTTACCTTTTGATATCGGTTCGATATTATTTGCTACGTCTAAATTAAACAAAAAAAATTATAGGGAAAACCCTATAATATTTAGTGCTATACGAATTTGGAAACAATTAAAAAAGACATTAAAATTAGATAATTTATCACTTTTTCTTCCAATTGTGAATAACCCTTTGTTTAAGCCTTCATGGTTGGACGGGGGTTTTACACAATGGAAGAATTATGGAATTAAAAATAAGGGACAACTTTACAAGGAAGGCACTTTTCTGACATTTCAGGAGTTGCAACAGACTTATGGACTTCGAGGAAATGTTTATTTCAGATATCTTCAACTTAGAGATTATGTAAAATCGAATACTCAAAATTTTCGAATTAGAAATTCAGAAATTCTTGATGAATGTTGGAACAAACATCCTAATACAGAAAAATTAATATCTTATATATATAATATCTTATTAGACAGTGACATTCCATCGACGGACTTACACAGACAAACATGGGAAAAAGAATTAAATCAAATAATAACGAAAGATACTTGGGAAGAAAGTTTGCAACACATACATCAATGTTCATTAAACGCCAGACATTCTCTAATACAATTTAAAGTAATACATAGGTTACATTATTCAAAAACAAAACTACATAAAATTTTTCAACATATCTCACCTATATGTGATAAATGTCAACATTTAGAAGCTACCTTATCTCATATGTTTGCAAACTGTATAAAAATTAAAAAATTCTGGGTAAATATTTTCAGTATAATATCTAAAGTAACCAGCACACAATTGGACCCAGATCCAAAATTAATAATACTTGGAATATTAGAATTAAATCAAACATTTAGAACAACACAAAGAAACTTTATTGATTATAGTTTAATAACAGGAAAAAAATTAATTCTAAAATTTTGGAAAGGCCCTACGACCCCCGCAATCAAAATGTGGATTATAGAAATGATGGAGACCTTAAACGTGGAAAGAATCAGATTCTCCCTGTTGGACAAACAGGAATTATTCGTTGGAACATGGTCTCCTTTTATTGATTACTTAAAGGGTCAGAACAGTTCAGCACAGGAACCTGACTAGCACCCGGGCTAAAGAATGGATGAAATGCTATATTTAGAAATGTACGAATATATCTCGAATGAAGTTTTTTATTTTAATAAATTTTTCCATTCTTCTTTAACTATCTTTTTCCTTTTTTTAAAAAAAATTTTGTTGTTTTTCTTCTCTTTCTTTTCTTTCTTTACTTCATCTTTCTCTTTAGTTCTATTTAGTTTTTGTTAAAAAAGGTAAAAAAAAAATAAAAAATAAAAAAAAAATTGAACCTTTAGCAGAAAAAATTAGAACACATCCAGATATCCATGGGTATAATATTAAATACTCAAATAATAAAATATCCTTAAAGGCGGATGATATATTATTGTACATTACAAAACCTCTTTGGATCTTTTTCCGGATACAGAATAAATTGGAATAAAAGTGAAATTATGTCAATAAAACCGAAAGACTCAACACATCTTTAAAAAAAAATAGACGAGCAGTTAGAGAAGGAAATAAATCATTTAGAAAGTAACGTGAACTCCCTGGTGAAGGGGAAGATACATCTGGGGGTGAGACAACCATTGAAGAAGCCAAGGTACATCTTGAAACTTAACAAACAACCCTTAGACAGTTCCTTGTGAGGGAAATGCCTAATCCGTCTTTTGATCCAACCAATGCAGTGAGTGCAAATAATCCCCATACAATTAGAGTCTATTCCCCATGGAAGCCTAACGAGATGATGGCTATTTTAAGTCAAATACCCGATCGTAGAAAATCACCCGCTTCTTTTGTGGATCACTTAAGAACTACAATGCGCGTTTATCACACAATTTCACGAGATTTATGGGCAGTGATCCAGCAAATAATTACCCCAAGTGTGCATGCCAGATTACTAACGAATTTAGGGCATCCGTCGCATGAAGCTCTTACAAATATAATAGTGGACAATGGTGCAAGGGAAGAGGCTGTTTTAACAGCCCTTGCAAACATCCTTCAAAAATCAATTGATTTGGCCAGAATATTAGATGTAAGACCAAAATGTGGAGAAGGAGCGATTAATTTTTAGAGCGATTCCTAGCCCAAATACCAGCTGAAGCAAAAGTTTTTTGATATTCGACTTGCAACATGCATTCTTTTCTCTTTCTCTTCATGAAGACAGCCAATATTTGTTTGCCTTCACATATAGGGGCCAACGATATACCTGGACCAGATTGCCTCAAGGATTTATCAATTCGCCTACTTTATTTTCCAGGTGTCTGCAGGATCAACTGAGTACCTTGAAGTTCAAAATGAATTCAACATTAGTGTAGTATGTTGATGACCTATTAGTGGCCAGCATAAATGAATCCAGCAATCAGAAAGATACTGCACAACTACTAAATCATCTAGCCGATTTAGGATACGTGGTCTCGCCATCAAAAGTACTGGTAGCTCAGGAGAAAGAAAAATTTCTAGGAATTATAATTTCGGCCACTGAAAGAAGTCTTGAGAAGAGCAGACTCAAACTTATCAGCGAATTTCCAATCCCAAAAGAAGCCAAACAAATGAGGCAATGGCTGGGCATGGTTAATTATTGCAGACCCTGGATTCCAAATATAGCTCTAGAAACCAAGGAGCTAACACCCTATACAAGCAAGGAGAGCGAATTTAAATTAACAAAGAAAGCACATGAAGCATTTGAGAACTTAAAAAGATCATTGATGCAAGCCCCGGTATTGGGAAAGCCATTATACGATCGTCCTTTCCAGCTGTATTGTACAATTCTATCTGACTGTGCCACTTCTGTACTAACACAAAAGCATGGGGATAGACATAGACCAGTTGCATAATACTCTTCTAAATTAGATCCAGTAGCTAGGGGACATCCTCTTTGCACTCAAATCTTAACTGCAATCTACAATAGTTTACAATCAGCTACTAATTTGACACTCCTGCAGGAAATTGTAGTGTACAGTTCACATTCGGTATCGGCATTGTTGGGGCAGCTTCAAACCCAGCACTTAACAATGGCACGCCAACATAAGTATGAGATTTATCTGTTGAACAATCCGAAATTGCAGTTCAAACATTGTACATTGATTAACCCAGCCTCTTTTCTTATTTCACCCCCAGAAGAGCAATCAGAAGCAGGACATGACTGTCTATTTGTTATAGAGGAAGAAACATCAGTGAGAGAGGACTTGAGGGATGTACCAATGGAAGACCATGATATCACATTATATGTGGACGGGAATGCATCCATTGGACCATGGGGTGAGAGATTTTCTGGGTATGCAATTGTTGATCAAAAGACGGAGATTGTAGAAGCAGCTGCTTTTGAATCACCCTATTCAGCACAACAAGCTGAATTATTCGCTTTAATTTGGGCTTGTATTATTGGGGGAAATCTAAAAGTAAATATTTACACTGGTTCTTGATATGCATTTGGGGTGGGGCATGATTTTGCACAATTATGGAAAAATAGGGGATTCATAACTTCTGCAGGAACCCAAATATCAAACAAACAATTGGTGACAGATTTATTGAAGGCCTTAATGCTACCCAGACAAATCTCTGTGATGAAATGTAGCGCCCATACTAAAGGACAGAACCCAGTAGACATTGGAAATCGTAATGCCGATTTAGTAGCTAAGAAAGTATCATGGGAACGTAAGGTGGTGGTACCTAAAATAATGAGGCAGACTAAAAGTGTAACTAACAAGTCCCCCTTGGAGAAACTGATGCCAACCATCCAATAAATAGTTTGATTATAAGAAGAGGCTACTGAAGGAGATAAGGAAAGATGGAGACAACTGGGATGTGTACTGGATTGTATGACTGGGCTGTGGACCACTCCAGCAGGGCAAATTTGCATGACAGACTCATGACAGCCCACCAGGGCTTTGACATCGGGAGAAGAATGGAGAGCAGGAGAGAGACAAGTCTTTGCCTTCCATCACAGGGAGGAGGAGATTCACTGTGATGGATGTTTGTGTAAATTGTTTTGGTGTGTGTCTTGGTTCTTTTCTTGTTGTATGACTGCAGAAACCAAATTTCATTTGAACTTCATTTGAGGTTCATATGACAATAAACGGTATTGTATTGTATTGTATTAGCAGTATGGGTTATAGAGTGCATGCACTATGCAACCCATTGTGGTGTAAGGGCAGTACGGGACACTCTATTGGCTACTTGGTGGCATCCAAAATTACAATCTTTTGCTCAAAAGGTAAACAGTAATTGTCTGGTCTGCCAGAAATACAATCCAGGGAAGTGAATGGGATGTGAAGGAGGGAAACACCATTGCCTATGGGTCCTTTTGAGACTATACAAATGGACTATATTGAACTAGAAAGATGCCAAGGATATAAATACGTTCTTGTCATAGTCGATGTATTTAGCCGGTGGATCGAAGCCAACCCAACCCTTGACAATAAAGCGGCTACTGTTGTCAAGGTGCTAATGAGAGAAATTTTCCCTAGTTTCGGCATTCCCATTCGGCTTAGCTCAGATAACAGTCAACACTTTATTGGACAAATCAATAATGAATTTTGTGAACAGCTGGGGATCCAGCAGCAATTACATTGTGCTTATCGACCACAGGCTGCTGGACTTGTAGAAAGGGCAAACCAGACCCTTAAAACTAAATTAGCCAAATTAAAGGTGGAGACTGGACTTGGCTGGATTAAATTACTTCCAATAGCCCAATTTGAGAGGGGAGTCACGTCTGCAGGGAAATCTAGATTAAGCCCAGCTAAAATTATTTACGGTAGGCCTTTAAAAATCCCTTGGAATCAGAATGCGATGAAAATAGTTAATTTCCACCATATGACTGCAGAGATGACTGACTACATCTTAGCCTTGACCAGAGCCTAAAGGGATTTATATTGTGGAGTGAGAGCAGCCTATGGTGATATGCCATCATTAGTAACTCCCATAAAGTAAAACCTGGAGACTATGTCTTCGTGAAGAATTGGGTGAGGAAAGGATCAGAAGTTCGTTGGGAAGGACCTTACCAAGTTCTTCCAATGACTCTGACAGCAGTAAAAGTAGAGGGAAGAAATGCCTAGGTGCATCTTCATCATTGTAAAAGTATTAGTGAAGGTATCAGTGGTTAACGTGTTTCCTCCCAGGTTTTCTTAGAGATTCTCCACTCTATTACGAATCAAGGACCAATGAACTATCAAGATTGATGGATGGGATTCGAGCCCACTAAAACTCGGGAGGTGAACTCATCAGGCAGAAATCATGGAGCTACGCCCACGAAAACTCGGGAAGCTCGATGAAATTCCGAGAAGCTACTTCAACATCTTCTTGTTAGAACATTTGTTAAAGTATAGCAGTCATCATTGTATTCAGGGGTTATCATTTATGACGAGGGTTATTATGAATGATAAAACGGGGGAATGTTAATACTGGCCAAATTAAAGACACCATAAAATCCTTGTGTCGATCCCTGCACTTGTCAGAATTGCTTAACCCTTGTCAGCTGAAATTTACAGGCTTTGGATGGCACTGGCCAGTCCAGGCTCAGACTGGTATGCAGGATGGTGAGGGGTCCAGGTGTTCTCCTTGTTTCTCCTAAATTGATAAAATGTATAGCAGTTTTGTAAACAAACCCTAGATGCATCATTTTGATTGGATCGTTGTAAGGGCATTGTAAATAGTATAAATAATGTTGCAAGACGGCCATCCTGTTAATTGATGATTGGTCGAACTATTGAGGCTTGGAGAAACTGTTTGAATCACAGGGCACATATTTCAATGTTTATTCTTGTTTGCTTCCTTCTAGAACTTTCTTTCAAATACAATGTATTGGCTACTGTATTATTGGGTTAGGAAAATGTCTATCATGTACTGTGTTAATCGATATCTGTTATTGGACTGTATAGAGACCACCCCCATGTGGTTCGGCCCCTCAAGGTTCCGGGACCTATAAAAGGCCATTCCCACGAGGTCCTGTGTCGATCTTCTGGGCGAACGCTTAAGACTGCGTGACCTTCTGGAGTGTCTCTGCTTGCACGAGGCTAGGAGGGCTTGGTCAGGCAGATACAAGGATCGAACCCGCAGTGGTTAGGTATAGTAGTGGGGAACTGTTATTGTGTTTTTCCTAAATAAAGTTTAGATGCGCAAGTGCTTTTCTCAGTGGTTTTTGACTGAAACTAGAGTGGGTGGAAGCTTAGAACCAGCTATTTTCACCCATATCCCCTGAATCCGCTATCTTTAATTAACCTTTGTCAAACTGCAGTTTCCACACCAACACTGGAACGTAGTGGCAGACACAATGCATTCCCAGCATTGACGCCCTGGTTACACTCAGAGGGATACATTGGGCAGGTCACATTTCTTTCATGCCTGACAGTAGACACTGTAAATCGACTCTCTATCCCAAGCTCCATCATGGCAAGGGATTACCGGACAGTCAAAGGAAAAGATTCAAGCATGCGCTTTAAAGCTTCCCTGATGAAATGCAATATCCCCAGGACTCAAGGTAGAGAAGGAGCATTCGGGATGATATTGAGAACCTTCAGTCCATTCTCTGTGATCACACATAAGTCCTGTATAAGTGGTGTGAGAAGAAGATTATCTCACAAATGTCCCTCACATTTGGTTCCCCCTGCCCCGTCCATAGAAGAGTCTTCAATTCCCACAACGGACTCATTAACTGCCTCAGACACTACAAGGCCAGAGAAGTAGCAAGTCACCTTGAAACTGCCCAAGGAAAAGAAGCCATCTATCACTCAGATAGTACAGCATTTCCAATATGTACATCGCACGCACAGAAACCTGAGCATTACTGAAGCTTTAACAAACTCAACGGCAGCATCTCCAATCGAAACTGTCAACTCTAATAAGCATGATCTGCCCCATTCATTTGGCTGTAAAGGAATGTCAGCTTCCATCAGGATTAGATATTTTTAATAGCTGCTCCATTATGGTCAATGAACATTTGCTGCAGAGTTGGTGCTTGATATAATATGATTCTGTGCTTCCTTCTACAGAGCACACCGTGACAACGCACGGCAAAGTGCATTAGTTCCCATTTACTGATTGCCATTAAAAATCTCTGAGAAACTTGTTTTTGTTGAAAAAATATCGTTACTAATAAATGCTCTCATAAATTTTTCAAACTGAAACAAGGATTGGAAGTACAGAATCATTTGTATTCCGTTCTACTCAAATTTGTCACTTCGTTCATATTTAGTTCTACCATAAATTTCATCTAATATTTTCTTTAATTTACCTGGTCGCGTTATGTAAATTCAAACCATCCATAAATGAGCAGATCCCGCACAATCAAGGGTACATTATCACATCACTCTCCAGAATACAATAGTCAGTAACTGCAGGCTAGGACTATATTCCTTGGAGCGCATGAGGATGAGGGGTAATCTTGTAGAGATGTACAAAATCATGAGAGGAACAGATCGGGTAAATGCACAGAGTTTCTTACCCAGAGGAAAGAGAACCAGAGTACATAGTTTTAAGCTGATGGGGGGAAGATTTAATAGGATCCTGAGGGGTAACTTTTTTACACAAAAGGTGGGTATATGGAACAAGCTGCCAGAGGAGGTAGTCAAGGCAGGTACTATTGCATATTTTAAGAAACATTTAGACAGGTACATGGATAGTATAGGTTTAGAGGGATATGGGCCAAAGGTCAGCTGATGGGACAAGTGTGGATGAGGCATTTTGGTCGGCGTGGGCAAGTTGGGCTGAAGGGCCTATTTCCATGCTGTATGACACTATGACTCCATATATGACTCTAACTGAATAAGCATTAATGTAACATCACATCAGGCCAGAATTATTTTCCTCTATTCAAAGATTGCAGTGGCAAAATCTCCTCAGCAGGTTGTTCCTTTTAATTGCAAAACCTGCTGCCTTGTCTGAAGAAGGGTCACGACCCGAAATGTCACCCATTCCTTCTCTCCAAAGATGCTGCCTGTCCTGTTGAGTTACTCCAGCATTTTGTGTCTATCTGCATTGTCTCAACTTCTTCTTCAATTTTAAGGATGATCTGACATCCAATCATGGAAGTTTCTCTGATTTGTAAGCTTATCTGCTGGACACCAATACTTTTGAGTTTTACAATGTGCATATTACAGCTCAAAACATTAGCTCATATTTTTATTCATTTGGAACAGCTTGTCAATGGAAACTTTCATCTGGAGGAGATGATCATGGTGCAGAATGAGTTAACAAGGTAACTCTACCATTCTTACTTTGAATGGAGGATGACACAAAAGTTGGCTTCGACGAAAAGATGACCCAAATTGAAAAGTGAAATCGATGGTATATTGTGAATGCTTGAATAACTGCTCATGGATTCGTTTTCTTTAGCCAAACCAGTTCATCTGAAAGACAAGCATATTCCTCCACAGAGAGCTGCTGCAGTTAAAATGACCTCTGCAGAGTTAATACCTTTGCTCAAGTATTACTTGGCTACAGAGTCTGCTGAAATGCTTCACTCTATAGTCTTTAAGCATGTCTGCGTGTTTGTGTATGTCTGTGTACGTGTGATCGTTGGTCAGCACAGACTCGGTGGGCTGTAAAGTAGACGGAGAGGTAGACACACCCACTGGAAGAAACAACATGTTTTACCAGAATCTGACTAACAAAGTGTGAACTGTCCTGAACAGTTAACGTCCATGCATGTGGGCCGGAATCATATGCGTATGCTCGCAAGTATTCTACGTGAATGTGCACTGGCATCCCTGCCGGCTTTGAATGTCATGGGTACATCTGTGCACGTTAGATTTAGCGAACACCGTCCAATTGGCCTGTGGACTTCGGAAGCCGCGGTCTCTGGTAGGAAGCGGCCGATTCGGAAACTCCAAGCCGCTGAATGTGTTCTTCCGTTCCGACATCGGAGCTTTAATCATCCCAGCAAGAGGGCCTGTACATCGGGCCGCCATGGCGGCGACTGCGGAGAGTTCAAAGGCCCCGATCACGGGTGAACAAAGAGGAAGATTGACTGAACTTTATTGCCTTCCCTCACAGTGGAAAACGTTGATTCCGCTGTGGGGGATGTTCATGTTAAATTCTATCATGTAATGTGTTCTTTTTATTTGTTTGACTGTATGGTAACTCAAATCTCACTGTACCAATTGGTGCATGTGACAATAAATGTAATTTGAACTTGAACTTGTGACATGGGACTTCCGTGGGATTTGGCCCTGTTTGTTAGGCTGCAGCCATTTTCATGTAAGTTAGGGTGATCTACCAAGTTCGAAGTTAGTTAATAAATTACTGTTTAATTACTTACTCCATTGTTGATATTGCTCTGGGTAATGTATAACAAAGTGCATTACCTCACACGTGTGTGGATTAAATCAGCCACCTCTCCTCCCGATTTTCCAACTAATCAGCTTCCCGCTGTATCCATAGACATCCTTCTTCACTATTTACGACCACCAATTTTAAGGTGTCTGATAACATAGAAACATAGAAACATAGAAATTAGGTGCAGGAGTAGGACATTCGGCCCTTCGAGCCTGCACCGCCATTCAATATGATCATGGCTGATCATCCAACTCAGTATCCCGTACCTGCCTTCTCTCCATACCCTCTGATCCCTTTAGCCACAAGGGCCACATCTAGCTCCCTCTTAAATATAGCCAATGAACTGGCCTCGACTACCCTCTGTGGCAGAGAGTTCCAGAGATTCACCACTCTCTGTGTGAAAAAAGTTCTTCTCATCTCGGTTTTAAAGGATTTCCCCCTTATCCTTAAGCTGTGACCCCTTGTCCTGGACTTCCCCAACATCGGGAGCAATCTTCCTGCATCTAGCCTGTCCAACCCCTTAAGAATTTTGTAAGTTTCTATAAGACATGCTAATCATACCACCTAAATTTTCATCTAAGTCATTTATCTATATTACTAAAAGTAAGATCTTGACCACTTCCTGTTTTTCTGTTTCATGATTTTTGAAAAAATGCTGCCACTTACGGCTGTGATTTTTGGCCATCTTACTCAGCGTCCCCCTCCGCTGCGCAGGACAAGAGGATTTTTCCCATCGATGAAATATAAAATGAGAAATGTTGACATTCTCTCTGCTGCCCCAGCTGATGGGATGGGGGAGGGACTATAAAACCCGGAAGTGTTGTGCCTCACTCAGTCTCTGCAAGATGGAGGAAGCGAGAGGGTCACGTCTCTCTGAGCTGTGAATAACACTGAACACATGTCTACTCAACTGTGAGTGCCCTTAATGTGGTTTGAAAATGAAAATGTGGTTGCTTTGAAATGTTGCACTGCAAATGGTTGTTGGTGGTGGTAACTGCTTTGAAATGCTGCACTGCAAATGGTTGTTGGTGGTGGTAACTGCTTTGAAATGCTGCACTGCAAATGGTTGTTGGTGGTGGTAACTGCTTTGAAATGCTGCACTGCAAATGGTTGTTGGTGGTGGTGACTGGACAACTTCCTGTTTGCACTGTATATTGATTTTAGATAAAAATGCTACCACTTACAGCTGTGATTTTTGGCCATCTTACTCAGTCCCCCTCTGCTCATCAGGTGCAGAGGATTCTTCCCATCAATGAAAAATAAAAGTGTTATTAGTGTTTAAAAAAATGTTGAGAATCTCTCTCCTGTCAATCATGCCATGAAGGCCACGCCCCTTCCAGTGGGAGGGGGGGGGGATTATAAAACTCAGAAGTGTGGGTGTACAATACAATACAATACAATACAATAATTATTACATGTCATTTGAACCTCAGTGAGGCTCAATCGAAACTCAGTTTCCACAGCCATACAAACAAAGACAATTCCTACAAGACATACAAACAATTCAATTTACACAAACATCCATCACAGCGAATCTCCTCCTCACTGTGATGGAAGGCAAAGTCTTTTCTCTCCCCTGCACCATTTCTCTCCCGATGTCGAAGCCCCAGGCGGGCGATGGTAAGTCCCACGGCCATTTAAGGCCGCGCGGGGCGATGTACGGCCCCGCTCCAGGCCCAAAAGTCACAAAGTTGGAGGCCCCGGCGGGCGCTGGAATGTCCCGCGGCCATTAAAGCCGCGCCAGGCGATGTACGGACCCGCTCCGGGTCGTTCCAACCCCGTGACATGGGCTGGAGAAGTTGCGTTGCGGGAGCTCCCAAAATCGGTCTCCATCCAGACCCACGAGCTCCCGATGTCCCAGTCCACCGGTCTGCAGCTGGAGCCTCCGAGCTCTGGAGTGAGCAGTGAGCCACCACCGCTCCCCACGCTCCGAGGCCGGCCAGTGAGTAGTCCACAGATCCGCAGACTTCACGACTGGATCCCCCAGGTCGTTCCGGTTGGAGGCCGCTCCACGGTGCTAGGCCCCAACGACAACGGAGACCCGACAGGGAAAAGGTCGGGTCTCCCGTGCAGGGAAGAGATTTTTAAAAGTTTCCCCTTCCCCCGCACCCCACATATACACAGTTAAAAAAAGTATTAAAAAACCCAAACAACTACATTTAACTAGACAAAAAATTAAAAATTAAAAATTTTAAATTAATTTTTTTTTTTTAAAGAAAAAAAATGTAGGGGCCGCTGCAACGTGAGTCGTGCCGCCTCCCGGTGTGGCTCAGTCTCTGCAAGATGGGGGAGGGAGAGGTCACAACTCTGTCTGAGCTGTGAATCAACTGAACACACTGAATGTCTACTGAACTGTGAGTGTGGTGTTTATGTGGTGTTTTGTGTGGTTTTATGGTGGTTTCACCCTGCTTGAAATGGTATGAAACTGCATTTGAATGTGGTGGCATTGCACCCTGCATGAAATGGTATGAAACTGTATTTGAATATGGTGGCCTAGCGGCCTGAATGAAATGGTATGAAACTGCACTTGAATTTGGTGGCCTTGCACCCTGCTTGAAATGGTATAAAACTGCACTTCAATTTGGTTGTCTTGCACCCTGCTTGAAGTGATATGAAACTGCACTTTAATTTGGTGGCCTTGCACCTTGCTTGAAATGGCATTAAACAGCACTAGCATTTGGTGGCCTTGCACCCTGCTTGAAGTGGCATGAAACTGCACTTGAGTTTGGTGGCCCTGCACCCTGCTTGAAGTAGTAGGAAACTATACTTGAGTTTGGTGGCCCTGCACCCTGCTTGAAGTGTTAGGAAACTGCACTTGAGTTTGGTGGCCCTGCACCCTGCTTGAAGTGGTATGAAACTGCACTTGAATTCGGTGGCCTTGCACCCTGCTTGAAGTGGTCGGAAACTGCACATGAATTCGTGGCCTTGCACCCTGCTCGAAGCGATAGGAAACGGCATCTGAATTTGGTGGCCTTGCACCTTGCTTGATATGGTAGGAAACTGCATTTGAATTTGGTGGCCTTGCACCCTGCTTGAAATGGAATTGATTCGCCCACCAGCCGTGAGTGAGCTGCCAGCACATCAGGCTTGAGTGACTGAGCTGTCACCCCAAGAATCCATTTGGCCCACAATGTCCATACTAGCGCTCTGGAAACCAGTCGCTTCAGCCCACAATACCCATACTAGCGCTCCAGAAAGCCACTTCCCCCCTCCCCACTGGCCACCAATATTGGAATTGGTGGAGAGGTGGATTATTGCGTTGGGGGACCAGCCCTCCCGTGTGAACATGGGACCCAACGGGTCTCACTTAGTCTAGTATATGTTACAAATAACATGGATCCCAGCACCGATCACTGCAGTACACCAATTGTCAGAGTTTTCTATTCAGAAAAATAATCATCCACCATTAACTCTGCTTCCTATCACCAAGCACCCAACCAATTTAAAATCCAGTTTACCAACATATCTCTGATCCCTTGAACCATAACCATCTAAATCAGCCAACCATGCAGCACCTTGTTAAAACCCTTCCTAATGTCCATATAAACAAGGTAGACACAAAATGCTGGAGTAACTCAGCGGGACAGGCAGCATCTCTGGAGAAGGAATGGGTGACGTTTCGGGTCAAGACCCTTCTTCAGACAGTCCACAGTCCATATAAACAACATCTATTGCTCTGTTTTCATCAATTCTCTTAGTTACCTCCCCAATAAACTCAATGTGTGAAATGGTTGTCCATGCACAGGAATGTGTTGACTCTTCCTAATCAGCCCCTGCCTTTCCAAGTGAACATAAAATCGTATCGGAGAGGGATTTCCTCCCACTTATGTAAGGCTCACCAGCCTAGAGTTTCCAGGCATGTCCCTCTGCACCTTTTTGAACAAGGGACATTAGCTATCCTTCAGTCTTCTGGTACCTTACGTGTGGCTAACAAAGATACAAAAATCTCTATCAGACCTGGGATGGACTCCATCGGGCTGCAGGGATTTATTCAGGTTTCTGTGTTTTAATATTCTCACCACGTCCCAATTCTGTTTTCTCTCTACAAGTGCTGCTTGACCTGTGGAGTGTTGCCAGCACTTTCTATCATTATTTAATTAGAGACATATGTTGTTAACAAATTCAGAGATGACTTCAAGGTAGGTAGATTGCTTATTGAGCTTTCCGGTGCCTCAAGGTAATTATTTAGACAGTTGTTACAGAAAGATTTGATAATAATAGTCCCAGTTCATTTAATGCTGCATTTTTGGATTCTACACAATCTCCGATAGCAATGATAAACCTCAACACTATCATTGCAACAAAAATATTTATCTCTTGCACCATGGAATAAAAAGAAAATATGTGTGTTTTCTCTATTCCCCACATCACCCAATCTATATGAGGAGGCTTAGCTCATAGCCTAAGGGCTACTCAGATGTCTGTCAAGAACCTTTTGTGCTCATAATCACAATTCTGTTTTACCACATATTTAACGTCACAGACAGAGCCATTGAACACAACAGGAGCATGATGGGGAAATTCTAACAATCAAATGACATGGGATTTAATACAATTTACACGGTGAAGGTGACAATTGAATAGCTGGGAAAATAGGATGAGTTGTAGCAGATGAATTAGGTGACTCAAGACATGTCCATGTTACAAGGTCACTTAAGGGCCTGTCCCACTTGGCCGTCATTTGCGCACCATTTACGCGACCTCGTCGTCGCGTTGAGACGCTCGGGTAGCATGTGGGGCGCGGGGGACGGTCGCATGGAGAAGCGCGGAGGGGTATGAAGTTGCGCGCGGTATCGCGCGGCGCTCCACGATTTTGTAGGGCGTGACGTATCGCGTACGCACGCGGGCGTATTGCGGTCCTCGTACGTATAGCGCGTGGTGACCATGATTACGTCACCGTGCGTAACCATGCGCCGCCACACGCCGGCCATATGCGGTTAGCCCGCCTTTTACGCGTCATGGATATAAGCGCGCACGATTAAAAAATGTGTACAGTTTCGTGGAGAAAACTACACGGTGAACACCAAAATATACTAAACCGGAAAGTGCAAATGTGAATTGATGCTTCACTTGCAATGACTGCTTGGGTCCGTGGATTGTGGGTAAGGAAGAGGTTAAAAAGACAAATGTTGTATCTCCTACAGCTGGATGAACGAATGAGAAGGGGTGCAGTTGGTAGAAATGGAAGAGCAAACCAGATAAGCGATACAAAATGCTGGAGTAACTCAGCGGGACCGGCAGCATCTCTGGAGAGAAGCAATGGGTGATGTTTCGGGTCGAGACCCTTCTTCAGATTGAAGAAGA
The DNA here is from genome assembly GCA_038087875.1 of Malacoraja senta. Classification (NCBI taxonomy): domain Eukaryota; kingdom Metazoa; phylum Chordata; class Chondrichthyes; order Rajiformes; family Rajidae; genus Malacoraja; species Malacoraja senta. The sequence goes on from CM075978.1 coordinate 23,336,289, forward strand.
GTCTCGACCCGAAACATCATCCATTCCTTCTCTCCAGAGATGCTGCGTGTCCCGCCGAGTTACTCCTGCATTTTGTGTCTATCTTCAATTATTTTTTTTTGTATTGTAATTTTTTATTAGAGGTATTTGCATATCATAGTCCAACCCATTACAAACGTTGTATAACGATTACATATTAAGTATCCAGGGTTCCAGGTACCCAGTTACCAAAGTAGCTGGGGTCCTCCTTTATCGGTTACATATTAACGTTGCCTCTAATTATTTATTTATATTTATAGATAACAAAAATAAAGAAATAAAGAAAATAAATTAGAAAAGTAAGATAAACTATCAATAATACAACTTAGGAGATAGGTCCATAGGTCAGAAAACGTAACTATTCATCTAGTCCAGGGTTCAGGTTTCAGTCAGGCCTCCGCGCCGGCCCACTCTACCCCTTCAGATAATCTATAAATGGAGACCATATTTTAGTAAATAATTCTGGTTTGTCAATTAAGACATATCTAATTTTTTCCAAATGTAAGGTCTCCGACATCTCCATAATCCACATCTTAATTGTGGGGGTTGCAGGATTTTTCCAAACTTTTAATATTAATTTTTTCCCAATTATTATACTGCAGTCAAGGAAATTTCTTTGGTTTGTTGTAAGTTTTAGGTATTGTTCTGATATGCCCAATATTATTAATTTAGGATCGGGATCCAGTTGAGTATTAACAACTACAGAGATTATTTTAAAAATATCCATCCAATAATTTTTAATTTTTATACAATTTACAAAGGTATGGGTTAAATTAGCCAATGAGCATTGGCATTTATCACAAATAGGAGAGATATTAGGAAAGATTCTATTTAATTTTTGAATAATGCAATCTATGTAGTACTTTAAATTATATTAAAGAATGTCTGGCATTTAATGAACATTGATGTATATGTTGTAAACTTTCATCCCAAATATCTTTTGTTATAGGTTGGGCTAATTCCTTTTCCCATGCTAATCTATATAATTCCGTCGACGGAGTCTCACTGTCTAAAAGAATATTATAAATATAAGATATTAATTTATCTGTATTAGGGTGTTTATTCAAACATTCATCTAGAATCTCTGGTTCTCTAGTTCTGTATTCTTTTCTATGTGATTTAACATAATCTTTAAGTTGTAAGTATCTAAAAAAATTATTTGAATGTAATCCATAATTCTGTTGTAGTTCCTGAAACAAAAGAAAAATACCGTTTCTATAAAGATGTCCCATCTTTTTAATTCCATGATTTTTCCATTGTACAAAACCTTTATCCAACACTGAAGGTTTAAATGAAGGATTATTTGCAATGGGGAGAGAAAATGATAAATTATCCAATTTTAATGTCTTTTTTAGTTGTTTCCAAATTCGAATTCCACTATATATTATAGGGTTTTCACTATAGATTTTTTAATTCAATTTTGTAGGAGCTAACAGGATCGGACCAATTTCAAAAGGCAAACAATCTTCCTTTTCCATCTTTAACCAGTCTGGTTGTTGATCCATATCTTCCAACCAAAAATTCATATTTTTGACATTGACTGCCCAAAAATAAAATAAAAAATTTGGTAAAACTAATCCTCCTTTGGTCTTGGGTTTACATAGGTGTTTTTTGCTTATTCTGTGATTCTTATAATCCCAAATAAAACTTGTCACAATAAAGTCAACTTTTTTAAAGAAATTTTTGGGGAAATATATCGGGATTGATTGAAAGAAGTATAGCAATTGCGGAAGGAAAATTATTTTTATAGCATTAATTCTACCGAGCATTGAAATGAGAAGTGTTTTCCAGTATTGAATATTCTTATGCAATTTATTAAGTAAAGGCATGAAATTTGATTTAAATAGATAGTTATATTTCTTTGTCACATAAATTCCAAGGTATTTAATTTTTTCATTAACTATTCTAAAAGGTGAGTGTTGCAATATATATGAATTAGGTTCCGTTATTGACATAATCTCACTTTTATTCCAATTAATTCTATATCCCGAAAATAAACCAAATTGAGATAAGATTTAACAAGTTTGGAATGCTGATTTCTGGGTTTGTAATATATAATAATACATCGTCTGCGTAGAGAGAGATTTTATTAGCTGTATTTTTAGTATTATACCCATATATTTCTGGATGTGCTCTAACTCTTTCTGCTTGTGGTTCTATAGCAAGGGCAAGTAATAACGGTGATAAAGGGCATCCTTGTCTGCAACCTTTAGATAGTTCAAATTTTGTTGATAGCATTTGATTTGTCATTATTCTAGCTGTTGGGTTAGTGTATAAAAGCTTAACCCATGTGGAAAACTTCTCACCCAATTGACATTTTTCCATCACCGAAAATAAATAGGGCCATTCCACTTGATCGAATGCTTTCTCAGCATCTAACGAGATGACTGCTAGATCTACATTAGCTATTCTGTTTGAGTATATAATATTAAATAATCGTCTCAAATTATAATTTGAGACGATTATTTATAGTCCTAGTTCATTTAATGCTGCATTTTTAGATTCTACCCAATCTCCGATAGCAATGGCAAACCTCAACACCATCATTGCAACAAAAATATTTATCTCTTGCACCATGGAATAAAAAGAAAATATGTGTGTTTTCTCTATTCCCCACATCACCCAATCTATATGAGGAGGCTTAGCTCATAGCCTGGCTACTCAGATGTCTGTCAAGAACCTTTTGTGCTCATAATCACAATTCTGTTTTACCACATATTTAACGTCACAGACAGAGCCATTGAACACAACAGGAGCATGATGGGGAAATTCTAACAATCAAATGACATGGGATTTAATACAATTTACACGGTGAAGGTGACAATTGAATAGCTGGGAAAATAGGATGAGTTGTAGCAGATGAATTAGGTGACTCAAGACACGTCCATGTTACAGGGTCACTTAAGGGCCTGTCCCACTTGGCCGTCATTTGCGTGCCATTTATGAGACGCTTGGGTAGCATGTGGGCCGCGGGGGACAGTCGCATGGAGAAGCGCGGAGGGGTATGAAGTTGCGCGCTTTATCGTGCGGCGCTCCATGATTTTGTAGGGCGTGATGTATCGCATACGCACGCGGGCGTATTGCGGTCGCATGCAGGCGTCCTGTCCTCATACGTATAGCGCGTGGTGACGCATGATTACGTCACCGTGCGTAACCATGCGCCGCCACACGCCGGCCATACGCGGTTAGCCCGCCTATTACGCATCATGGATATAAGCGCGCACGATTTAAAAATTTGCACAGTTTCGTGGAGAAAACTACATGGTGAACACCAAAATACACTAAACCGGAAAGTGCAAATGTGAATTGATGCTTCACTTGCAATGACTGCTTGGGTCCGTGGATTGTGGGTAAGGAAGAGGTTAAAAAGACAAATGTTGTATCTCCTACAGCTGGATGAACGAATGAGAAGGGGTGCAGTTGGTAGAAACGGAAGAGCAAACCAGATAAGCGATACAAAATGCTGGAGTAACTCAACGGGACCGGCAGCATCTCTGGAGAGAAGCAATGGGTGACGTTTCGGGTCGAGACCCTTCTTCAGACTGTAGAAGAGTCTCGACCCGAAACATCATCCATTCCTTCTCTCCAGAGATGCTGCCTGTCCCGTCGAGTTACTCCTGCATTTTGTGTCTATCTTCAATTTAAACCAGCATCTGCAGTTCCTTCCTACAGATTAATTTGGTCTGCAGCTTGCTACTTTAGTTTCACCTCTTTTTTTGAATAGGGGCATTACATCTGCAGTTTTCCAATTACTAGCACCACTCAAGAAACTGGAACATTTTAGAAAATCACCATAAATATCATAAACTGGGTAAGTATCATAAACTGGGTATTCAAATGACGTCACGTGCTCACGAAGGCTGTGCTGACGCATGAAGGCGCGTGATGTCGCGCGCGACAGTTACGCGACCGTCGCGCGTCAGTCGCGACGGCCTGTCGCGTAAATGACGGCCAAGTGGGACAGGCCCTTTAAAGGCCTGTCCCACTGTACGAGGTAAATCAAGAGTTCTCCCGAGTTTTCCCCTGATTCGAACTCGGAGAATGTCCGTAGCGGGTCCGTAGGAGTTCGTGAATGCCCCGTAGCGGCTCGTACGAGTAACGGTAGGTACTCGGGAAATCCGGTAAACTCGTGAAGTTTTTTCAACACTGTGAAAAATGTCCACGAGTAAAAATATACTCGTGATGTAAAAAATTGTTACTTTTTAATTGTACAAGCCGCTACGAGACATCCACAAACTCCTACGAACGCGCTACGGACATTCTCCGAGTTCGAATCAGGGGAAAACTCGGGAGAAATCTTGAATTACCTCGTACAGTGGGACAAGCCCTTTACTCTGCTGTTGGTGGAACCAGTGAACACATTGATTGTTCGTTTAAAATATTTTAAAAAGCAACATCTCTTCTGGAAACTCATTCTATCATTACATTATAGTCTTCTAATTATGTATTGTTAAAACACAGAGGTGTTTAAGAGGCTTTTAGATAGGCACATGGCTATTCAGGGAATGGAGGAGTGTAGACCATGTGCAGGCAGATTAGGTTATTTTATTTTGGCATCGTGTTCAGCACAAAGATGCTGTGCTGTGTTATGTTGTGATATGCTGTAATGTGCTGTGCTGTGCTGTGCTGTGATGTGCTGTGATGTGCTGTACTATACTGTGCTGTGCAATGCTATGCTATGCTGTGCTATGCTATGCCGTGCTATGCTATGCCGTGCTATGCTATGCCGTGCTATGCTATGCGGTGCTATGCTGTGCTATGTAGTGCTGTGCTATGCTATGCTATGCTGTGCTGTGCTGTGCTGTGCTATGCTGTGCTGTGCTATGCTGTGCTGTGCTATGCTATGCTATGCTATGCTGTGCTATGCTGTGCTGTGCTGTGCTGTGCTGTGCTGTGCTGTGCTATGCTGTGCTATGCTATGCTATGCTATGCTGTTGTATGCTATGCTGTGCTATGCTGTGCTGTGCTGTGCTGTACTGTGCTATGCTGTGCTATGCTATGCTGTGCTATGCTGTGCTATGCTGTGCTATGCTATGCTGTGCTATGCTATGCTGTGCTATGCTGTGCTGTGCTATGCTATGCTGTGCTATGCTATGCTGTGCTATGTAGTGCTGTGCTATGCTGTGCTGTGCTGCGCTGTGCTGTGCTATGCTGTGCTGTGCTATGCTATGCTGTGCTGTGCTGTGCTATGCTGTGCTGTGCTGTGCTGTGCTGTGCTATGCTATGCTGTGCTGTGCTGTGCTGTGCTGTGCTGTGCTATGCTGTGCTATGTAGTGCTGTGCTATGAAGTGCTGTGCTGTGCTATGCTGTGCTGTGCTATGCTGTGCTGTGTTGTGCTATGCTATGCTGTGCTATGCTATGCTGTGCTATCCTGTGCTATGTAGTGCTGTGCTGTGCTGTGCTATGCTATGCTATGCTGTGCTATGCTGTGCTGTGCTATGCTATGCTATGCTGTGCTATGCTATGCTGTGCTATGTAGTGCTGTGCTGTGCTGTGCTGCGCTGTGCTATGCTGTGCTATGCTTTGCTATGCTGTGCTATGCTATGCTATGCTATGCTGTGCTATGCTATGCTATGCTGTGCTATGCTATGCTATGCTGTGCTATGCTATGCTCTATAACAGTTTATCCTCAGTCACATGTGACGCAGTGCTTGCTCCGCACTGTACTCCAGTTATGAAGTCAGTGGAATCAAATTGCAAGTGGAGTTCAACATGCAAATATGCAATTGAGGAAGAATTTCTGCCTCTCATGCCATGCTGACAGAACACCTTTACACCCACGTTAATAGAGAATTGGATATACAGTGCATTCAGAAAATATTTGATTGGAGTCCACCAGTGGTAAATTAAATTGATTGGACATGATTTGGAAAGGCACCCACCTGTCTATATAAGGGCAATCAGTTGACAGTGCATGTCAGAACAAAAACCAAGCCATGAAGACAAAGGAATTGTTTGTAGACCTCTGAAACAGGACTGTGTCGAGACACAGATCTGGGGAAAGGTATAAAACAATTTCTGCAGCATTGCAGGTCCTGAAGACCACAGTGGCCTCTGTCATTCTTAAATGGAAGAACTTTTGAACCATGGAGCTGGCCGCCAAGTCAAACTGAGCAATCGGTGGAGGAGGGCCTTGGTCAGGGAGGTGGCCAAGAACCCGATGGTCACACTGACATAGCTCCAGAGTTCCTCTGTGGTGATGGCTGAACCTTCCAGAAGGACAACTATATCTGCAGCACTCCACCAATCAGGCCTTTATGGTAGAGTGGCCAGATGGAAGCCACTCCTCAGTAAAAGGCACATGACAGCCCGCTTGGAGTTTGCCAAAAGGCATGAGAAACAAGATTCTCTGGTCTGATGAAACCAAGATTGAACTCTTTGGCCTGAATGCCAAGCATCATGTCTGGAGGAAACCAGGCACCGCTCATCACCTGGCCAATACCATACCTACGGTGAAGCATGGTGGTGGCAGCATCATGCTTTGGGGATGTTTTTCAATGGCAGGAACTGGGAGACTGTCCTTGTAAACCCAAAGAAACTGGCGGATTGGCTCTCCCTAATTTTTTGTACTATTACTGGGCAACAAATATTAAAAACGTAATCTATTGGATGGACAACACATGCCAACAGGTAAACTGGTTAATAATGGAGAGAGAAGATTGTTCACCATTTAATATAGGCATGATTCTTCTCTCTCCAATAAATCTGAAGAAAACAGTATATGAGAAAATTCCGATTATCCATAGTACCTTACGAATCTGGAAACAAGTGAAGTCAACCCTTAAACAGATAAATTTATCTCTTCTCCCACCAATTGCCAATAATCCCTCGTTTAAGCCGTCTATTTTAGACAAGGCGTTCAAATACTGGGAAAGATTAGGAATTTAAAAAACTGGGAGATCTTTATGAGATGGGGACTCTTCCCTCGTTTCAAGAATTACAGTCGAAATATCATCTGATAGGTAGCCAATACTTTAGATATCTTCAAATACGAGACTATTTGAAATCATATACCCAAGACTGTCAATATATGGTTCCAGACATACTAGACGAATGCATGAATAGAAACTCGGATTCAAATAAGTTAATATCGTACCTTTATAATTCCCTTTTAAATATACAAACCCCATCGTCGGAAGTAATTAGACGAGCTTGGGAAGATGAACTCGGCCTAACAATTTTGAAAGATAGATGGGAGGAAAGTCTTCTATATATACACAACTGTTCTCTTAATATTAGGCATTCGCTAATACAATTTAAAATACTGCACAGACTTTATTATTCAAAGTCTAAACTGAATAAGATCTACCCAAACGTTTCTCCTATTTGTGATAAATGTCTCCTTCAGGAAGCATTCTTTTGCCTCTTGAATAAAATTACATAATTTCTGGAGGGGAATTTTTGAAATTTTTTCTAAAATACTTAAAATAAAATTGGACCCCGACACAGAATTGATTACTCTAGGTACATCAGAAGCCTGTTCTGAGCCAACATTATTTCAAAGACGTTTCCTTAATTATGGCCTGATAATGGCGATAAAACTAATACTTAAATTTTGGAAACACACGTCAGTCCCTACTGTTAAGTTGTGGATTACAAACATGTTCGAGATACTACATTTGGAAAATATTAGGCTTGTCTTGGCAGAAAAACCAGACCAATTTTTCAAGACATGGACACCCTTTACAGAATTCTTACAAGGATAGTATGGCGCAACACAACTTTGGATTTAAATCCAACTATGGGTTGGGTGAGGTGGGCGAGAGAGGATGAGAGGCTGGTATATCTCCACTTTTTTCTTTTTTTTCCTTTCTTTTTTTTCCTTTTCCTCTCTTACATCTTTATTCACTCTTTGGCCACACTACTTTGGTAGTCTAGGAGTCCTATCTTTTCACCTTTCACATTTTCTCTTTCTTGTTCTTTCTCTTTTCTTTTCCATTATTCTCAAGTTAAAAGGATAAAATTGAAACTGTACAGTAATTGTAGAATTTTATATGCCGAATGTTTTATTCTTGTACAATTGCTTCTAATAAAAATAATAATTTAAAAAAAAAGGAACTGGGAGACTAGTCAGGATCGAGGGAAAGATGAACGGAGCAAAGTACAGAGAGACCCTTGAAGAAAACCTGCTCCGGAGCGTTCTGGACCTCAGATTGGGGCGGAGGTTCACCTTCCAACAGGACAATGACCATAAGCACACAGCCAAGACAACGCAGGAGTAGCTTTGTGACAAGTCTGTGAATGTCCTTGAGTGGCCCAGCCAGAGCCAGGACTTGAACCCGATCGAACATCTCTGGAGGAACCTGAAAATAGCTGTGCATCGAAGCTCCCCATCCAACCTGACAGCGCTTGAGAGGATCTGCAGAGAAGAAAGGTAAACATTACCCAAATACAGGTGTGCCAAGCTTGTAGCGTCATACCCAAGAAGACTTGAGGCTGTAATCGCTGCCAAAGGTGCCTCAACAAAGTGCTGAGTAAAGGGTCTGAATACTTATGTAAATGTAATATTTCAATTATTTATTTTTAATTACTTTGCAAACATTTCTAAACACCTGTTTTTGCTTTTTTATTACTGGGTATTGTGTGTAGATTGATGATTAAAAAAATAAAAGAATTTAATCAATTTTAGAATGGCTGTAACGTAGCAAAATGTGGAAAAAGTGAAGGGGTCTGACTACTTTCTGAATGCTCTGTAGATCTTAGGGCTAACAGAATCAAGGGATATGGGGAGAAATCTGGGACGGGGTACTGATTCTGGATGATCAGCAATGCGCCTCAAGTCACAGCACCCCTTTGCCACGCAAGCCCACAACACCGGCTGACGCTTCTAAGGCTACCTGGGTCAAGACGAGATGGAGAGACCAGTGGAAGTCAGCGGAACCATCTAGGCTACACCATTACATCGATGACCCCATGGACGTCCCTGGCCAGAACCTGCCCCGAAAGCAGTGGACAACCCTCAACCGCTTGAGGAAAGGCATCGGACGCTATGGAGTAGCGATGAAGAGGTGGGGCCTCATGGACAGCGCCTCCTGCGAGTGTGGGGACCCAACACAGACAGTGGAGCACATAGTCACCAGTTGCCCCAAATACCGGCCACCGAATGGTGAACGAGGTCTGATTGACCTGGACGATGACATGTTGGCCTGGCTCGCCTCAATGGAGCTGCAGGTCTAAAAGACACACGACAGAAGAAGAAGATCAGCAATGATCATATTGAATGGCAGTGCTGGCTCTAAGGGCTGAATGGCCTACTCCTGCACCTACTTTCTATGTTAATACAACTATTTTGGATCATGTCTTGTGAACATCAACCAAAAGTCGCTTCAAACCTCTCACTTCCCCAGAGCAAAAATGTTGCTGTTGGTAATTTGCAAAACAAGTATCACACTCTTTTCTTGATAACCTTCAGTGCAGTTGGAGGGATTCACGTGCTTGACCTGCACCCCCTATCATGTGGGGCCCAGTCAACCTCTTAATACAGCTCAGATCAGGACCGCATATGAAGAAAATCTCATGCAGCGGTGGTGAGTTTGTTGAACAAGTTATCCTGTTACAATATGTACTGAGGAAGTACTTCAAGTGAGGATTCAAAGGTACTCCACTGCCTCAAAAATCATCAGCAATTTCTGTTTTTACATTACAATGGATATATATGGATTTTATATTTCCACAATAATTCACCAGTACCTTACTTTTCTTTGCAGTTTTTCAGCCTTGTTTTAATCACTGCAGGTGTTGCTCCATCTGCCTGTCCACTATTTTCCCCATTCCCACAGTAAATGGGGGCTATAAATAATGACCACGTCGTTCTCTCATGACTCCTCTTAACTTATGATCAATTCACATGCTCTTAGTCTGGTTTACGAACATCTTATATTTATCTTGCCTCCAGCTCGCTATGCCTTACAATCAAAACAATTCTCTCAACTATTTACTGTCTCTTCTAATGTGGCCTTTAAGTTACCATTAGTAGGTTGGTCTTATTTCCAATAATCCCTTTCCAATTTGCAAGGCTCTGCGATTGAAGAATATTTTCCCACTTTTAATATAATTTCCAGAGATTCCTTCATCAATTATTATACTTGTTTGCCCCTCATGCCCAACATCTTCTTGTATTCCATGATGCAACTCCCCACTCTGCAAATCTCCACTCCCATCCACCTTCAACATCCTTCAAGTTGCTGTATGTGGGTAGAGAATTATATCCTGCACTGTGGGCATGGGAAGAATGCTGCTGAACTGAGGTTAGTATTGATATTGGTTTCTTATTATCATGTGTGCCAAGACACAATGGAAATCTTTGTCTGCGTGTTGACTAGTCATATCATGACATACATGAATACGATCAAAACATACATAAGGTCATAAGGAGTAGGAGTAGAATTAGGCCATTTGGCCCATCTTGTCTACTCCACCATTCAATCATGCCTGATCTATCTCTCCCTTCTAACCCCAATCTCCTGCCTTCTCCCCATAACCTCTAACACCTGTACTAATCAAGAATCTATCTATCTCGGACACATATGTACAACAGATAGAGCAAGGGGAAAATTAAACAGAGTGCAGAATATAGTGTAACAGCAACTGAGACAATGCAGATTATAAAAAGTACAATGCCCACAATGAGGTAAGGACGCTTCCATTCTTTCCTCAGATTCATACCACCTATAAGTAACTTTGGTCATGCAGGACCATCTGTGGATTAAATATTTTTTTCCCTGCACCAACCTAGTATTTCTTCCTTCTTAACATTTATTAACTTTATCACTACCATTATTGACCCAAAACCACTGGAAATCTCTCAGTATTAAACATCCTCACTTTGTTTGATCAGTTCCTGTAAACAGAATTTTCCTGCTCTCATTGTTAATCCAAAAGTCAAGAGCCCAGAGCCGTGGAGATCAAGATCAGGACAATGATTTATTTATTTGCTGCAGCTTTACAGGCACATTAAACACAATAATACAACAAATAAATATACATTTAATCACCACTTATACTCCGACCATAGTAATGTGAGCTACAGCATGTAGTGAAACCTTAGCTGTGCAAAGTCTATAGAACTATTAACGAGTATTAAATACAAGAAGTGTATGTATCCAATTGAGCAACCCTGCACCTTCCTCTTGTTTTTGAATAAGGTAGCAAAATCTTCACATTTTTTTATTCTGGAAGTCCAAAACTAATAATTATCCCATTTCAAACATGGATAAATGCAAAGATCCCACAGAACCAGAATGGAAACAAGACATCCATGAGCCTGAGGCTCCACATCCGAAGAACTAAAGCAGAGTGTGAGTATTTTGGACACAAAATGCTGGAGTAAAGGGCCTGTCCCACCTGGGCATCATTTGCGCGTCACGCAGGTGGGGCGCGAGGATTTTGAGAATCCCCAAATCCTGGAGCGCCGCGCGTTACCGCGCGTCACTGCCTACGCCACCACGTCTCACCGCGCGTATTGCACGCCATGCGTGCTTCATGCGTCCTGACGCGTAAATGATGTCGCATAAATTATGCGCAAATAACGCCCAAGTGGGACAGGCCCTTAACTCAGTGGGTCAGGCAGCATCTCTGGAGAACATGGATAGATGATGTTTCTTTAACCTGGAGGGTAGTAAATCTGTGGCCAGCTGTGGTGGCCAAGTTTTTGGGTATATTTAAAACAGATATCGGTATATTGTTGATTAGTAAGGATGTCACAGGTTACGAGAAGAAGGAGGAGAATGTGGATGAGAGGGAAAAATAGATAAGCCATGATTGAATGGCGGAGTAGACTCAATGAGCTGAATGTTTTAAGATTTCAATCTTGCTTGGATTAAACTCCATCATGCTCTTACACTTAACTCTACCTCTTTCGGTTATTCCATTATTGCATTTGTTTTCCACTACTTCAATTTGCACTCTAATATTTGCACCATTCTGCTCTTCTGTATTCGCAGTTGTATTTATTGGTGTGTTTATCATTACCATGTATACTGTTAACTCATGCAAACAACTAATTTAATTGCACTGTGATGTATATGACAATAAACTAAACTAACTCAAAGAAGATTGTCCAATTTTAGTAAGATGGAACATCTCTTATAATAAAAAGAGTAAGGATGAACTTTTTTGGGACATCACAAAATACACGAACTCTGTGGTAGAAAAGCTACGGCATTAAAAAATCTATGAGTGGAAAATTTCTAAGCAGCAGAACACCTCTGCGATGTTGCAGAAAGTTCAATGATCTGACAAGGGCAGCATAGGGAGGTAACAGCAGCTAGCTGTCAAAGCTGATTAATATCATAGATGCACAGAGACAAGTGTGCTCCGAATGCTTATGTGTAAGACCAGTATCCTGTAGAGAGTCACAATGATCAGTGAAATTAAGTACTGCTGTTGCTCTTTCCCCTGGATCTCTCTGTCACCTTCACTAACATGCGTTCATGTTCCCCCAACTCGTGAAGTGCTATATTTCATGATAGCACTCCGGCATAACTATTAATGTTCCCTTTGAAATGATGTTCGACAATAACAAGGAAAGGAAAAGGATCTGAATATGTTACAGACCCTGAAAACAGATTACCTCACTGCTGGAGAAAATTGCTCGTCATACGAGTCTGTCAGGGATAGAACCAGAAAATAACAGGGTGTTAGTAGATCGTGAAAAGCAAATAGAAACTGTCAAGTGCTCATTCTCATCAGCAGTAAGCCTTAGAAAAGTTGAAGGGCCACATACAACTTTTGAGCAGAACAACTGAATACAAGTTTTAATGAACCTTTGCACGTTTGGTATCAAAAGATCCAACTGCATGCAGAGAGGAATTGCTAACATTTAATCATCTGTCCAAAGCTTAGTATCATTATGTTTGCATTGGTTTGGTTTAGTTTATTATTATTGTCACAGTGAAAAATCATGTTTGGAAACTCATCTGGGCAAATCAGACCATACATGAGTACCACAGGTAGTGCGAAGAGAAAACATGAACAGAATGCAAAATGTAGTGTTACAGCTACAGATTAGAGAAAATGCAAGGATGCAAAGTGGTAGATTGGGAGATTGGGAATCTAGCCATAGATTTGAGAGTTTTTGTTTAGAAATGCCGAGTGGAAACTTGGCCCACCGAGTCTGTGCATACCAGCGATCCCTGTACACTAGTTCTGTTCTATATGTTAGGGACAATTTTACAGAAGCCAATTACCCTACAAACCTGCATGTCTTTGGAATGTGGTAGGAAACTGGAGCACCCGGAGAAAACCTCTGTGGTTACAGGGAGAACGTACAAACTCAGTTCAGACAAGCACCCATGGTCAGGATCGGACCCGGGTTCGTTAAAGATTGTGATAACAATGGGGCAGAATTTGTTCTTTAACTTGGTGGTACATGTTTTCAAGCTTTGGTATCCTCTGCCTATCATGAGAGGGGAGAAGAGAGAATAACCGAGATGTGAAAGGTTATTTCCCTCGAGGAGAGGAGGTATGTTTATTGAACAATGTCATAGATTTGGAGGTTCCTGGAACACCTGCATATGTAATTTTCCCCATACATTCACACCATCACTGATCCTCAATAACCCAGAAAGAAACACTTGCAATCAAGCAGATGGTATAGGTAAAGAATTATTAACTGTATATATCTGTATACCAGGATGCCAGTATTACATGGATAGGACAGGTTTGGAGGGATATGGACCAAACACAGGCAGGTGAGACGTGTAGCTGGGACATGTTGGCTGGTGTGGACAAGTTGGGCCAAAGGGCCTGGTCCCATGCTGTATCACTATTTGACTTCATGCCAAAGATGTAGAGGAGAAACTTGAAATTCATTAGCAAAGGCTCGAAAAATGTCAGTCCCTAGTCCTTGAACAGACTCTATAATCATAGAGGTTCTGCTCTGAGTAGAGTTTCTTATGGAGAAGCTTCTGTTAATCTCCCATCATGTAAATCAGATGGCAATCACTGTACGGTAGTCATAGACAAACACTGTCACCAATAGAAGTGGGTAACTTTTGATGAAGTTCATCATGCTGATCATAGTGAAGGCACATCAGCAAACACATCCTTGCCTGGCTCAGCAACTCAAACACCCAGGAACAAAGAAGACTGCAGAGAATGGTAGTATTGTCCGGTCCATCACACGTACTGACTGACCTCCCCACCATCGAAGGGAAATATATGAGTTGCTGCTTCCAACAGATAATGCGACACAGTAGGGAGATGTCCAGGCCATTTTCTGTCTCCAATGAAGAAACATGTATTTAATTCCTCATTAGCACTGGGAACACCAGATGGAAATATTATTGAGTATCAGGTTCAGTCTGAGAAACAATGGTGAATGTGCAGAGGGGTGAGAATTCAAGCACTCTGCAGTTACAAGTAAATGTCAGCAACTAGGAAATGGAAAAGGCAACAGCAAATACAAGGGACAAAAGAGGAAACAACAGTAGTTGGACATATCCAGTTCACTGGCAATTCATAGCACCAAGACAATATGTGGTGCAATCTTTCACAGAAAAACAGAAAAACGTTCTTAAACGTTAAAGGTGCAAAGACAAAGATAAAGATAAAAGATGTTGTTTAAGAGTTTTTGAAAAAATCGCAAAGGAGAGTAGTCTGGAATTGTGGGAATGATTTGGGGAGTGGAATCTTAACTCAATAAACATCAATGAGTAATACAAGGGACTGCAATGCTTGCATCTTGAGCAAAGTAAAATGCAGGAGGAACCCAACAGGTTAAGCAGCATCTGTGGAGAGAATGGATAGGTGACGTTTCAGGTCAGGATCCTTCCTCAGTCTCAAGAAGTCTGTCCTTACCAGAAATGTCGTCTATCCATGCCTGACCTGCTGAGATACACCAGCATTTTGTGTTTTATTTAATCAACCATGAGTGACGGAAACCAGTCATCCTCAGGTTTTTAATCTACTGTAAGGGAAAATATAGAGATGGGCAGGACCATCTTGGTGCAATAACAAACTTATTAACAGAGCAGAGACGAGGGAGCAAGCTAAACTAAGAATAACTAACTTGCTACTTGCCTTAAACCAAGACGACAGAGAGAGAATGTGTTACCATCAAGGACTGTGACAAATTAGTTTTGATAAAGTACAACCGTTCACATTCTATTGACTATATCTGCAGGAAATATATTGTCAAGCTGGCAGTTGGCAAGCATTGCAGAGTCCTTGATTTGCTGTAGAAGATAGACACAAGGTCTAAACTGAGCCAAAATACCCTCATAATATTCAAGAACACATGTAAATGATGAGGAGACCAAGGAAGGAGTTGGCTATGGGGACAGGAGGGGGAATTTTAAAAGCAAGGTAAAGTATCTTAAGCAGAAAGTGAATATTTATCCTGGTGTAATATATTGAAAGATACACTTGGGGGTGTGAATAGTTGCAAATATTTTTGATAATTGTATCAATTTATTATACATCCACAGAAGATTTAAGGCTCTGTCTTACGTGTTTGCGGTCATCGGCGGTGAAGCGCGGCTTCGCCTGTAGAGTGGACCTTTTACCTCTCTGCTGTAGTTAAAGGCCTGTCTCACGAGTCTGCGGTCATTGGCGGCGAAACGGGAAGAATCTGCCGCCATAGACCGCGCACTCGTGAGAACGCACAATTCCGGGGCCGTGCGGCAGTGTTTCCAACACCGCACGGTGCTAAAATAAAACCTACACTGTTGAAAAATATTTTCCTACCGCACAGCCTCCACCAGTGATGCACGAGTGCGGCACGGCCGCCCGCACGGCCGCTGCCAGTCTGGCTCGAGCGCCGTGCGTCAAACTTGCACCGCCACAGCCTCCGCCAGTGAGGCACGTGTGCGGCACGGCCGCAGGCACAGCCACTGCTACAGCGCCGCGATCAGGACGGCCGCCGCCACAGTCGCCGCTCGTGAGTCACGTGCGGCGGGCCGACGTCATCGCAGTCGGCCCGCCCTTTTTTTTACTTACCGCAAGCACATGGGACCAGCCGTATTTGAATCACTCGGCCCCCGCGCAGCATCCGTGCGGCGCTCCCGTGGATAGGCTCGGCGCTCTCGCCGTTGCCGTGCGGTCCACTCTACAGGCGAAGCCGCGCTTCACCGCCGATGACCGCAAACACGTAAGACAGAGCCTTTACTGACTAACTGCACAGGATACATTGGATTTTCTGCATAGAGAATGCAAAGTTTGATTTAATTCAACTGAACAATTCATTGAATTTACCTTGGTTGTGATTTTGACAATTGATTTTAAGCAATAATTGTCGTATTAATCATTGACTTTATGTAGCATGAATGATTCATTTTAAAGGAATGCCATTTGTTTTTATTGCCCGTCTGAATGTTCCATTTTAAGCTACTGCAGACCTTATGAATATTTCAGGCGCAGATTTTAGGCAATTGCAGTAATCTTGTGAATCATTGTACCTTCTCGAGAAGTGAGCAGAATTCTGAACAGGCCGAAGTTACAACTGATAGATTCATTTCAGGTCCCGAATACTAAACAAGATCACATTTAAAAAGGAATATCTATCTTTGCCTGGTCAGGGGAAGTATTTATCGACAACCAAATGTCATTATTTAATTAAAAAAGAGATATGGAGAAATCTTTTTTTTTATTGACTACCAAAGAAAATGAAGTAAAGCTACATGGAAATCAATGGCAGCTTTCTCAGCTCTGGGATGGAGGAAGCTGCTGCAAGTTAAATTACAGATTAACAACCAAAACCACTCACAAGCGGTGGATCAAAAGTACACCGTTCTTCAGTCTCAGCTTTCTCAATCATGCTTCTCGGACCAGCCATCAGCAAGAGGAGGTTCTTGACCTGAAACGTCACCCATTCCTTCTCTCCAGAGATGCTGCCTGTCCCGCTGAGTTACTCCAGCATTTTGTGTCCACCTTCGATTTAAACCAGCATCTGCAGTTCTTTCCTACACATCAGCAACAGAAACCCAGTTAAAGACCATGTTATCAAAATTAATTGGCAATCTCTTGTTAACCACCAGGCGTGCAGGGCCGTGAAGCTGGAGAGCAGTCAAGATTCCCTCGGTACGCAAGTGATTAATTCATTTTCAATGTTTTTCTGTTGTGGACTGAGAGAATACGATCAATTCATTTATTTTTGTGGCTACGCTACATTCTTCAACTTTCTTTGCAGTTTTCCTGGTCTCTCAGCCTCTTTGTGTTTTGCCCCTTGTTGGGAAAGTAAAATGGTCCTAGGCACCTCTCTATGCTGGCTCATAATTTCAGATTCCAGGAGTAGTAAGGGAATACTGCAACGATGATCCAATTCTTAACCTTACGTTCCTTTCCTTTCACGGATCTCTGTTCAGAATTACCCTTCTTCCCTTCAACAGTAGAAAACAACAGGTGTGTACAGCTGTGGAAGTTGTGATGTAATTTAAACCATCTTTTATCAAGATTTGAATCTTCTGTGAAAAGTTGTATCACTAGTCTGGAGGATAGGCTGGACCTATGGGAAAGGTAATAAATTAGAGTAAGGCAGATTACAGCTTTATTAGGCAGGAGCTGGGGAGAGTAAATTGGGAGCAGTTGTTATTGGGTAAGTTCATGTTCTTTCACGTGGGAGTCATTTAAAAGCCAGCTGATCACAGTTCAAGAGCGGCATGTTCCAGTAAGAAGGAGAGGTAAGGATGGCAAGGTATTGGGAACGTTGAATGACCATAGGTGGTAAATTTTGTCAAAATGAAAAAGGAAGCCTATGTGAGGTTGAGAAAGTTGAAGTCAGACAGGGGCTTTAAGGAATATAAAGAAAGCAGGAAAGAAAAGTGGGTAATTAGAAGGGCCAAAGATAACCATGAAATGTTACTCGCGCGTTGGATTAAAGAAAATCCCAATGCTTTTCATACGTATATTAAAAACAAGAGGAGGAAGTATGATTCCGACAAGATTCCACATGGTAGGCTGGTCTGGAAGGTTAGATCGCATGGGATCCAAGGAGAGATAGCTCAATGGATAGCAAATTGGCTTCATGGAAGGAAGCAGAGGGTGATGGTGGAAGGTTCCTTCTTAGACTGGATGCCTGTGATTAGTGGTGTGCCTCAGGGTTGGTACTGGACCGTCACTGTTTGTCATCTACATCAATGATTTGGATGAGAACATACAGGGCAAGATTAGCAAGTTTGCTGATGATACAAAAGTGGATGGTTTTGCAGATAGTGAAGATGGTTGTTAAAGATTGCAGCAGGATCTTGATTGATTGGCCAGGTGGGCTGAGAAATGGTTGATGGAATTTAATACAGAGAAATGTGAGGTGTTGCATTTTGGGATGTCTAACAAGGGCAGGACCTACACAGTGAATGGTAGGCCTCTGGGGAGTGTTGTGGAGCAGAGGGATCGAGGAGTACAGGTGCATGGTTTCTTAAAGGTTGGGTCGCAGGTAGATAAAGTGGTCAAAATGTATTTTGGCACATTGGCCTTCATCAGTCAGAGTATTGAGTATAGAAGTTGGGAGGTCATGTTGCAGTTGTATAAGACGTTGGTGAGACCACATTTAGAGTATTGTGATCAGTTCTGGGCACGTGTTATAGGGAAGATATTGTCAAGCTTGAAAGGGTTCAGAGAAGATTTACGAGGATGTCATTAGGACTAGAGAGTCTGAGCTATAGAGAGGGGTTGAGTAGGATGGGTCTCTATTCCTTGGAGCACAGGAGGATGAGGGGTGATCTTATAGAGGCGCATCAAATCATGAGAGGAATAGAACGGGTAGATGCACAGAATCTCTTGCCCAGAGTAGGGGAATCAAGGACCAGAGGACATAGATTCAAGGGAAAAGATCTGAAAAGATAGGAATCTGAGGGGTAAATTTTGGTGGGTGTATGGAACAAGCTGCCAGAGGAGGTAGTTGAGGCTGGGATTATCCCAACATTTAAGAAGCAGTTAGACAGGTACATGGATAGGACACATTTCAGAGAGATTTGGACCAAGCCCAGCCAGGTGGGACCAGTGTAGCTGGGACATTTTGGCCAGTGTAGGCAAGTTGTGCTGAAGGCCCTGTTTCCACACTGTATCACTATGACTCTACGATTGTTCAAGGATTAAGAAGGCAATTTATGTTTGGAGTCAGTGGATGTAAATGAATACCTTACATGTGCATGGATCCAAGGAGAAGGATATGGAGGACAATGAGATCAGTTTGGGGAATACTAATATGCTAGAGCACTTTGAGATCACGAAGGAGCTGGTGCAGTGGCCTTGAGGAGCATTAAGGTGGATACATCTCCAGGCCCTGATGGGATCTATCCCTGATTGTTGAGAGTGGCATGAGAGGAGATTGTGGGAACCTTGACAAAGATCTTCATATCTTCTTTATCTTTTGCCATAAGCAAGATCCCGGAGGACTGGAGAGTAGCCCGTATTGTCCCTTTGTTCCAGAAAGGAAACATGGAGAACTCATAAAATCATAGGCCACGGAGCCTCACATCTGTGGTAGGGAAACATTTGGAGAGGATTCTTTAGGAAAGAATTTACTCGCATTTGGAAGAGAATCGGCTAAATTGGCCCAGCCATCATAGGTTTGTTTGCGGCAGGTCATATCTTATGAACTTGACTGAGTTATTAGAGGATGTGACGCAAGAGAACGATGAGAGTAGGTCAGTAGATGTCATCTACATGGATTTTAATAAGGCATTTGATAAAGTCCCTCATGGTAGGCGGATCCAAAAAATTGAGAAGCATGGGATCAATGTAGATGGGTTGGCTAGTAAGTGGAGTTGCAGACATTGATGAAGGCGGTCAAAGTAAACAGCAAAATTTAGATCAGCTACAGGGCAGTCACAGTGGTGCAGCGGTAGAGTTGCTGCCTTACAGCGAATGCAGCACCGGAGACCCAGGTTTTATCCCAATTTCGGGTGCTGTCTGTACGGAGTTTGTACGTTCTCCCCGTGACTTGCGTGGATTTTCTCCGAGATCTTCGGTTTCCTCCCACATCCCAAAGACGTACAGGTTTGTAGGTAATTTGGCTTGGTAAATGTAAAAATTGTCCCCAGTGGGTGTCGGACACTGTTAATGTGCAGGGATCGTTGGTCGGTACGGACCCGGTGGGCCGAAGGACCTGGTTCTGTGCTGCATCTCTAAACTAAACTAAACTAAATGGAGAGAGAAATTACAGTGGAGTTTTATCCGAGAAAGTGCACTTTGGCAAAAATGGCTCCTTGAAACTGGCAGCACAGATAGATAGAGCGGTAAAGAAGGTACATGCTTTGCTTGCCTTCATCCATCAGGGCATTGAATATAGGGGTCAGGAAGTCATGTTGCAGCTTTATAGGACTTTGGTTAGGCCACATCGTGTGCAGTTCTATTCACTCCATTACAGTGAAGGCTTTGGATAGCGTGCAGAAAAGATCTACCAGAATGCTCCCGGATTAGAGGGTATTGGGTATAAGGAGGGGTTGGACAAACTTGGAATGTTTTCTCTGGAATTGCCAAGGCTAAGGGGAGACCTGATAGAAGCATATGAGAGATAAAGATCGAGTGGACAGTCAAAATGTTTTCCCCAGGGTGGTTGTGGATGATCAGCCATCATATTGAATGGTGGTGCTGGCTCAGGGCCGAATGGCCTACTCCTGCACCTATTGTCTATTGTCTATTGAAATGTCAAAGAATGAAGTGCAGAGTTTAAAGGTGAGAGGGACAAAGTAAAAAGGTGACAAGCAGGGCAAGATTTTTTACACAGAGAGTGGGGGGTGTCTGGAACCCACTGCCAAGGTTGGTCATTTTGCCAGACATGATAGTGGCATTTAAGAAGCTGTTAAATGCACACGGATATGCATGAAAATGGAGGGATATGGATCACATACAGGCAGAGGAGATTAATTTATGCTAGCATCATGTTCATCACAGATACTGTGGGTGGAAGGGTCTGTTCCTGTGCTGCACTGTTCTATGTTTAGGAAGTAATTTTCAACATAATCCAAGTGGAGACTCGTTTAGAATAGTGTTGTTCAGTCCAGAAAAATAAATTAAGGATCAATTTAAATTGGAAAGTGTTTTGCAAACAATTTGGAGGTTTCACTGCAAACAAATCATTACATCATTCAGCCAGGCATTCTCTCCCTCGGGTTAAGTTCCCTAGTTCTATTTTCGCACTGGCATTGGTCCATGGAACACCTCATGAATTACAGCCCAACAACCTGAAACGCATCCACTTTTCCCAACATTAATTTCTATCCATTAAAATCTTCGACCCAATGATACAAGCTCCCACCTTTGTGGCTTTTGCGGTAGCTTCATCAAATGCCTTTATGAATACCTAAATAAACTATAACCATTGGTTTCCCATTTATCTACTTAGAAGCAACTCTAATAAAAATGTTCAAGCATGATTTTCCTTCAATGAAATCACATTGGCTTTGCCCAATCATGATTCTTACAATTTTTATCCGCAATTAACTTCCTCTATGAATGGCCCAATTAAAGTAAGCACAATGGCATCACACGTCCATTATAATCAGCTCTACCTCAACTAAAAGTTGAGCGTGAGCTCCGAGCCTGCTACATTCCTGTCAAAAATATCAGAATAACTTTGCAAATAACTACTTTCATTTATTGCTTGTATGTTCCAACACTGTTATTCTCTAACACTTACATCTTGTAAGTAAGATATACATGCTTTTGTATAGACAAGGGCTGATTGGGGATAGTCAGCACAGTTATGTATGTGGGCGGCACGGTGGCGCAGCGGTAGAGTTGCTGCCTTATAGCGCCAGAGACCCTGGTTCGATCCTGACTACGGATGCTGTCTATACGGAGTTTGTACGTTCTCCCCGAGACCGCATGGGTTTTCTCCGGGTGCTCTGGTTTCCTCTCACACTACAAAGACGTAAAGGTTTGTAAGTTAATTGGCTTGGTTAAATTGTAAATTGCCCCAGTGTGTGTATGATAGTATTAACGTCTGTGTATGATAGTATTCAATGGTTGACGTAGACCCGGTGGGCCGAAGGGCCTATTTCCACACTGTATCTCTCAACTTGGTGGAGAGTAGTGAGGATCAGCTAAAGTTCTGATATAGAGTCATACAGCATGGAAATAGGACCACCTGTCGAACTTGCCCACACCGACCACATGCCCCATCTACACAAGTCCCACTTGCCTGCATTTAGCCTATATACTTCTAAACTTATCCTATCCATGTATATGTCACAGTGATATGTGTGATAGTACCTGCTTCAACTACCTCCTCCGGCAGCTCATTCCAGATACCCAGCACCCATTGTGTACAAAAGTTACCCCTTAGGTTCCTATTAAATTTTTCCTCCCTCACCTTAAACCTATGTCCCCGGATTCTCGATTCCCCTACTGGGCAAGAGACTCTGTGTTTTCCCGATCTATTCCTCTCATAACTTTGTATTGTGATGCTCAGCAAGTAAAAAGATCCAGTCTGCACTGTGGCACAGCAGTAGAGTTGCTGCCTTACAGCGCCAGAGACCCGGGTTCAATCCTGACAATGGGTGCTGCCTGTACGGAGTTTGTATGTTCTGCCCATGGCCGCATGCAGTTTCTCCCTTTCTCCGGGTTGGTCCGGTTTCCTCCCAAAGACATGCAGGTTGTAGGTTAATTGGCTTCTGTAAATTGCCCCTAGTTTATAGGATAGAACTACAGGTGATCATTGGATGGCGTGGACTCAGTGAGCTGAAGGGCCTGTTTCCATACTGTGTTTCTAAGCTAAACAAAAAAATATAATGTACCTGTATATGTATCCAGCCAAGACAATGCCTATCCTGAGCTTGCACAGCACACCTAACATTTATTTTTGTAATCAAATGCTATGCTGAAATTATATTTGTCTTTCTTATCTTTAAACTTCTAAAAGGCCAAGTATGAAAAGAAAATAATCATGAACTCTAGTACAACTGTGTACTCTTGTTCTCGTGTAAACAACTTGATGTAAACAGTGTTTATTTTGTTACACAAATACATGGGAAATAAATTGGATTATATGAATTAGCGTTAGATCTGAATGTGGCACGCATTAAAGTCAGTTGCCATTCAAAATACAAACACATAAATGTATAAATTAACCCCTCAAGCCCCTTCCATCCTTTAATAAGAGTGCGACTAATTGTAAGCTCAACTCTGCATTCCTGTCTACCTGTAATGACTTTCCTCCCTTTACTTAACAAGCATCCATCCACGTCCACCCTGAAAATATTCAAGTCTCTATAACCATCACTCTTTGAGAAGGGGAATTCCAAAGACTCATCACCCTCTGAGAGAATATAAAAAACATCACACTTTGTCTTAAATGAATGACCCTTTATTTTTCATCAGAGACTCCTAGTTCAGTAAGTATCCTTTCCACATCCACCTTATCAAATCCTGACAGGTCTTGACAGGTCCATCTAATTCTTCTGAACCCCAGTGAGTGCAGCTCTAGTTTGTGCAATTGTTCCACATAAGACAACTTGCTCGTTCCAAGTAAAAGCCCAGTAACTCGTCGTCTTAGAGTTGTGCGCATGGAATCAGCCCATCGGGTACCCAGTCTGTCAGGTACCCAACTACATGAATCCCATTTTCCAGCAATCATTCCCTAGACTTATGTGTCATGACCTTTCAAGCAGTCATGTAAATACCTTAAAAATGTAATGAGGGTACCTGCCTTCACCACTCACTCAGGAAGTGTGCTTTAGATCTTAATCACACTCGGAGTAAAGCAAAATCTTCCTCAAATAGCCTCTAAATTTCTTACCCCTTGCTTAAAACCTATGCCTTTGCTATGAAGAAAGGTTCCTCACTCTATCCCTATTACACCGCTATAATTTTGTACATGTCAAATGCTTCCCCCTTCAGGGTTCCCTGCTCCTATGAAAACAAACCCAACCTATTCAGACAAAAGAGTTTGATATAGCTCTTATGGCTAACGGAATCAAGGGTTATGGGGAGAAAGCAAGTACTGACTTTGGATGATCAGCCATGAACATATTGAATGGCAGTGCTGGATCGAAGGGCCGAATGCCTACTCCTGCACCTATTTTTTTACATTTCTATGTTTCTACAACATTTTGGTGAATTTTCTCTACAACCTCTCCAATGCAATAATAATTTGGATATATTGTAGTGACCAGAACTGTACACGTTTCTCCAAAATGGCCTAAATGCTTTTTTATGTAATAAGAAGGAACTGCAGATGCTAGTTTATACCAAAGATAGACACAAAGTGCTGGAATAACTCAATGGGTCAGGCAGCATCTCTGGAGAATATGGATAGGTGACACTCTGGGTCAATAGACAAGGGAATATAGACAATAGGTGTAGGCCATTCGGCCCTTCGAGCCAGCACCACCATTCAATGCGATAATGGCTGATCACCCACAATCAGTACCCCGTTCTTGCCTTCTCCCCATATCCCCTGACTCCGCTATCTTCAAGAGCCCTATCTAGCTGTCTCTTGAAAGTATCCAGAGTCTCCACCGTCCTCTGAGGTAGAACATTCCACAGACTCACAACTCTCTGTGTGAAAAAGTGTTTCCTCATGTCCGTTCTAGATGGCTTACCCCTTATTCTTAAACTGTGTCCCCTGGTTCTGGACTCCCCCAACATCGGGACCATGTTTCCTGCCTCTAGCGTGTCCAAACCCTTAATGATCTTATATGTTTCAATAAGATACCCTCTCATCCTTCTAAATTCCAGAGTATAAAAGCCCAGTCTCTCCATTCTCTCAGCATATGACAGTCCTGCCATCCTGGGAATTAACCTTGTGAACCTATGCTAAACTCCCTCAATAGCAAGAATGTCCTTCCTCAAGTTTGGAGACCAAAACTGCACACAAAACTCCAGGTGTGGTGACACCAGGGCCCTGTACAATGGCAGAAGGACTTCTTTGCTCCTGTACTCAACTCCTCTTGTTATGAAGGCCAACATGACATTCACTTTCTTCACTGCGTGCTGTACCTGCATGCTTACTTTCATTGACTGATGAACAAGGACCCCCAGATCCTGTTGTACTTCCCCTTTTCCCAAATTGACACCATTTGGATAATAATCTGCCTTCTAGAGTGGATAACCTCACATTTATCCACATTAAACTTCATCTGCCATGCAGCTGCCCACTCACCCAACCTGTCCAAGTTACCCTGCATTCTCATAGCATCCTCCTCACAGTTCACACTGCCACCCAGCTTTGTGTCATCTGCAAATTTGCTAATGTTACTTTGAATCCCTTCATCTAAATCATTGATGTATATTGTAAATAGCTGCGGTCCCAGCACCGAGCCTTGCAGTACCCCCCTAGTCACTGCCTGCCATACTGAAAGGAACCTGTTAATCCCCACTCTTTGTTTCCTGTCTGCCAACCAATTTTCTATCCATGTCAGCACTCTACCGACAATACCATGTGCCCTAATTTTGCCCACTAATCTCCTATGTGGGACCTTATCAAATGCTTTCTGAAAGTCCAGGTACACTGCACCCACTGGCTCTCCCTTGTCCATTTTCCTAGTTACATCCTCAAAAAATTCCAGAAGATTAATCAAGCATGATTTCCCCTTCGTAAATCCATCCGGTTACTGCTATCCAAATGTGCCGTTATGTCATCTTTTTTTATTGACTCCAGCATCTTCCCCACCACCGATGTCAGGCTAACTGCTCTTTAATTCCCTGTTTTCTCTCTCCCGCCTTTCTTAAAAACTGGGATAACTTTAGCTACACTCTTATCCACAGGAACTGATCCTGAATCTATAGAACATTAGAAAATGATCACCAATGTGTCCACGATTTCTAGAGCCAATTCCTTAAGTACCCTGGGATGCAGATCATCAGGCCCTGGGGATTTATCAGCCTTCAGTCCCATCAATCTACCCAACACCATTTCCTGCCTAATGTGGATTTCCTTCAGTTCCTCCGTCACCCTAGATCCTCTGGCCACTAGCACATCAGGAAGATTGTTTGTGTCCTCCTTAGTGAAGACGGTTCCAAAGTACCTGCCATTTCCTTGTTCCCCATAATAATCACCTTTTTCAATCTTCAAGTGTCCAACCCAAAATGTCACCGATCCATTTTCTCAATTTTCTCCATTTTGGGGCAGCGCAGTGGCACAGCAATGCCACTGCCCCAGAGACTCAGTTCCAATCCTGACCTCGGGTGCTGTCTGTAAGGAGTTTTGTATGTTCTCACTGTGGTCACGGGGGGTGGTCACGGGGGGTGGTCACGTGGGTTTTCTCTGGGTGCTCCTTTTTCCTCCCACACTGCAAAGACATGCAGGTTTGTAGGTTAATTGGTTTCTATAAAATCGTGAATTGTACTTAGTGTGTAGGATAGTGCAAGTGTATGGGGCGGTCATTGGTCGGCACGGATTTGGTGGGCCAAAGGGCCTGTTTCCATGCTCTATCTCTAAAGTCTGAAGTCTTTGCTGTTTTATGCAATTGTACTGGAACTTACTCACTTTTATCCAGTATGCTATGCCTCAAATAATGACAGCAGGTATCCAATAAGTCTTCTTAACCACCTTATCTAACTGTACTGCTGGTTTCAAGAGTCTATGGACATCCAACTGTGCTGCTGTTTTCAAGACCATGGAGGACCACAAGACCTGTTCCTCAGTACTTCTGAGGATCCTACAATTAATTGTGTATTATTAATCCTCGCAAAATGCAACACCTCACATTGGTCAGGATTAAATTCCACATGGCATTTCTCCAGCCATTTTACAAACTCATTAATGCCATTCTGTAACTGAATATGACCCCCCTTTATTATAAACAGCATCACCAATCTTTGTGTCATCTCCAAACTTACTAATCACATCTGTGATATTCACTTTCAGATCATTAATGTAAATGAAAACAGCAAAGGTCTAAGCACCAATTCCTGTGGGACATTGTTGGTTATAGACTTCGATTGCAAAAACAACATAAGATCATCATCCTCTGCCTCCTATTCCCAAGCCAGCTTCTGATCTTATTCACCAAATTCCCCTGATTCCCATGGCCTCTTACATTTTGGAACAGTCTCCATATGGGATGGTGTTAAAGGTCCTACTGGTCCTTGTAGACTAAATAAGCCACATTACCTTCATTGATGCACATAGTCATCATGTCATTGAAAAGCTGAAAGTTCTTTGAAGTGTTTCCAGCGTGAAACACCAACTCCTCTCCACTTTTTACAAATGCTGCCTAATCTGTTGATTTTTTTCCAGCTTTTATTTCAGATTTCCATAACCTGCAGCTTTATCCATTTTCAGTGACAACTTTGTGTTATCTATCCATCCGTTAGAACACC
Organism: Malacoraja senta; assembly: GCA_038087875.1. Classification (NCBI taxonomy): domain Eukaryota; kingdom Metazoa; phylum Chordata; class Chondrichthyes; order Rajiformes; family Rajidae; genus Malacoraja; species Malacoraja senta. The sequence goes on from CM075978.1 coordinate 23,363,511, forward strand.
CAGAATAATGCCTAGTCTTGCTTGAAACATAAAGCAATCGATAAAGGAATAAACAGGTTTTTGATTCAACAATTGACTTGCAGCCAAAGAAACATAAACTTAAAGTGGGTTGATGTATAGACCTAAATAATAAAAATCCATGGGAAATATGCCTTTCTTCAGAGCTCAGTTCCACAGGAATGATAGTTCTTACATCTCCTTTACATCTTCCACATTTTCTTGACACTTTCTTTTCTGCCAGTAAGTGTGTACACAATGAGGTCAATAATCAATGATAATTGAGAACAATTTAACTCACATGATGAAATCTGCAACAGATGTTGCCTTCTAGAGCAAAACTTCACAACTACACTTTTTTGGTTAAGTTAAGTAGTATATATATTGAATGCGTGAATAAGGGTGTACGTGCAAATAACTCACTCGATGGATACATTTAAGGTCAACTGCTCCAAAAACCTTGCAGAGACAGTTATATGATGCATTAAGTAGATAAGATAAAGAAGGTGGGCTTAATTTTGGAATTCAGCACCACATGGAAAACAATACGAAGGTAACAGCAAAAAGGGTCACAACCCGAAACGTCATCCATTCCTTCCATACAGAGATGCTGCCTGTCTCGCTGAGTTGCTCCAGCATTTTGTGTCGATCAGCAGTTAAAGATTAATGTGAAGATTCTTCTGTTGTAGACAAGTGTTTTACATTGCATATGTCATGAGGGGAACGAGAATGTACCAGAGAAGTTTCCCTGGGGTAGGTCACTCTTTTTTAAACATTAAAAATTCAAATGAATGTTTCATTTGAGAAGAATATCTGGAAGCTTTGAGACTAAAAGAAGTGGAAGGGTGTGCTCCATGACCAGCCAGCATTCTATCATTGATACATTGGATGATTTGCACAAAGTTTAAATGTCCAAGCACATTCACTGTCAAAAGTTCCAAAAACTGTTCCAAATTCTTAACGCAGAGGAGTCAGTGAATAAACAAAGAGCTCATTGATCTGATCACCATTCTTCATCAAAGATTAAAACTGCTAATACTGCACAATATTTAAAAGTCACAAGAAGTCAGGAACACACGACAAACAAGCACAGTGGGGAACTTGCACTTAAGCTCCTGTGAATAGAATGATGCTATTCCAGGAGTGGACTCTCTCAATATAGAACATAAGTAACATGAGGGTGCAGTACAGAGGGATTAGTTGGTGTCCATCTGTCCAACGTCCAACAAGCCACCGCTTATGAAATTTGGCAAAATGATGTAAAACTCAGCGAACAACAAAGAAATAAGCAGGTTCCATATTCCAAATCAGGAAACTCAGCAATTAAAGGCTTGCACCCAGTGGAAACAGGAAACATCAATATGACTTGATGATAGGAGTCAAAGGGTGCGAGTAGAGGGTGGCTTTTCAGATTGCAGACCAATAGCCAGTAGTGTGTCACAGGGATCAATACTGAATCCTTATGTGCTTATTGTTTTTAATGATTCGGAGATAAATAAAGGTAACATGATTCGTACGTTTACGCATTACACCAAAATTAGAGGTATAATGGACCCGGAGAAACCTTGTCTGAAGTTAAACAATAGACAATAGGTGCAGGAGTAGGCCATTCGGCCCTTTGAGCCAACACCACCATTCACTGTGATCATGGATGATCATCCACATTCAGTACCCCGTTCCTGCCTTCTCACCATATCCCCTGACTCCGCTATTTTTAAGAGCTCTATCTAACTCTCTCTTGAACGCATCCAGAGAACTGACCTCCAACGCCTTCTGAGGCAGAGAATTCCACAGATTCCCAACTCTAGGGTGAAAATATTTTTTCTCATCTCCATTCTAATGGCCTACCCCTTATTCTTAAACTGTGGCCCCTGGTTCTGGACTCCCCCAACATCGGGAACATGTTTCCTGCCTCTAGCATGTCCAATCCCTTAATAATCTTATATGTTTCAATAAGATCCCCTCTAAATTCCAGAGTATACAAGCCCAGCCGCTCCATTCTATCAACATATGACAGTCCCGCCATCCCAGGAATTAACATCGTGAACCTATGCTGCACTTCCTCAACAGCAAGAATTCCTTCCTCAAATTTGTAGACCAAAACCACCACAATACTCCAGGTGTGGTCTCACTAGGGCCCTGTACAACTGCACAAGGATCTCTTTGGTCCTGTACTCAACTCCTCTTGTTATGAAGGCCAACATGCCATTAGTTTTCTTCACTGTCTGCTGTACCTGCATGCTCACTTTCAGTGAGTGGTGAATAAGGACCCCCAGATCTCTTTGTACTTCCCCTATTCCCAACTTAACACTATTCAGATAACAATCTGCCTTCCTGTTCTTGCCACCAAAGTGGATAATCTCACATGTATCCACATTAAACTTCATCTGCCATGCATCTGCCCACTCACCCAACCTGTCCAAGTCACCCTGCATCCTCATAGGATCCTCCTCACACTTCACACTGCCACCCAGCTTTGTGTCATCTGAAAACTGCTAATGTTACTTTGAATCCCTTCATCTAAATCATTGATGTGTATTGTAAATAGCTGCGGTCCCAGCACCGAGCCTTGGGGTACCCCACTAGTCACTGCCTGCCATACTGAAAGGAACCCGTTAATCCCTACTCTTTGTTTCCTGTCTGCCAACCAATTTTCTATCCATGTCAGCACTCTACCCCCAATACCATGTGCCCTAATTTTGCCCACTAATCTTCTATGTGGGACCTTATCAAATGCTTTCAGAAAGTCCAGGTACACTGCATCCACTGGCTCCCCCTTGTCCATTTTCCTAGTTACATCCTCAAAAATTTCCAGAAGATTAGTCAAGCATGATTTCCCCTTCGTAAATCCACGCTAACTCGGACCGATCCTGTTACTGCTATCCAAATGTGCCGCAATTTCATCTTTGATAATCAACTCCAGCATCTTCCCCACCACCGATGTTTGGCTAACAATTCCCTGTTTTCACTCTCCCGCCTTTCTTAAAAAGTGGGATAACATTAGCTACCCTCCAATCCACAGGAACTCCCACGTCGGGATGGTCGAAATTCCCGCAACTTGGAGTTCCCGAAGGCGGAGTTCCCGAAGTCCCCCACCCACCTAAAACAAGCTAAAGAACACTAAAAACATACATTTAACACATACAATTAAAACACAAAGGAAAGGACAGACATACTGTTGGCGAGGCAGCCATCGCAACATTTAAGAAACATTTAGACAGGTACATGGATAGGACAGGTTTAGAGGGATGTGAGCCAAATGCAAGCAGGTGTGACCAGTGTAGATGGGACATGTTGGGCGGTGTGGGAAAGTTGGGCAGAATGGGCCTGTTTCCACATTGTAAGGCTCTATGACTCTGTGATAGAGTGGAATTGCAAAGATACTTCTATTCAATTTAATTCCTATACAGGCTGCAGAGTGGAAGACCGAGCGGAGTTATATCACTGTGTGACAACTTGTTCAGTCATAAAGGTCACGGTGATGACCTGTATAAGTGAGTCAGCAACAAATAACCCAATCCTTGAATGTGCCTGTTATCAGTGACAGTTGGTGTGTGTGTGTACGCTTCAATGACTTTACTGTTCAGACATTAAACATTCATCGTAAGTGTCATTCAGTCTTAAATTTCAGAAAAGTAATTATGAAACTTGTTTATTTCACTAGAATTCAATTGACACCTGACTTTGACAGATATTGTTAGTTATTTGACGTTGAAGCAAAATGACCCAGTGCATAAGGGCTTCAGCAATGCAACACTCAATTCATCCCCAATCCGGTAACACTAAACATGCTGTGTTAAGCCATCAGGCTTGCTAATTGTACCCTGGCTCTGAAATCCATTATATTCCATTTCATTAATGGATTTCAGAAACATTTTATGGTGCACTGATGTTATTATGTAGTATGTTTAAAACTATGTATAAACCTGGAAATATTGTACAGTGCGTTGCTGTTATCATGTAGTGTGTTTAGCACTGCATATACACTCAGAAATCCTTAGGGAGGATCATACCCTCCACCTCAAAAAATCTTTGCACTGCCAAGTTGTTGGAAGTGAGAGTAGGCATCAGGAATATGATCAACAATAGCACTGTTAGAGGATCAACTTTAAGGGTAGAGAAAGAAACAGACGAATGACTGAAGAAAACAATGCATTAAAGCCAAACTAGATACACAATAAGAAATAAAGAGAAGGAAATAACAAAAGTTACTGCAAGAAAGTTGAAATAATAACACATTATAAATGCTTGTTTTGGGGTGGGGGCGGGGGGGCTTTGAGATTAAGCAGCATTTCATTAAGATGAATCATATCAGTGATTATTAAGCCCTTAAAAATGGATGAAATCCATAAAGCAGTTCAGGAAGTAGCTCCTAAACCACTGGAAGGAGGCTGTTAAGGAGGACTTTGGCAATGAATATCTCAGGGGAAACTGCAGGAAGATGAAGCCACTGTAGTTGTTGCAATGGTTTTGTCTCTTCTGTCTTGTCTCTTCAAAATGCTTTTAATTATGTTGTGGTTTAGATCCCCTGGCATATCCTCCTCCTCCTACACCTGGAAGATGAAGCTGTGGATGAATGACTGAGGTTTATCCGCGCAAAGTTTCAGAACTTCAGCGGGAATACTCTCTGCTTCTGAGACTTTTGTTGCTTTTCATTTGGCATCTGGCCTTTGTAATATCTTGTCAATCGGGGATGACAATGAATCATTATGGAATGGAATCAAGAACATCACATCAAGGACAGAATAGCTATAATTATATTTGGTACATTGCTAGATGTCATGAACTCAATTACAACAATTATTCCTTTGCACTTCGGTGTGTTGTGACTTATGAACTAAACCACTCGGGGGCTGAAGCTGGCTGATAAAAGTCTCCATTCATCAAGAGAAACAGACATTCTCTTGGAGACAGACACAAAATACTGGAGTAACTCAGCGGGTGAGGCAGCATCTCTGGAGAAAAGGAATGGGCGACGTTTTGGGTCGAGACCCTTCTTCAGACCCTCTCGATAGAAACTCCATACTCAAGGTATATCAAGTTTCTATATTTTTTAAATACAGAGACAACAGTAATGGACTACCTACAATTGCAATGGTTATAGTTACCTACTTAGCTTTAACATTTTGAGTGTAGATGGCACATCTGCCGATCAGATAGGCGGGTAATTGCGGAAAGGTGTGGACGTAGCCCAGACCAACCTCCCTTCCATGGAGTCCATCTACACTTCATATTACCTCGGCAAAGCACAGTCCCACCCCGGTCACTTCCTCTTCTCCCCTCTCTCATCAGGCAAGAGGTACAGAAGTTTGAAAGCACTTACCTCCAGATTCAGGGACTGTTTCTCCCCACATGTTATCAGGCAAATGAACTGACCTCTCACTAGAGAGCCGTCCTGACCTACTCTGGGACATTAGGTTACTGTTGTCAAAATCGGTGTTGAGGCCGCACTGGAGTATTGTATTAATCACCAGTCACCCTACTATAGGAAAGGTGCCATTAAGTTGGAAAGAGTGCAGAGAAGATTTACTAGGATGTTGCCAGGACTCAAGGACCTGATTTATAGAAAGAGGTTTAGTTTAGTTTAGATCATTATTGTCACATGTACCGAGGTACAGTGAAAAGCTTTTGTTGGGAAGGCTAGGACTTTATTTGGAGCACATGAAGCCGAGGGATGATCTTATAGAGGTGTGTAAAACCATGAGGAGAATAGATAGGGTGAATGCACAGAGTCTTTTTCCCAGGGTAGGAGAATAGTAAGATTAAACGAGAACTTACCAGTTTGAAGTTTGATCTTTATTTTATGAGGAGTTACGTTGGTGATTACGTGAAGAAGACCCGTCAGGGCGCATGCGCGTCAATCTTCAAAGCAGCGGTATGAAATCACAGACAACACCATAATTGAAGTAACATATTAAGATGATCAACATGAGAACTACCATTATGACCTTTTTTCTATGAGAGAAGGTTGGGCGTGGCGGGCACATAATCACCAACGTAACTCCTCATAAAATAAAGATCAAACTTCAAACTGGTAAGTTCTCGTTTAATCTTACTATTTTACTTCGGAGTCACGTGAGTGACTACGTGAAGATTTTAAAGCTCTGTGATTTTTATGCCGCAGATCAAAATCCCGGCTTCTCACTGCATCGATTGACTCTGAGTATCATCAATAATGCTGTAAACATGACATTGCATATCATGCAAAAACAAAACAGTTTTATTTTTGGTCATAAAACAACCAATAAACCCTCTTAATGTAGGGCAACAAACGAAACAAAATGAAACAGTATTGAAAACAGACTTTAAACAATAGCAACAGCACTCAATATTGAGTTGGCAAACAGCCCTCCATCGGCAATCGGCCGATGGTAGTATTGCTGAAACACAAGTTCATTTTTCCAACCTGCGGCTTTTAATATATGGTCGATGGGAACGTCCATCGCCCTGGCCGCGGATGTTGCTACTGCGCTAGTGGAATGAGATGTAAACACATAAATGTTAATTCCTGCCTAAACCAACTCTTGCTTTAACCACCTTGAGATAGTCTGAACTGCCACTCTTTTATGTTGGCTTCTTGTAACTGAGAAATAATCCTGTTTCTTCTTGTCTTAAAGCCCTTGTGGCTTCAATGTAATGTAACAAATGTGTCCTTACACATAAACATGGAGCTGTAGGATATGCTGAGAACACAATCTTAAGACCTGTCACACCTGGCCTGCTTTGTTTGAGCAGGTCAGAAATATAAAACAGAACATTCTCTGTATTCACTTCCATTCTCTCGAACTGAAGTTTTTGGAAAGTCTGCACTCTCTGTACTGACACCAATGCCATTAGCATAGCCAATTTCATGGTTAATTTTAACAAAGTTATAGACGTGACAGGGACCCAATGACGAAGTATGTTACAAACAACACTTACCTCGCAGATTACCATATACCTAGGCTTAGGCGGTTTGGAATTCCTTTCATCAACCTAGATATGAGAGGGTGAGAACCTATACTTTGTGTCCGTGTACCTATTACAAGATATGCCGACCAAGCACTTCTAGCTGTATTGATACCAGTATAGCTAAGACCCTCATCATAATAAAGTGTAGATAAACTCTAACACATTTTCAATAACTACAGTATCATATTGAATATTCTTTTGAACACAATATTGTTCCCATTTTTTTTTTTTTTTTTCATAAGTCATATACTGTTCTTGAGTACTGTTTCTGCAGGCTGCAGTGAGTATATCCACCGTTGGCCTAGAAAGTCCTCGACCAATGTAAGGCATTCTTAAAACCTGCAAATTAACAGATCCATACCATCACATAACGGATGAACTTAATGCGTTACTGGATGCTCCAGCAAATTCCTACTGTTTGGAATCAGCAAAAAGAGGTTGGATCGCTATCTGTAACATCAAAGGAAACCATGGTTGAATCAGGCAATTTGGTATCACCAAAACCCCTGAAGCGGCATCCTGCTTGATTTTCTCAAACACCGACCTATGAGGCAGAATGGTGGGAAAATGTACACAAACATATCATCCCAATTTAGTGAAAAAGCATCAATTGTCACTGCCCCTGGATCTGGTGCCTATGAAACATATTTTGGCCGAACGCCAACTGCGCTGCATCGTAGCTGGACTAGTCCCTTGCCCGGACCAGTCTGCTCCCTTATAGGGATACTTCCGCTTTGGTGAATATGTGGCTGCCGTCTTAGCCTCCTCCTCCAGCTCCTTCACCTGCTGTGCGAAATCCTCGCCAAACAGCTGTGCCGGTTGCACTGTGCCAGGCTGGCAGAGTGAAGCATATTTAGCATTGATGGTTGGTCTAATCGCATCTTGCGGAGGCAGTTGATCTCAAAGTGGGCACTCCACAATAGCGCCTTTTGTTGTAATTTGTCATGGCCTCTCCATCCACCATCCTGGCAAAACTCGTTATACCAGATGCCAGCAACTTTAAAAATATGCTGGAGCTTCACATGCTCCTGGGCTTTCATTAGTATGCCCATCTTGCCCCAATTCTTCCTGTTCCCAACAGGAACTTTTAACAGTCCACAGTTGATTGGGGCTTCATACTTCGTTACTGTCTCATCCATTGTCAGCTCCTGTAGCTGATGTGAGACTTGGTAATTTATACTGGTGGCAAGTTCCTCACCCAGAGGCTCACCAGTGTCCGACGACATGGCAAACTGTGCTGCACACAGTGTCAGCTCTGGCAGCTGCCTGCCCTCCCTTTGGAAGTCGTCGGACTCAGGGTCAGAGCGTATCTGCCCTTCTGCACTCACCTCTTGCAAAGAGGGTGCTTTCAAGCAGGCCTCTACTAGGCACTGCCAGCGGAGCCGTCCCCACGGCCTCCCGCCTGCACAACTCCTCCTGGAGTATGGCTTTATGAAGCAGACCTCTCCTAGGCACTGCCAGCAGAGCCTTCCCTAAGGCTTCCCGCCTGCACAACTCCTCCTGGAGTGTGGCTTTATGAAGCAGACCTCTCCTAGGCACTGCCAGCGGAGCCTTACCTATGGCTTCCCGCCCACACAACTCCTCCTGGAGCGTCTCTGTGGAGCAGCCCCTGTATGAGCTGCTCCTTTTGGATAACCGCTGGGGAACGGTATCCTGTCCCCGATGGGACTCTCGTGGCCCGACTCTGCGGAGTCTATAGCCCTGACAGACTTGGCTTATGCCGACTGCCCGACTGGCGTTGGCTGTGTACCCGGCTGGGCACTTTGCCAAGTCTGTCGCCGCACTGCTACCGGCTTGCGACTCCCCCGAGGTGACAGGCTGCCTTTCAGAGACTGCGTCCCGCAGCTCTCTCTCTCCTTGTCGGCAGCAGCCTGCACCTTTTCCTTGTTCCTGTATGTGGGGAAAAAACACACAGAAACAATGTCTTTACTTTTCTCTAACTCCTCCAAAGTCTCCCCGACTTTGGTGGAGCTGTAATTACTCACCTGCAGCAGGAGGTCCGTGCTCCCGCTGCCATTCGCACCAATGCGTCTGACGTAATGACGCGCATGCGCCCTGACGGGGTTCTTCACGTAGTCACTCACGTGACTCCGAAGTAAAATCTAAAACTAGAGGGCATACTGAAGGTTTAAGGTGAGAGGGGAAAGATTTAATAGGAATCTGAGGGGCAACATGTTTTCACACAGAAAGATGAGTATATGGCACAGTCTGCTAGAGGAAGTAGTTGAAGCAGGGATCATTACAATATTTAAATTTATTGGGAATGGCATAGGGATAGGAAAGGTTTAAATGGATATGGACCAAATGTAGGAAGATGAGACTAGCAAAGATGAGGCATCTTGGACAGCATGGACAAATTGGCCGAAGGACCTCTTTCTGTGCAGTATGACTCTATGACCCAAAAGGTTCAACAAAGCTGGAGTCCAGGTATGTCATGGTTATCATTTGATTCCAGACTTCCTAAGGCAATTTTCTTTTCTCTCAGAGGAAAATAGAGGTTTGTGACTACTGGGAACTGTCCTCATTCAAAGGGCAATGGAAGCAGAGGATTTGAACATTTTTAAGGTAGAGGTTAATAGATACTTGGTACGCGAGGGGGTGAAAAACTACGGGGGGGGGGGGGGGGGGGACCCGATCACAGAATTGAACCAGCCATGCTTTTACCAAAAGGCCATGCAAACTTCTGGGTCAGTGACCTACCCAGGCTTCTAATACTTATGTTCAAGGGTGGATTATGTTTTCTGTGGAGTCAGTTTGTTGATGTTAATGATGGTGAACTTCAGGGCAGTCCAGGGACAATAACAGTGTACTCTGCAGCTCCTGTTGGTTAGGAGTCATCAGATTGTCTATGAGGCACTATCTGAGAAGAGCTTACATTGGGAGGTCCTTGAGGCTATCGATGCTTGCAGGAGTTAAGAGCAGTTGTGGTAGCCATCCCACCAGTCATGCAATGGCTCTGATGATGCAAACATTCTCGCAGTCCCTTGGTCAGATGATGTATAAGCTAACAGTGCCTGTACCTGGCTCAAAGCCGTGGCGTGAGGGCTAATGCTCAACTCTCACGTGAAGCAGGATATTCACGGACCGCAGTGTTTGTCAATGAAACTGACCTTGTGCTTTCAAAATCAATCACTGCTTTTCGAAGTAGAATGGTCACTTTGCTCTACGGAGTATTCTGGTTCACTGCTCACTCACAAACAGCATCTGGGTTTCAAATAGCATTGAAAAAATAAGCACAGAAGTATTACTGTTTATGGAATTTAAACTCGTGGCCACAGATCAGCAAGACCAGGTCTTTAGACTGCTGTTCCAGTCAGTTACCTACACTGTCAACATGCTCAGATCCACTGTGCTGTGTCGAGGATGTTTCCAATTATAAGTAACTGCAAGTTTATAAATTCCAGGTACAAAATCCTTGAAAATGTTCTAGTTTAAAGTCAATATTTGCCAAAATTGTGACATTAATAATAAAACATACACAGAAAAAGGGTTTTTGCTCCTACCTAGGTTGTTTGGCATGGACAATTATCTCTTTTCTTCTTTTCATCATCATATTTTCATCTTAATATATGCATCCTAACCTAAAGGATAGAGGGCTAAGGCTTCGAAATGAGTAACCCTGGCAATTATAGGTTTTAAGACTGAATAGAGAATGGCAGGGCAAAGAGAGACAACAGGTGGGGAGGACTAGATCCAGCTCTTTAAAATAACAACACAACAAACTCGGAGCAAGAGTAGGCCACTCAGCCCTTTAGTCCTGCCTTACAATTCAATATGATCAAAGCTGATCTACCCCAGCCCTCATCCCTTCTACCATGCCAGATCATCAATGCTCCCAATGTCTTAGTCTTTCAAAAAGGTACCTACTACTTCTTTTATTACCTCCAAACATTGAGCCTCCATAATCTGCAGGGATAGAGAATTGACCACCCTCTGTGAGAAGAAATTCATACATGCCTGTCTTATGTGACCAATTCTCCTTAATCTTGTAACTGTGTTCCTTGTTGGAGATTCTCCCACCAGTGGAAACATCTCTTCGTATCCTAAATACCAAGAAAATAGATCATTTTTGTAGCCGCTATTGATATGACAACTCTCTCATCTCAGGAATTAGCTGACTTAATCTCTATTTGACTGCCTCCAATGCCAGTATAACTATTCTTCAATAAAGAGACCAACATTGTGGTTCAGCATTGCCCTATACAACTGTGACAATACTTCCCTATTTCTCAACTCTAATCCTATTGCGATAAATGTCAATAGGCCAATTGCCGTCCTGACCACCTGTTGTCCTACCTGCTAATGGTTTGTGACTCAAGCACAAGAACACCAAGATCCCTCTGTACTTTGCTCATTTGAAAACTTTCCCCATTTAGAAAACAGTGTGCCCTCAGATTCCTCTTAATGAAGTACAGAACCTCACACTTCCTTACACTAGCCTCCATTTGCCATAATTTCACCGGCTCATTCAACCTGTCCACATCCAGTTGCAGAGTCCTAATATCCACATTTCAACATGACCTCCCATTTATTTTCATGTCATTGGCAAACTTGAATATCTTGCATTTTGTCCCCACATCAGTAATTAAAATAAATCACTAAATAGTTTAAGGTCAACAACTAATCTTTGGGCCACTCCACTGGTGACATCCTGTGCAGATTTTTAAAACGTTTAGTTTGACTCCCTGTCTTCTGTGCAATAATTAATCTTCAACCCATGTTGAAACATTAACTCTCATATTTCAGGCTGAGCTAGAAAATTAAAATGAAAATTAACTCCCTTTGTAAACAGTAGACAGAGTTGTAGATTGGCTATAGCATGTGAGCCAATCAGAATGCTTAGTAATAGTAAGATTAAATGAGAACTTACCAGTTTGAAGTTTGATCTTTATTTTATGAGGAGTTACGATGAGTGACTACGTGAAGAAGAGGCCGTCCAGCCGCACACGCGTCAATCTTCAAAGCAGCGGTGTGAAATCACAGACAACAATTACTGAAGTATGATAGTAAGATACGTAAAGACTAGAACTACCAGCTCGATCTTTATGAGGGTTGGGAGCGGAGGGCACGTAGTCCCTCATCGTAACTCCTCATAAAATAAAGTCATGTGAGTGACTACGTGAAGATTTCAAAGCTCTGTGATTTCACGCCGTAGATTCAAATCCAGGCGTCTCACTGCATTGATTGACTCTAAATGAGTAAAGCAATCAACAATGCATAACCACAACATGGATGCAACCAGTTAATGGTTAATTTATCACCACAATAGTAACCCCTTTATCACAAGGGGAAACTTAATACTGAATCCAAAACAGCACCACCAAATAACCACAGGTACCATAATCTCCTAATGGTAATACTTGTGAAACATCCTTTCACTTTGTCCTGCGGCCGCGAGGATATGGTCTATTGGAACATCCAAATCCTTGGCCGCCGATGTTGGTGGTGCCCTGATGGAATGAGATTTAAATTTGTCAATATCAATACCTGCATTAAGCAACACCTGCTTCAGCTATCTTGAAATAGTCTGAACCGACACTTTCTTATGCAGTTATTTATGGTTGATAAAGAATGCTGATACTGCACCTCTTACGGTTCTGGTGGCTTCAATGTAACATCGTAAATGTGATACTACACATAGACGTGGATCCGTAGGATATGCTGAAAACCCCAACTTACAGGTCTACTCTGTATAAGCAAATCATAGACATAGAACGTAATAGTATCTGGTGCTATTTCCATCATGTCTATTTGTAGTTTCTGCAATGTTTGCACTCTCTGTGCTGAAACCAGTGCCCTGAGCATGACTACCTTCATGGTAATTTAGGCCAAGGACAGCGCTGCAATAGGAGTCCATTGACGAAAGAGCATTAACACATCTCTTACATTCCAGATTTCTGATTACCTGTGTCTAGGAGGCTTAGAATTGAAAATTCCCTTCATAAATCTACAGACCAAAGGATGTGACCCTACAAGATTTTGTTCTGATTCCTTCCATAGATATGCAGAGAGGGCACTCCTTGCAGTATTGATAGCACTATAGCTTAACTGCCAATCAAAATAAAGAGTTGACAGAAACTCTAACACGTCTGAGATGTCTGCAGTGTGATATGTAATATTCTGCCTTAAGCAAAACATATCCCATTTTCTTATGTAAGAAATGTACTGCTTCTGGGTACTATCCCTCCAGGTTGCCGCAATAACATCCACATTATGATCTGATAGTCCTCTTCAGAGATATGGCACTCCTTAGAATCTGCAAATCAATACGATTATGTAAAAGATGTGAATCATCAGTTATAGGGTGCACAAACAGGTTAATTATTTGGGAAAATCATAAGAGGCTTTGTGATCATTTTTAACACCAGATGGTACCATGGTTGTGTAGGTCCAATCTGGTACCACCAATACTCCCGAAGCGGAGTCCTGTTTGATCTTCTGTATACACTGACTAAATGAGGCAAAATGAAGAAAATGTATACAAAAAACATTCTACCCCAATGCAGCGAGAAACATCCACCGCCACTGCCCCAGGATCAAGTTCCCATGACACATATTTAGGTAATTGGTGGTTAGGTCTGGATGCAAACAAGTCAATTTTTGGCATCCCCAACCGTGCAACAATATTATTAAATTTGTCACGATCCAACATCCATTCTGTATTGTCATTGAATTTACGTGACCTTGAGTCTGCAACTATTTTGAATCTACCTGGTAGGTACATTGCCAAAATCAAATATTTCTGGTAAAAACACCAGGTCCAGATCACGTTAGCCAGTCTATCACAAGATTCTAACTTAAATAGCACTCTAATGATTAACATATGTTTCTATTCCGTAGTGTTGTCAATCTGTACCTAAACATGCAAACTTTGCATATTAGAGCAATAAGCTTTAGGCCCATAAAATGTTCCTAAAACTCTCATTAATTGATCCCTTGTTATTGGATCGAAGGTACTTTCTCCACATTCCATCTACCTCCACAGCTGGAAATACTTATAAGTATCACCCCAACCTAGAGCACTAAAATTAGTCTGTAGAATAATGGAAGGTGTTTCAACCAGGATCTCTCTGGAAGCATTTGAGACACTCATGATCCACCATAGTATTCCAGTAATAACTGCAACTGGCAATTACATGGGCCTGGCAAAATACCCTGAATGTATTCTCAATGCCTGTACCTATGCTTGCTGTAAATGCAGCGATCTAAATTGTACAGCCGAAAATAAGCAAATAGTTTGCAAAGCAGGCTTGCTACCTGCCTAATTGAGGGTTGGTGTTCTGTAATGAGCTTCATACAACTTCCAATTAAATGCAGCCTTTATCCTTGGGCGGAATCACTACCATGTGTTTTCATTTAATAATGAAACCCAAGTAATCAATTACTGTGCTTGGTAATAGTTTGGATTTATCTGGATGGATAATGAATCCCAGCCTCTCCAAAGTGAGCTTGATTCTTGACACTCATGGTTCTGTTGTAGCCCGAGTGTTTCCTACAATCAGAATATATCAAAATAGGCCATTACCAAATGGCCCTGTGTTCTTAGTAGTGCTAAGATTGGTTCCAACAACCTGGCAAATAGTCTCAGAGCTGTGGCTAAACCTTAATACAATGCTTTAAATTGCCATAATTGACTCATCCAGCTAAATTTTAAATATCTATGATTATTACCATATACAGCCACACAGTAATATGCATCTTAAGATCCATGCTAGCCATATAGCATTTTCTTGAAATTGGCTGTATAGTATTGGCAAATGTCTCCAAAACTGTTTTATACTGTACAAAAAAGGGTTAAGACTTGTCAGATCTAGAATAATTCTACACCCACCATCCTTATTTTCTCTAATAAAACACTTGGCATAAATTGGTGGTGATGGTGAACTGACTTCTTAATTATCCCTTTTACACAATATTTCATGTTCTGCCTGAATCTGCATATTCTCTTATTTTGATAAATATGTGTCCGGTTTGAAATATGCTGTAGGAGAATCCAAATATGGGTAGAATTCAATTCTAAACCCCACAATACTGTACAGTATAAATACATCAGATTGCCATTATTTTAGGAAGAATTGTAATCTTCCCCAACTTGTAAGTGTAAAACATTAATATGTCTTTTACAGAACCAGACCCCCTACCTCAGGGTTTGCCTATGGCAATTGTTATCCCCTGATCTTAGTGGGAATATTGTAACCTCCACATACCTCAGGAGGAGTGCGCCAATAACGCAAATATGGGAAAGGCCAATTTGATCCTTCACTGTCCCCAGTCACCACACATTGGTAGGGGAAACTGTCTTCGATATGATCTGCCAATAACCGACAGCTTCATCGAGGTCTTTTACCCTTTTTTGGCTAGATTATTTCCAAAAACAGATTTTAGGCAATTAAATATTAGGCAAAAAAATAGCTAACTCTTGTTCCCAGTCTCTTCTGATACCCTCCGTAGAGGGTATTTGTGCATTTAAGATAATATTGTACAAATATGATATTAAGTTTGCTGATTCCGCTTTTATCTGCATTGCCTCGTCCAGTACATCTGCTGGGTTATTATGATGATCTTTTATATATTTTTTCAAATAGTCGCATATTTGAAAGTATTTAAAATATTGATTATTTCCGAGTTTATATTTTATTTGTAATTGTTGAAATGAAAGTAATTTTCCAGTTTCATACAAGTCACCAAGCGTTTTAATTCCTAGTCTATCCCATTGTGTATAAGCTTTATCTATAATAGAAGGACTAAACGAAGGGTTATTGACTATAGGTAATAAAAGTGATAAGTTTCTTAATTTTAAATTTTGTTTTATTTGTTTCCAAATACGGATTGTACTATGAATAATTGGGTTCTTATTATAGTTTATGTTATTCAATTTCATTGGAGAGAGGAGGATCGCTCCAATGTTTCTAGAGGAGCAATCCTCTTTCTCCATTACAATCCAGTCTACTTGCTGGGCGGAGTTATCCATCAGTTGAATCATGTTTTTAATATTTACTGACCAATAATAATACATAAAATTAGGTAGTGCTAGACCCCCCAATACTTTAGATTTATTCAGATGGGTTTTTTGTATTCTATGTGATTTATAGTCCCATATAAAATTAGTGATATCTGAGTCGAGTTTTTTAAAAAACTTCTTAGGTAAGTATATAGGAATTGATTGAAATAGGTATAAAATTTGTGGTAAAAAGATCATTTTTATTGCGTTTATTCGGCCTATTAAAGACATCGGAAGCGTTTTCCAGAATTTAATTAATGTATTCAGTTTATTAAGTAGGGGGTCAAAATTTGCCCTGAGCATACCTTGATATGCTCTGGTAATTTCGATTCCCAAATATTTAAATTTTTCTGTAGCTATTTTAAAAGGGAATTTTAAAAGATGTGTTGAATCTTTCGGTTTTATTGACATAATTTCACTTTTATTCCAATTTATTCTATATCCAGAAAAAGATCCGAAGTCTTCAATTAAATTTAATATATTTGGTATAGTGATTTGAGGTTTTGTAATATACAATAATATATCATCCGCGTATAAAGATATTTTATTATATGAGTCTTTAGTATTATATCCATGAATATCAGGGTGTATTCTAATTTTTTCTGCTAGCGGTTCAATAATGAGAGCAAACAGCTGTGGTGATAATGAGCATCCTTGTCTATTTCCCCTTGATAGTTGAAATTTCGAGGATAATATGTTATTAGTAAGTATTCTAGCTGTAGGTTTGTTATATAGTAACTTAATCCATAAAATAAAATTCTCTCCCAGTTGAAATTTTTGTAATACTTTATCCATATAATTCCATTCTACTTGATCAAATGCTTTTTCAGCATCCAGCGAAATAATTGATAATTCTTGATCTTCAGATTTGTGTGAGTGCATTATGTTGAGTAGACGTCTCATATTATTAGAAGAGTATCTCTTAGGGATAAACCCTGTCTGATCTGGGTTTATTAATTTACTAATGTATTTACTTAATCTTCTGGCTAATGTTTTCGCTAATATTTTTTGATCTGTGTTTAACAATGCTAAAGCTCTATATGAGCCAGGTTCTTCTAAATCCTTATTTTTCTTAGGTATTAATGTAATCGTTGATTCCGCTAATGTATCAGGTAGTATTCGTTTTTTAAAAGCGTATTGGTACATTTTTTGTAATCTTGGTATTATTTTATCATAAAAGCTTTTATAAAATTCATTAGTAAATCCATCAGGGCCTGGTGTTTTTCCATTTTTTAGTGAGTTTATTGTATCTTCTAATTCCTTAATTGAGATTTGTGCACCCAGTTCCTCTTGTTCCTTCAGCTCTAACTTTGGAAGATTACAGGTATCCAAGAACTTTGTGATATTATTGGAATCAATTATCGTTTTAGATGTATACAAATTCTCGTAAAATTGCGCAAATCTTTTATTAATATCCTTCGGTGTTGTTAATAATTCCCCTTTATCTGATTTGATCTTTGGTATAGTATGTTCCTTTTCTCGTTTTTTTAGCTGGCGAGCCAAAAGTTTATGCGGTTTATCCCCAAATTCAAAGTGCTCTTGTTTTGTAATTTGAAAAAGTCTTATAAGTTTGGCAGATAATAATTTATTTAATTTAAATTTTAAAATTATTATTTTATTATGTTTATCTATTGATGGATCTTTAGCATTATCTATATCCATTTGTCTAATAAGTTCTTCTAACTGTCTTTGTTCATTCTTATTCTTTTTATTTTGAAAAGCTTGATATGAAATTATAATACCCCTAATGTATGCTTTAAAAGATTCCCAAAGTAAAGTAGGCGATATATCTGAAGTATCATTTGTTTGAAAAAAGACCTCCATTTGTTCTTTTAAATATATACTCGCTTGTGGATCTTTTAAAATTTGAGAGTTAAATCTCCAGAATGAATTATTCTTAGACAATCCTTCCAGTTTTAAAAAGAAAGTTAGTGGAGAATGGTCTGAAATTGAATTTGTATGATATATTGCATTAGATGTTTGGGGAATTAATTTTGTATCCAGCAGAAAGTAGTCTATACGTGAGTATGTCTTATGTACCATTGAGTAAAACGAATATTCCCTGCCAGTTGGATTCACAATTCTCCAAACATCTGCTATATTAGTGTTATTTATGTAGGTATTGAGGAGTTCCCCAGTTTTCGATTTCATATTCCCTCTCTGTTTTTGACTTGATTTATCTAAGTACGGATCTAAAACACAGTTAAAGTCTCCGCCTATTATAACATTTTGATAGTTTGACTCTGCAATTATATTGAAGATTTTATTGAAAAAGTGGGGGTTATCAAAGTTAGGGGCATATATATTTACCAAAGTAAGTGGAGTGTCATGGATTTCTCCATTAACTATTAGGTATCTCCCTTCTATATCTGTTATAATATTCTTTGCTTTAAATGGTATACCTTTTCTTATGATAATTGACGTGCCTCTAGATTTTGAAGTGAATGAAGAGTGGTATGTTTGACCTATCCATTTCGCCCTCAGCCTAACTTGGTCCTGAGGTTTTAGGTGTGTTTCTTGTAGGAAGGTAATGTCAGAATTATACATTTTTAGCTGAGCTAATATCTTACCCCTTTTGATAGGTTCGTTAATACCTCTTATATTCCAACTACAAAATGAGATTCCTCCTAGGTTCTTTTGTGTGGTGTCATGCATTTTGAATAATTATAGTACCTTTGAATCTTGTGGTGCGTCCATATCCCAGGTCTTTAGGTATTGGGGGAGTTTTTGAATTATTAACTTTTGTTGGTATATCCATATTATTCTTATCACTAAACACAAAACACAAACAAGTGATTTTATGTGATAAAAAAAAAACTAAAAAAGTGAGGCTACAGTGTCTATAGTCGGCACTGTAGCGAGTGACCCACCTGTAGGTGGGAAAAAACCTTATTTTGACTTCCATTGCGATGTTGCTCAACTCGCTCCGCTCTCTTAGTTAATCATAACATATTAAAATATTAAAACGAGGCCTCACATTCAGATATATAATACAATTTTACCCTGATATTTCCTTATAACATATATATATATCAGAGTTTAATTATTAAACCAATATTTTTGATTTCAATAAGAATCAGCTGTTGGTTGAAGGGGTTAACGAGACGTGCTCCTGGACATAAGCCAGGAGCTCGTTTCTCATCCCCTCCTCCCGCTTATAGACAAGGTTACAATTTATTAAAAATTCATATTAGTATGTTAGTTCATTATTTTTTTGTTTTTTTTGTTAGTATTCTAATCTAACCTGCATAACTTTTAAAGTTGTTAATAGGATAAGTTCTTACAATTGGTTATAACATTTTAATCAATAAGCAATTATTTTCTAATTCATATCCAGCTATAAAGTTGTTTACACGTTTTGAACAGAAAATGTCCTTGCTTCAACATTCCAGAGATAACAATGTAACTATCCCCAGACAAAACATAGCTGAGAATTATTCGGATCTGCCAAAGCTCCCTTTTATTTCTGTTTTTCAACAATTGTTTGGGCATATTTGAAAGCGTCTTCAGGCTTAACAAATGACTTTTCAAGACCATTAAAAGAAATACGCATTTTCGCGGGATAAAAAACCCCAAATCTGACCCCTTCTCTCCCTCTTAAAAGATCTTTAACCTTATCAAATTTATTTCTTTTTTGCACAATTTCATGTGGGTAGTCCCTGAATATCTTAATAGTGTCTTTGTCCAGCCGTAATTGTACACCATATTTGATTTTAGTCATAACGTATTCCAGTTCTGCAGTATCTCGAAATTTCACTATAATATGTCGTGGATAAGCTTTTCCCGCATCAAATCTTTTTCCAAATATGTTTCTATTCCGTAGTGTTGTCAATCTGTACCTAAACATGCAAACTTTGCATATTAGAGCAATAAGCTTTAGGCCCATAAAATGTTCCTAAAACTCTCATTAATTGATCCCTTGTTATTGGATCGAAGGTACTTTCTCCACATTCCATCTACCTCCACAGCTGGAAATACTTATAAGTATCACCCCAACCTAGAGCACTAAAATTAGTCTGTAGAATAATGGAAGGTGTTTCAACCAGGATCTCTCTGGAAGCATTTGAGACACTCATGATCCACCATAGTATTCCAGTAATAACTGCAACTGGCAATTACATGGGCCTGGCAAAATACCCTGAATGTATTCTCAATGCCTGTACCTATGCTTGCTGTAAATGCAGCGATCTAAATTGTACAGCCGAAAATAAGCAAATAGTTTGCAAAGCAGGCTTGCTACCTGCCTAATTGAGGGTTGGTGTTCTGTAATGAGCTTAATACAACTTCCAATTAAATGCAGCCTTTATCCTTGGGCGGAATCACTACCATGTGTTTTCATTTAATAATGAAACCCAAGTAATCAATTACTGTGCTTGGTAATAGTTTGGATTTATCTGGATGGATAATGAATCCCAGCCTCTCCAAAGTGAGCTTGATTCTTGACACTCATGGTTCTGTTGTAGCCCGAGTGTTTCCTACAATCAGAATATATCAAAATAGGCCATTACCAAATGGCCCTGTGTTCTTAGTAGTGCTAAGATTGGTTCCAACAACCTGGCAAATAGTCTCAGAGCTGTGGCTAAACCTTAATACAATGCTTTAAATTGCCATAATTGACTCATCCAGCTAAATTTTAAATATCTATGATTATTACCATATACAGCCACACAGTAATATGCATCTTAAGATCCATGCTAGCCATATAGCATTTTCTTGAAATTGGCTGTATAGTATTGGCAAATGTCTCCAAAACTGTTTTATACTGTACAAAAAAGGGTTAAGACTTGTCAGATCTAGAATAATTCTACACCCACCATCCTTATTTTATCTAATAAAACACTTGGCATAAATTGGTGGTGATGGTGAACTGACTTCTTAATTATCCCTTTTACACAATATTTCATGTTCTGCCTGAATCTGCATATTCTCTTATTTTTATAAATATGTGTCCGGTTTGAAATATGCTGTAGGAGAATCCAAATATGGGTAGAATTCAATTCTAAACCCCACAATACTGTACAGTATAAATACATCAGATTGCCATTATTTTAGGAAGAATTGTAATCTTCCCCAGCTTGTAAGTGTAAAACATTAATATGTCTTTTACAGAACCAGACCCCCTACCTCAGGGTTTGCCTATGGCAATTGTTATCCCCTGATCTTAGTGGGAATATTGTAACCTCCACATACCTCAGGAGGAGTGCGCCAATAACGCAAATATGGGAAAGGCCGATTTGATCCTTCACTGTCCCCAGTCACCACACATTGGTAGGGGAAACTGTCTTCGATATGATCTGCCAATAACCGACAGCTTCATCGAGGTCTTTTACCCTTTTTTGGCTAGATTATTTCCAAAAACAGATTTTAGGCAATTAAATATTAGATGGTTTACAGAGCCCCGCAAACTTAGGGTATATGTTAGGTCTTATAGCACTTTTATAAATACAGTTTATTTCAAAGTGCGCACTACACATGAGTGCTAAGTCAACCTTGTTGTGATACAGATACGTGCTCTCCATCCAAACCTCTGGCCAAAGCCGTAATGCCTGGCCAGCAATTTCAACACCTTCTGTCATTTTTTTCCCCCTTCTGATACTGCTTGCAGTGCTCAATACTGCGGGTTTCATATTTTTTGACAGCTCATGCATGGTCAGAACCTGGAGCTGCTGGGAGAGCAAGTAATTTATTGACATTGCTAATTTATCTCCCAATGGTTCCCCTGATAGTTTTGGAACCACTATTGGCTATAGCATGTGAGCCAATCAGAATGCTTAGTAATTATAACCCCGCCCAATTATAACATTCATAGTGTAAGATCCTACCCACTGTCTACCAGTTAGAGTAGCAGTGCGAATGTGTGATGACCTGCTTAGTAGTTAATGACCTGAACAATAAAGATGCTTGTGTTTCAACCTGTGTGAGTCTGAGCTCTTTACATGGTGTCAGAAAATTGGGTCTACCCCACGTCTGTTTACCGCGATTTATTTCGTTTACCAGTTTTTATTTGCGTGTTTTGTTGTAATTTGAGGACATGGCTAACTCTTGTCGAAAGCCTAGCCTGCTCGTGTTTGATTCTGATATCGCTGAACGATGGCGAATGTTTGAGAAGGACTACTCTCATTATATCCGCATCGTTCACCGGAATGATCCCGATGATTTGAAGGCTTCACTACTGTTGAATTTAGCGGGTCCGGAGACTATGATCCACGCTGACTCGTTCGAATTTGCACCTGCCCAACTGGATGGGAATGGACAGGTATTGGTGCCAGCTGAATCTATTAAAGAGTGTTAAAGAAGACATTTGTTATGCTTGCATTCATTGGTCACTATAAGAAACAGGAAGTCATGTAGTTTTATAGGACTTTGGATAAGGCAGTTTTGGAGTATTTTGTGCAGTTCTGGTCAATCCTTTACAGGAACAATGCTTAGACTTTCATGCGGGTGCAGAATACCTTTACAAGAATGCTGGGTGTTAGCTATGATGAGAGATTGTACCTGGATCCAAACCTGGATAATTAATTATTCCTGGAGCATCAGAGGCTGAGGGGAGATCTGAAAGAAATATACAAATTTATGGGAGGCACTGATAGGGTAGGCAGTCAGAACTTATATCGCAGGATGAACATGTCAAGGACTATAGGGCTTAAAGGAAAGAGGGGCAGAGCTTAAAGGAGATGGGTGGGTTTTTTTACACGGAAAGTGTTCGGTGCTTGGAATGCACTGCGAGTTGTGGTGGTTGAGGCAGATACAATAGTGGCATTTAAGAGGCTTTTCGACAGGCACATTGAAATGCAGGGGATAACTTGGCATTATGTTCAGCACGGACATTGTGGACCAAAGGGCCTGTTCCTGCTCTATGTTTTTAATCAGATTGTGAGAAGAAGAAATTAGTTTTGCCACTGTGTGGTGGATATGTGGCGCAGGCTTGGGACAAAGGCTAATAATACAGTGGTGATTGACTTCTCACAAATTGATTAAGCATTTCATTAAAAGTGAGGACTGAGGAGTGTGGGAAGAAGTACTGATAAAAGTGATGGAATATTATGTGGAAACAATGATGCCTTGGAAATCCATTGTGCAAGTGAAGAAACCAATCAAAAATTAATAATGTAGGTCATGAGGTTAAATTCAGATTAGAATTTCATTCAATTACTTTTGGGGACAGGAAGACATTTGATTGAGCTTCAACCCAGAAGATTAAGCAGTCAGCCAAATCAACAGGAGGTCACTGCCATAAAATTAGCATTGGTGTGCTGTGGGGCTGGATCTCTCCCAAGGTTAAATCCAATTCCAAAAACAAACTTATATGATGTAGATTCCAGCAGCTTTGCTCCACCTAAATCTAAAGATTAGCATGGCATTAAAGTTTACAGCCGTTAAATGATCCCAGGGTATCTTCATTTTCTTGTGCAAAATCAATCACAGCTTTGTTTTGAGGAACGACTTGAAACTTAACAGAGGAAATGTATGAAATTCACCATCATTCGTGTGCACGGGATATTGTGGCATTCTGCACATTGCACTATTCTTCTGAAATTCTGTTGCATTGAGTGTAATGGAACTAATTTTCAGAGCAGGAATATAATCCCCTAAACATTAGATATGACCCGTATTTTGTGCATTTTACTATTTTACTTCGGAGTCACGTGAGTGACTACGTGAAGATTTCAAAGCTCTGTGATTTCATGCCATGAAATGAGTCCACACAAGCGCAACTGCATCAGTTGACCACAGATAAGGGAAACATTCATTATGCATACAGACATGACATAGATTTAAAACATGCTGATGCTTTTTAATGAACAAATAATAATAATAGTAACCCCTCTCTTCCAGGATGAAACTATAAAATAGAACCTAAAATAGAGTTGGCAAATAACCCCGGTCTGGCAACGGGTTATTATAAAATGTTTGGAAAGCTCATTCGTTAGACCATCCTGCAGCCGCTAGGATGTGGTCCAGCGGAACGTACATAACCCTTGCTGCTGATGTTGTAGCAGCCCTGGTGGAGTGAGATTTGAAAATATTAGTATCTACTCCTGCATAAGTCAAAACCCCGTTTAACCACCTGGAGATGGTCTGAACTGCTACCTTCTTATGCGGTTTTTAGTAACTAACAAACATTGCTAGTATCGGAGCCTCTAAGGCTCTAGGTGACCTTGACGTATTGTTGTAAATGTGTGACCACACATAACCGAAGGTCCATGGGGTATGCCATGAAAACTAGTTTGAGACCTGATGCCCCTGGTCTGCTCTGCTAAATAAATCATAAACATAAAATATTATATTATTTGCAGATATAACCATCCTGTCCAGTCGCAATTTATGTAGTGACTGGACCCATTTCGCTGAAACCAGTGCCATGAGGATAACTACCTTATGAGAGCCGGGCCAAAGATAAGGATGTAGCTGGAGCCCCCTGGTGAAGTAGTGTTAACACAATGTCAATACCCCATACTTCCGTGTACTTGGGCCTGGGAGAACTTGTGTTAAAGATATCCTTTATAAACTGGATATCAGAGGGTGAGACCCGACAGAGTAGGTCCCGCTGGCTGCAGCAAATATGATGAGAAGGCACGTTGGGCACAGTTAATGGCACTAGAACTTAATTTATTGTCAAAGACACATTTGAAAATGAACTTCAAGACATCAGTTATCCGTGCCGTATTATATGTAACATTAGCATTTAAACAAAATGCTTCCCATCTCCTGAAGAGGAAAAGTACTGCTTTTTTGGTCCTATCCCTGCACTCTGCAGTGAGCACAAACATGGATCGGTCTGACAACCCGAGCTGCAGGAGCAGTCTTCTCAGAGTCTGCAAGTCAATGAATTGATTTTATCATGCAGAGGGTGGTTTCCCGAGTCACAGGCTGAACCAGCAAAGTTTTATGTTTAGAATAACCATATAAGGTTCTATTATAATTCCCAACATAAGCGGGAACTATGGCTACATAGGCCAGTCAGACAGTATGAAAAAACCTGAAACGGGATCTTGCTGAATTTATTGCAAGACCCGACTGATGAGACAAAATGGAGGAAAGACATAAAAGAACATTCCTCCCCCGTGTAGCGAGAATGTATCTCTCGCCACTGTTATGCCACATATTTTTGCAACCGGTGAATGAGCCTGGATGCAAACATATCAATATTCGGTGTTCCATCGAGTCATAATCTGATCTGAGTCTAATGATCAGCCATGATCATATTGAATGGCGGTGCAGGCTCGAATGGCCGAATGGCCTACTCCTGCACCTATTTTCTATGTTTCTATGTTTCTATAATGTCATAAAATACTTTGTGATCCAACATCCATTCTGTGTTGTCATTGATTTTACGTGATGATACACCAGCGCCAAATGAGGTTAGGTAAATTATCACAGGATACTTTGACTTGATTGCACCCATGTGACTAACATATGCCACCACCACAGTGCATCAACTTGGAATTGAGCATGCAGATTATGCATATTCGCACAATAACCCTTTAACCCATAGAATGCACTTAGTGTCTACAGGTAGTTGATACCAATAACTGAAGAATTGGTAACTCATGCAAATCCCATCCGCCTCCGTAACTAGAGATGGCATTCGTAATTTTCCATCTTTGAGCACTAGCATCAGTTTGTAATATAACTGAAGATTTACTGACCAAAAACTACTGGAGAAATGCTGAATACTGTTCGTCCACCATTGTGACTTTGGTAGCTTCAGCTGGTAATAGCATAGGTCTGTTAATAATGACCTACATGGCACTTGAGAGGTTACTACTTTGCACGTTGTACGTTCTGATAATGCAAAGGCCCAACTTGCACAGCTGAAACACAACTACTATATTGCCAATTACACTTGATGAATAGAAGGCTGCTTCATAACAACAAGGTTGTTACAGGCTTCTATTAATTCCAAACTCTTGCCCCAGGGCGGAGTCACAGACAAATTAATAGTTAAAGGTAAATCCCAATAATCAATAACTCTAGTTGGTATCAACTTAAATTTAACTGGATGGGTGAGGAACCCCAATTTCTCAAATATAGTTTGCGGCTGAAACAGTTGATTTTAGCAAAATACAGCATTTAGAATATCATCCAGTTTAGCGATATCAAGTGTTTTTGAGCTCTGAGCAGTCCAAGCACCGGTTTTAGTAATTTGGTAAATAATCTGGGAGCTGAAGTTAGCCCATTTTGCAACGCTTTAACTGTTATCATTGCCCCATCCAGATAAATTTCAAATGTCTCCGGTGATCCCTGTGAATGGGAACTGAATAGTATGTATCTTTGATATCGATGCATGCCATAAAGATCCTATGGAAATCAGTTGTTAGACAGTAACAAAGTTTCCTATTCTGAAAAGTCTATACTGCACATACAAGTTAAATCAAGGATGAACCGACATCCTCCATCTTTCACAATGAACAGGCCACGCCTGCCATAATTCAGTGCCTGCCTTGAATGACAACTCTGGCCAGATTCCCGAGCCTGTCTCGAAAGGCAATCCTGGCCAAAATACTGAGCCTGCCTCGAAAGACAACTCTGGCCAAAATACTGAGCCTGCCTCGAAAGACAACTCTGGCCATAATTCTGAACCTGCCTCGAAAGACAACTCTGGCCATATTTCCGAGCCTGTCTCGAAAGGCAATCCTGGCCATAATACTGGGCCTGCCTCGAAAGACAACTCTGGCCATAATACTGGGCCTGCCTCAAAAGATAACTCTGGCCATAATACTGAGCCTGCCTCGAAAGACAACTCTGGCCACAATTCCAAGCCTGCTTGGAACCCTTGTATACTGTGCAGTATAAACTAATCACATGTTATCATTTTAGTTTCTAAACGGATCTGAATCTCATGTTATCATTGTCATTTGTACAAAAAACAGGTGCAAATATTACCAACTTGTAAATGGTCCACATACCCCATGTTTCAGAAGAACCAGACCCACCTACCTCCATGGTTATCGGTGGTCTTATGGTAAGCCCAAAGGCCCCTGATGCGGGTTCTATTTCCGTCCTTGATTGGAGAGTAGGACTGGTAGGGTGCGTGGATTCCATATTTTTCCTGATACCGGCTTGGGCCTTGGCCTGAAAGACCTCTGCCCAGCTTTCAAGCTGCCACCAGCTTCAGTGAACCACTTACTACCGATGGAGGCATGGGGTGTGTCGTCGCCAAAACTATGACGCTTTGCTCGTCGTTGGTACCTTGATTAGTCCGACAGCTTTTGCTTCCTCATCCAGGTCTTACCTGTTGCATAGGTCTTACCTGAAGAGAAGATTCGGCGGCTGGTTTCATTTCCTGGATTTCATGCCCCCTCCAATGTCACCCCTGATAGCGCTGTTCACTGCTAGCACTTGTAGCGTGAGGGGAACTCTGGCCCCTTCAGGTTTTCTGCCAACGGCTGGAATCCAACTCTTCCGGCAGCAACACCTTCGTTTGCGAGGATTCCCTTGAAGTCATACGCATGTGCTCCAGTATGTTCCACGGACATACTTTTGAATTTGAAGTCAGTTACACACTGACCACTCGCACTCCCCTCCACAGAGAGGGAGATTCGTAGGCAGCCCTGAAACAGGTGCTGCCGCAGGCCCCTGAGGATACCTGCGCTGATATGTCCTACGGACCTATATCAGGATGGAGCATCACATTTGTGGGATAAATGCCCGAGGGCGCTATCCATGCTCCATCTGGGTTAAACGTCCAAGGAAGTACCCAGGTATGTCGGAGGGGAACCCTCCTGGCCTGACTCGTCCGAGTTCATAGGCCTAACCGACTTATTCTTGGATTTACCCCCTTTCTGGGGAACCACAGCGGTCTGGGAGCTGATGACCGCACTGTCAGCGACTCGGGTGGCGAAACCAACTTACTTTTGGCTTTACCCCCTTTCTGGGGAACCACAGCGGTCTGGGAGCCGCTGACCGCATTGTCAACAACTTGGGTAGCGAACCCGACGGCCGCCAGACCGGGATCTCCCCACGGTCCATAACCGGTTTCCCCGCGGCCCGTCCGGACTTCGCCCCGAAATTATCCAGCGGGAAACACTCTGTAAGAAGAGATTCCTGCAAGAAACAACAGAACCTGGAAATAAGTTCAAAACTTACCTGCAGGTTTAAACTTACCGCTGGAGGAGCGACGCGCCTGCCAGCCAGTCGTTGCGCAATGCGTCAGACGTAATGACGCGCATGCATGCTGGCGGCCTTCTTCATGTAGTCACTCACGTGACTCCGAAGTAAAATTATCCTTGTGGCAGCTACAGCAGCTGCAGAACAAGCTGGCATGAAAATGAGGGAAAGCCTGCAGGAGGGCTTGTGGGGTGTCCATTGAAAGTGTGTGTTTGTTCTCTCCAATATCCCACCACAATAATTGTCATCAATCCTCTGCCATGTTGAGAGTCTCTTAAACTACTGCAAAACACAGGCTCATGAACCTATGGGGATCCCATGCTGTGATTAGGAGCATTCACCATATTAAGACACGGCAATGATTTGTTCAATCCCTAAGCCGTCTCACCGCAGTCAGGGACATGCATGGATCAAACAGCAATAATAACATCTGTTTGTCTTTTTTTCTGCATGATTTACTCCTTGTTTAACTGCCAGCTAAAAATGTAGATCACAGGTTGCATAACAGTGCCCCAATCTGTCGGAAATGGAGGAAGGAGTATTGCACATGACATCACATGCAAAAATCTCGGCCACACAAGTGAGAATCACCACTGGAAGTTTCCAAATATGTGTGGCTTACACATAAAATGTAAGCTC
This sequence comes from Malacoraja senta, assembly GCA_038087875.1. Taxonomy (NCBI): domain Eukaryota; kingdom Metazoa; phylum Chordata; class Chondrichthyes; order Rajiformes; family Rajidae; genus Malacoraja; species Malacoraja senta. Next base: position 23,392,210 of record CM075978.1, read on the forward strand.
ACATGGGTCCAATTCATGTGCTGAGATGCCTATGCTACTATATCATAATTTGACTGGACAAGACAGGCAAAGATGAATTTCTCCCCAAGCATGTTCAACAACTTCCGAATGGAACACATGCACCTGTTCAACAATTTACGGATAATCATGGATATTGCCCGATTATTATACAGATCAATGAGCCTCCTTTATACTTTGGACTTAACCTGTTACATCTTCTTATAGTTGAGAAGTTCAAAACACAAACCTATTAGACTAATCATCTTCCCCTGCTGTTTTGAGACCATCCTCCAAGCTTTAAATCAGGATTTAATGGATATACTCAGACCAGAGTTTTCTGTACTGAAAATTAAAACCTGCACATTCAATTTCAGAAGTGGACTGAAGCAATTCTACAAAGAATATGAAACCATCCAAAAAGCGAGACAATGCAGTGAAATGTTGCCTTCACTCTTTGAGCAATATAGTGAGAGGGAACTGTGACTCCGTTGTAGACCCCAACTTTTTTTCACTCCATTGAAAACAATGGCAACATATCAGAGAGAATGACAATGAACAAACCCAATAGTTTACTGTCCAAGTGGTGAAGGTGGAAATGATCACAAACATATTCAAAATAGTTGACATTTCTTATTTACTCCTCCATTTAAGCAAGTCTAGTTTTACTCGATGAGTCACTGAGCTGCCAAGTCAACATGTGTAACTTGAAGCACTAGAATTCTCATGTAGATTGCAATAGATTGAATAAATGTTGCCTTTATTCCCCAGAATTTCAAAGACAGGTTTGATCTAATCACGCAATCAATTGAATAGAATCATAAATTGACACAATGCGGAAGGAAGCCATTGTCATCATATGGCTCACCTCTCTAGTGGAGCTATCATTAACTCCCATTCCCATACTTTTTCCCCTTAGTCCGATAATATTTTTCTTCCAACTGCTTATTCAATTTATTTTGGAAAGTTACTAGTGATGCTGCTTCCAACTACTTTTCAAGCAATGCAGTCCAAATTACTGCACTGTGGCAGTGTAAAAATACCTCCCGTTCTTCAAACTAACCACAATCTATATTTCCTGGTACACGGCACATCCATCAATGGTGGATTGAAAATCAGCAATTGATCTAAGCAGTTCTCCTGGGTCGAGGACTTCAGAACCAAGGGAAATAGACCCTACATTGGATGTCAGCCACTCAAAAGTCCTAACATTTCTTTTCTCAGAGGGCTGTGAATCTTTTGAAATACATTTGTGACCGATTTTCGGAATGTAATGGACCAAGGGATACAACAGGAAAGTGAAGCCCAGGCCAAAGATTAGACCAGTCATTGCATATATATATATATATATATAAATAGCAGGAATAGGGCACTCAGCCCTTGAGCCTGCCCTGCCTTTCAATATGTGTAGGAAGGAACGGCAGATGCTGATTTTCACCAAAGATGGACACAAAATGCTGGACTAACTCAACGGGTCAGGCAGCATCTCTGCAGAAAAGGAATAGGTGACATCTGAAGAAGGATCTCGACCTGAAACATCAACTATTCCTTTTCTCCAGAGATGCTGCCTGACCCATTAAGTTACTCCAGCATGTTATGTCTATCTTCTGTCTTTCAATATGATTGTGGCTGATCTACCCTCAGCCTCATATTCACTGCTGTGTCAATTCACCATAGCCTTCAATTCCTTAATCTTTCAATAATATATCCACTACTGGATACACCGCACAGCCCAAACAATCACATCAATACCTTCATAAAAATAACTTTTTAAAGTTGCTCTCCATTCATTTGCATGGCTGCAACTCAAGCTAAATTCTCAGAACCCAGCAGATTATAATTTATTGAACATTCTTGTCAGCAATAGTACCAAAATGATTTGATCTATTCTTGTACAGAATTGTCTGCAAGCAACTATATTTTTTCCGGTTAATTTAGCAGCATCTTCAATAATTTTCATTACAAACTTCTTACAAGTGAAAAGTCAAACATACATTCACATCAGTGACCAGTTATAAGGTAATAAGGTCACAAGGAATAGGAGTAGAATTAGGCCATTCAGCCCATCGTCTACACCATTCAATCATGGTTGATCTATCTCTCCCTCCTAACCCTATTCTCCTGCTTCTCCCCATAACCTCTGACACCTGTACTAATTAAGACCGAGATGAGGAAAAACTTTTTCACACAGAGAGTGGTGAATCTCTGGAACTCTCTGCCACAGAGGGTAGTTGAGGCCAGTTCATTGGCTATATTTAAGAGGGAGTTAGATGTGGCCCTTGTGGCTAAAGGGATCAGGGGGTATGGAGAGAAGGCAGGTACGGGATACTGAGTTGGATGATCAGCCATGATCATATTGAATGGCGGTGCAGGCTCGAAGGGCCGAATGGCCTACTCCTGCACCTATTTTCTATGTATCTATTTCTATGTATCTATCTCTGCCTTAAAAATATCCACTGACGGCCTCCACAGCATTCTGTGGCAAAGAATTCAACAGATTTACCACCCTCAGTCTAAATAAATGTCTCCTCATCTCCTTCCTAAAAGAACATCCTGCTGCATGAAGACCTGAGGAGGGGAATCCTTTCTGTGTCACTCTAACAAACACAATGTAAAAATAAATTACTCATCGGTAGTAAAGCTGATGAAGACTGTTGGAACAACATTTATTGACTATCCAACAACCTTTCAATACAGGAAGACTTGATTTACCTTTTGAGAAACAATTCCAGAAACCAAGAAATGATAGATGAGGTTATGTGGAGAAGAGGGAACAGTTCTCCATGGAGCAGGAGATTTGATGGAAGTGTTTAAAATCATATATGTTTACTAAGAAGAGAAACATTATGAATGGCTGCAGATACAGAGTAAATATGTTATGAATGGCTGCAGAGATGGTACAGATTCAAGGTGTTTAAATCAGATCAAAGAGTAGTTAGGATGAAGGTAATGGATATAGATTTAATAATAGTCTTCAAAAAGATATTGGTTAAATATAATTTCAGAAATATTGGTAAAAAATAGGAAGGTGGATATTTTGAAAGAATAAGTACAAATACAATGGGCCATGTGTTCTTTTAGGTTTAGGTTATGGTTTACTATTGTCACATGTACTGAGGTTCAGTGAAAGGCTTTGTTTTGCATGCTACCAATCAGATAATATAATACAGTAAATACTCAAGTTAAGCTCGGGTAAAGCAAAGGGGAAGATACAAAGTGCAGAATCATCTGTACAGCTATAAATCCATATTGTGTAGGAAGGAACAGCAGATGCTGGGTTACACCGAAGATCGACACAAAAAGCTGGGGTTACTCAACGGGACAGGCACATCTCTGGAGAAAGGGAATGGGTGACGTTTCGGGTCGAGACCCTTCTTCAGGTCGCCCATTCCTTCAATCTAGAGCTGCTGCCTATAAATCCATATTATTTGGCACTTGATTAGTTAACCACTTTTCTGTTTGATGTGAAACTAAGAAGAAAGACTTATGCTGTTTGCGGATAATATTAGTTATTAATAATTCCCACCCCTCCTCCCACCAGGAGGTGTTATCGAGTTACCAATGTTCCACTGAAATATTTTCTATCCTCCTCTTCTATTTTCATGCTTATTTGCAATCATATCAGACAACATTTAAACAAAGACTCAAAAGAGAGCCAATAGTAAGTACATTGATCAAACATGATGAGGAGTAGTAAGGACTCTGATAAGAAAGATACAAGCATTTGTCATGCTGAGTATTCCAGTCTTCCCATAGGGTTCAAAGGGATTTTATGCAGACTGAACAAGAACAGCTTTATGTACAGTATTTGAAACACAATCCCTGGGGCAACTTTTTGAACCCAAAACCTTACATCTAATTATTTATGACTCAGCATGAGTGAGCAGAGTTAGTATGACTCACCAGTAAAACTAAGTAAAGATGCAGCGATAGTTTTGCCATTGAAAAAGAACAAAAGTATCTAAAAATGGGAAAAATATACGTTAACAAAATTTCAAGATTACAGAACATGGCACCACCGGCTAAAACTGAAGAAACATTTGCAATCCACTACTTTGACTTGATACCTCAACATCATGCTTGAACATTTGCATTGGCATAATTTTCATTTCATATTCATTGGAAAGTGAGAGTACAAGTTTATAGCCAAGGCCAATCCGATACAAGGAAGCAGCTATGATCTGGGATGCTGGGAGCCCAACACCACTTTGGTTCAATGTCATGTAGATATATCACACAGTAGGCAAAACAAAATTAAGAAAAGTGTTAGTCATGGAGACAAACTGCAGAAAACAGGTGCTTCAGGCCACAATATCAATGTCGTCCGTCAAAGGTCTATCTTTACTAATCTATTTATCAGCACCATACATAGCCTTCTACACATTGGCAATTTAGGAGTTTATTTAGATTCTTCTTAAAAGTTCTAAGAGTTCTCGTCTCTACCACCCACTCAGGCAGTGCATTTCAAATTCCACTGATCCTCGGGATGAAACCAATTCTTCCTCAGATGCCCTCTAAACCTCTTAAGGGCCTGTCCCACCAGCATGCGATTGCATGCGTCTAGCGCGACCAAACGTGGTGGCTTGGGCGTACGGCCTCGCGGGGCTGGTCCCACTTCCAACCGCGGAGCCTTCTGGAGCTGGTCCCGACATCATACTCACCAATCAGCTGGGCAGGAGGCGGGCCGACTGAATTTGGATGGCGCACGGCGTTGGGCGATTACGTCATCACGCAACGGCACGCCAGGCGATGACATCATAGCGCAACGCCACGCGCTAGGCGTACGCCATCAAGACGCTGCGTGGGGCGTCAAGACGCTGCGTTCGGCGTCGAGGCACTGTGTGTGGCGTCGAGGCGGTGCGTGCGGCGTCGAGGCGGTGCATGCGGCCTCCATGCGGCAGCGGGCCGGCAGGCATTTGCCGCACTGACTTTTTGAACACTGTCAGTTTTTCGGAGCCCCGCGCGATGCCGGGACCAGCTCCGCACAACTCCATGCGGCTCCGGCGATCGAAGTGGGACCGGCCCCACGAGGCCGCACGGTTAGCGCGACCACGTTAGGTCGCGCTAGCCGCATGCAGTCGCATGCTCGTGGGACAGGCCCTTTATCCTTTGCCTTAAATGTATGCACTCTAGCGTTAGACACATCTGGTATGGTGAAACTTTTCCCACTATAAACCCTTTCTATGGCCCCTCATAACTTTATCAGGTCCCCTCCCAGCCTCCTCACTGAAAGGAAAATAAATGCAGCCCATTCAGTCACTCCATCCCAGCCAACATCCCTGGTGAATCTCCTTCTCCAGCACAATAACATTTTGTCTATAATATGGTGACCAGATCTGAACCTAGTACTCCAGCTGTGGCCTAACCAACATTTCATAAAGTAGAACAAGAAATCCCCTGCAAGTATATTCTGTGGCCCAACAAATGAAAGCAACTATGCCTTCTTCATCACCTTGTGTACCTGTGTATGAAGGAACTAGAATGGAGGAAGCAAAGAGGAAAATAGAATCTCAAAAACCAAGAACCACTTCTTAGAGCATCCCTATGCCTTGGTCACCTGTGTGGAATGAATTTATGAGCATACATTGGTTTAATCAGTCATTTCTATACACGTCGCAACAACAGACTAAAGGTCATGGTCTCACTCGAGATCAAGTGATGAATAACAATCCGCCTGCGTTGCTACTATCGTGGACCCTTGGACTTGTTCAAAAAGGTCGAGCACCAAGGTCCTTGGGATGATTTTATTTTACTTGAATACTTTTTAAGCCCTGTCTGCCATTAATTTTAAACACTAACGGAATGCTGATCCTACCATCCACATAACATAAAGATATAATTAAACTGTTCTGTACCTGTGAAGTCAAGTTTAACCAAAGTCATGTCCTTAGTTTTATTTCCAAACCAGTATAGCGGATGGTTAAATTCATAAATTAATTGTTATACAGCACAGAAAAAAGGTCCTTCAGCCCAACATGTCCATGTCAGCCAAGATGCCCATCTAAGCTAATCTTATTTTGCCCAAATCCCTCTGTTCCCGTCAGTGTCTTTGGAGTTTGATTTGAGGGGCAACCAGAACTGCAGACGATACTCTAAATGCAGCCTGTTTTGCATGACCAAAGTTTTATAAAACTTAAATACGACTTCCTGATTCTTATGGTCATTGCCCTGACTGATGAAGGCAAGTATACCACATGTTTCTTAATCTCTTTACCTACAGTGTTGCTACTTTCGGGGAGCTGTGGATCACTCAAAGATCCCTCTGTACATCAATGCTGTCAAGGGTCCTGCCATTGACTATATACTTTCCCCTTACACTTGACCTCCGAAAGGGCTATACCTCACATCTGCATGGATTAAAATCCATCTACCAGTTCTCTGCCCATTTCTGTAACTGTCCCATTGTACCCTTTTAGCATCGTCTTCACTTCTGTAACTCCACCACTTGTTGTGTCACCTGCATACTTACTAATCAACCCATCTACATTTTCAACAAGTCATTTATGGGTCCCAGCACTGATCCCTGCTAAACACCACAGGTCACAGACCTCCAGCCAGAATAATACCCTTCCCTCGCAATCCTTTGTCTTCGATGGTTAAGCCAGTTCTAAATCCAAGCTACCAAGTCACCACCTATTCCTTTTCTCCAGGGATGCTGCCTGACCCGCTGAGGTACTCCAGCATTTTGTGTCTATCTTTGGCGTAAACCAGCATCTGCAGTTCCTTTCTACATACCATCTTGTGGATCAGCCAACTATGAAGGACTTTATCATATGGGTTACTAAAGTCCATGCGGACAACATCCACTCCCCTCTCTTCATTAATCACCAATCATCACCTCCTCAGAAAACTCAATAAAAGTGTGTTAAAACCTGTTTGAGAACACTGGCAAATAAGCCATGTGATGGTCAAAAATCCATATTCTATTTAAGAAGGAACTGCAGATGCTGGAAAATCGAAGGTACACAAAAATGCTGGAGAAACTCAGCGGGTGCAGCAGCATCTATGGAGTCTGAAGAAGGGTTTCGGCCCGAAACGTTGCCTATTTCCTTCGCTCCACAGATGCTGCTGCACCCGCTGAGTTTCTCCAGGATTTTTGTTTACCATCCATATTTTATTGATATCCCAAATCTTTTGATCCACCTTGAAAATAATATGTCAATGGTGTTAAGTACTCTCACTCAAATGGGCACTGTGAGTGATAATCTATATGTAATTACAGTTATTTTCACTACAGCATGTGCTATTCACGAGAACTATGGCATTTGCATTTACTGTAGTCCAGAGACGACCATAAAATTGTATTTCTTATGCAGGAGCTAAATATAGAAATGGTGTAACGCAGGACTGTTCATTTGAATTGCAATACTGTGCAAACATTAAGTAAAGACTCAAATTGGGAAGCTGTAGATGAGCAACTAGATCTCAATTCAGGATCATTAACGTTTCTCGTGATTTAAGATTCTGTAATCATTATTGAGTTATAAGCATGGTGTGTTAGAGTTACAGTTCCCAAACATCTTTAAAAGCTAAAACTCCAGATTGTCAACACACCCCCCCCCCCTCCCCCTCCCCCCCATTCACCATCACACTAACTCCTGGACAATTGCCATTGTTTGTTTACAGATGTAATTTAACGAAAAGAGACATAGGGTAATCTTGCCTCATATTTTCAAAGGATGAATGAAGACTTTAATAGGAGGTGCATTGTTGGTGTTAGGGCTGGGATATCAAACTAATATCAATTAATATACCAATGGCACATTATATGCTGGAAAATAAATTGTACCAACACTTTGGCACGGCAGTGCAGCGGTCGAGTTGCTGCCTTACAGCGCCAGAGACCCGGGTTCGATCCTGACTTAGGGGGCTGTCTGTACGGAGTTTGTATGTTCTCCCCGTGACATGTATTTGTTTTCTCAGGGAACTACGATTTCCTCCCACACTCCAAAGACGTACTGCTTTTGTAGGCTAATTGGCTTGGTAAAATTGTAAACTGTCCCTAGTGTGTGTAGGATAGTGTTAGTGTGCGGCAATCGCTGGGCGGCACGAACTATGTGGGCCGAAGGGCCTGTGTCTCTAAAGTAAACTAAACTATGTACAGCTATGTACAATTTTTCTCCTATGTTGCAGTTTGTATTAGTAATCAAATGAACATCCTGGAATAATTCTTGTCAGAGCAGTGAAAGGTTCTCTTTGACATGATGCATTAAAAGGAACATTGACTATTTTCCTCTTATGTCACATCATCCATCTTGATATTAAGTGCTTTTTTGGGTTGTGTGCTTGGTAATCCTCTTTGACAAACATTTGAAATGATGTTGGTCATATGAATCACCAGTGAATGAGAAACAAACAAAGTTGAAGGACGAAGAGAGTAAGGCAATAAAGCAAGCCATTCATTCTGTAAAGAATTGAAATAAAGGATGACATTTTGTTGCAGCTGCCACAGCTGTAGCATTTCTGCTGGGAGACAACAGATCAACAATTAGCCTTCTGCCAGGCTTCCTTCCGAATTCATACTCCAATTTGTTATAATGAATGGATTCAATTAAAATGGAAATGTATTAAAAACGACTGCCTACTGGATTGCCATATACATGAAAATTGTGATGTACAAGCTGTTGAGACAGAATACATGCTGACTTTGAAAAAAATGAATAGAAAGGCTGCTGCAGTATGTTCATAGCAATTTATTTGTAATACATCAGTTCTTACATATATCATAATCTATTTAAGAAATTATGGATGTTTTTACAATGTTTTAATTTATGGTCCGTCAAACCTTCTGAGAAATTGTGATTGTATAAATACAAAAAAAGTATTGATTTGGCACTTGAGGTGCAGAATATTTAGCCAAGAAATTCATCCTCGTACATGGCAAGTTCATCTGGCAAGAGACCCAACCAACTTATTGGACTGAATGGCTTCAAATGAGGATCTTAAAGGAAGTATTCATAGAGATAGTCAACGTGTTGGTCACAATCTACCAAAATTCCCTGAATTCTGGAGAATTTCCAAAGGACTGGAAAACACCACTGTTCAAAAAGGATAGAGTAAGAAAGCAGGAAACCACTGGCCAGTTAGCATTATATCCATCAGTTGGAAAATGCTGCAATCTCTTATTAGGAAGATAAAAGGAAATTTGGAAAAGTAAAAGACAATCAAATAAAGTCAACATGCTTCTAAGAAAGGAAAACCATATTTGGCAAAATTTGTTAGAGTTTATTGTTGTTATAATCAGAAAAGATAAAGAGAAAACGGCAGATGTAGTACAAACTTTCTGGACTTTCAGAAGGCATTCAATAAGAGGTTACTCCTTAAGATAAAAGTAAATAGGTCTGGCCATTATATTTTGGCAAGAATTTTGGACCTAACTGCAAGCAGTGAAATAGGGTCTTTTCATATTGATCATACATAACTTTTGGGGTACCACAAGGTTCAATGCTGGGACTTCACTTAATCTACATTCGTTATTTAGATGAAGGAAATGAGGATACTGTAGCAAATTTGCTGACGATATAAAATTAGGCAGGATAGTAAGCTGTGAGAAATACACAAATAAATATTGAGATGTTAAAGTAAGTGGACAAGAAGTTTGTAGATGAGTAAAATACAAAGTGCTGGAGATGTTGTTTACCTAGATTTTCAGAAAGTCTTTGATAAGGTGCCACATGGGAAGCTGCCAGGGAAGATGAGAGTCCATGATATCAAAGGGCAGATACTAGCATGGATATCAAGTTGGCTGGATGGCAGAAGGCAAAGAGTGGCAATAAAGGGGTCTTTTCTGGTTGGCTGCCACTGACTAACTGAGGTCCGCAGGGTGCAGGATTGCCAAAAAGTTAATCTGTAATGGGCCTGTCCCACTTAGGCGATTTTTCAGGCGACTGCTGGCGACTGTCATGTTGCCGGCAGAACCTGAAAAACCGGCAACTGGAACGGCGACTGTCAGAGTGGAACACACACACACACATCGCTTCCTTCACCAGCCCGTTATGCAGGCGGGGGGCAGGGCAAGTGGGGGGAGCGCTGTCTGAGTGAAATTCACATGGTGCAAAGCCAAGGTGATACATACACACACCGCGATGAACAGGAAGGTTGGCGCTGTAATTAAGACGGTTAAAGCACAGTGTACGGTAAGTCCTTTAAAAGAGGGGGGAGAGGGGGGAGAAGGGAGAGAAGGGGGGAAAAGGAATGGAGACAACTTTTAAGAAGCCAGAGAAACACGGCTGTGAAGCTCGGCGGACATTAACATTACCGGTCGGTTATCCTTGGTTCTGAAAACTACTGCTTACGTTTTTTTCCTCAATGAGTCAATGAAATTCACTGGTCAGCACCAGCTACAACCTATGAGAACCTTCAACCTCCTGGCAACCCACTAGGACCTCATGACCAACTAGGACCTCACTAGGAACCCACCTACGGCATGAGAATTCTTGCTACACTCTCCATGGCGTCTTCATTCTGGTCGCCACTAATTTTTCAATGTGGAAAAATTAGCGGCGACCATAATGAGGCCGCGACCAGTTCCCAGAATGCGAGATCTCCTCACGACCATGAAGGCGAATACCCGGCAACCACCCGCGAACATGTGGCTACCATGTGGCGACCGCAGTGTCTACTGCATTCGCCTAAAAAGTCGCCTAAGTGGGACAGGCCCATAAGTCAAATCCAGTAGTAAAGAAACCGAACGCAATGCTTCGAGAGGGCTTATATACAAAAACAGAGATGTAATGCTGAGGCTCTATAAGGTGCTGGTCATGCCGCATTTGGAATATATTGAACAATTCTGGGCACCATATCTGTGGAAGGATATGCTGGCTCTGGAGAGGATCCAGAGGAGGTTTACAAGAATGATCCCAGGAATGAGTAGGTTAACCTAAGATGAGCGTTTGACAACACTGGCCCTGTACTCGCTGGAGTTTAGAAGAATGAGGAGGCACCTTATTGAAACATACACAATAGTGAAAGGCTTGGATAGAGTGGATGCGGAGAGGATGTTTCCACCAGTGGGAGAGTCTAGGACTAGGGGTCATAGCCTCAGAATTAAACAACGTTCTTTTAGGAAGGAGATGAGGAGGAATTTCTTTCGTCGGAGGGTGATGATTCTGCCGAGGCAAAGTCAGTGGATATATTTAAGGCAGAGATAGATACATTCTTGATTAGTATGGGTGTCAGAGGTTATGGGAGAAGGCAGGAGAATGAGGTTAGGAGGATATAGACCAGCCATGATTGAATTGCCTAATTCTACTCCTATCACTTATGATCTTATGATCTTAAGAACTTAGCAGGTAGGGCAGCATCTGTGGAGGGAATTGAAAGTCACCTATCCATTCCTCTCACATATGCTGCCTGACCGTAGTTACTTTGTGTTTTACTCAATTTCAACATCTGCAGATCCATGGGTCTCAAATTTGCAGATGGAATGGTGAAATTATCCACTTTGGAAGAAAGAATGGAAAAGTAAATTATTATTTAAATGTCGTGGTAATAATAGGATAGATAGTCAGAATCTTTCTTTCCAGGCTAGGGGAGTCCAGAACTAAAGGGCACAGGTTTAATGTGAAAGGGGAGAAATTTAAAGGAAATCTGCATGGTAGGTTTTTCACACAGAATGCTGAATATCTGGAATAAGCAGCTAGAAGAGTTTGTGGAGACAAATACGATTACAATGTATCTGTAATATTACAATTACAATAAAACGCATTTGGACAGGTACTTGGATCGGAAAGGCATAGAGGGATACAGCCTAATGCAGGCAAATGGGATTAGTGTGGATAGGCATCACAGCCAGCACAGACAAGGTGGGTTGAAAGGGCTCACTGGATGTTTCTATAATTCTATGAGTATAAATATAGGAAAATAGTTTTGATGCAACCTTACAGGCCACTTGTGTGCTTGGCATACATATTTAAGGATGGATAGATCTGACTTGGAGGCAGCACAGAAAATGTTCATGAGATTGATTCTTGGGATGAAAGAGATGAATGTTGAGCAGGTTAACCCTCTACTGACCAGAATAGAGAAGGATGAGATGGAATCTCATTGAGACATTAAAGATTCTGAGGGAGGTTGACAGGTAGATGCTGAGAGAATTATTTCCCAGTTAGGGGAATCTAGACCGAGGAGCCATAATTTCAGAATAAAGAATTGCCCATTTAAGACGGAGATAAGGATGGATATCCATTCTTAATTTGTATATGGATGTGAACCTTTGAAGTTCTCTCTCCCAGTGAAAAGTCTTTGGATATATTCGAGGCAGCGGCTGGCAGTCATTTGAACTACAAGGGAGTCAAGGTAAATGGAGAGAAGCTGAGAAAGAGATGTTTTGGCCAAGATTAGTTCTGCCCAGATTTCATTGAAAGGTGGAGTGGGATTGAGGGGCCCGCTGTCCTGTCCTATTCCTGCTGCTGGTTCTTATGTACAGAGTTTGCTTCAACATTCATTTTATAAAGTCAATAGAATGTACTTTGAAGGTAAAATACACCTTGTCAATACTTTGTCACAGTCCTGCTATAATGTGATATTGAGTTGCTAGGAAACCTCACGATAGCAAATTATGTTATAAGAACAATTGTGTCCATGGGAAAAGGATGTTAGGAGCTCAAGAGTTTCTGACTCACAATAACAAGGTTATTTTTCCTGCACGATTTTCAAAAGCAAAGGTCCTTTTAATAGCTGAAGAAGGGTTTCGGCCCGAAACGTTGCCTATTTCCTTCGCTCCATAGATGCTGCTGCACCCGCTGAGTTTCTCCAGCATTTGTGTGTACCTTCCTTTTAATAGCTATAAGTTTATTTTTGTTAAAGCAAGCTAAAAGTACTTGTGTCGGAAAGAACTGCAGATGCTGGTTTAAATCGAAGGCAGACACAAAATGCTGGAGCAACTCAGCGGGACAGGCAGCATCTCTGGAGAGAAGGAATCTTCAGACCCAGCTAAAAATACTAACATGTTGTACTGCTGTAATACTCTATTCTGCAGTCTGGTTATTTTTCTCTTTGCACTGCCTTTAGTACTTGTATATGGCTTGATTGTACTCATGTATAGTACAACTTGGCTGGATAGCAGACAAATCATTTCTTTTGTGTATCTCATGACAGTAATAAGCCAGTGCCAATACCAATGTACACGGTATTTTACATTGTTTAATGGAATATTGTTGCACCAGATTGAATAAAAGTGATTGCTTGTCATTTTCAATCACCATCCACAGTGAAACTAGCAGCCTGTGTACTTCAGAGACAATAATATCTGATTACTGCAAGAAGGTAGCATGGAAACAGTTTTTCTCTAAACTTTTTCTTTCCCCAAGGCAGATTTCTTTCTTCTTATTTCCAAAGTTACTTCTAAGTAGTTTTCTGATTCCCAGTCAGAATCACATTATAACCAATTCGACCTGTGTAATACAAACAGGGTTGCCTAACTCATTGATCGTGTTATGTCCAATTGGTGTTACGGATCAGATGTTTAGAAACATAGAAACATAGAAAATAGGTGCAGGAGGAGGCCATTCGGCCCTTCGAGCCAGCACCGCCATTCATTGTGATCATGGCTGATTGTCCCCAATCAATAACCCGTGCTTGCCTTCTGTGTAGCAGAGCCACTTGCAGTGCAAACACATACTGTATAATACTACCAACCAGGGTTGAATTTATGAATGGGAATCACAGTGCAGTGAAACATAATGATAAATTCAGAAAAACCTTCAGAGATGTTCTGCCAGTTTTCTGGTTGGTTTGAATAGACCACAAACTGTTTCTTCTGTAAAGGGATGAATTCAGTATTTTGTGTTGTGTCCCTCCTTATCAGGTAGGAATGGAACCAAGGTATTAATGCAGACTGACGTTAGAATCATAGAATTCTATAGCACAGAAACAGGCCCTCAGGCCCACCACATCTCTGCCGACTATCATTCCTATCTATACTAATCCCACATACCCGCATTAAAATCATTATACCTCTATTCCCTACTCTATCTGGTGTCTGTGCAGATGCCTCTTAAATGTTACTGTTCCTACCTCCTGCTCCTCCTCTGGCAGCTTAATCCAGATACCAACTCCTCTGTGTGTGAAATATTTATCCCTCAGACCCACTTTAAATCTCATCTTAATCTTACCTTAAGCCTAAATCCTCGAGTTTAAGACACCCTACCATGAGAAACAGACATTGATTATCTACCCCAAATCTCTACCTTTTATGAGTTTGTATACCTTCATCAATTACCTCTCAGCTTCCTTCACTCCAGAAGAAAAGTAAAATTAGGAGGGCCAGCTTCAAAGAGCAATTGTGGATTCCACGGGTGATCCTGGGCTACATAAGTGCCGGGGACTCCACATATGTGCGACATGCTCAAACCTGAAGACTAGTTAGTCCCCCTTATTAAAGAGGCTGCGGGAGCAAGGATGGAATCAGAGATGTGTGAGCTGAACATTTTTCACACACTGCACCTCCACCACCATGGAAGAAAAATTAAGTCAATAAAAATACAGGTGCATAAATCTGAAATAAAAGCAGAAAATGCTGGAAACATTCAACAAGTCAGGCAGCATCAGTAGTAAGTGACCTTCAATACAACTGACATATTTGACCCAAAATATTGACAATGTTTTCTTTCCGCAGATGCTGCCTGTCTTGGTATTTTGGTCATTCTTCTGGATGAGGCAATAAGGTAATTCTTCTGAACGGAAGGTTAATACTTGTATCCCAGAGATATGCCCATGCCAATATAAACAGCATGCAGATAAAATATCTCCAAAAGTGCTTTAATATTAACAAAAGGAAGAAATATGAAAATCACAAAAAAATGCGAAGCCGCTGATTCATATTTCACAATTTCTATCCATTTTGTTATATTTTTTAAAGGAATTGATAGATTAGTAAAAATATTGTGCATAATATTTATTTATGTTTCAATCCTTGCATTTCTTAAGGGGTTTGCGACACATCAGGTGTAAGAATCATTCTCTAGTGGCTCACCAGAGTGGATGCTTATTATTTTAAAGAAAATCAGACAATGCCAGCGGGCACCCAGTCAATGGAGGCTTTCAAAAATGAGGTTGACTGGTTTTCACACATCATAGCTTTATACCCAAGGCAAACAAACCTGCAGCCAGTATGGATTTAACTTTACCAATATTAAAGAGGTGGGTGGGGTGCCTGTACAATAAAGGCAGTTTTGTAGCTTACATACACACACACAAAACATGGCCACATTTATCATCCCAGCCTGCTTCGTGGAATCAAGGAACTCTGTAATGCATCTCTAAAGAATAAGCCGTGAGCTGAAGGAAATGTTGGAAGAGTTGAAATGCCTCTGCTGAAGTTTAACCACGTTTCCTTCACTGACCTCCTGTGGATTAGCTGTCAACAAGTTTTATAAATCCACACATCAGCACCAACCATGGTTAGACCAAGTGTGGATTTGTCCTCATCAGCCTTTGAAATAATAAAATATCAAGATCACTATTGTTCACCAAACTCAAAAATTCAGAATTGTCCCTGTCAAAATACTGTTGCCGTGATTAAGGTCGAACATCCCACATGTGAACATTGAGTCTACACTGACCACAGCCACAGCATCCACCCAATTCCACATTAATCCTGCCCTAACCCATTTATTCACCACACATTCCCATCAACTCCCCCTAGATTCTATCACTCACTCACACACTTTTTTTGAGATGTGGAAGGAAAACAAAGAACCTAGAGGAAATCCAGCGGACACAGAGTGAACGTGTAAACTCCCCACAAGCAGCACCAAAGATCACTGGAGCTGTGAGGTGGCAGATCTATCAGGTGCACCACTATGCTACTCTCGATTCCATGGACCCATGAGTGTTGCTGCTCACCAAGGCAAGTAAGAAGTGTAAAGCCACCAATAGAACTTTATTTATGATAGTCACACGTAACTAACAGCGGTGGTCTTTCAGCAATGTATTGTCTTTCATCTGACTGGTTAACATGCAACAAAAGCTTTTCACATTACCTTGATACATATGACAATAAACAAAATTAAACTAAACTATAGGGCATGGTAAGGATGATATATTTTTTCTATCAGCCACTGCAGTTGTTTGAGCTACCTTCAGCGTGGTTGGTAGCTCTAATTTTCTGCTCTGTTGATAGCTATAGCCTCACTTGCCTTAATGAAGAGCAACACAAATGATTGGACACAAAGTGCAGGAGTAACTCAGCAGGTCAGGCAGCATCTCTGGAGGACATAGATAGGTGACGTTTTGAAATGTCAACCATATTCCCCAGGTATGCTGCCTGACCTGATGAGTTACTCCAGCACTTTGTGTCATTTTTTGTAAACCAGCCTCTGCTTGCAGTACCTTGTTTCAACACAAATGATTGCATAGGCAATGCAAAGTTGGCTCTGAAGTTAATTGTATCTTACTGATTTTAATCATCTGCTGATGCAAAAGATGAAATGTTTCATAATATTTCAACATTTATGGCCTCTCAGAACAATCATCCTACATTAAAGATAGGCACAAAATGCTGGAGTAACTCAGCAGGTCAGGCTGAGACCTGAAACATCACCCATTCCTTCTCTCCAGAGATGCTGCCTGTCGTGCTGAGTTACTCCAGCATTTTGTGTCTGTCTTTGGTGTAAACCAGCATCTGCAGTTCCCTCCTACACATCCTACATTAAAGGATCTATTAACATATGTCAGTCCTCAAACTCAAATGGAAAGCAGTATCAATAGATGAGTCCGAAGAAGGGTTTCGGCCCGAAACGTTGCCTATTTCCTTCGCTCCATAAATGCTGCTGCACCCGCTGAGTTTCTCCAGCATTTTTGTGTACCTTCGATTTTCCAGCATCTGCAGTTCCTTCTTAAACACATCAATAGAACAATATTTAGCAGTAAACATTTCCATGTAAAATTCCTTTGCCATCCGTTCAAATAGGCAGTGTTCAGCAATGGACAAATGAATCACATTACAGCTGTGGTTCGGAGCCACCAGCTCCTCTTGAGTCAGAACAGTTTTCGCTAATGTGCCATTACAGAGACTTAAGGAGAGAAATCCAGCCTGACACTCCAACGCAGTACTAATTGAATGGGAGCAGAAATAGCCTGGTTGTCCTTGCCAACATTTATCCCTCACACATTACCAGAACAAGAGATTATTTGGTCATTATCGCGTTTGCGAAATCTTGCTCATCACGTCTCCTTCAGTGCAACGGTGAGGAGATTTGACATCCAGATCAAGATTCTGCTGGTGAGGCGGAGAATGTGCACTGGGCCATTGCATTACATTTGAAACTGCTACATTCAGGGCACGATGGAGGTTTTAATGTCTTTCTTCGGTTCTGATGAGCACCTTCTCATGTGTGAAATGCTGTAATCCCACTCTTTAAATCTGCTGCTGTGCTTTTGTACTTCATTGGCTGTAAGTTGTTTGGGGGTGACTGAGAAAGTCGCATTATAAATGCACATTTTATTTCAGTAAGTTTCTTTTTAAAATAGGACAGAACAAGCACAACTCAAAAGTTTTTGTCTTCCTTGCGACAATATATCAACATGGTTTTTGGTCTGTTTTCCCTATTAGTTTTACCTGCTCCTAGGGGGATCCATTGCTATAAGCATGAGGCCCAGACTAATATGCAGCCTGTTGTGACCAGAATTGATGTCTGTGCTATGGATAGTTTGCTATCACACCTTTTTCCCAGCAGCAGTTTCTTTTCAACATTTGATGTTCCTTGACCGTGTAACATCCATGCAATTGTTTAATAAAAAAGCTGCAAGTTGAAAGTGTTTGCAAGGGCCACCAGCTGTGTAGAACAATGGCCCATTAAATCCAGCAGAAGAGTCAGTGGGGTGAAAAGCATCGCCTGCTCATATTTCCACTTCCTCACGGAACTCACTGATTACATTTCTGAGCCTTGCATAGAAATTGTATGCGGGCACTTCACTTAACTCATTTTGCTTTCAACATTATTCTGCACACTGCATATCAGTGGATTCAAGGCATGTGAATTTCAATAAATTCACCCATTTCTTCACTCCAGAGATGCTGCCTGCCCCGCTGAGTTATTCCAGCATTTTGGGTCTATCGTCGATGAAAACCAGCATCTGCAGTTGCTCCCTACACAACTTCAGTTTATTTACTTAACTCTGCCTTGTTTGTGCATCTGATTGCCTTAATTTGTTTATTAAGATGGTATTTTTCTTTCCGTTGTAAGAGATTTGTGCCTCCTTAAGAGTTGCACAAATCCTGCCACTCAAGCCATTTTGACAGTAGCAACATGATGAGAGATTTTACAGCGTGTATAGAGACAATCTTTGGCTCTGAAATTTACAGGCTTGCTGTGTACAAAGCACATGGAACAGACCCTATCCAATGGGATGCACAGGCAGCAAAATGTCCCGTTTCAGATTTAAAGAGAGGGATTACAGCATTTCACACATGAAGCCATCAGCAAAACCGAAGAAATACATTAAAGCTTCCATCGTGCACTGAATGTATCTGCATCAAATGTAATGCAGCAGCACGGTGAGCCACGCATCCTTAGCACCACCAGCTGCTTCTCAGTGGGCACGAGCTGCTCATCTGGAAGTCACTGAGCCTTTCATACCAAATCATGAGAGCCTAAATTCACATATGACACACCTCCCACTTTCCAAGGAAACTTTCCTATTCCAGGGACTGTTTGTCAGGAAATCTGGAACTGCTACCTACCCACTGATCCACCTTCAGGAGACAGGATGATCATTTGACCACCAGTTACCCTTGCCATGACTCACTCTGCTCCTACGCATGAGCAAGGAGCCTACTGAAGTCAGGCAACCCAACCCAGGGGCAGGACGGTGGTGCAGCGGTAGAGTTGTTGCCTTACAGCGCCAGAAACCTGGGTTCAATCCTGACTAAGGGTGCTGTCTGTACGGAAATTGTATGTTCACCCCATGACCTGCATGGGATCTCCAGTTTCCTCCCACACTCCAAAGATTTACAGGCTTGTAAGTTAATTGGCTTGGTATAATTGTAAATTATCCCTAATGTGTGCAGATTAGTGTTAGCACTTGTTGGCCTGGACTCGGTGGGCCAAACGACCTGTTTCTGTGTTTTATCTCTAAACTAAACTAAACTAAATTGGTGGAGCCAAATAGGGAATGCTGTTTATTAATGTTTCTCCAGCTATCCACCTATTCATCAGAATCACTCTCATCTCTATGTAATATCTTATCTATCCCGCATAACCACCCTCAAAGGGTTGCTAATCTTCGAGGGAACCTATCCATTACTCTCTTCTGCAGCTTTGCAGAATCAAAATGCAGGGAACACTACACAGCGACAGAGAACTGGAGGAATCTCTCCAGTAACATAGAGATGGGAATGTGCTGGCAATCAGCATGTCTGCCAGACGGAAAGAAATGCCTGACAATGGGATTAAGTACATGCAGCACACAACCATCTTGGCATGATGTCAAAAGCCAACAGTAGAAGTACGATTATATGTGTAACAAGATCTATGATTCCGTCCCGGATACATCCTGTTCCAATGGTCAGTGAGATCATATGGTAGTTCTTGTGCTGCTCATGAGATCATAAGAACTAGGAGCAGAGTGGACCATCTGACTGATACTAACCTCAGTCTCATCCCGGTCACTCCCTGTTCTCCCCTACCCCAGCAGGCAAGAAATACAGAAGTGTGAAAACGCACACCTCCAGATTCAGGAACACATTCCTCCCAGCTGTTAGCAGGCAAGTGAACCATCCTCTCACCAGCTTGAGTGTGGTCCTGACCTCCCATTTACCTCATTATAGACCTTCCAATTATCTTTAACCAGATTTTATTCAGTATTTGTACACTGTGGACAGCTTGATTGTAATCATGTATAGTTTTTTTTTGCTGACTGTATAACACAGAACAAAAATATTTTCACTTGTCACTTTTGTCACTTTTCATGTGGCAATAATAAACTAAACTAAACTACCAAAACGTCTCCACCATTCATCAAGCATAAGCCAGTCTTCTCCGTCTTCCCACACTATCCCCACATCTCTTGATTCCTTAACATTCAGAAATCTATTGATCGGTTTCCTTGAAATCAGAGCTCAAGTTTATTTAAGACCCGTCTGAAGTAGGGTCACGACCCGAAATGTCACCTATTCCTTTTCTTCAGAGATGCTGCCTGACCCGCTGAGTTACTCCAGCTTTTTGTGTCCATCTTCGGTTTAAACCAGCATTTTCAGTTCCTTGCTACACACTCGAGTTTTATTGCCCTCCAAGCAGTAAATTCCAAAATTCACTGTCGCCTGAATGAAGAGTTCTCTTTTCATGAATGACCATGACCTTATATGATGGGGGTATAGTGATAGTGCAGGTGATGCCACCACCTCACAGCGCCAGCACACTGGGTTCAATCCTGACCTCCAGCGCTCCCTTAGTGGAATGTATACATTCAAGCCAAGTCAGCTTGGTTTAACTGTCATATGCACAGGTACAGCGAGGTGCAGGTACAATGAAAAGCCTGCTTGCCAGCAGCATCACAAGTACATGGGCTCAGACAACACAAAAAAACAGATAAATGGATAAAACATAAAAAATCTATTAAAAAATAAATACATTCTGCATGTTCTCCCTGTGACTGTGTGGATTTGTTGGTGGCAGGAGAATGCGGCTGGAGTTCATGGACACATGGAAGAGAATAGGTTACGGAGAGATAAGTGAGGGAATGGTATTGCCCTTCCAGGGAGAGAGTGTAGATTTGATGAGCCAAAGGCTTTGTATGTCATGAGAATTTGGAGACTGTAAACCCCAGGGTCTAGACACCCTCCCTGCATCCACCCTGTTGATCCCTCTTCCTAATTCCACATGTACTGCCACGTGTCCTTGGTGCATTTTCCACATACAAGTAAATATATACTCCTTTTAACAGCAGCCATATTCCTTTATTTGACTCTGAGCTAATCTGCGTGGAAAATGCAGGCAGTCCCTGGGTTAATAACCGTAAACCAATTTTTCTGTAACAAAGTTATCACAAAATCATGGTAAAATCCCATTGCCGGCAATAGTTGAACCTCTCTTCCCTAATATACTACTGTGTTTTTTCTCAGTACTAGATAATGCTGGCTACTATATCATATCATATCAGAACTGGCTACTATATCATATCGATATTATGGAAATACCCCCATAAATGCTAAGTAAGGGTAACATTGCAAGATGGGAGAATTTGCATAAATTTTGATTTCTGTACATCTATTTATCCATAAATATTCTGCGAGTGTGACCACTTGTAAAAGAAATCATCAAAGAATTGCATTTGCTCTTCTATCTAACATCATTCATTCATCATTGTTGAAAACATTAGTGATGCAGTGGTGTGGCACCACACATCTCTGTCCTCCAGTTCCGGCGGACATCCGCCGCTGGAAGTATAGGGTTTTGGTGTGTGTGCTTTGTCATCATTCCTCACAATGATCGCAAATACAGTGATCGCAAATTCTACTGAAGTGTGGATGGCCGTTGGCTCGCTAGAAGCTCATCCGCCCTTTGACAGGTCTTGTTTTTGGTCCTGCTGGGGGTCCACAGCCCCCTCCTCACTTGGAAAACCAGGTGGGGGAGACGGTTTAGTCGCCGATTATCTGACCATGGAGCAGATAGCACGGGATTACATGGTACCTGTGGCGGGGGGAATTCCCCCCGACTTGCCCTAACATGTCATTAAGGATTCCCAGCTTATAACTGTAAAGTTTGGTTAACAATCATATTCCTCATTCTACGGGCTTTAAAAAACGTGGAAAGATTAGGTATTATTCTTTCAATTACCTGCATGTTCTGGTTAATTCCAGCTAATTTTTTTTAATATATTTTTTGAAAATATTTTTTATTGGAGATAAGTCCATAACCTATTAACATCATTACAGTCTTACATTTTTAAATTGATAATATTATCAATTATTATTACATTGTCTCCAATACCTATTACCTTTTTATTTATTTTTTTATTTTAAACTAGATAGAACTAAAAAGATAGATGAAGTAAAGAAAGAAAAGAAAGAGAAGAAAAAGAGAGAAAAAAGAAAAGTTGTAATTTAAATTTTTTTAACAAAAAACAAGAAACACAAAACAAAAAAACAAAACGAAAGAGAAAGATAGTTAAAGAAGAGTGGAAAAATTTATTAGAATAAAAAACTTCATTCGAGATATATTCGTACATTTCAGAATATAGCATTTCATCCATTTTTTAGCCCGAGCATTAGTCAGGTTCCCGTGCTGAACCATTCTGACCCTTTAAATAATCAATAAAGGGAGACCATGTTCCAACGAATACTTCCTGTTTATCCAACAGGGAAAATCTGATTCTTTCCACGTTTAAGGTCTCCGTCATTTCTATAATCCACATTTTGATTGTGGGGGCCGTAGGGCCTTTCCAAAATTTTAGAATTAATTTTTTTCCTGTTATTATACTATAATCAATAAAGTTTCTTTGTGTTGTTGTAAATGTTTGATTTAATTCTGATGTTCCGAGTATTATAAATTTTGAATCCGGGTCCACTTGTGTGCTGGTCACTTTAGATATTATACTAAAAATATTTACCCAGAATTTTTTAATTTTTGTACAGTTTGCAAACATATGAGATAAGGTAGCTTCTAAATGTTGGCATTTATCACATATAGGTGAGATATGTTGAAAGATTTTATGTAATTTTGTTTTTGAATAATGTAATCTATGTATTACTTTAAATTGTATTAAAGAATGTCTGGCATTTAATGAACATTGATGTATCTGTTGTAAACTTTCTTCCCAAGTATCTTTCGTTATTATTTCATTTAATTCTTTTTCCCATGTTTGTCTGTGTAAGTCCGTCGATGGAATGTCACTGTCTAGTAAGATATTATATATATAAGATATTAATTTTTCTGTATTAGGATGTTTATTCCAACATTCGTCAAGAATTTCTGAATTTCTAATTCGAAAGTTTTGAGTATTCGATTTTACATAATCTCTGAGTTGAAGATATCTGAAATAATCATTTCCTCGAAGTCCGTAAGTCTGTTGCAACTCCTGAAATGTCAGAAAAGTGCCTTCCTTATAAAGTTGTCCCATATTTTTAATTCCATAATTCTTCCATTGTGTAAAACCCCTGTCCAACCATGAGGGTTTAAACAAAGGGTTATTCACAATCGGGAGAAATAGTGATAAATTATCTAATTTTAATGTCTTTTTTAATTGTTTCCAAATTCGTATGGTACTAAATATTATAGGGTTTTCCCTATAAATGTTTTTGTTTAATTTAGATGTAGCAAATAATATCGACCCGATATCAAAAGGCAAACAGTCTTCCTTTTCCATTTTTAACCAATCTGGTTGTTGTTCTATTTCTTCCAACCAGAAATTCATATTTTTAATATTAACTGCCCAAAAATAAAACAGAAAGTTGGGTAAAACCAAACCTCCATTTATTTTTGATTTACACAAATGTCTTTTGTTTATCCTATGGTTCTTATAATCCCAGATAAAATCATTAACAATAGAGTCCAATTTTTTAAAATAGTTTTTTGACAAATATATCGGAATTGTCTGAAAAAGGTATAATATTTGCGGTAAAAAAATCATTTTTATGGCATTAATTTTGCCAATCATTGAAATAGGGAGTGTTTTCCAGTATTGAATATTCTTATGTAGTTTATTCAGTAGTGGGGGAAAGTTTGCTTTAAATAATGATGTGTATATCTTAGTTACATAGATACCTAGGTATTTAAATTTTTCGTTTACTATTTTAAATGGAAATTGCTAATTTTAAAGACAACATTTCATTCTTATTTTTCAGCGCCCTTCGGTAATGTTTCCAAGTTCTGATCAGTCTGAAGAACGGTCTCGACCCGAAACATCACCCATTCCTTCTCTCTGGAGATGCTGCCTGTCCCGCTGATTTGCTCCAGCATTTTGTGTCTAACTTTCAAAGTTCTACTTTTGGTTGCAAGTAGTTGAACAGGCTGCCAACTTAGAATTGCTAATCCTGTGCAAATACAGTTTTATTTGAATGCTCAAAGTCGAGCAAGAGGCAAAAGCACCATAATTACTGTAATAGCAGTGGGAAAGAAAGGTAATTGGATAATGGATTTCCAGTCCATTTAGAGAAGAGGTGACGGTGATAAAATACAATAAAGGCTCACTTAACCAAGTCATTTTAGCCCATCAGCAGTCTAGTGTGATTTCAGTCAACGTCAGATATGTCTAGTAAATTTCAGGTCAGGTTACCAACGATTTGTCTTGGAACAAATACATTGAAGCAATAACCAAGAAGGCACTCGAACGCCTCTATTTCCTTTGGAGATTGTGGAAATTTAACACGTCTCCAATGGCTCTTACAAACGGCTGCAGATGCAGCATGGAAAGCATATTGTCTGGTTGCATCGCAATTGTGTAGCGTTGTTACAAATCCTACCATCAGCGGCGCTCCAGATCTGCCACTGCCTGTGCGTGCGATTCCGGAGGCTGTGGTGGGGGAGGGGGGGGGGGGATTAAAATTCAGGTTTGTATTGGTGGTCGGAGAGGTGTTTGCTCTGACTTACAAGTTGATACAGAAAATTTGTTCTGCGCTTCCGATTCCGTTTAAAAAAAAAGTTGCTGGGTGATTGCATCGCTGGATTGAAGTTAAACGCGACTTCTAACGCCTTCAAAATCACAGATCAAAATCAACATCAAGTACTTCCACATCAGGACAAAACAAAATTTATATTGTTTATTCAACATCTTATCTTGCTTTTTGGTGTGGTTTCATTTTAATCTGATGATTCAAAATATTGTAGCGGCACCAAACGTGGTGAATAAAGGTGAGACGTCAGGCCGGTTCAAACAGTCGTTTATTCAGTGGTGACACATTAGGTTGGTGCACTAACTATATTAACGTTGTTGCTGTAGCTGAGCGAGGTTGTTCTCGAGGTACCGAGGGGTGCGAGGAGACCGATGCAGAAGCCGCCGGACGGAAGACACACAGTCGCATCTCCTTGACCAGCTAAGGGAGATTGTCCTGTGAATTACGGCCCCCAGCAATGGCTGGGAGACGTCGGCAACAATGAGGGAAAAAAACGAAATAAAATAAACAAAGCCATTTCTGAACCGGTCGTGGAGATGGAGTGAACACAAAAGGAAGAGTAACAACACAAATTACAGTGCAATCAGTGTCCAAAGTTCAAATTGTCCAGTGTTCATAGTGCAGGATAGGAAAGCTGTGCCGTGTTGCAGTGACAGCCTCCGACCTGAATGAGGTGCTGTTGCCGGTGGTCAGGCTGCAGGGACTGCATCCGGCTGGAAGCTGGTGCTGTGGACGGCGATGAGGCTGCAGTGACGGCATGCGGCCGGAACGTGGCACTGTGGATGACGGTGAGGCTGCAGTGACGGCAGCCGCTCTGACGGTGGCGCTGTTGCCGGTGGTCAGGCTGCAGGGACGGCATCCGGCCGGAAGGTGGCGCTGCGGACGGTAAGTTCGTAAGTTCTAGTTTCTCTTCTGGCCGGCCGTGGTGGCCATGTTTGTAGTCGTGCGGCCGCTTGTTTCAGGAGGCTGTGGTGGCCATTTTGCTGGCCGGCTGAAGCGGCGTTCACCAGCGATTGAAGACCCCGCTGCTGGGCCGGACAGGCAGCCAGCACCCAGGGATCTTCGGAGTCCGCGCCGGTGAGAAGAAGGGCGTCTCCAGCAGTCGCCCCAGGTAAGCCCGCCCTATCGGGTGACTAGGCCCTGGGCAGCGGCCAGGTGCGGTGCAGGGTATGGAGCCGTGGCCGCAGTGAGGCCAGGTGCGGTGCAGGTGAGGTGAGGCCGGGGCAGGGCCTGGAGCAGTGAAGCCCGGTGCAGTGCAGGGTCAGGAGACGTGTTCGCGGTGTCAGGCCGGGGCCAGGTCCGTTATCGGGAGCGGCAGAGCGGCAGGTACTCTCTCTCCGCTCCAGGGGCCGTCGGCGTTGGCCTTGCTGTGGACAGGAGGCTGCTACGCTCACAGCTCCTGCAGCAGCTGGTGGGGCAGCGGCGGCTGGTAAAACCTATCCGCTCTGGTAGTCGGCCCCGGCAGGTCATGAGGGGGTGCTCGGCGGCCATCACACAAGGCGGCCTGCCCCGTTGCTGGGAGTGGGAGAGCGGCGGCAGCTGCGGCAGCCGCGGCTTCTATGCTCCGATGAGCAGCAGCTGGTGGGGAAGCGGCGGCATCCCAGATGTAGCAGCATACCTCACTGCAGGGCCGGGTTGGCGGCAGCGTAGTTCTGCAGGGCTGGGCAGCCGGCTGCAGACATCAGGTCTCCCGAGGCTGCGAGCTTCAGGAGAAATCCAAATTTCAAATTGGACAGTCGGGGGTCACCAATGTAGCGGCACCAAATGTGGTGAATATAGGTGAGACGTCAGGCCAGTTCAAACAGTCGTTTATTCAGTGGTGACACATTAGGTTGGTGCACTAACTATATTAACGTTGTTGCTGTAGCTGAGCGAGGTTGTTCTCGAGGGCTCAGCTACCGGTTGACTCCTTAAGGTCTCGAGATGAGATGACCTTAAGTACCAGGACACTCCCTCTAGCCCATGACATCACGTGCCCGCCCTCGTACCTCCTGACGAGGGTTCGAGCATAAGTGGCCCGTGTATAGGCTGACGCCACAATATGTTATTTAGGCCTGTCTTGCCTGCCGATATCGCAGGGCTTAAATCATGGCAGTGGCCACATTCCGATCTATCACAATCCACTCTCAAGATAGCCAAATTCATTACTTTTTTGCACAATCATGTCATAAGAACATCTAACTCGTCTGTATTTTGTGTTATTGTCTATTTAAACAAATTGGCTATTTAAAATTTTATTTTTAGCCTTTTCTGAAGAATGGGATAGATGTTTAGATTTAGTAATTTAATTTAGATGAATTTAATTGATTTGATGACTGATGAATATGTTTTTTTGTTGGGTATTTATTATTTGTTTTAATGTTACAATAATATTAAAGTTCTGATCTTGAGAATATCACATTTTTGAATTTTCAAGGCAGTCTGGGTGTTTATTATTATTTCTGTCAATTTTGTAATTATCTACAATTAGTTAACTGACTAATTATATGCTTTAATTTCAGGTCATCCAAGTAAGATGTATCATATTTGTTTCACAATGCTTCAATCTATAATAACTGACAATTTCATTCAGTTCTATTATTTTTAAAGAAAGTTATGGGCTTTTATGTCAATTGACTGTCCTCAATCACAGCTTTTGTGTTAAATTAATGGAAAAGCAATAGGGAACAAGATGCTAATTTCCGAGTATGAAAATGACCATAACTTTTTTAATACTGAAGATATGAAAGTGAATTAGGTATCAAATTAAAGGTCTTTTTATGCTTTACCTGATGGGATAAATTACAGGCTTGATTTTTAAAATCTAAAATTTTTTGTAACATTCCTAAATTGTGTTTGTGAACAGCTGTGACCAAGACCGCAAGAAATTGCAAAGAGTTGTGTATGCAGTCCAGTCTATCACACAGAGCAGATTCCGCACCCTTGACTCCGTCTGCACTGCATGCTGCCACAAAAACCCAGTATAATCAATGTCATGTCCCATGCCGGCCATTCCTTCTTCTTCCCGCATCCATGGGGCAGTAGATACAGAAGCTTGAAGGCTTCACAAAGATACCAATAAATGAATCACTACAGTTTTAATGTCTGTAGTTATCTACTCAGCTTTAACATTTTGAGTGTAGACAAGTAACTTTGCAGAATTACATATTCACAATTGGAGCGCACAGTAAGTGCGGAGACACCTCTGAATATTAAAACACGTTTGCTGGGACAAAATAATTCATACAGATCGTTTGAAAGCTTCTGAGGGCAAAAATGTATCTTGTGAGGGTTTACCCTCTCAAGTACACAAATACCCCAAGTTTTGATGGACAGACATTTATGCCTATCACCATGTTTGATACACGGTGACAAAATAATTCTGGTCTGGAAACTTCCCCTATCCCCATCATAATGGTGTAAAATAACTTAAACTGATAATAGGAGCTTAGGGGTAACTTTTTCACACAAAGGATGGTGGGTGTATGGATCGAGCTACCAGAGGTAGTTGAGGCAGGTATTATCACAATGTTTAAGAAACACTTAGACAGGTACATGGATAGGACAGGTTTAGAGGGATAAGGGCCAAACGCAGGAAGGTGGGATTAGCATAGATGGAACATATTAGTCGGTGTGGGCAAGTTGGGCCGAAGGGAGCTGTTTCCATGCTGTATGATCCTATGACTCCCGGACTCTATGAAGATTTCTGGTTTGACATTGGCCAATTCACATATCCCATTATCTTACATTCGGCAGATGTTGATGAAAACGAGCCATGATCATGTGAGTCGACAGCCTGTCTGTTCAAAAAGTTGTCCTTCTGATTTCAATCTGATTACTGCATTCAATGTACATTTGAACAGATATTCTGAAGACTGGTTCTTGTTTTGAATTAATGGTTGATTTATCATTTTATTTAATGCCTGAATAATTCCTAGCATGTGTGACAAATAAATTTAGAGTCATGTAAACACAGTGATTGGACATAAAAAGAGAATCTGAACTAAAAGCTGCAACAGCTGAAACCTAGGAACCTTGCAAAGGACTGTGTTTAGAATCAGTATAGGCAAATAATTAAATCCAAGAGGTGCTGACAACCCAGGAAACAGCTGAGGTATTGAGTAAGGTTCAGTCAAAGAATTAAAGCTGGAGCAGAATTGAATGATCGGAAATCTATAGTTGTTACATATACCTTTTAGCTAACAGTATTGGAAGACTGTTAGCTAGGGTATTGGAAGACGCTCACTCTTTTGTTTGACGAACGCTATGGAATCTTTTACATATAAGCGGGGTGAAAGAACCATAGATTAACATCTCATCCAATAATGCATAAGAACATAAGAAATAGGAGCACACTTGGCCATTCACATCTGCTCTGCCATTCAACAAGATCACTGATGATTCAGTATCTTACCAATTTCTTGTTCTATCCACACCATCCCTTGAATCCTCCAATTCCAAATATCCATCCACTTCAGCTTTGAATGCAGTCAATGCTGACATTGGAGTTGGAGAAGTTAAAAAGGGGAACGTAATTGAGGTATATAGACTCATGAGAGATACAGAAAGGTGAGACTGCAGGAAACGTTTCACCTTATCAGAGGTGAGTAAAATTGAGGACATTGATTTAAGGTAACAGGCAAGAGAATTAGAGGGGATCTGAGGGAAATAAACAGAAGGGCCTGTTTCCACACTGTAAGACTCAATGACTCTGTGACTATATTATCTCTATGATTTTAATTCGGAGTCACGTGAGTGACCACGTGAAGAAGAGCCCGTCCAGCCGCACACGCGTCATATCGTCAGACGCATAGCGTAGTGCCGATGTGTTTGGAGTGAGCAGAGCTCCTCCAAACCAGTAAGTAAAAAGCCTGAAGGTAAGTCTTTACTTACGTTTTTCAGGTCGATTTCTTCAGAGGACTTGTAGTTTGGGAAAACACAAGTCAGAATGAAGAAAGGATTTAGAGGTGTACCGCAGGTAATGCAAGAGACCGCAGGTCTGCGAGTAGCGGGCGCCCTTTTTAATTTTTAAAAAACGGTTAAAAATATTTACTGTTGTAGCGCTATTAGAGCGCATGAGAAATAGGCAGGGTGGCCAGTAGACTGAAAGTCAGACCGGAGGATCCCGATTCAGGCAGATAGTTAGTTATATTTAGAACCGTGTTGCGAGGCAGCGCAGGGAATGCCTGGGGAATGTCCAGGCTTAGCGTTGGCCTATAGGAGAGCCAGCGTATGAAGTGCCTGGGGAAGGTCCGGCTTAGCGTTGTCTCTACAGGAGCCAACGCAGTGAGTACCTGGTGGAGGTCCAGGTTTAGCGTTGGTCTATAGGACCAGCGCATGGAGTGCTTTAAAAGGTCCGGCTCAGCGTTGGCCTAAGGAAGAGCCAGCGCAGGGAGTACTTGGGAAAGTCCAGTTCAGCACTGACCTACAGGTGAGCCAGTGTGAGCAATGCCTGGTTAAAGGCATTTTTTATGGGTTGGTCAACAGGAGAGCCAGCGCCAACTATGTCTGGAGAGAACAGTTTAGCGTTGGCCTACAGGTGAGCCAGCGCCAGCAGCACCTGAAAGAGGGCTGCCTATGCATGGGCCTACAGGAGAGCCCGCACGGCGAGCACCTGGAAAAAGGGTAGGCCTATGGGAGAGCCAGTGCTAGAAACACCTGAAACAGGATGTCAATTCGCCCCTCCATGAGGAGGATTATTTCATACAAAGATTGAGTAAACGAATCATATGAGGACTCGAGCCCAATAACAGAGCCCAAAGGACCAGAATTGGCACAATATATCAAAGTTGTGGTTCCAAAAATATCAGGAGAACCCTTGGGAGATAAATTAACTATGTCAGTAAAATACTTACTCTCCCAGCAGCTCCAAGGTTCTAACCATGTATGAGCTGTCTACAAATATGAAACCCGCAGTATTGAGCATTATAAGCAGTCTCAGCGGGGGAGAAGGTGTTGAAATTACTGGTCAGGCATTACGGCTTTTTGACCAAAGGTTGGATGGAGAGCATGTGTATATATCACAACAAGGTTGAATTAGCACTCATGTGTAGTGCGCACTTTGAAATAAACTGTATTTATAAAAGTGCTATAAGACCTGTTAGATACCCTAAATTTGTGGGCTCTGTACACCATCTAATATTTAAATTGCCTAATAAGCTGTTTTAGGAAGAATCTAGCCAAAAAAGGAATGATCCTGTGTGATTGGTAGATCAAATTAAAGGCAGTTTTTCCTACCAATATGTGGTGACTGGGGATAGTGAAGGATCAAATTGGTCTTTCCCATATGTGCATTGTAGGCGCACTCCTCCTGAGGTATGTGGAGGCTACAATATTCCACTAAGATCAGGGGATAACAATTGCCATAGGCAAACCCTGAGGTAGGAGGTCTGGTTCTGTAAGAAACATATTAAATGTTTTACACTTACTAGTTGGGAAAGATTACAATTCTTGCTAAAAGAATAACAATTTGATATTTTATACTGTACAGTATTGTGGGGTTTAGAATTTAATTCTACCCATATTTGGTTTCTCCAACTAAGGTATTTGAAACCGGACACATTTTCTCAAAATAAGAGAATATGTAGATTCAGACAAAACAGGAAATATTGTAAAAAAAAAAGGATGATTAAGAAGTCAGTTCAACATTACCATCAATTAATGCCAAGTAATTTATGAGAACAAATAAGGATGATGGGTGTAGAATTATTCTAGATCTGACAAGTTTTAATCCTTTTTTGTACAGTATAATAAACAGTTTGGAACATTTGTCAATGGTATGCAGCCAATTTCAAGAAAATGCATTTTACTGTGTGACTGTATATGGTAAATAATAATAGATATTTTAATTTTAGCTGGATGAGTCAATTATGGCAATTTAAAGCATTGTATTAAGGTTTAGTCTCAGCCCTGAGACTATTTGCCACGTTGTTGATCTAATCTTAGTATTATTAAGAACTCAGGGCCTTTTGGTAATGGCCTATTTTGATATATTCTGATTGTAGGAAACATTGGGGCTACAACAGAACCATGAGTGTTAAGAATCAAGCTCAATTTGGAGATTTATTAACCATCCAGATAAATCTAAACAATTACCAAACACAGTTATTAATTATTTGGGTTCCATTATTAAATAAGAACACATGTTTGTGATTCCACCCAAGGATTAAGGCTGCATTTAATTGGAAGTTGTATAAAGTTCATTCTAGAGCACCAACACTCAATTAGGCATTTAATTGGAAGTTGTATTAAGCTCATTGCAGAGCATCAATCCTCAATTAGGCAGGAAGCAAGCCTGCTTTGCAAACTATTACTTATTTTCAGCTGTAGAATATAGACTGCTGAATTATCAGCATTTACAGTAAGCATGGATAGAGGAATGGAGAATACAATTTTGGACAATTTTGCCAGGCCATGTATTTGCCAGTTGCAGTTATTATTGGAATATTATAATGAATCATGAGTATCTCAAATGCCTCCAGAAAGATTCTGGTTGAACACCTTCCATTATGCTACGCACTAATTGTAACTAGGTTGGGGTCATACTTATAAGTATTTCCAGCTGTGGAGGTACATGGAATGTGGAGAAAGTACCTTTGATCCAATAACAAGGGATCATTAATGAGAGTTTTAGGAACATTTTATGGCCTAAAGCTTATTGCTCTAATATGCAAAGTTTGCATGTTTAGGTATAGATTGACAACACTACGGAATAGAATGTATGTATCATTCGAGTGGTATGAGTCAGAATCTTGTAAAGACTGGCTAACGTGATCTGGACCTGGTGTTTACCAGAAATATTTGGTTGGCAATCTATCTACGAGGTAGATTCAATATAGTTGCAGACTCAAGGTCATGTAATTCAATGATAATACAGAATGGATGTTGGATCGTGACAAATTTAATAATATTGTTGCATGATTGATGACTTGTTTGCAATCCAGACGTAACCACCAATTACCTAAATATGTGTCATGGAACCTGATCCTGGGGCAGTAGCGGTGGATGTTTCTCGCTGCATTGGGATAGAATGTTTGTATACATCTTCTCCATTTATCTCATTTAGTCAGTATATACAGAAGATCAAACAGGACTCCGCGTCGGGAGTATTGGTGGTACCAGATTGGATCTACAAAACCATGGTACCCTCAGGTGTTAAAAATGATCACAAAGCCTCTTATGATTTCCCAAACAGAATTAATCTGTTTGTGCACCCTATAACTGATGATTCAC
The DNA here is from genome assembly GCA_038087875.1 of Malacoraja senta. Classification (NCBI taxonomy): domain Eukaryota; kingdom Metazoa; phylum Chordata; class Chondrichthyes; order Rajiformes; family Rajidae; genus Malacoraja; species Malacoraja senta. The sequence goes on from CM075978.1 coordinate 23,424,971, forward strand.
ATCCTTTACATAATCGTATTGGTTTGTTGATTTGCAGATTCTATGGAGTGCTATATATCGGAAGAGGACTATCAAATTGTACTGTGGATATTATTGCAACCTGGAGGGATATTACCCAGAAGTAGTACATTTCTTACATTAGGAAATGGGATATGTTTTACTTAAAGCAGAATATTACATATCACACTATAGACATCTCAGTAGTGTTGGAGTTTCTGTAAACTCTTTATTTTATTAGCAGTTAAGCTACAGTGCTAGGAATACTGCAAGGAGTGCCTTTACTGCATATCTATGGAGAAATCAGAATAAAATCTTGTAGGGTTACACCCTTTGGTCTGCAGATTTATGAAAGGAATTTTCAATTCTTAGCCTCCTAGACACAGGTATACAAAAATCTGGAATGTAAGTTGTGTTATGTTTTTTCGTTAATGGACTCCTATTACAGTGCTGTCCTTGGCTTAAATTACCATTAAGGTAGTCAAGCTCAGGGCACTGGTTCAGCACAGAGAGTGCAAACATTGCAGAAACTATGAATAGACATGATGAAAAGAGCAACAGATACTATTGTGTGCTATGTCTATGATTTGCTTAGAGTAGACTTGGAATCACAGGATGTAAGTTGGGGTTTTCAGCATATCCTACGGATCCACGTCTATGTGTGGTATCACATTTACAATGTTAGATTGAAGCCACTAGAACCTTAAAGAGGTGCAGTATCAGTATTTTATTAGCCATAAATAGCTGCATAAGAAAGTGTCGGTTCAGACTATTTAAAAATGGCTGAAGCAGGTGTTGCTTGATGCAGGTATTGATACTGACAAATTTAAATCTCATTTCACCAGGGCACCATTAATATTCACGGCCAAGGAATTGGATGTTCCAATAGAACATATCCTCGCGGCCGCAGGCATAAGTGAAAGAATTTCACAAGTATTACCATAAGGAGATTATAATACCTGTGGTTATTTGGTGGTGCTATTTTGGATTTAGTATTAAATATTCCTCTTGTGATAAAGGGGTTACTATTATGGTGATAAATTAACCATTAACTGGTTGCATCCATGTTGTGGTTATGCATTGTTGATTGCTTTACTTATTTAGAGTCAATCAATGCAGTGAGACGCCTGGATTTGAATCTACGGCGTGAAATCACAGAGCTTTGGAATCTTCACGTAGTCACTCACGTGACTCCGAAGTAAAATAGTAAGATTAAATGAGAACTTACCAGTTTGAAGTTTGATCTTTATTTTATGAGGAGTTACGATGAGGGAGTACGTGCCCTCTGCTCCCACCCTCATAAAAGATCGAGCTGGTAGTTCTAGTCTTTATGTATCTTACTATCATACTTCAGTAATTCTTGTCTGTGATTTCACTCCGCTGCCTTGAAGATTGATGCGTGTGCGGCTGGACGGGCTCTTCTTCACGTAATCCCTCATCGTAACTCCTCATAAAATAAAGATCAAACTTCAAACTGGTAAGTTCTCGTTTAATCTTACTATTAACAGGCATTTCAACTGATGCTCAAATAGGCAAGGCACAGAAGAATATGTACCAAATGCAGGCAAATGGGATTAGAGCAGATAGGCAAAATGGTTGCTCTGGATTTGGTGGCCCGAAGGACACATTTCTGTGCTCTATTACTTTATAACTCTAAAATAAACAGTGAACATTTAAGTAATGCATTCTATCCACGCATACTGACCATAGATTCAAAGTGGCATAAAAAATAAAGGACCTGTGAGCTTCAAATGCACGTGACTGCGTTAAAAATTCAGATGTAGAAGTCACTGCATCTTACAGAATTTTTAATTCACTAAGTTTAATTTCTGAAGCTATTTGGCAGGTGAGTGAACACAATGCGATTACTCCTACTACATAACATTAATTGAAAAGCGGTTGAAGGATATCAAGACAAACAAACTCCATTACACCTATGCTCTGCCTCTAGGCCCCTCGATGTACAGTACTTATTGATGTATGCTTTGAACAGGATTCATGGGTTAATTTACCAAATAAAGTCAATATCTTAGATTACATCTTACACATTATTGTAGAAGCCTTGAGGGCCTAGAGTGCACTGAGAGTGTAAATAATGTACCCTGCTCACTGGTGAAACCTTGATAGACTGCATTCTTTACAGAATTCTTAACATGCTTCCTTACGCTTATAATTGATTCTCAACACATCCATCAAACTACAGGGGTTGTTGCCCTGGCTCGACATTCTAACTTTCCTTTGGCCCTGTGAATAAGTCATTCACGATAATGTATTATTTTAAGGATATTAACACCCACTCCTGAATTCTTCCAAGCAAATTGATAAAATTTTCATCAGCAAGAAAACTGAAAACATCAAAGTTACATGCTGGCATGTACCACACCTACTTCTCAGGCCCAGAACTTCCAAGGTTCCAAGTAGAAATAATATAATATAAAACATATGATGGACATTTAGAAACATAGAAAAATTTGGCCCTATCTATCTACTCCACCATTCCGTAAAAGGATAAATGACCCTTTACTTCCGTATCCTTTGATTCCATATTGTAGAATCTTTCAATCCCTGCATTGAATATACTCAGTGCCTGAACCTCCACATTCCTCTTAGGTAGATAATTGCAAAGATATGTCACCCTCTGGGTGGAGGAATATCTTCTCATATCATTCCTCAATGGCCAACTCCTTTCTGTGAAACTGTGACTACCAGTTCTAGACAACCTATGCCATCAGGGAAGAAAAAGACAGATGGTATCTGGGAACATCTCTACCTGAAGGAGCCTCTTCAAGTCACAACTCTAAGGGGTGCATGGAAAAATTGGAAGACAAAAAGGCCAACAAGCTCCTTTAGCCTGCTCTGCCATTTAATGTAATAATGCCCGATCCCTTATAGAAACATAGAAACATAGAAAATAGGTGCAGGAGTAGGCCATTCGGCCCTTTGAGCCTGCACCGCCATTCAATATGATCATGGCTGATCATCCAACTCAGTATCCCGTACATGCCTTCTCTCCATACCCCCTGATCCCTTTAGCCACAAGGGTCACATCTAACTCCCTCTTAAATATATCCAATGAACTGGCCTCAACTACCTTCTGTGGCAGAGAATTCCACAGATTCACCACTCTCTGTGTAAAAAATGTTTTTCTCATCTCGGTCCTAAAAGACTTCCCCCTTATCCTTAAACTGTGACGCCTTGTTCTGGACTTCCCCAACATCGGGAACAATCTTCCTGCATCTAGCCTGTCCAACCCCTTAAGAATTTTGTAAGTTTCTATAAGATCCCCCTTCAATCTTCTAAATTCTAGCGATTACAAGCCGAGTCTATCCATTCTTTCTTCATATGAAAGTCCTGACATCCCAGGAATCAGTCTGGTGAACCTTCTCTGTACTCCCTCTATGGCAAGAATGTATTTCCTCAGATTAGGAGACCAAAACTGTACACAATACTCCAGGTGTGGTCTCACCAAGGCCCTGTACAACTGCAGTAGAACCTCCCTGCTCCTATACTCAAATCCTATTGCTGAGATAATGGAATGAGATAAATCCTTTATCTCATTCCATCTTCTTGCTCTCTCCTATCCTCTTGATGTCGGAGTCAAGAAATCTGTCATCTTCTTAAATACATTCAGTGATTTGGCCTTCACAGTCTTCTTTCACTTACTTGGCCTTATCTCAGTCTTACTCCATATCCTGAGACTGTGGCCCCTGGTTCTAGATCCAGCCTAGATTCTCTCCCCATATGGCAGTCTTGAAAACCCTTGAAACAATTTGGCAAACATTTGTAGCAAAGGGAATTAAGTAAATGCTTGTAAGTGAGACTATTTTAAAGGTACTTCAGCAGAACAAAGTAGGAGAGGAGAATAATGCAGGAAAACCACCAGATCTGAACATTCTGAGTAATATACCTAAATGATTAGAGGCAGGAAAAAGGACCGGTAAGTAAACATTACATTAACACATGGTATGGTTGGTCTCATTCTCCTCTGGTCAGTGGTCTCCTCAGAAGAAGCACTTGCATTTACAGGGTCTCTTGGATCATTGGGATCTCAACTGGGACAGAAGTGATCTGTACAAAGGAAGTAGGAGAGAGGATATCCCGAGTGGGAGATTTAAGGTAGGTTGGAAGTGGGGGGGGCAGGGTGTGTGGTAGGGTGAGGAGGGTCCCAAAACAGAAATAACGCAGATGCGGTTGGGGGCAAACACTATAATCAAAGAGAGTAAATTTAGGAGTCAAAACAGCCTGGAGCATGGCAAACAGAGAGGATAGACCGTCGATTTAAACAACATTTATTTCAATGCAAGATAGACACTAAGAGCTGGAGTGACTCAGCGGGAAAGGCAGCATCTTTGGAGAGAAGGAATGGGTGATGTTTCGGGTCGAGACCCTTCTTCAGTGCAAGAGGCTTCACAGGTTAGGTGGACAAACTCAAGGCATGGATTGCTTCAGGGGACTGGGATATTGTAGCTATAACAGAAACATGACTTAGAGAAGGCTAGGCTTGGCAGTTCCATTTTCCAGGGAACGGATGATACAGGTGTGATAGAGGTACAGATAAGAGAAGGGGAAGGTTACCTTTTTAAAAAGGAAGGACTTAACCACAATGCCAAGAGAGGATATTTTGGGGGTCCAGTCAGGCTATATAGGTAGAATTTATAAACAAGAAGGGGGTGATCACTTTGGTGAGTCTGTATTATAGGTCGTATTTGGGTGGTCATGGTGGCGCAGCGGTAGAGTTGCTGCATTACAGCGAATGCAGCGCCGGAGACCCGCGTTCGATCCCGACTACGGGAGCTGTTTGTATGGAGTTTGTACGTTCTCCCCGTGACCTGCGTGGGTTTTCTCCGAGATCTTCGGTTTCCTCCCACACTCCAAAGATGTACAGGTTTGTAGGTTAATTGGCTTGATAAATGTAAAAATTGTCCCTAGTGGGTGTAGGATAGTACTAATGTGCGGGGATCGCTGGTCGGCACAGACCCGGTGGGCCAAAGGGCCTGTTTCCGCGCTGTATCTCTAAACTAAACTAAACTAAACTAAAGGTCCCACAATAGTCAGTGGGAGATGGAAGAGTAGATGTGTTGAGAGATTGCACATAGGTGTAGAAATAATAGGGTAGTTCTAGTAGGAGAATTTAACAAGCATAATATTGACTGCATCACCTACAGTGCAAAAGACTTGCAAGAGGTAGAATTTGTTGAACATGTCCAAGAAAGCTTCCCTAATCAATATATAGGGGGCCCTGCCAGAGAGGGCATAACACTGGACCTCCTCTTGGAGATCAAGGTGGGGCAAGTGACTGAAGCATTTAGGGCCTGGTGACCATAATTCTATTAGTTTTTTAATAGTTATGGAGTAAGATAGAACTGGTCCACAAATTAAAATCCTAAATTGGGGCAAGGCCAATTTTGGAGGCATTAGGCAGGAACTTGGAGAGGTCAACTGCGTGAGACTGTTTGCAGGGAAAGGGACCACAGGTGGGAAATATTTAAAAGTGCGATGGCAAAAGTACAGGGCTGGATTGTTCTTGTAGAGTATGGGACAAGGCTGGCAAATTTATGGAACACAATTGACTAAAGATATTGAAGTTCTGCTTAGGACATCAGATTTAGGCTGTCAGGATCAAGCAGATCACTCAACAAATATAAGAGGCGTAAGAGTGCAGTTCGGTGGGAAGTCAGGAGGGAAAAGGGGGGCATGAGATGGATCAGGCAGGTAACGAAAAATCCCAAGAGATTCCCCAGAATTAAATGATGGTTAGCAGGAAATTATGTCCCCTTAAAGATCAGCATGGCCGTCTATATGTGGAGCAACAGGAGAAGGATGAGATACTTAATGAATATTTTTAAGCTGATTTCACTGTGAAGAAGATATGGAAGCTAATGAATTGAGGCAACTGAGTTGGGGAGGTACTTTCAGAATTATAAGGAGAGGTTGGGCAGGATGTGACTTTATTCCTTGGAGCAGAAAAAAATGGTGGGTGACTTGGAAATTAATAAAATCACGAGGGGCATAAACAAGATGAATGCACCCAGTCTTTTGTTCTTGGAAGGGGAATCATAAACCAGGGAATATAGGTTTAAGGTGAAAGGGTAACATTTTAAAAGGGGCCTGAAGGACAACTTCTACACATAGCGGATGGTGCATATACTGTATAGAATGAGCTGCCAGAAAATGTGAGAAATCAGGTACAATAACAATAGCAACAGCAACAGCAACAGCAACATTTAAAAGACATTTCGACATTTCCTACATAGATACTATAGGAAAGGTTTAGATGGACCTGGGCTAAACAAGGCAAATGGGATTGGCTTTGATAGGTGGCTTGATCAGTGAACAATTTAGGCTGAGAGGTCTTTCTTTACTCCAAATGCTGTAAAGCCAATGATGTATTTCAGAACAATAGTCACTGCACTAATGCAAGACGTGCGCTAGATAATTATCACAAAGGAAGCTCCTACAAACATAACGAACATAATTTGTAGGATATGTGGGCTTAATGGTGGCCAGGAAACTGGGATCATTCTCCTCCAAAACAGTACCATTTTGCATGCTTTCAAGTAAACAGTCACAAACTTGCTTAACTTCTCAATCTCACCTACAACAGTACAGTAAAGAGTGGAGTTCCAGCACAGACATCTAGTGCCAAATTCCACAGTGGAACTCAAAATCCCCACCATCCATGAATAACTGAGCTACAGCTTTACAGCAGCATTGCGGTAGAGTTGCTGCCTTACATCGCCAGAGACCCGAGTTCGATCCTGACTACAGGTGCTGTCTGTAGGGAGTTTGTACGTTCTCCCTGTGGCTTTTCTCCGGATGCTCCAGTTTTCTCCCACACTCGAAAGACATACAGATTTGTAGGTTAATTGGGTTCAGTAAAATTGTAAATTGTCCCCAGTGTGTAGGATAGTGTTAGTGTAAGGGCTGATCGCTGGTAGGTGCAGACTCGGTGGGCCAAAGGGCCTATTTCCGTGCTACATTTCTAAAGTCTAAAGTGGACAATGCAAGTGACCCAACCATAGATAAACATAATAAGATAACCTTATTGAAATATAAACTCAATAGAATATTATCGGGTAGAGTAATAAGACTATTCCAAATTACAAAACAGGCACACTTCGAATTTGGGGATAAGCCACATAAATTATTAGCGAGGCAACTGAAGCAACAAGAAAAGGAAAATACTATCACTAAAATTAAATCTGATAAGGGTGAGCTTCCAACATTACCAAAGGATATTAATAACAGGTTTGCCCAATTTTATCATAATTTATACACAACTAAAATAAATACAGATGATAGTAAAATTACAAATTGTTTAGATATTTGCAACCTCCCTAAATTGGATAGTTTAGAACAAGAGGAATTAGGAGCACAGATTAAAGAAATAAAACAAATAATAAACTCATTGAAAAATGGGAAGACCCCAGGACCAGATGGTTTTAGTAATGAATTTTATAAACGATTTCAGGATTCACTTGTACCAAGATTACTCAACTTATACACGCAGGCTTATACCGAAAATAAACTACCAGAAACTTTAGCAGAATCAACAATAACGCTTATACCAAAAAAAGATAAAGATTTAGATGAACCGGGTTCTTACAGAGCTATATCACTTCTAAATACGGATCAGAAAATCTTAGCAAAGATTCCAGCAAGAAGACTGAATAATTATATTAATAAATTGGTAAACCCGGATCAAACGGGATTTATACCCAAAAGACAATCATTTAATAACTTGATAATTTTCAATATAATGTACTCTCACAAAGAGGACATTGAAGATATTTCAGTCATTACGCTGGATGCAGAGAAGGCATTTGATCTGGTAGAATGGCAGTATTTATATAAGGTACTCCAAAAAATTAATACGGGAGAGAATTTTATTAGATGGGTTAAACTACTTTATGATAAACCTACAGCAAGAATATTAACTAAAAATATGTTATCTCCAAAATTTTATTTATCAAGGGGTAATAGGCAGGGTTGTGCCTTATCACCATTGCTATTTGCCCTTATGTTAGAACCGCTGGCTGAAAGGATTAGAAATCATCCGAATATTCACGGATATAATACCAAGGACTCAAAGAATAAAATTTCATTATATGCTGATGATATTCTTTTATATATTACTAATACACAAACGAGTATCCCCACCTTATTAACACTAATTGAGGAATTTGGTTATTTTTCAGGATATAGAATAAATTGGAATAAAAGCGAAATTATGTCTTTAAAACCACAGGATGCGAGACACTTATTAAAATTCCCTTTCAAAATTGCAACAGAAAAATTCAAGTATTTAGGTATTCAAATTACGAGAAGACACAAATCATTATTTAGCGCCAATTTTATGCCACTATTAAATAAACTGAATGTTATGATTAAATTTTGGAAAACGCTCCCACTCTCATTGATAGGTAGAATTAACGCTATAAAAATGACTTTCTTACCACAATTAATATATTTGTTTCAAGCGATCCCAATATATATTCCGAAATATTTTTTCAAAAAACTAGATTCTAATATCACTAATTTTATATGGGATTATAGAGCACACAGAATTCAACGAAAGCATTTGTGTAAACCTAAAGAAGTTGAGGGTTTATCACTATCTAACTTTACGTATTACTACTGGGCAGTGCATATTAAGAACATAATGTACTGGTTGGATAGTTCCACTCACCAGTCGGAGTGGATAAGAATGGAAAAAGAGGAGTGTTTCCCATACGATATAGGAACGATCTTGTTCTCACCGAAAAAATTGAATAGTATAATATATAAGAAGAACCCAATTATTCACAATACAATAAGAATTTGGAAACAAATAAAATTATCCTTGAAATTAAATAATCTATCAGTATTAACCCCAATTCTGAATAATCCTGCATTCAAACCATCTCTTATCGACAAAACATATAAACAATGGGATAGATTGGGGATTAGGAAAGTAGGAGATATGTATGAACTGGGCAAATTGTTATCATTTCAACAATTAAAATTAAAATTTAAACTGAATGATAATCAATATTTTAAATATATACAGATATGTGTCTTTATGAAGAAATATATACATAGATTTCAAACTATATTTTTAGACCCTTTAGAAGAAGCAATGAATATTAAGGCTGATTCACAAAAACTAATATCATATTTTTATAATAGTATATTAAATAGAGAATTACCCTCAACAGAGGCACCAAGAGAAGATTGGGAACATGAACTAATGATAAAGATCCTGAAAGATAGATGGGAAAAGTATCTGATGAACACACATAATTGTTCCATTAATGCAAGACATAATTTAATTCAATTTAAATTATTACATAGACTATATTATTCAAAAACGAGGTTGAATAAATTCTACCCAAATGTCTCTCCCAGATGCGATAAATGTTTGTTTCAAAATGCCAATATAACACATTCATTTGTAGGATGTACAAAGTTGAATAAATTTTGGAGCGATATATTTGATATATTTACAAAGCTCTTCAAGTCAAGAATAGAACCTAATACGGAATGGATTATATTTGGAATAATAGTAGAAGATATCAATTTAAACAAAGACCAAAAAGTATTCTTTAATTATGGGTTAATAATTGGAAAGAAATTGATACTTGCATTTTGGAAAAATACAGCGATACCAACAATTAAAATGTGGATTAGGAATATGACGGACATAGCACACCTTGAAGAAATGAGACTCCGCCTAATAGATAAATATGACCAATTCTTAAGGAGTTGGTCCCCTTTCATCGACTTTTTGGAATCATGTGATGCAGCAGTACCGTAAAGTAGCAATGTTACAAAATTTTGAGATTTTAAAAATAAAGTCTGCAATTTATCCCATCAGATAAAGCATAAAAAGAAGTTTAATTTGACACCTAATTCACTTTCATATCTTCAGTATTAAAGAAGTTATGGCCACTTCCATACTCGGAAATTAGCATCTTGTTCCCTATTGCTTTTCCATTGACTAAACTCAAAAGCTGTGATCGAGGACAGTTAAAAGCCCATAACTTTCTTAAAAATTAAGATAACTGAAAGAAATTTCCAATTATTATAGATTGAAGCATTCTGAAAACAAATATGAAACAATCTTACTTAGAAGACATGAAAGTAAAGCATATAATTAGTTAGTTACCTAATTGTAGCTAATTACAAAAATTCAATTACTAGATCTAAACATCTATCAATTTCTTAAGAATAGATTAACATTTTTAAATAGCCTAAGTGTCCAAATAACATTCACACAAGAATTCACAATATAACATAATTTTAAATCTCATTTTCATGAATTTACAGGCCAAATGGAAGGAATTGAATGTTTAATACCTGTAAATTAATGGGGATTTAATTCATCTTGCGAGTGAGGATTTCTGGAACGCGATCTTTTGGAACGTTCATTTTGTGGTGAATTTAACCCCGTATTGGCATGAAAAATACTGCCGTTAATTCGGGGAATAAAATCACCGTGTCGCATGAAAAAATGTGAATTAAAGGCTTCTTAAGAAGCACTTTTATACATTTAAAGAAACCCTTTCGTTTACCTGTCCCAGTGTGAAATCCGTCCCCGTTATCGGCGTTGACGCTTCAGAAGCTGATTTTAAAATTACTCTAGCGCTGACATTGACGATTTAATAAAAATAAAAAATACACAAATCGCCACTAGGAACGATTCATCAGCCAACGCTTGTACTCCAACAAATTATTAACTAGGACAAGGGAGGAGAAACCCGCGTTTTAACCCCGCCCCCCCTTAAAGGCGCCAAAATCGCGCACACAGCCAGTGGCAGAATTACAGCGCGACTAAAGGTAAGTTTTGTAACATACCTACGTAAAGATTACTGATTTCAGGTCAGGTCGTGGATAGATTTACATCTCCGAACAAAGATTTGAAAATTTCTTTTTTAAGGGTCTTTTTTCTACTATTTCTACTTTCTATTTTTTCTTTTCTTATATACACACTTCACGTTTTTTCAATTTCTACTATTTATTTTTCCTCTTTTCTCTATTTTTTTCCTTTTTTTTTTTTTACCTCCTTTTCAAAAACATAAAACTAGAGGTTGTACATAGAATGTATTACATTATGACATAGTTGGCACCTAAAATTAGGTACCACTGTATTGTTTTGTATTGTATTACCTTCTAATAAAATAAACAAAAAAAACAGAAAATAAAGTCTAAAGTTTTCATTAGACCCAATGTAAATATGCATGCACAGATAAAATAAACGGAGGATTAGCATATGAGCCAGATACCCAGTGTCATTCTGTTGTGTTCACATTGTCCAGACTATGGTGTGAATCAGTTCCAACAGGACTCTGCCACAGCAAAGAAACTGCTTCAATATTTTCATCTATATTCCAAAAGTTGGGGCATACACAACTTCTTCATC
>CM075978.1:23436568-23619068 GCA_038087875.1 Malacoraja senta
ATACTGCTGCAATTTAACAGGTAAAACATGACTTCAGCCCATACAGTACTGAAGAGCTTCCTGATGCTTATTCCACTGGCAATTCTATGGATTGGGACATGAACTTTCAGGATTACTTAGATATAATGGAAAGCATTGCTTCAGCATGGTTCTATTGGTGAGCTGTGTGGATGCACTACAACAGTACATTCTTATTATAACAGAACAGCAATACTTCTAACAGTGCTGCAGCCACTTTATTTCCATTTTTTTCCATTTTCGCAGCTTCAATTGAAATAGTAACAAGTTTGAAAGGTCACTATGGTCTGCACAACAGACATTCTATCTCATCATCATCATCATCATTATTGAAAACATTAGCGACACAGTGGTGCTGGTTTCCAATGGGAACGGTGACAGACACACCATACATCTCTGTCCTCCAGTTCCTGCGGACTTCCACCGCTGGAAGTATAGGATCTTGGTGTGTGCTTTATCATCACTCCTTACAATGCTATGTATGGCAGTGATCGCAACTTCTACTTAAGTGTGGATGGCCATTGGCTCGCTAGAAGCTCATCCGCTCTTTGACAGCTCTTGTTTTTGGTCCTGCTGGAGGACCACAGCCCCTTCCTCACCTGGCAAACTAGGTGGGGGAGACGGTTTAGTCGCCAACTATCCGACCATGGAGCACATAGCGGGGAGAACTCCCCCCGATCTAACATGCTATCTGCTCCTTAACAACTGCATAGAAATTGACATTCAGTGACAGATAAAAACTATTAAAAGTGAAATAAACCAGTTAAAAATAAAAATAAAATAACTAAACACTTCTTAGATGTAAACATTTTTTTTTTAAATTCTAAAAACTGCTTACCATTCCCCTTCTGCCCCAATGCTCAGATCTGGAATCCCCAGTGTAATTACAACTATCTGTGGAGCCCAATGTCGTCACCGATCAACTGGACTCTGGCAACTTGCATTAATTTTTCAGACACACTTTATTTATTTGTGCACAAGAAGAGCAGCACAGGCCCAGTTACTGCACTACTCTAAAATTCCAATCAAACTGTCAGATTTTATACAGATTTTGACCCTTGAAATTGTGCGCACTTTCTAATTTCTTATCACCGATTACAATACATTCTCAAAACACTAATAAAAATACAATAACATTGATACAAATAAAACTACATGCTATTTAATCCTTTATATGTATTCAATTTTAGTAAGGATGATTATTAACAACTTTGTGCTCTCGGTTATAGCTGGCTGTATGTCAAAGGGTGACTATCTAGAAACTTGAGCTGTACGTAAAAGGGCAGCTATCAAGAACCTTGTGCTGTACGTCAAGGGATGTCTATCAAGAACCTTGTAATGTGCGTCAAGGAACGTCCAAAGGTCCTTGTGTTGAACAGCTTTATTAACAATAGACAATAGACAATAAACAAATATACAATAGACAATAGGTGCAGGAGGCAGGAGTATGCTATTTGGCCCTTCGTGCCAGCACTGCCATTCAATGTGATCATGGCTGATCATCCCCAATCAGTACCCCGTTCCTGCCTTCTCCCCATGTTAATACTGGCCAAATTAAAAACACCATAAAATGGAGGATCCCTGCACTTGTCAGAATTGCTTAACCCTTGTCAGCAGAAATTAACAGGCTTTGGGTGGCGCCGGCCAGTCCAGGCACAAACTGGTATGCAGGGTGGTGAGGGGTCCATGTGTTCTCCTTGTTTCTCCTAAATTGATAAAATGTATAGCAGTTTTGCAAATGAACCCTAGATGCATCATTTCGATTGGATCGCTACAAGAGCATTGTAAATAGTATAAATAATGTTGCAAGACAGTCATCCTGTTAATTGATGATTGGTCAACTGTTGAGCGTTGGAGAAACTGTTTGACTCTCAGGGCACATGTTTCAATGTTTATTCTTGTTTGCTTCCTTCTAGAACTTTCTTTCAAATACAACGTATTGGTTACTGTATTATTGGGTTAGGGAAATGTCTATCATGTACTGTGTTTATCGATATCTGTTATTGGACTGTATAGAGACCACCCCCATGTGGTTCAGCCCCTCAAGGTACGGGGACCTATAAAAGACCGCTCCCACGAGGACCTGTGTCAATCTTCTGGGAGAACGCTTTGGACTGCCTGACCTTCTGGAGTGTCTCTGCTTGCATGAGGCTAGGAGGGCTTGGTCAGGCAGATACAAGGATCGAACCCGCGGTGGTTAGGTATAGTAGCGGGGAACTGTTATTGTGTTTTTCCAAAATAAACTTTAAATGCGCAAGTGCTTGACTCAGTGGTTTTTGACTGAAACTAGACTGGGGGGAAGCTTAGAACGAGCTATTTACATCAGGGCCTCATCCGGGATCTCAACGGACCCCCAAACACAAGTTTATGATTAAAGGTGTTGAGCTGTCTTGCTCGCGAGTGCAGAAATCGGCGCCAATGTGCGGTTTTCGCATTGATTTTCGGCACTTCGGTAGTCGGAGCAGATCGATCATTCGCGGGCTTGGAAAGGGTCCCAACGAGATCATAGAACAGAGTCTAGCAAGCACGGAAGGGTGGATAGCACGTCTTTGGGTTAGGGGCCCATAAAACAGGGCGAGGAGTGGCCCAAAAACTTGGTCGTAGTTGGCAGACTGCAGCTGCTTAACAAGAGCCAAACGCGCATCCAGGGCGAGGGGTGGCCCACTGTCCCAGATTTGGTATCCAATTGGTTGGGTATTGAAATACAAGTCTGGTTTATGTGCTAAGCGGTGAAGCATTTGACCTGTCATTGCTGGGAGCGCTAATTGGAAAAGTGCGTTCCGAAAATCGGCGTCGACTACCAGCGTGAAGAGGCTAGGCGCTGACACCCAGTGCCAAGCAGGTTTAAAGGAAATCATTTTGAAGAGCTAAATCTTAGGTTGGTTAGAAGCCACGCCTGTGTGAAGATATCTGAATCCCTCCCTGAAGTGACGGACGAGGAATCTCGTAATGGCACTGGGCTCAGTGGCTAAAGAATAGATTGACTGGAAATACTCTAGTCCATTCAAGATTTCATTGGGCAATTTAATTTGAATTCGAGAGCCCGCATATGTGAAGGGATATGCTCCAAAACTAATTGGTCCGAGAGCGAGTCTAGATTTGCAGAATCAAAATTCCAAATACAGAATTTCACATTGAAGTTCTGCCCGTACGGTAGAATTTGAATTCTGTGTAAATAGAACTTTGGAGTTTGTGCATGTTTGAGATTGATTTCGAATAGCGACTGATCAACAGTGAATAGTAACCCTCTGATCAATTGTTGATTAGTACCTGATAGCGAAGAGTAACTGAGAGACGGGAACCAGGTTTACTTGGTGAAAAGTACCCAGATGCGAGAGGTACCCCTAATTCTGTAGAACTTAAAGAGGAGGGATAGAAATTCCCCTATAGAAGTCCAGTCTTAGCCGGGAAAAGTAACATTTAGGAGGAAAAGTAGTCCATTTAAGAAGTAGTACCCCTCAGCAAAGAGTACCCTAGGAAGGGGAAAATCTTCGGTATCAGAGGGAGAGGTTCACTCATTGATAACAGCGCGATGCGGCATTGAGATCAAGTGTTTGTAAACTGTGCGCTAGCGTGTTAAATTATGATTGTAAATTGTAGAAATCCAGCATCGTCTTTTTTGCATCTTTATTGGATCCGAATTGTATCAATACTTTGTGTATGTAAATAGATATAGAGTGTGTTAAGATTTAGAGTGTGTTAAGTTTGCGGACCGCTACTTGTATTGCCTGTGTGAGTGCTTAAGGATTTTTGGGTGTTAGATAATTGAAGTAAAAGTGCGTTTGAATTAAAAATGTGTATTTGTTTAAATCGGGATTGTATTATTGTTAGCATCCAATTCATGGTGGTTCGATCAGGGTTCGTATTCTTTCGATCACTGTGTCGGGGGAGTAGTTGTTCTGTTGACCGAGCACACCATGAGGAGGAATTGAAAATACTGCGATTTAATTTTGAGACTGTATAGTTAATAAATGTTCTATTAGATGAATGCTTATGGTTTAAACAGGAATGTGGTTAGGCATACTTATAATAAGTGGAATCATTTATTTTCTGTGTTCGATTTTGGTTGTGTGTTTAGAGCTCATTTGCATGTGCTTAGATTAAGGTCGGGGATAGGAAACGGGCTGTGAGAACGTGTGTGGTTGTGATTGGTTGTTTCCTAGAGCACCTTGATTTTGAATATTGTTTAAAAACGACTTTGGCAATTTCGAAATTTGAAAGGGGTAAATTGTTAAGAGGTGCGAGTAGCTTGAGAGATGCTTTCATATCCAATAGAATGGGGAACCACGAAAGTAAAAATATGACCGCTGATTCGGAAAGTCGGTTACAAGAAATATGCAGTGAATTTCCATAAAAAGCTGTCCGATTGAGAATTCTTTCCGGAGCATTAAATAAAGAGTAAGGGAGAGAATTATGTCCCAAAGGGGGCATAGATACAGTAAAGGGATTGAAATACATTGAGCAGATTGTCTGGCAGTGCAGCGATGATGCAGAGGCAAAATAATTAATTGAATTGTGGAAAGCGAGTAGAGTGGTGGAAAGAATGGCAAGTTGGAAAAAATCAATTCTAAAGCAAGGGATAAAATTAGAGGATACTGAAGCGTTTGAACCTCCAGGTAGCCTAAGGGAGGAGCCTGAGAGTATTAAAGATAAGGGGAAAAGAAAATCTTCCACAGAGAAACTGGCATCCATAAGTTTTAAGCGTGAGGATCCGATGGTTGGCACTGGTTACGAGGGGGATGACGATGATTATTTAGAAGATTGGGAGAGTGTTAGAATTAGAAATTCACGTCCACCACCTTATTCATCTTACGATCCCAACACCATTGTGGAGCTTGTGAACGGAATAGACAATCAAATTCCATGGGAAAAACGTCCTTAAACCCGACCGCTCCGTCCATTACAGACAGTCCTAGAGTTCACGGTACCAGAAGCCAGACTAGAAAAAGAACTCAATTAGTTAAGTAGAAAGAAGAGCGTACCCTTAGACATGTTGGACGAGCAGTTATTTTTTTTTATTTTTTATTATTATTTTTTAACTTTTTATTAGAAGTACATTACATTACAACCAATTACATTAGTACTCATCACGTATATATTATTACAATTAATGTACTCCATCATTTTTTACACTAATAAAAAGGAAAGGTTGAGATAAAGAAAAAAGAGAAAGTGAAGGAAAATAGTGAAGGTGTAAAAACGTGACAACAAGAAAGAACAAAGACCCTGTAAGAAAGAAATTAAAAAGAAAGGATTAAGAGATAGACCCTAAAGAAGAAGAAAAAAGAAAAAGAGGAAAAAGAGAAAAACAAATACTTTGTTATAAGCATCACGCAAATGGGATATACCAACTCTCCAGCTTTCATCCCCCTTTACCTGACCTCAGTTTTTTTTTTTTAAAGTACTTTTGCACCCTATACTTGTAATAATTCTATGAATGCAGACCACGTCAGGTGGAAGTGATCTGGTTTACCTGCCAGGAGGAGTCTTATCTCTTCTAGGTGTAATGTTTCGAACATATTTGAAATCCACATGTTTATAGTTGGTATTGGTGCGTTTTTCCAGAATTTTAGGATTAACTTTTTTCCAGTTATTAACCCATAGTCTATTAATTTCTTTTGAAACACATTTAGTTCAGGACTATCTTCCGTTGTTCCGAAGATAATCCATTCTGCTTTTGGTATCAGTTTTATTTTAAATAATTTTGTAAAGATTTCAAAAATTTCAATCCAAAATTTTTGAATTTTTGTACAGAAAAAAATGAGTGTGCTATAGTAGCTTCTTGAGATTGACATTTATCACAAATGGATGATACATTTGGGAACATTTTATTAATTTTAGTTTTTGAATAATATAATCTATGTAAATTTTTAATTGTATTAAAGTGTGTCTTACATTAATCGAACATTTATGCACGTTTAATAAATGTTCATTCCACCTTTCCTTTGAGATTTTAATAGCTAATTCTTGTTCCCAGTCTCTTCTAATACCTTCCGTAGATGGTATTTCTACATTTAAGATAATATTATACAAATATGATATTAAGTTTTCTGATTCAGCTTTTATCTGCATTGCTTCATCCAATACATCTGCTGGGATATTATAATGATCTTTCGTATATTTTTTCAAATAGTCACATATTTGAAAATATTTAAAATATTGATTATTTCCCAGTTTATATTTTATTTGTAGTTGTTGGAATGATAGTAATTTTCCAGTTTCATACAAGTCACCGAACGTTTTAATTCCTAGTCTATCCCATTGTATAAAAGATTTGTCTGTAATAGAGGGATTAAACAAAGGGTTATTAACTATTGGAGATAAAAGCGATAGATTTCTTAATTTTAAATTTTGTTTTATTTGTTTCCAAGTTCTGATTGTACTATGTATAATTGGGTTTTTGTTATAATTTATGTTATTCAGTTTCATTGGTGAGAGGAGGATCGCTCCAATGTTTCCAGAGGAGCAGTCCTCTCTCTCCATTACAATCCAGTCCACTTGCTGGGCAGAGTTGTCCATCAGTTGGATCATATTTTTAATATTTACTGACCAATAATAATGCATGAAGTTAGGGAGTGCTAACCCCCTAATACTTTAGCTTTGTTCAAGTGTGTTCTTTGTATTCTATGTGATTTATAGTCCCATATAAAATTAATAATGTCTGAGTCCAGTTTTTTTTTTAAACTTCTTTGGTAGGTATATAGGAATCGATTGAAATAGGTATAAAATTTGTGGTAAGAAGATCATTTTTATTGCATTTATTCGGCCTATTAAAGACATCGGAAGCTTTTTCCAAAATGTAATTAGTGTATTTAATTTATTAAGTAAAGGATCAAAATTTGCTTTGAACATGCCTTGATATGTTCTGGTGATTTCAATACCCAAGTATTTAAAGAGGGGAATTACTAACTATGCCGAAGGATATTAATAAAAGATTTGCGCAATTTTACGAGAATTTGTACACATCTAAAATGACAACTGACTCCAATAAAATTACAGAGTTCTTGGATAATTGTAATCTTCCAAAGTTAGAGTTGAAGGAACAAGAGGAATTGGGTGCACAAATTTCAATTAAGGAATTAGAAGATACAATAAACTCATTAAAGAATGGAAAAACTCCAGGTCCTGATGGATTTACTAATGAATTTTATAAAAGCTTTTATGACAAAATTATACCACGGTTACAAAAAATGTATCAATATGCTTTTAAAAAACAAATATTACCTGATACATTAGCTGAATCAACGATTACACTAATACTTAAAAAAGACAAAGATATAGAAGAATCGGGTTCATATAGAGCTATAGCATTGTTAAATACAGATCAAAAAATATTAGCGAAAACATTAGCTAGAAGATTAAGTAAATATATTAGTAAATTAATAAACCCAGATCAGACAGGGTTTATCCCTAAGAGATATTCATCTAATAATATGAGACGTCTACTCAATATAATGCACTGACACAAAATTGAAGAAGAAGAATTATCAATTATTTCACTGGACGCTGAAAAGGCATTTGACCAAGTAGAATGGAATTATATGGATAAAGTATTACAAAAATTCCAACTGGGAGAGAATTTTATTTTATAGATTAAATTATTATATAATAAACCTACAGCTAGAATATTAACTAATAACATATTATCCTCGAAATTTCAACTATCAACGGGAAATAGACAAGGATGCTCATTATCACCACAGTTGTTTGCTCTCATAATTGAACCATAATTTAAAAAAGCCGTTAAAGGGAAACTGCAGACGGAAGAGGAAGGCCCTACAGAGGCCTCGGCCTCAGTTACAACGACACCCCAGGAAGACCCTCCGAAGAAAATAAAACAGAAAAAGTCTGAAATGGAGGATCTTAAAACTTTTCTCGTTGCCGAATTGAAAACCTTTGGAGAGAATTTTGGAGAGAAATTTAAAGAGGAACTTTACTCTTTTAAGGTAGATTTTAAAGCAGAAATGCTTTCTACCGTTCAACAAATACTGGAAATCTGGAAAAGGACGACGGAGGAAGAAGTCAAGGATCAGATGGAAGCGCTGGAAGCCAGGCTCGTTTCGGTGGAAGCGAACGTCAATATGGATGTGGCCCCCATTCATCACGAACTTGATCAACATAGAACAGCGATAACCGAACTTGAGAAATGGGCGGCGACAAGTGCGGAAACTGTAAGTCGACTCCTTACTGAAAACCAACGCCTCTCCGATATGGTGATCAAATTAAGTGATAAATGTACCGATTTGGAGGGACGTCAAAGACGTAAGAACCTAAGAATTGTAGGGGTGAAAGAAGGAAGTGAGAAGGAAATGGGCTCTCGGGACTTTGTGGCAGACCTATTACAAAAAGCCTTAAAATTGGATCACAAACCTTCACTCGGTCGAGCTCATAGAGCGCAGCGACGTCGTACACAAGATGATGCCCATCCAAGACAAATTATCGTAAAGGTGCAACTGGATCATGAATTTGACGATATAATGAAGAAAATTGATCGAGGCGGACAGCTCCTTTTTGAAGGTGTGAGATTCAGTATTTACCGAGATTATCCGGCAGAAGTCTTCAAGAAAAGAGCGCTGTTCACTGAGACAAAAAGAATACTGAAGAATGTACCTGGTTTGAGATACGGCCTGCTTTATCCCGCAAGACTAAGAGTCACCTACAAGTCCAAGGAGCAATTTTTTACAGACCACGAAAAAGCACTGGAATATGCCAAAGAAATCGGGAACACGACCGTAGACTGAAGAATTTACTTTACTCCTTAGGAGTCAAGGACTAACAGGACCGCCAGATCTAAAAGGACCTTTAAAGTTCCTTTAAGAGCTTTAAGGACATTCGAAAACCGAAATGGACGGAGGACATTGGAGAAAACCGTGATCTTTGTATTTTTTTTTTTTTAACTTTTTTTTTTTACTAATCATTATTATTATCTGTATATTCATATCTAACTATATATGTAACAACTAATACTTATTAAATATCCATATTACCACTAAAATTATTAACATTAACATTTCTCATAAAAATTTAATACTGTATATGATTGATAACAATGATTAATAATTAATAGTCTTTGATTAACGTAGAAATGAATTACATACTTATATTATATAAGAGGATATGCAAGAGGTAAATTAGCCTACGTCATAATAAAACTAGACGGTTTTTCTCTTTATTTTTCAATTTAAAATTTAATTTATAGATTTAGCGAAGAAATTAATATGATATGTAGAGAATAATAACGTTGTGAATTTTTGCTGTTCCTGAACTTTTCTGCAGGGATACGTGCTTATGTATGTATGCACATGGGTATATATACATATATATATGTATGTATATTGTGTGTGTGTATGTATGGGTATGTATATAAGTTTGTTACTCCCAAAGAAGTTATTTGAATGTTAGAAATAATCTTTCTTTTTCTTCGGGCACGGAGCTGGGAATTTTTTTTTCTTACAAAGGCTACGGAAGTCTTTAGAATTCTAGCCACGTTAGTGTAGCTATCACTAACTACACTAATTGTAGATGTAGTTCTTTTTCTTTCACCCTTTACTAATCAATTCTATCACTTTTTTCACTTTAAATATTTTTATAACTTAATGTTTGAATGGAAAAACAAGTCTAATACAAGGAGATGTGTTCGGAAGAGCGATGTATATGATTTTAAATTCATCTATCTGAAGTTCGGTAGCAGGGTCAGGTTTTATGTGTTGTACCTCCTGCTCGGTTATAGACCACCTTAGAAACAATATGCAAGATGTTAATATGACAAGAGGGGGTCAGGGAATAACATTTTGTAGTTGGAATGTCAAGGGAATCAATGAACCAATTAAGAGAGGTAAAGTTTTGGCACATCTAAACTTAATCAAAACAGATATAATATTTCTCCAAGAAACACACCTTAAAAAGGAATCTCAACATAGACTTAAAGCTAAGTGGATCGCTGAATCATATCATTCCTCTTTTTCCCATAAGTTCAGAGGAGTTGCAATATTAATTCGTAAAGGAATACCTTTTACGAACTCTTCAACAATAGTGGATATTGATGGTAGATATATTATATTAGTTGGAGAGTTAAATGGAGAAAAAGTGATTCTTCTTAATGTATATGGGCCTAACTTTGATAACCCCATGTTTTTTAATAAAACATTTAATAAAATTCCTGAATTTACACAATATAAATTAATAATTGGAGGAGACTTCAATTGTACATTAGATTCATACTTAGATAGATCATCAAGGCAAAAAAAAGTAAAATCTCAATCAAGTGTATTTCTAAATTCATTTATTAATACCACTAATATTAAGGATGTCTGGAGAATAGAAAACCCAACTGGACGGGAATATTCATTTTACTCACCAGTACATAAAACATACTCAAGAATAGATTATTTTTTAGTTGACTCTATGTTTATCCCATTTATTTATAATTCAAAATACCATAACATTATAATCTCAGATCACGCACCTGTAACATTCATGATTAAATTAAATGGAATGTCCGAGAAACAAACATATTGGAGATTTAACCCACAAATTTTGAATGAAAGATCATGCCAGGAATATATTATTAAACAGATTCAAATATTTTTTGAGGTAAATGACAACCCTGACACACCTACTTCTCTTATGTGGGAAACGTTTAAAGCGTTTGTTCGAGGTACATTAATTTCCGCTCAAGCATTTTATAATAAAGAGAACAGGATTAAGCAACAAACATTGGAAAGTGAAATCAAGCAACTAGATATAGAAAATGCGAGAATGCCATCTATTTTAAAACATAATAAAATTGCTGTATTGAAATATAAATTAAATAAAATGTATTCAGAACAAGTAATAAAACTTTATCAAAAAACCAAACAATTACATTTTGAATTTGGAGACAAACCACAAAAACTATTAGCACGTCAGTTACGAAAAATGGAAGGGGAAAAAATAATTCATAAAATTAGAACAGAGACAGGAGAATTATTAAAAATGCCCAAGGACATAAATGATAGATTTCTCCAATACTATCATAACCTTTATTCAACTAAAACCGTAGGACAATCAGAAGGAATAGCAGATTTTTTACTAAAATGTAATTTAAAAGGTTTAGATTCAAACGATAGGGAATTATTAGAAAGGGAGATTACCATAAAAGATATTGAGGAGTCTATTGGCTCTTTAAAAAATGGTAAAGCAGTAGGACCAGATGGTTTAGGCTCCGAATTTTATTAAAAAAGTTATGATTTGCTTTGCCCACGTTTACAAAGACTGTATGAGTATATCTATACTCAACAGAAACTTCCAGACACTTTAAATGAATCTATAATAACACTTATTCCTAAAGCTGATAAAGATCCGGAAGACCCGGGATCATATAGAGCAATTGCACTTTTAAATACAGATCAGAAAATATTAACTAAAATACTAGCGCATAGATTAAGTACAGTGATGAATAAATTAATACACCCTGACCAAACAGGCTTTATTCAGAAACGGTACTCATATTATAATCTAAGAAGATTATTTAATATTATATATTCCAAGAGAATTATTAATGAAGATCTAGCAATAATCTCACTTGACGCTGAAAAAGCATTTGATCAGGTCGAATGGTCTTATTTATTTTCGGTGATGGAAAATATGCAGCTAGGGGAGAAATTCTGTACATGGATAAAACTGTTATATACAAATCCCACGGCTAGAATATTTACAAACCAAAGGTTGTCATCTAAATTTAGCCTATCTAGAGGTTGTAGACAAGGATGCCCGTTATCTCCATTATTATTTGCGCTTGCTATTGAGCCACTTGCAGAAAGAGTCAGGGGGCATCCGGAAATACACGGGTATAACACAAAGGACACAGTGAATAAAATTTCTCTATACGCAGATGATGTATTAATTTACATTACAAAACCAGAAATTAGTATTCCAAACTTATTAAAGCTAATAACCCAATTTGGTTCACTTTCAGGATACAGAATAAATTGGAATAAAAGTGAAATTATGCCAATAAGGGAACATAACAAACAGATAATACAACAATTTCCATTTAAAATAGTAAAGGAAAAATTTAAATATCTAGGTATTTATGTAACTAAGATATATACATCATTATTTAAAGCAAATTTTCCACCATTACTGAATAAACTACATAAGAATATTCAATACTGGAAAACACTTCCTATCTCAATGGTTGGCAAAATTAATGCCATAAAAATGATTTTTTTACCGCAAATATTATACCTTTTTCAGACAATTCCGATATATCTGGCAAAAAACTTTTTTAAAAAACTGGACTCTATTGTTAATGATTTTATCTGGGATTATAAGAATCATAGGATAAACAAAAGACATTTGTGTAAATCAAAAATAAATGGAGGCTTGGTTTTACCCAACTTTTTGTTTTATTTCTGGGCAGTTAATATTAAAAATATGAATTTCTGGTTGGAAGAAATAGATCATCAACCAGACTGGTTAAAAATGGAAAAGGAAGATTGTTTACCTTTTGATATCGGTTCGATATTATTTGCTACGTCTAAATTAAACAAAAAAAATTATAGGGAAAACCCTATAATATTTAGTGCTATACGAATTTGGAAACAATTAAAAAAGACATTAAAATTAGATAATTTATCACTTTTTCTTCCAATTGTGAATAACCCTTTGTTTAAGCCTTCATGGTTGGACGGGGGTTTTACACAATGGAAGAATTATGGAATTAAAAATAAGGGACAACTTTACAAGGAAGGCACTTTTCTGACATTTCAGGAGTTGCAACAGACTTATGGACTTCGAGGAAATGTTTATTTCAGATATCTTCAACTTAGAGATTATGTAAAATCGAATACTCAAAATTTTCGAATTAGAAATTCAGAAATTCTTGATGAATGTTGGAACAAACATCCTAATACAGAAAAATTAATATCTTATATATATAATATCTTATTAGACAGTGACATTCCATCGACGGACTTACACAGACAAACATGGGAAAAAGAATTAAATCAAATAATAACGAAAGATACTTGGGAAGAAAGTTTGCAACACATACATCAATGTTCATTAAACGCCAGACATTCTCTAATACAATTTAAAGTAATACATAGGTTACATTATTCAAAAACAAAACTACATAAAATTTTTCAACATATCTCACCTATATGTGATAAATGTCAACATTTAGAAGCTACCTTATCTCATATGTTTGCAAACTGTATAAAAATTAAAAAATTCTGGGTAAATATTTTCAGTATAATATCTAAAGTAACCAGCACACAATTGGACCCAGATCCAAAATTAATAATACTTGGAATATTAGAATTAAATCAAACATTTAGAACAACACAAAGAAACTTTATTGATTATAGTTTAATAACAGGAAAAAAATTAATTCTAAAATTTTGGAAAGGCCCTACGACCCCCGCAATCAAAATGTGGATTATAGAAATGATGGAGACCTTAAACGTGGAAAGAATCAGATTCTCCCTGTTGGACAAACAGGAATTATTCGTTGGAACATGGTCTCCTTTTATTGATTACTTAAAGGGTCAGAACAGTTCAGCACAGGAACCTGACTAGCACCCGGGCTAAAGAATGGATGAAATGCTATATTTAGAAATGTACGAATATATCTCGAATGAAGTTTTTTATTTTAATAAATTTTTCCATTCTTCTTTAACTATCTTTTTCCTTTTTTTAAAAAAAATTTTGTTGTTTTTCTTCTCTTTCTTTTCTTTCTTTACTTCATCTTTCTCTTTAGTTCTATTTAGTTTTTGTTAAAAAAGGTAAAAAAAAAATAAAAAATAAAAAAAAAATTGAACCTTTAGCAGAAAAAATTAGAACACATCCAGATATCCATGGGTATAATATTAAATACTCAAATAATAAAATATCCTTAAAGGCGGATGATATATTATTGTACATTACAAAACCTCTTTGGATCTTTTTCCGGATACAGAATAAATTGGAATAAAAGTGAAATTATGTCAATAAAACCGAAAGACTCAACACATCTTTAAAAAAAAATAGACGAGCAGTTAGAGAAGGAAATAAATCATTTAGAAAGTAACGTGAACTCCCTGGTGAAGGGGAAGATACATCTGGGGGTGAGACAACCATTGAAGAAGCCAAGGTACATCTTGAAACTTAACAAACAACCCTTAGACAGTTCCTTGTGAGGGAAATGCCTAATCCGTCTTTTGATCCAACCAATGCAGTGAGTGCAAATAATCCCCATACAATTAGAGTCTATTCCCCATGGAAGCCTAACGAGATGATGGCTATTTTAAGTCAAATACCCGATCGTAGAAAATCACCCGCTTCTTTTGTGGATCACTTAAGAACTACAATGCGCGTTTATCACACAATTTCACGAGATTTATGGGCAGTGATCCAGCAAATAATTACCCCAAGTGTGCATGCCAGATTACTAACGAATTTAGGGCATCCGTCGCATGAAGCTCTTACAAATATAATAGTGGACAATGGTGCAAGGGAAGAGGCTGTTTTAACAGCCCTTGCAAACATCCTTCAAAAATCAATTGATTTGGCCAGAATATTAGATGTAAGACCAAAATGTGGAGAAGGAGCGATTAATTTTTAGAGCGATTCCTAGCCCAAATACCAGCTGAAGCAAAAGTTTTTTGATATTCGACTTGCAACATGCATTCTTTTCTCTTTCTCTTCATGAAGACAGCCAATATTTGTTTGCCTTCACATATAGGGGCCAACGATATACCTGGACCAGATTGCCTCAAGGATTTATCAATTCGCCTACTTTATTTTCCAGGTGTCTGCAGGATCAACTGAGTACCTTGAAGTTCAAAATGAATTCAACATTAGTGTAGTATGTTGATGACCTATTAGTGGCCAGCATAAATGAATCCAGCAATCAGAAAGATACTGCACAACTACTAAATCATCTAGCCGATTTAGGATACGTGGTCTCGCCATCAAAAGTACTGGTAGCTCAGGAGAAAGAAAAATTTCTAGGAATTATAATTTCGGCCACTGAAAGAAGTCTTGAGAAGAGCAGACTCAAACTTATCAGCGAATTTCCAATCCCAAAAGAAGCCAAACAAATGAGGCAATGGCTGGGCATGGTTAATTATTGCAGACCCTGGATTCCAAATATAGCTCTAGAAACCAAGGAGCTAACACCCTATACAAGCAAGGAGAGCGAATTTAAATTAACAAAGAAAGCACATGAAGCATTTGAGAACTTAAAAAGATCATTGATGCAAGCCCCGGTATTGGGAAAGCCATTATACGATCGTCCTTTCCAGCTGTATTGTACAATTCTATCTGACTGTGCCACTTCTGTACTAACACAAAAGCATGGGGATAGACATAGACCAGTTGCATAATACTCTTCTAAATTAGATCCAGTAGCTAGGGGACATCCTCTTTGCACTCAAATCTTAACTGCAATCTACAATAGTTTACAATCAGCTACTAATTTGACACTCCTGCAGGAAATTGTAGTGTACAGTTCACATTCGGTATCGGCATTGTTGGGGCAGCTTCAAACCCAGCACTTAACAATGGCACGCCAACATAAGTATGAGATTTATCTGTTGAACAATCCGAAATTGCAGTTCAAACATTGTACATTGATTAACCCAGCCTCTTTTCTTATTTCACCCCCAGAAGAGCAATCAGAAGCAGGACATGACTGTCTATTTGTTATAGAGGAAGAAACATCAGTGAGAGAGGACTTGAGGGATGTACCAATGGAAGACCATGATATCACATTATATGTGGACGGGAATGCATCCATTGGACCATGGGGTGAGAGATTTTCTGGGTATGCAATTGTTGATCAAAAGACGGAGATTGTAGAAGCAGCTGCTTTTGAATCACCCTATTCAGCACAACAAGCTGAATTATTCGCTTTAATTTGGGCTTGTATTATTGGGGGAAATCTAAAAGTAAATATTTACACTGGTTCTTGATATGCATTTGGGGTGGGGCATGATTTTGCACAATTATGGAAAAATAGGGGATTCATAACTTCTGCAGGAACCCAAATATCAAACAAACAATTGGTGACAGATTTATTGAAGGCCTTAATGCTACCCAGACAAATCTCTGTGATGAAATGTAGCGCCCATACTAAAGGACAGAACCCAGTAGACATTGGAAATCGTAATGCCGATTTAGTAGCTAAGAAAGTATCATGGGAACGTAAGGTGGTGGTACCTAAAATAATGAGGCAGACTAAAAGTGTAACTAACAAGTCCCCCTTGGAGAAACTGATGCCAACCATCCAATAAATAGTTTGATTATAAGAAGAGGCTACTGAAGGAGATAAGGAAAGATGGAGACAACTGGGATGTGTACTGGATTGTATGACTGGGCTGTGGACCACTCCAGCAGGGCAAATTTGCATGACAGACTCATGACAGCCCACCAGGGCTTTGACATCGGGAGAAGAATGGAGAGCAGGAGAGAGACAAGTCTTTGCCTTCCATCACAGGGAGGAGGAGATTCACTGTGATGGATGTTTGTGTAAATTGTTTTGGTGTGTGTCTTGGTTCTTTTCTTGTTGTATGACTGCAGAAACCAAATTTCATTTGAACTTCATTTGAGGTTCATATGACAATAAACGGTATTGTATTGTATTGCATTAGCAGTATGGGTTATAGAGTGCATGCACTATGCAACCCATTGTGGTGTAAGGGCAGTACGGGACACTCTATTGGCTACTTGGTGGCATCCAAAATTACAATCTTTTGCTCAAAAGGTAAACAGTAATTGTCTGGTCTGCCAGAAATACAATCCAGGGAAGTGAATGGGATGTGAAGGAGGGAAACACCATTGCCTATGGGTCCTTTTGAGACTATACAAATGGACTATATTGAACTAGAAAGATGCCAAGGATATAAATACGTTCTTGTCATAGTCGATGTATTTAGCCGGTGGATCGAAGCCAACCCAACCCTTGACAATAAAGCGGCTACTGTTGTCAAGGTGCTAATGAGAGAAATTTTCCCTAGTTTCGGCATTCCCATTCGGCTTAGCTCAGATAACAGTCAACACTTTATTGGACAAATCAATAAAGAATTTTGTGAACAGCTGGGGATCCAGCAGCAATTACATTGTGCTTATCGACCACAGGCTGCTGGACTTGTAGAAAGGGCAAACCAGACCCTTAAAACTAAATTAGCCAAATTAAAGGTGGAGACTGGACTTGGCTGGATTAAATTACTTCCAATAGCCCAATTTGAGAGGGGAGTCACGTCTGCAGGGAAATCTAGATTAAGCCCAGCTAAAATTATTTACGGTAGGCCTTTAAAAATCCCTTGGAATCAGAATGCGATGAAAATAGTTAATTTCCACCATATGACTGCAGAGATGACTGACTACATCTTAGCCTTGACCAGAGCCTAAAGGGATTTATATTGTGGAGTGAGAGCAGCCTATGGTGATATGCCATCATTAGTAACTCCCATAAAGTAAAACCTGGAGACTATGTCTTCGTGAAGAATTGGGTGAGGAAAGGATCAGAAGTTCGTTGGGAAGGACCTTACCAAGTTCTTCCAATGACTCTGACAGCAGTAAAAGTAGAGGGAAGAAATGCCTAGGTGCATCTTCATCATTGTAAAAGTATTAGTGAAGGTATCAGTGGTTAACGTGTTTCCTCCCAGGTTTTCTTAGAGATTCTCCACTCTATTACGAATCAAGGACCAATGAACTATCAAGATTGATGGATGGGATTCGAGCCCACTAAAACTCGGGAGGTGAACTCATCAGGCAGAAATCATGGAGCTACGCCCACGAAAACTCGGGAAGCTCGATGAAATTCCGAGAAGCTACTTCAACATCTTCTTGTTAGAACATTTGTTAAAGTATAGCAGTCATCATTGTATTCAGGGGTTATCATTTATGACGAGGGTTATTATGAATGATAAAACGGGGGAATGTTAATACTGGCCAAATTAAAGACACCATAAAATCCTTGTGTCGATCCCTGCACTTGTCAGAATTGCTTAACCCTTGTCAGCTGAAATTTACAGGCTTTGGATGGCACTGGCCAGTCCAGGCTCAGACTGGTATGCAGGATGGTGAGGGGTCCAGGTGTTCTCCTTGTTTCTCCTAAATTGATAAAATGTATAGCAGTTTTGTAAACAAACCCTAGATGCATCATTTTGATTGGATCGTTGTAAGGGCATTGTAAATAGTATAAATAATGTTGCAAGACGGCCATCCTGTTAATTGATGATTGGTCGAACTATTGAGGCTTGGAGAAACTGTTTGAATCACAGGGCACATATTTCAATGTTTATTCTTGTTTGCTTCCTTCTAGAACTTTCTTTCAAATACAATGTATTGGCTACTGTATTATTGGGTTAGGAAAATGTCTATCATGTACTGTGTTAATCGATATCTGTTATTGGACTGTATAGAGACCACCCCCATGTGGTTCGGCCCCTCAAGGTTCCGGGACCTATAAAAGGCCATTCCCACGAGGTCCTGTGTCGATCTTCTGGGCGAACGCTTAAGACTGCGTGACCTTCTGGAGTGTCTCTGCTTGCACGAGGCTAGGAGGGCTTGGTCAGGCAGATACAAGGATCGAACCCGCAGTGGTTAGGTATAGTAGTGGGGAACTGTTATTGTGTTTTTCCTAAATAAAGTTTAGATGCGCAAGTGCTTTTCTCAGTGGTTTTTGACTGAAACTAGAGTGGGTGGAAGCTTAGAACCAGCTATTTTCACCCATATCCCCTGAATCCGCTATCTTTAATTAACCTTTGTCAAACTGCAGTTTCCACACCAACACTGGAACGTAGTGGCAGACACAATGCATTCCCAGCATTGACGCCCTGGTTACACTCAGAGGGATACATTGGGCAGGTCACATTTCTTTCATGCCTGACAGTAGACACTGTAAATCGACTCTCTATCCCAAGCTCCATCATGGCAAGGGATTACCGGACAGTCAAAGGAAAAGATTCAAGCATGCGCTTTAAAGCTTCCCTGATGAAATGCAATATCCCCAGGACTCAAGGTAGAGAAGGAGCATTCGGGATGATATTGAGAACCTTCAGTCCATTCTCTGTGATCACACATAAGTCCTGTATAAGTGGTGTGAGAAGAAGATTATCTCACAAATGTCCCTCACATTTGGTTCCCCCTGCCCCGTCCATAGAAGAGTCTTCAATTCCCACAACGGACTCATTAACTGCCTCAGACACTACAAGGCCAGAGAAGTAGCAAGTCACCTTGAAACTGCCCAAGGAAAAGAAGCCATCTATCACTCAGATAGTACAGCATTTCCAATATGTACATCGCACGCACAGAAACCTGAGCATTACTGAAGCTTTAACAAACTCAACGGCAGCATCTCCAATCGAAACTGTCAACTCTAATAAGCATGATCTGCCCCATTCATTTGGCTGTAAAGGAATGTCAGCTTCCATCAGGATTAGATATTTTTAATAGCTGCTCCATTATGGTCAATGAACATTTGCTGCAGAGTTGGTGCTTGATATAATATGATTCTGTGCTTCCTTCTACAGAGCACACCGTGACAACGCACGGCAAAGTGCATTAGTTCCCATTTACTGATTGCCATTAAAAATCTCTGAGAAACTTGTTTTTGTTGAAAAAATATCGTTACTAATAAATGCTCTCATAAATTTTTCAAACTGAAACAAGGATTGGAAGTACAGAATCATTTGTATTCCGTTCTACTCAAATTTGTCACTTCGTTCATATTTAGTTCTACCATAAATTTCATCTAATATTTTCTTTAATTTACCTGGTCGCGTTATGTAAATTCAAACCATCCATAAATGAGCAGATCCCGCACAATCAAGGGTACATTATCACATCACTCTCCAGAATACAATAGTCAGTAACTGCAGGCTAGGACTATATTCCTTGGAGCGCATGAGGATGAGGGGTAATCTTGTAGAGATGTACAAAATCATGAGAGGAACAGATCGGGTAAATGCACAGAGTTTCTTACCCAGAGGAAAGAGAACCAGAGTACATAGTTTTAAGCTGATGGGGGGAAGATTTAATAGGATCCTGAGGGGTAACTTTTTTACACAAAAGGTGGGTATATGGAACAAGCTGCCAGAGGAGGTAGTCAAGGCAGGTACTATTGCATATTTTAAGAAACATTTAGACAGGTACATGGATAGTATAGGTTTAGAGGGATATGGGCCAAAGGTCAGCTGATGGGACAAGTGTGGATGAGGCATTTTGGTCGGCGTGGGCAAGTTGGGCTGAAGGGCCTATTTCCATGCTGTATGACACTATGACTCCATATATGACTCTAACTGAATAAGCATTAATGTAACATCACATCAGGCCAGAATTATTTTCCTCTATTCAAAGATTGCAGTGGCAAAATCTCCTCAGCAGGTTGTTCCTTTTAATTGCAAAACCTGCTGCCTTGTCTGAAGAAGGGTCACGACCCGAAATGTCACCCATTCCTTCTCTCCAAAGATGCTGCCTGTCCTGTTGAGTTACTCCAGCATTTTGTGTCTATCTGCATTGTCTCAACTTCTTCTTCAATTTTAAGGATGATCTGACATCCAATCATGGAAGTTTCTCTGATTTGTAAGCTTATCTGCTGGACACCAATACTTTTGAGTTTTACAATGTGCATATTACAGCTCAAAACATTAGCTCATATTTTTATTCATTTGGAACAGCTTGTCAATGGAAACTTTCATCTGGAGGAGATGATCATGGTGCAGAATGAGTTAACAAGGTAACTCTACCATTCTTACTTTGAATGGAGGATGACACAAAAGTTGGCTTCGACGAAAAGATGACCCAAATTGAAAAGTGAAATCGATGGTATATTGTGAATGCTTGAATAACTGCTCATGGATTCGTTTTCTTTAGCCAAACCAGTTCATCTGAAAGACAAGCATATTCCTCCACAGAGAGCTGCTGCAGTTAAAATGACCTCTGCAGAGTTAATACCTTTGCTCAAGTATTACTTGGCTACAGAGTCTGCTGAAATGCTTCACTCTATAGTCTTTAAGCATGTCTGCGTGTTTGTGTATGTCTGTGTACGTGTGATCGTTGGTCAGCACAGACTCGGTGGGCTGTAAAGTAGACGGAGAGGTAGACACACCCACTGGAAGAAACAACATGTTTTACCAGAATCTGACTAACAAAGTGTGAACTGTCCTGAACAGTTAACGTCCATGCATGTGGGCCGGAATCATATGCGTATGCTCGCAAGTATTCTACGTGAATGTGCACTGGCATCCCTGCCGGCTTTGAATGTCATGGGTACATCTGTGCACGTTAGATTTAGCGAACACCGTCCAATTGGCCTGTGGACTTCGGAAGCCGCGGTCTCTGGTAGGAAGCGGCCGATTCGGAAACTCCAAGCCGCTGAATGTGTTCTTCCGTTCCGACATCGGAGCTTTAATCATCCCAGCAAGAGGGCCTGTACATCGGGCCGCCATGGCGGCGACTGCGGAGAGTTCAAAGGCCCCGATCACGGGTGAACAAAGAGGAAGATTGACTGAACTTTATTGCCTTCCCTCACAGTGGAAAACGTTGATTCCGCTGTGGGGGATGTTCATGTTAAATTCTATCATGTAATGTGTTCTTTTTATTTGTTTGACTGTATGGTAACTCAAATCTCACTGTACCAATTGGTGCATGTGACAATAAATGTAATTTGAACTTGAACTTGTGACATGGGACTTCCGTGGGATTTGGCCCTGTTTGTTAGGCTGCAGCCATTTTCATGTAAGTTAGGGTGATCTACCAAGTTCGAAGTTAGTTAATAAATTACTGTTTAATTACTTACTCCATTGTTGATATTGCTCTGGGTAATGTATAACAAAGTGCATTACCTCACACGTGTGTGGATTAAATCAGCCACCTCTCCTCCCGATTTTCCAACTAATCAGCTTCCCGCTGTATCCATAGACATCCTTCTTCACTATTTACGACCACCAATTTTAAGGTGTCTGATAACATAGAAACATAGAAACATAGAAATTAGGTGCAGGAGTAGGCCATTCGGCCCTTCGAGCCTGCACCGCCATTCAATATGATCATGGCTGATCATCCAACTCAGTATCCCGTACCTGCCTTCTCTCCATACCCTCTGATCCCTTTAGCCACAAGGGCCACATCTAGCTCCCTCTTAAATATAGCCAATGAACTGGCCTCGACTACCCTCTGTGGCAGAGAGTTCCAGAGATTCACCACTCTCTGTGTGAAAAAAGTTCTTCTCATCTCGGTTTTAAAGGATTTCCCCCTTATCCTTAAGCTGTGACCCCTTGTCCTGGACTTCCCCAACATCGGGAGCAATCTTCCTGCATCTAGCCTGTCCAACCCCTTAAGAATTTTGTAAGTTTCTATAAGACATGCTAATCATACCACCTAAATTTTCATCTAAGTCATTTATCTATATTACTAAAAGTAAGATCTTGACCACTTCCTGTTTTTCTGTTTCATGATTTTTGAAAAAATGCTGCCACTTACGGCTGTGATTTTTGGCCATCTTACTCAGCGTCCCCCTCCGCTGCGCAGGACAAGAGGATTTTTCCCATCGATGAAATATAAAATGAGAAATGTTGACATTCTCTCTGCTGCCCCAGCTGATGGGATGGGGGAGGGACTATAAAACCCGGAAGTGTTGTGCCTCACTCAGTCTCTGCAAGATGGAGGAAGCGAGAGGGTCACGTCTCTCTGAGCTGTGAATAACACTGAACACATGTCTACTCAACTGTGAGTGCCCTTAATGTGGTTTGAAAATGAAAATGTGGTTGCTTTGAAATGTTGCACTGCAAATGGTTGTTGGTGGTGGTAACTGCTTTGAAATGCTGCACTGCAAATGGTTGTTGGTGGTGGTAACTGCTTTGAAATGCTGCACTGCAAATGGTTGTTGGTGGTGGTAACTGCTTTGAAATGCTGCACTGCAAATGGTTGTTGGTGGTGGTGACTGGACAACTTCCTGTTTGCACTGTATATTGATTTTAGATAAAAATGCTACCACTTACAGCTGTGATTTTTGGCCATCTTACTCAGTCCCCCTCTGCTCATCAGGTGCAGAGGATTCTTCCCATCAATGAAAAATAAAAGTGTTATTAGTGTTTAAAAAAATGTTGAGAATCTCTCTCCTGTCAATCATGCCATGAAGGCCACGCCCCTTCCAGTGGGAGGGGGGGGGATTATAAAACTCAGAAGTGTGGGTGTACAATACAATACAATACAATACAATAATTATTACATGTCATTTGAACCTCAGTGAGGCTCAATCGAAACTCAGTTTCCACAGCCATACAAACAAAGACAATTCCTACAAGACATACAAACAATTCAATTTACACAAACATCCATCACAGCGAATCTCCTCCTCACTGTGATGGAAGGCAAAGTCTTTTCTCTCCCCTGCACCATTTCTCTCCCGATGTCGAAGCCCCAGGCGGGCGATGGTAAGTCCCACGGCCATTTAAGGCCGCGCGGGGCGATGTACGGCCCCGCTCCAGGCCCAAAAGTCACAAAGTTGGAGGCCCCGGCGGGCGCTGGAATGTCCCGCGGCCATTAAAGCCGCGCCAGGCGATGTACGGACCCGCTCCGGGTCGTTCCAACCCCGTGACATGGGCTGGAGAAGTTGCGTTGCGGGAGCTCCCAAAATCGGTCTCCATCCGGACCCGCGAGCTCCCGATGTCCCAGTCCACCGGTCTGCAGCTGGAGCCTCCGAGCTCTGGAGTGAGCAGTGAGCCACCACCGCTCCCCACGCTCCGAGGCCGGCCAGTGAGTAGTCCACAGATCCGCAGACTTCACGACTGGATCCCCCAGGTCGTTCCGGTTGGAGGCCGCTCCACGGTGCTAGGCCCCAACGACAACGGAGACCCGACAGGGAAAAGGTCGGGTCTCCCGTGCAGGGAAGAGATTTTTAAAAGTTTCCCCTTCCCCCGCACCCCACATATACACAGTTAAAAAAAGTATTAAAAAACCCAAACAACTACATTTAACTAGACAAAAAATTAAAAATTAAAAAATTTAAATTAATTTTTTTTTTTTAAAGAAAAAAAATGTAGGGGCCGCTGCAACGTGAGTCGTGCCGCCTCCCGGTGTGGCTCAGTCTCTGCAAGATGGGGGAGGGAGAGGTCACAACTCTGTCTGAGCTGTGAATCAACTGAACACACTGAATGTCTACTGAACTGTGAGTGTGGTGTTTATGTGGTGTTTTGTGTGGTTTTATGGTGGTTTCACCCTGCTTGAAATGGTATGAAACTGCATTTGAATGTGGTGGCATTGCACCCTGCATGAAATGGTATGAAACTGTATTTGAATATGGTGGCCTAGCGGCCTGAATGAAATGGTATGAAACTGCACTTGAATTTGGTGGCCTTGCACCCTGCTTGAAATGGTATAAAACTGCACTTCAATTTGGTTGTCTTGCACCCTGCTTGAAGTGATATGAAACTGCACTTTAATTTGGTGGCCTTGCACCTTGCTTGAAATGGCATTAAACAGCACTAGCATTTGGTGGCCTTGCACCCTGCTTGAAGTGGCATGAAACTGCACTTGAGTTTGGTGGCCCTGCACCCTGCTTGAAGTAGTAGGAAACTATACTTGAGTTTGGTGGCCCTGCACCCTGCTTGAAGTGTTAGGAAACTGCACTTGAGTTTGGTG
This sequence comes from Malacoraja senta, assembly GCA_038087875.1. NCBI lineage: Eukaryota > Metazoa > Chordata > Chondrichthyes > Rajiformes > Rajidae > Malacoraja > Malacoraja senta. The sequence goes on from CM075978.1 coordinate 23,461,199, forward strand.
GCCCTGCACCCTGCTTGAAGTGGTATGAAACTGCACTTGAATTCGGTGGCCTTGCACCCTGCTTGAAGTGGTCGGAAACTGCACATGAATTCGTGGCCTTGCACCCTGCTCGAAGCGATAGGAAACGGCATCTGAATTTGGTGGCCTTGCACCTTGCTTGATATGGTAGGAAACTGCATTTGAATTTGGTGGCCTTGCACCCTGCTTGAAATGGAATTGATTCGCCCACCAGCCGTGAGTGAGCTGCCAGCACATCAGGCTTGAGTGACTGAGCTGTCACCCCAAGAATCCATTTGGCCCACAATGTCCATACTAGCGCTCTGGAAACCAGTCGCTTCAGCCCACAATACCCATACTAGCGCTCCAGAAAGCCACTTCCCCCCTCCCCACTGGCCACCAATATTGGAATTGGTGGAGAGGTGGATTATTGCGTTGGGGGACCAGCCCTCCCGTGTGAACATGGGACCCAACGGGTCTCACTTAGTCTAGTATATGTTACAAATAACATGGATCCCAGCACCGATCACTGCAGTACACCAATTGTCAGAGTTTTCTATTCAGAAAAATAATCATCCACCATTAACTCTGCTTCCTATCACCAAGCACCCAACCAATTTAAAATCCAGTTTACCAACATATCTCTGATCCCTTGAACCATAACCATCTAAATCAGCCAACCATGCAGCACCTTGTTAAAACCCTTCCTAATGTCCATATAAACAAGGTAGACACAAAATGCTGGAGTAACTCAGCGGGACAGGCAGCATCTCTGGAGAAGGAATGGGTGACGTTTCGGGTCAAGACCCTTCTTCAGACAGTCCACAGTCCATATAAACAACATCTATTGCTCTGTTTTCATCAATTCTCTTAGTTACCTCCCCAATAAACTCAATGTGTGAAATGGTTGTCCATGCACAGGAATGTGTTGACTCTTCCTAATCAGCCCCTGCCTTTCCAAGTGAACATAAAATCGTATCGGAGAGGGATTTCCTCCCACTTATGTAAGGCTCACCAGCCTAGAGTTTCCAGGCATGTCCCTCTGCACCTTTTTGAACAAGGGACATTAGCTATCCTTCAGTCTTCTGGTACCTTACGTGTGGCTAACAAAGATACAAAAATCTCTATCAGACCTGGGATGGACTCCATCGGGCTGCAGGGATTTATTCAGGTTTCTGTGTTTTAATATTCTCACCACGTCCCAATTCTGTTTTCTCTCTACAAGTGCTGCTTGACCTGTGGAGTGTTGCCAGCACTTTCTATCATTATTTAATTAGAGACATATGTTGTTAACAAATTCAGAGATGACTTCAAGGTAGGTAGATTGCTTATTGAGCTTTCCGGTGCCTCAAGGTAATTATTTAGACAGTTGTTACAGAAAGATTTGATAATAATAGTCCCAGTTCATTTAATGCTGCATTTTTGGATTCTACACAATCTCCGATAGCAATGATAAACCTCAACACTATCATTGCAACAAAAATATTTATCTCTTGCACCATGGAATAAAAAGAAAATATGTGTGTTTTCTCTATTCCCCACATCACCCAATCTATATGAGGAGGCTTAGCTCATAGCCTAAGGGCTACTCAGATGTCTGTCAAGAACCTTTTGTGCTCATAATCACAATTCTGTTTTACCACATATTTAACGTCACAGACAGAGCCATTGAACACAACAGGAGCATGATGGGGAAATTCTAACAATCAAATGACATGGGATTTAATACAATTTACACGGTGAAGGTGACAATTGAATAGCTGGGAAAATAGGATGAGTTGTAGCAGATGAATTAGGTGACTCAAGACATGTCCATGTTACAAGGTCACTTAAGGGCCTGTCCCACTTGGCCGTCATTTGCGCACCATTTACGCGACCTCGTCGTCGCGTTGAGACGCTCGGGTAGCATGTGGGGCGCGGGGGACGGTCGCATGGAGAAGCGCGGAGGGGTATGAAGTTGCGCGCGGTATCGCGCGGCGCTCCACGATTTTGTAGGGCGTGACGTATCGCGTACGCACGCGGGCGTATTGCGGTCCTCGTACGTATAGCGCGTGGTGACCATGATTACGTCACCGTGCGTAACCATGCGCCGCCACACGCCGGCCATATGCGGTTAGCCCGCCTTTTACGCGTCATGGATATAAGCGCGCACGATTAAAAAATGTGTACAGTTTCGTGGAGAAAACTACACGGTGAACACCAAAATATACTAAACCGGAAAGTGCAAATGTGAATTGATGCTTCACTTGCAATGACTGCTTGGGTCCGTGGATTGTGGGTAAGGAAGAGGTTAAAAAGACAAATGTTGTATCTCCTACAGCTGGATGAACGAATGAGAAGGGGTGCAGTTGGTAGAAATGGAAGAGCAAACCAGATAAGCGATACAAAATGCTGGAGTAACTCAGCGGGACCGGCAGCATCTCTGGAGAGAAGCAATGGGTGATGTTTCGGGTCGAGACCCTTCTTCAGATTGAAGAAGAGTCTCGACCCGAAACATCATCCATTCCTTCTCTCCAGAGATGCTGCGTGTCCCGCCGAGTTACTCCTGCATTTTGTGTCTATCTTCAATTATTTTTTTTTGTATTGTAATTTTTTATTAGAGGTATTTGCATATCATAGTCCAACCCATTACAAACGTTGTATAACGATTACATATTAAGTATCCAGGGTTCCAGGTACCCAGTTACCAAAGTAGCTGGGGTCCTCCTTTATCGGTTACATATTAACGTTGCCTCTAATTATTTATTTATATTTATAGATAATAAAAATAAAGAAATAAAGAAAATAAATTAGAAAAGTAAGATAAACTATCAATAATACAACTTAGGAGATAGGTCCATAGGTCAGAAAACGTAACTATTCATCTAGTCCAGGGTTCAGGTTTCAGTCAGGCCTCCGCGCCGGCCCACTCTACCCCTTCAGATAATCTATAAATGGAGACCATATTTTAGTAAATAATTCTGGTTTGTCAATTAAGACATATCTAATTTTTTCCAAATGTAAGGTCTCCGACATCTCCATAATCCACATCTTAATTGTGGGGGTTGCAGGATTTTTCCAAACTTTTAATATTAATTTTTTCCCAATTATTATACTGCAGTCAAGGAAATTTCTTTGGTTTGTTGTAAGTTTTAGGTATTGTTCTGATATGCCCAATATTATTAATTTAGGATCGGGATCCAGTTGAGTATTAACAACTACAGAGATTATTTTAAAAATATCCATCCAATAATTTTTAATTTTTATACAATTTACAAAGGTATGGGTTAAATTAGCCAATGAGCATTGGCATTTATCACAAATAGGAGAGATATTAGGAAAGATTCTATTTAATTTTTGAATAATGCAATCTATGTAGTACTTTAAATTGTATTAAAGAATGTCTGGCATTTAATGAACATTGATGTATATGTTGTAAACTTTCATCCCAAATATCTTTTGTTATAGGTTGGGCTAATTCCTTTTCCCATGCTAATCTATATAATTCCGTCGACGGAGTCTCACTGTCTAAAAGAATATTATAAATATAAGATATTAATTTATCTGTATTAGGGTGTTTATTCAAACATTCATCTAGAATCTCTGGTTCTCTAGTTCTGTATTCTTTTCTATGTGATTTAACATAATCTTTAAGTTGTAAGTATCTAAAAAAATTATTTGAATGTAATCCATAATTCTGTTGTAGTTCCTGAAACAAAAGAAAAATACCGTTTCTATAAAGATGTCCCATCTTTTTAATTCCATGATTTTTCCATTGTACAAAACCTTTATCCAACACTGAAGGTTTAAATGAAGGATTATTTGCAATGGGGAGAGAAAATGATAAATTATCCAATTTTAATGTCTTTTTTAGTTGTTTCCAAATTCGAATTCCACTATATATTATAGGGTTTTCACTATAGATTTTTTAATTCAATTTTGTAGGAGCTAACAGGATCGGACCAATTTCAAAAGGCAAACAATCTTCCTTTTCCATCTTTAACCAGTCTGGTTGTTGATCCATATCTTCCAACCAAAAATTCATATTTTTGACATTGACTGCCCAAAAATAAAATAAAAAATTTGGTAAAACTAATCCTCCTTTGGTCTTGGGTTTACATAGGTGTTTTTTGCTTATTCTGTGATTCTTATAATCCCAAATAAAACTTGTCACAATAAAGTCAACTTTTTTTAAGAAATTTTTGGGGAAATATATCGGGATTGATTGAAAGAAGTATAGCAATTGCGGAAGGAAAATTATTTTTATAGCATTAATTCTACCGAGCATTGAAATGAGAAGTGTTTTCCAGTATTGAATATTCTTATGCAATTTATTAAGTAAAGGCATGAAATTTGATTTAAATAGATAGTTATATTTCTTTGTCACATAAATTCCAAGGTATTTAAATTTTTCATTAACTATTCTAAAAGGTGAGTGTTGCAATATATATGAATTAGGTTCCGTTATTGACATAATCTCACTTTTATTCCAATTAATTCTATATCCCGAAAATAAACCAAATTGAGATAAGATTTAACAAGTTTGGAATGCTGATTTCTGGGTTTGTAATATATAATAATACATCGTCTGCGTAGAGAGAGATTTTATTAGCTGTATTTTTAGTATTATACCCATATATTTCTGGATGTGCTCTAACTCTTTCTGCTTGTGGTTCTATAGCAAGGGCAAGTAATAACGGTGATAAAGGGCATCCTTGTCTGCAACCTTTAGATAGTTCAAATTTTGTTGATAGCATTTGATTTGTCATTATTCTAGCTGTTGGGTTAGTGTATAAAAGCTTAACCCATGTGGAAAACTTCTCACCCAATTGACATTTTTCCATCACCGAAAATAAATAGGGCCATTCCACTTGATCGAATGCTTTCTCAGCATCTAACGAGATGACTGCTAGATCTACATTAGCTATTCTGTTTGAGTATATAATATTAAATAATCGTCTCAAATTATAATTTGAGACGATTATTTATAGTCCTAGTTCATTTAATGCTGCATTTTTAGATTCTACCCAATCTCCGATAGCAATGGCAAACCTCAACACCATCATTGCAACAAAAATATTTATCTCTTGCACCATGGAATAAAAAGAAAATATGTGTGTTTTCTCTATTCCCCACATCACCCAATCTATATGAGGAGGCTTAGCTCATAGCCTGGCTACTCAGATGTCTGTCAAGAACCTTTTGTGCTCATAATCACAATTCTGTTTTACCACATATTTAACGTCACAGACAGAGCCATTGAACACAACAGGAGCATGATGGGGAAATTCTAACAATCAAATGACATGGGATTTAATACAATTTACACGGTGAAGGTGACAATTGAATAGCTGGGAAAATAGGATGAGTTGTAGCAGATGAATTAGGTGACTCAAGACACGTCCATGTTACAGGGTCACTTAAGGGCCTGTCCCACTTGGCCGTCATTTGCGTGCCATTTATGAGACGCTTGGGTAGCATGTGGGCCGCGGGGGACAGTCGCATGGAGAAGCGCGGAGGGGTATGAAGTTGCGCGCTTTATCGTGCGGCGCTCCATGATTTTGTAGGGCGTGATGTATCGCATACGCACGCGGGCGTATTGCGGTCGCATGCAGGCGTCCTGTCCTCATACGTATAGCGCGTGGTGACGCATGATTACGTCACCGTGCGTAACCATGCGCCGCCACACGCCGGCCATACGCGGTTAGCCCGCCTATTACGCATCATGGATATAAGCGCGCACGATTTAAAAATTTGCACAGTTTCGTGGAGAAAACTACATGGTGAACACCAAAATACACTAAACCGGAAAGTGCAAATGTGAATTGATGCTTCACTTGCAATGACTGCTTGGGTCCGTGGATTGTGGGTAAGGAAGAGGTTAAAAAGACAAATGTTGTATCTCCTACAGCTGGATGAACGAATGAGAAGGGGTGCAGTTGGTAGAAACGGAAGAGCAAACCAGATAAGCGATACAAAATGCTGGAGTAACTCAACGGGACCGGCAGCATCTCTGGAGAGAAGCAATGGGTGACGTTTCGGGTCGAGACCCTTCTTCAGACTGTAGAAGAGTCTCGACCCGAAACATCATCCATTCCTTCTCTCCAGAGATGCTGCCTGTCCCGCCGAGTTACTCCTGCATTTTGTGTCTATCTTCAATTTAAACCAGCATCTGCATTTCCTTCCTACAGATTAATTTGGTCTGCAGCTTGCTACTTTACATTCACCTCTTTTTTTGAATAGGGGCATTACATCTGCAGTTTTCCAATTACTAGCACCACTCAAGAAACTGGAACATTTTAGAAAATCACCATAAATATCATAAACTGGGTAAGTATCATAAACTGGGTATTCAAATGACGTCACGTGCTCACGAAGGCTGTGCTGACGCATGAAGGCGCGTGATGTCGCGCGCGACAGTTACGCGACCGTCGCGCGTCAGTCGCGACGGCCTGTCGCGTAAATGACGGCCAAGTGGGACAGGCCCTTTAAAGGCCTGTCCCACTGTACGAGGTAAATCAAGAGTTCTCCCGAGTTTTCCCCTGATTCGAACTCGGAGAATGTCCGTAGCGGGTCCGTAGGAGTTCGTGAATGCCCCGTAGCGGCTCGTACGAGTAACGGTAGGTACTCGGGAAATCCGGTAAACTCGTGAAGTTTTTTCAACACTGTGAAAAATGTCCACGAGTAAAAATATACTCGTGATGTAAAAAATTGTTACTTTTTAATTGTACAAGCCGCTACGAGACATCCACAAACTCCTACGAACGCGCTACGGACATTCTCCGAGTTCGAATCAGGGGAAAACTCGGGAGAAATCTTGAATTACCTCGTACAGTGGGACAAGCCCTTTACTCTGCTGTTGGTGGAACCAGTGAACACATTGATTGTTCGTTTAAAATATTTTAAAAAGCAACATCTCTTCTGGAAACTCATTCTATCATTACATTATAGTCTTCTAATTATGTATTGTTAAAACACAGAGGTGTTTAAGAGGCTTTTAGATAGGCACATGGCTATTCAGGGAATGGAGGAGTGTAGACCATGTGCAGGCAGATTAGGTTATTTTATTTTGGCATCGTGTTCAGCACAAAGATGCTGTGCTGTGTTATGTTGTGATATGCTGTAATGTGCTGTGCTGTGCTGTGCTGTGATGTGCTGTGATGTGCTGTACTATACTGTGCTGTGCAATGCTATGCTATGCTGTGCTATGCTATGCCGTGCTATGCTATGCCGTGCTATGCTATGCCGTGCTATGCTATGCGGTGCTATGCTGTGCTATGTAGTGCTGTGCTATGCTATGCTATGCTGTGCTGTGCTGTGCTGTGCTATGCTGTGCTGTGCTATGCTGTGCTGTGCTATGCTATGCTATGCTATGCTGTGCTATGCTGTGCTGTGCTGTGCTGTGCTGTGCTGTGCTGTGCTGTGCTGTGCTGTGCTATGCTGTGCTATGCTATGCTATGCTATGCTGTTGTATGCTATGCTGTGCTGTGCTGTGCTGTGCTGTACTGTGCTATGCTGTGCTATGCTATGCTGTGCTATGCTGTGCTATGCTGTGCTATGCTATGCTGTGCTATGCTATGCTGTGCTATGCTGTGCTGTGCTATGCTATGCTGTGCTATGCTATGCTGTGCTATGTAGTGCTGTGCTATGCTGTGCTGTGCTGTGCTGTGCTGTGCTATGCTGTGCTGTGCTATGCTATGCTGTGCTGTGCTGTGCTATGCTGTGCTGTGCTGTGCTGTGCTGTGCTATGCTATGCTGTGCTGTGCTGTGCTGTGCTGTGCTGTGCTATGCTGTGCTATGTAGTGCTGTGCTATGAAGTGCTGTGCTGTGCTATGCTGTGCTGTGCTATGCTGTGCTGTGTTGTGCTATGCTATGCTGTGCTATGCTATGCTGTGCTATCCTGTGCTATGTAGTGCTGTGCTGTGCTGTGCTATGCTATGCTATGCTGTGCTATGCTGTGCTGTGCTATGCTATGCTATGCTGTGCTATGCTATGCTGTGCTATGTAGTGCTGTGCTGTGCTGTGCTGCGCTGTGCTATGCTGTGCTATGCTTTGCTATGCTGTGCTATGCTATGCTATGCTATGCTGTGCTATGCTATGCTATGCTGTGCTATGCTATGCTATGCTGTGCTATGCTATGCTCTATAACAGTTTATCCTCAGTCACATGTGACGCAGTGCTTGCTCCGCACTGTACTCCAGTTATGAAGTCAGTGGAATCAAATTCCAAGTGGAGTTCAACATGCAAATATGCAATTGAGGAAGAATTTCTGCCTCTCATGCCATGCTGACAGAACACCTTTACACCCACGTTAATAGAGAATTGGATATACAGTGCATTCAGAAAATATTTGATTGGAGTCCACCAGTGGTAAATTAAATTGATTGGACATGATTTGGAAAGGCACCCACCTGTCTATATAAGGGCCCACAGTTGACAGTGCATGTCAGAACAAAAACCAAGCCATGAAGACAAAGGAATTGTTTGTAGACCTCTGAAACAGGACTGTGTCGAGACACAGATCTGGGGAAAGGTATAAAACAATTTCTGCAGCATTGCAGGTCCTGAAGACCACAGTGGCCTCTGTCATTCTTAAATGGAAGAACTTTTGAACCATGGAGCTGGCCGCCAAGTCAAACTGAGCAATCGGTGGAGGAGGGCCTTGGTCAGGGAGGTGGCCAAGAACCCGATGGTCACACTGACATAGCTCCAGAGTTCCTCTGTGGTGATGGCTGAACCTTCCAGAAGGACAACTATATCTGCAGCACTCCACCAATCAGGCCTTTATGGTAGAGTGGCCAGATGGAAGCCACTCCTCAGTAAAAGGCACATGACAGCCCGCTTGGAGTTTGCCAAAAGGCATGAGAAACAAGATTCTCTGGTCTGATGAAACCAAGATTGAACTCTTTGGCCTGAATGCCAAGCATCATGTCTGGAGGAAACCAGGCACCGCTCATCACCTGGCCAATACCATACCTACGGTGAAGCATGGTGGTGGCAGCATCATGCTTTGGGGATGTTTTTCAACGGCAGGAACTGGGAGACTGTCCTTGTAAACCCAAAGAAACTGGCGGATTGGCTCTCCCTAATTTTTTGTACTATTACTGGGCAACAAATATTAAAAACGTAATCTATTGGATGGACAACACATGCCAACAGGTAAACTGGTTAATAATGGAGAGAGAAGATTGTTCACCATTTAATATAGGCATGATTCTTCTCTCTCCAATAAATCTGAAGAAAACAGTATATGAGAAAATTCCGATTATCCATAGTACCTTACGAATCTGGAAACAAGTGAAGTCAACCCTTAAACAGATAAATTTATCTCTTCTCCCACCAATTGCCAATAATCCCTCGTTTAAGCCGTCTATTTTAGACAAGGCGTTCAAATACTGGGAAAGATTAGGAATTTAAAAAACTGGGAGATCTTTATGAGATGGGGACTCTTCCCTCGTTTCAAGAATTACAGTCGAAATATCATCTGATAGGTAGCCAATACTTTAGATATCTTCAAATACGAGACTATTTGAAATCATATACCCAAGACTGTCAATATATGGTTCCAGACATACTAGACGAATGCATGAATAGAAACTCGGATTCAAATAAGTTAATATCGTACCTTTATAATTCCCTTTTAAATATACAAACCCCATCGTCGGAAGTAATTAGACGAGCTTGGGAAGATGAACTCGGCCTAACAATTTTGAAAGATAGATGGGAGGAAAGTCTTCTATATATACACAACTGTTCTCTTAATATTAGGCATTCGCTAATACAATTTAAAATACTGCACAGACTTTATTATTCAAAGTCTAAACTGAATAAGATCTACCCAAACGTTTCTCCTATTTGTGATAAATGTCTCCTTCAGGAAGCATTCTTTTGCCTCTTGAATAAAATTACATAATTTCTGGAGGGGAATTTTTGAAATTTTTTCTAAAATACTTAAAATAAAATTGGACCCCGACACAGAATTGATTACTCTAGGTACGTCAGAAGCCTGTTCTGAGCCAACATTATTTCAAAGACGTTTCCTTAATTATGGCCTGATAATGGCGATAAAACTAATACTTAAATTTTGGAAACACACGTCAGTCCCTACTGTTAAGTTGTGGATTACAAACATGTTCGAGATACTACATTTGGAAAATATTAGGCTTGTCTTGGCAGAAAAACCAGACCAATTTTTCAAGACATGGACACCCTTTACAGAATTCTTACAAGGATAGTATGGCGCAACACAACTTTGGATTTAAATCCAACTATGGGTTGGGTGAGGTGGGCGAGAGAGGATGAGAGGCAGGTATATCTCCACTTTTTTCTTTTTTTTCCTTTCTTTTTTTTCCTTTTCCTCTCTTACATCTTTATTCACTCTTTGGCCACACTACTTTGGTAGTCTAGGAGTCCTATCTTTTCACCTTTCACATTTTCTCTTTCTTGTTCTTTCTCTTTTCTTTTCCATTATTCTCAAGTTAAAAGGATAAAATTGAAACTGTACAGTAATTGTAGAATTTTATATGCCGAATGTTTTATTCTTGTACAATTGCTTCTAATAAAAATAATAATTAAAAAAAAAAGGAACTGGGAGACTAGTCAGGATCGAGGGAAAGATGAACGGAGCAAAGTACAGAGAGACCCTTGAAGAAAACCTGCTCCGGAGCGTTCTGGACCTCAGATTGGGGCGGAGGTTCACCTTCCAACAGGACAATGACCATAAGCACACAGCCAAGACAACGCAGGAGTAGCTTTGTGACAAGTCTGTGAATGTCCTTGAGTGGCCCAGCCAGAGCCAGGACTTGAACCCGATCGAACATCTCTGGAGGAACCTGAAAATAGCTGTGCATCGAAGCTCCCCATCCAACCTGACAGCGCTTGAGAGGATCTGCAGAGAAGAAAGGTAAACATTACCCAAATACAGGTGTGCCAAGCTTGTAGCGTCATACCCAAGAAGACTTGAGGCTGTAATCGCTGCCAAAGGTGCCTCAACAAAGTGCTGAGTAAAGGGTCTGAATACTTATGTAAATGTAATATTTCAATTATTTATTTTTAATTACTTTGCAAACATTTCTAAACACCTGTTTTTGCTTTTTTATTACTGGGTATTGTGTGTAGATTGATGATTAAAAAAATAAAAGAATTTAATCAATTTTAGAATGGCTGTAACGTAGCAAAATGTGGAAAAAGTGAAGGGGTCTGACTTCTTTCTGAATGCTCTGTAGATCTTAGGGCTAACAGAATCAAGGGATATGGGGAGAAATCTGGGACGGGGTACTGATTCTGGATGATCAGCAATGCGCCTCAAGTCACAGCACCCCTTTGCCACGCAAGCCCACAACACCGGCTGACGCTTCTAAGGCTACCTGGGTCAAGACGAGATGGAGAGACCAGTGGAAGTCAGCGGAACCATCTAGGCTACACCATTACATCGATGACCCCATGGACGTCCCTGGCCAGAACCTGCCCCGAAAGCAGTGGACAACCCTCAACCGCTTGAGGAAAGGCATCGGACGCTATGGAGTAGCGATGAAGAGGTGGGGCCTCATGGACAGCGCCTCCTGCGAGTGTGGGGACCCAACACAGACAGTGGAGCACATAGTCACCAGTTGCCCCAAATACCGGCCACCGAATGGTGAACGAGGTCTGATTGACCTGGACGATGACATGTTGGCCTGGCTCGCCTCAATGGAGCTGCAGGTCTAAAAGACACACGACAGAAGAAGAAGATCAGCAATGATCATATTGAATGGCAGTGCTGGCTCTAAGGGCTGAATGGCCTACTCCTGCACCTACTTTCTATGTTAATACAACTATTTTGGATCATGTCTTGTGAACATCAACCAAAAGTCGCTTCAAACCTCTCACTTCCCCAGAGCAAAAATGTTGCTGTTGGTAATTTGCAAAACAAGTATCACACTCTTTTCTTGATAACCTTCAGTGCAGTTGGAGGGATTCACGTGCTTGACCTGCACCCCCTATCATGTGGGGCCCAGTCAACCTCTTAATACAGCTCAGATCAGGACCGCATATGAAGAAAATCTCATGCAGCGGTGGTGAGTTTGTTGAACAAGTTATCCTGTTACAATATGTACTGAGGAAGTACTTCAAGTGAGGATTCAAAGGTACTCCACTGCCTCAAAAATCATCAGCAATTTCTGTTTTTACATTACAATGGATATATATGGATTTTATATTTCCACAATAATTCACCAGTACCTTACTTTTCTTTGCAGTTTTTCAGCCTTGTTTTAATCACTGCAGGTGTTGCTCCATCTGCCTGTCCACTATTTTCCCCATTCCCACAGTAAATGGGGGCTATAAATAATGACCACGTCGTTCTCTCATGACTCCTCTTAACTTATGATCAATTCACATGCTCTTAGTCTGGTTTACGAACATCTTATATTTATCTTGCCTCCAGCTCGCTATGCCTTACAATCAAAACAATTCTCTCAACTATTTACTGTCTCTTCTAATGTGGCCTTTAAGTTACCATTAGTAGGTTGGTCTTATTTCCAATAATCCCTTTCCAATTTGCAAGGCTCTGCGATTGAAGAATATTTTCCCACTTTTAATATAATTTCCAGAGATTCCTTCATCAATTATTATACTTGTTTGCCCCTCATGCCCAACATCTTCTTGTATTCCATGATGCAACTCCCCACTCTGCAAATCTCCACTCCCATCCACCTTCAACATCCTTCAAGTTGCTGTATGTGGGTAGAGAATTATATCCTGCACTGTGGGCATGGGAAGAATGCTGCTGAACTGAGGTTAGTATTGATATTGGTTTCTTATTATCATGTGTGCCAAGACACAATGGAAATCTTTGTCTGCGTGTTGACTAGTCATATCATGACATACATGAATACGATCAAAACATACATAAGGTCATAAGGAGTAGGAGTAGAATTAGGCCATTTGGCCCATCTTGTCTACTCCACCATTCAATCATGCCTGATCTATCTCTCCCTTCTAACCCCAATCTCCTGCCTTCTCCCCATAACCTCTAACACCTGTACTAATCAAGAATCTATCTATCTCGGACACATATGTACAACAGATAGAGCAAGGGGAAAATTAAACAGAGTGCAGAATATAGTGTAACAGCAACTGAGACAATGCAGATTATAAAAAGTACAATGCCCACAATGAGGTAAGGACGCTTCCATTCTTTCCTCAGATTCATACCACCTATAAGTAACTTTGGTCATGCAGGACCATCTGTGGATTAAATATTTTTTTCCCTGCACCAACCTAGTATTTCTTCCTTCTTAACATTTATTAACTTTATCACTACCATTATTGACCCAAAACCACTGGAAATCTCTCAGTATTAAACATCCTCACTTTGTTTGATCAGTTCCTGTAAACAGAATTTTCCTGCTCTCATTGTTAATCCAAAAGTCAAGAGCCCAGAGCCGTGGAGATCAAGATCAGGACAATGATTTATTTATTTGCTGCAGCTTTACAGGCACATTAAACACAATAATACAACAAATAAATATACATTTAATCACCACTTATACTCCGACCATAGTAATGTGAGCTACAGCATGTAGTGAAACCTTAGCTGTGCAAAGTCTATAGAACTATTAACGAGTATTAAATACAAGAAGTGTATGTATCCAATTGAGCAACCCTGCACCTTCCTCTTGTTTTTGAATAAGGTAGCAAAATCTTCACATTTTTTTATTCTGGAAGTCCAAAACTAATAATTATCCCATTTCAAACATGGATAAATGCAAAGATCCCACAGAACCAGAATGGAAACAAGACATCCATGAGCCTGAGGCTCCACAACCGAAGAACTAAAGCAGAGTGTGAGTATTTTGGACACAAAATGCTGGAGTAAAGGGCCTGTCCCACCTGGGCATCATTTGCGCGTCACGCAGGTGGGGCGCGAGGATTTTGAGAATCCCCAAATCCTGGAGCGCCGCGCGTTACCGCGCGTCACTGCCTACGCCACCACGTCTCACCGCGCGTATTGCACGCCATGCGTGCTTCATGCGTCCTGACGCGTAAATGATGTCGCATAAATTATGCGCAAATAACGCCCAAGTGGGACAGGCCCTTAACTCAGTGGGTCAGGCAGCATCTCTGGAGAACATGGATAGATGATGTTTCTTTAACCTGGAGGGTAGTAAATCTGTGGCCAGCTGTGGTGGCCAAGTTTTTGGGTATATTTAAAACAGATATCGGTATATTGTTGATTAGTAAGGATGTCACAGGTTACGAGAAGAAGGAGGAGAATGTGGATGAGAGGGAAAAATAGATAAGCCATGATTGAATGGCGGAGTAGACTCAATGAGCTGAATGTTTTAAGATTTCAATCTTGCTTGGATTAAACTCCATCATGCTCTTACACTTAACTCTACCTCTTTCGGTTATTCCATTATTGCATTTGTTTTCCACTACTTCAATTTGCACTCTAATATTTGCACCATTCTGCTCTTCTGTATTCGCAGTTGTATTTATTGGTGTGTTTATCATTACCATGTATACTGTTAACTCATGCAAACAACTAATTTAATTGCACTGTGATGTATATGACAATAAACTAAACTAACTCAAAGAAGATTGTCCAATTTTAGTAAGATGGAACATCTCTTATAATAAAAAGAGTAAGGATGAACTTTTTTGGGACATCACAAAATACACGAACTCTGTGGTAGAAAAGCTACGGCATTAAAAAATCTATGAGTGGAAAATTTCTAAGCAGCAGAACACCTCTGCGATGTTGCAGAAAGTTCAATGATCTGACAAGGGCAGCATAGGGAGGTAACAGCAGCTAGCTGTCAAAGCTGATTAATATCATAGATGCACAGAGACAAGTGTGCTCCGAATGCTTATGTGTAAGACCAGTATCCTGTAGAGAGTCACAATGATCAGTGAAATTAAGTACTGCTGTTGCTCTTTCCCCTGGATCTCTCTGTCACCTTCACTAACATGCGTTCATGTTCCCCCAACTCGTGAAGTGCTATATTTCATGATAGCACTCCGGCATAACTATTAATGTTCCCTTTGAAATGATGTTCGACAATAACAAGGAAAGGAAAAGGATCTGAATATGTTACAGACCCTGAAAACAGATTACCTCACTGCTGGAGAAAATTGCTCGTCATACGAGTCTGTCAGGGATAGAACCAGAAAATAACAGGGTGTTAGTAGATCGTGAAAAGCAAATAGAAACTGTCAAGTGCTCATTCTCATCAGCAGTAAGCCTTAGAAAAGTTGAAGGGCCACATACAACTTTTGAGCAGAACAACTGAATACAAGTTTTAATGAACCTTTGCACGTTTGGTATCAAAAGATCCAACTGCATGCAGAGAGGAATTGCTAACATTTAATCATCTGTCCAAAGCTTAGTATCATTATGTTTGCATTGGTTTGGTTTAGTTTATTATTATTGTCACAGTGAAAAATCATGTTTGGAAACTCATCTGGGCAAATCAGACCATACATGAGTACCACAGGTAGTGCGAAGAGAAAACATGAACAGAATGCAAAATATAGTGTTACAGCTACAGATTAGAGAAAATGCAAGGATGCAAAGTGGTAGATTGGGAGATTGGGAATCTAGCCATAGATTTGAGAGTTTTTGTTTAGAAATGCCGAGTGGAAACTTGGCCCACCGAGTCTGTGCATACCAGCGATCCCTGTACACTAGTTCTGTTCTATATGTTAGGGACAATTTTACAGAAGCCAATTACCCTACAAACCTGCATGTCTTTGGAATGTGGTAGGAAACTGGAGCACCCGGAGAAAACCTCTGTGGTTACAGGGAGAACGTACAAACTCAGTTCAGACAAGCACCCATGGTCAGGATCGGACCCGGGTTCGTTAAAGATTGTGATAACAATGGGGCAGAATTTGTTCTTTAACTTGGTGGTACATGTTTTCAAGCTTTGGTATCCTCTGCCTATCATGAGAGGGAAGAAGAGAGAATAACCGAGATGTGAAAGGTTATTTCCCTCGAGGAGAGGAGGTATGTTTATTGAACAATGTCATAGATTTGGAGGTTCCTGGAACACCTGCATATGTAATTTTCCCCATACATTCACACCATCACTGATCCTCAATAACCCAGAAAGAAACACTTGCAATCAAGCAGATGGTATAGGTAAAGAATTATTAACTGTATATATCTGTATACCAGGATGCCAGTATTACATGGATAGGACAGGTTTGGAGGGATATGGACCAAACACAGGCAGGTGAGACGTGTAGCTGGGACATGTTGGCTGGTGTGGACAAGTTGGGCCAAAGGGCCTGGTCCCATGCTGTATCACTATTTGACTTCATGCCAAAGATGTAGAGGAGAAACTTGAAATTCATTAGCAAAGGCTCGAAAAATGTCAGTCCCTGGTCCTTGAACAGACTCTATAATCATAGAGGTTCTGCTCTGAGTAGAGTTTCTTATGGAGAAGCTTCTGTTAATCTCCCATCATGTAAATCAGATGGCAATCACTGTACGGTAGTCATAGACAAACACTGTCACCAATAGAAGTGGGTAACTTTTGATGAAGTTCATCATGCTGATCATAGTGAAGGCACATCAGCAAACACATCCTTGCCTGGCTCAGCAACTCAAACACACAGGAACAAAGAAGACTGCAGAGAATGGTAGTATTGTCCGGTCCATCACAGGTACTGACTGACCTCCCCACCATCGAAGGGAAATATATGAGTTGCTGCTTCCAACAGATAATGCGACACAGTAGGGAGATGTCCAGGCCATTTTCTGTCTCCAATGAAGAAACATGTATTTAATTCCTCATTAGCACTGGGAACACCAGATGGAAATATTATTGAGTATCAGGTTCAGTCTGAGAAACAATGGTGAATGTGCAGAGGGGTGAGAATTCAAGCACTCTGCAGTTACAAGTAAATGTCAGCAACTAGGAAATGGAAAAGGCAACAGCAAATACAAGGGACAAAAGAGGAAACAACAGTAGTTGGACATATCCAGTTCACTGGCAATTCATAGCACCAAGACAATATGTGGTGCAATCTTTCACAGAAAAACAGAAAAACGTTCTTAAACGTTAAAGGTGCAAAGACAAAGATAAAGATAAAAGATGTTGTTTAAGAGTTTTTGAAAAAATCGCAAAGGAGAGTAGTCTGGAATTGTGGGAATGATTTGGGGAGTGGAATCTTAACTCAATAAACATCAATGAGTAATACAAGGGACTGCAATGCTTGCATCTTGAGCAAAGTAAAATGCGGGAGGAACCCAACAGGTTAAGCAGCATCTGTGGAGAGAATGGATAGGTGACGTTTCAGGTCAGGATCCTTCCTCAGTCTCAAGAAGTCTGTCCTTACCAGAAATGTCGTCTATCCATGCCTGACCTGCTGAGATACTCCAGCATTTTGTGTTTTATTTAATCAACCATGAGTGACGGAAACCAGTCATCCTCAGGTTTTTAATCTACTGTAAGGGAAAATATAGAGATGGGCAGGACCATCTTGGTGCAATAACAAACTTATTAACAGAGCAGAGACGAGGGAGCAAGCTAAACTAAGAATAACTAACTTGCTACTTGCCTTAAACCAAGACGACAGAGAGAGAATGTGTTACCATCAAGGACTGTGACAAATTAGTTTTGATAAAGTACAACCGTTCACATTCTATTGACTATATCTGCAGGAAATATATTGTCAAGCTGGCAGTTGGCAAGCATTGCAGAGTCCTTGATTTGCTGTAGAAGATAGACACAAGGTCTAAACTGAGCCAAAATACCCTCATAATATTCAAGAACACATGTAAATGATGAGGAGACCAAGGAAGGAGTTGGCTATGGGGACAGGAGGGGGAATTTTAAAAGCAAGGTAAAGTATCTTAAGCAGAAAGTGAATATTTATCCTGGTGTAATATATTGAAAGATACACTTGGGGGTGTGAATAGTTGCAAATATTTTTGATAATTGTATCAATTTATTATACATCCACAGAAGATTTAAGGCTCTGTCTTACGTGTTTGCGGTCATCGGCGGTGAAGCGCGGCTTCGCCTGTAGAGTGGACCTTTTACCTCTCTGCTGTAGTTAAAGGCCTGTCTCACGAGTCTGCGGTCATTGGCGGCGAAACGGGAAGAATCTGCCGCCATAGACCGCGCACTCGTGAGAACGCACAATTCCGGGGCCGTGCGGCAGTGTTTCCAACACCGCACGGTGCTAAAATAAAACCTACACTGTTGAAAAATATTTTCCTACCGCACAGCCTCCACCAGTGATGCACGAGTGCGGCACGGCCGCCCGCACGGCCGCTGCCAGTCTGGCTCGAGCGCCGTGCGTCAAACTTGCACCGCCACAGCCTCCGCCAGTGAGGCACGTGTGCGGCACGGCCGCAGGCACAGCCACTGCTACAGCGCCGCGATCAGGACGGCCGCCGCCACAGTCGCCGCTCGTGAGTCACGTGCGGCGGGCCGACGTCATCGCAGTCGGCCCGCCCTTTTTTTTACTTACCGCAAGCACATGGGACCAGCCGTATTTGAATCACTCGGCCCCCGCGCAGCATCCGTGCGGCGCTCCCGTGGATAGGCTCGGCGCTCTCGCCGTTGCCGTGCGGTCCACTCTACAGGCGAAGCCGCGCTTCACCGCCGATGACCGCAAACACGTAAGACAGAGCCTTTACTGACTAACTGCACAGGATACATTGGATTTTCTGCATAGAGAATGCAAAGTTTGATTTAATTCAACTGAACAATTCATTGAATTTACCTTGGTTGTGATTTTGACAATTGATTTTAAGCAATAATTGTCGTATTAATCATTGACTTTATGTAGCATGAATGATTCATTTTAAAGGAATGCCATTTGTTTTTATTGCCCGTCTGAATGTTCCATTTTAAGCTACTGCAGACCTTATGAATATTTCAGGCGCAGATTTTAGGCAATTGCAGTAATCTTGTGAATCATTGTACCTTCTCGAGAAGTGAGCAGAATTCTGAACAGGCCGAAGTTACAACTGATAGATTCATTTCAGGTCCCGAATACTAAACAAGATCACATTTAAAAAGGAATATCTATCTTTGCCTGGTCAGGGGAAGTATTTATCGACAACCAAATGTCATTATTTAATTAAAAAAGAGATATGGAGAAATCTTTTTTTTTATTGACTACCAAAGAAAATGAAGTAAAGCTACATGGAAATCAATGGCAGCTTTCTCAGCTCTGGGATGGAGGAAGCTGCTGCAAGTTAAATTACAGATTAACAACCAAAACCACTCACAAGCGGTGGGTCAAAAGTACACCGTTCTTCAGTCTCAGCTTTCTCAATCATGCTTCTCGGACCAGCCATCAGCAAGAGGAGGTTCTTGACCTGAAACGTCACCCATTCCTTCTCTCCAGAGATGCTGCCTGTCCCGCTGAGTTACTCCAGCATTTTGTGTCCACCTTCGATTTAAACCAGCATCTGCAGTTCTTTCCTACACATCAGCAACAGAAACCCAGTTAAAGACCATGTTATCAAAATTAATTGGCAATCTCTTGTTAACCACCAGGCGTGCAGGGCCGTGAAGCTGGAGAGCAGTCAAGATTCCCTCGGTACGCAAGTGATTAATTCATTTTCAATGTTTTTCTGTTGTGGACTGAGAGAATACGATCAATTCATTTATTTTTGTGGCTACGCTACATTCTTCAACTTTCTTTGCAGTTTTCCTGGTCTCTCAGCCTCTTTGTGTTTTGCCCCTTGTTGGGAAAGTAAAATGGTCCTAGGCACCTCTCTATGCTGGCTCATAATTTCAGATTCCAGGAGTAGTAAGGGAATACTGCAACGATGATCCAATTCTCAACCTTACGTTCCTTTCCTTTCACGGATCTCTGTTCAGAATTACCCTTCTTCCCTTCAACAGTAGAAAACAACAGGTGTGTACAGCTGTGGAAGTTGTGATGTAATTTAAACCATCTTTTATCAAGATTTGAATCTTCTGTGAAAAGTTGTATCACTAGTCTGGAGGATAGGCTGGACCTATGGGAAAGGTAATAAATTAGAGTAAGGCAGATTACAGCTTTATTAGGCAGGAGCTGGGGAGAGTAAATTGGGAGCAGTTGTTATTGGGTAAGTTCATGTTCTTTCACGTGGGAGTCATTTAAAAGCCAGCTGATCACAGTTCAAGAGCGGCATGTTCCAGTAAGAAGGAGAGGTAAGGATGGCAAGGTATTGGGAACGTTGAATGACCATAGGTGGTAAATTTTGTCAAAATGAAAAAGGAAGCCTATGTGAGGTTGAGAAAGTTGAAGTCAGACAGGGGCTTTAAGGAATATAAAGAAAGCAGGAAAGAAAAGTGGGTAATTAGAAGGGCCAAAGATAACCATGAAATGTTACTCGCGCGTTGGATTAAAGAAAATCCCAATGCTTTTCATACGTATATTAAAAACAAGAGGAGGAAGTATGATTCCGACAAGATTCCACATGGTAGGCTGGTCTGGAAGGTTAGATCGCATGGGATCCAAGGAGAGATAGCTCAATGGATAGCAAATTGGCTTCATGGAAGGAAGCAGAGGGTGATGGTGGAAGGTTCCTTCTTAGACTGGATGCCTGTGATTAGTGGTGTGCCTCAGGGTTGGTACTGGACCGTCACTGTTTGTCATCTACATCAATGATTTGGATGAGAACATACAGGGCAAGATTAGCAAGTTTGCTGATGATACAAAAGTGGATGGTTTTGCAGATAGTGAAGATGGTTGTTAAAGATTGCAGCAGGATCTTGATTGATTGGCCAGGTGGGCTGAGAAATGGTTGATGGAATTTAATACAGAGAAATGTGAGGTGTTGCATTTTGGGATGTCTAACAAGGGCAGGACCTACACAGTGAATGGTAGGCCTCTGGGGAGTGTTGTGGAGCAGAGGGATCGAGGAGTACAGGTGCATGGTTTCTTAAAGGTTGGGTCGCAGGTAGATAAAGTGGTCAAAATGTATTTTGGCACATTGGCCTTCATCAGTCAGAGTATTGAGTATAGAAGTTGGGAGGTCATGTTGCAGTTGTATAAGACGTTGGTGAGACCACATTTAGAGTATTGTGATCAGTTCTGGGCACGTGTTATAGGGAAGATATTGTCAAGCTTGAAAGGGTTCAGAGAAGATTTACGAGGATGTCATTAGGACTAGAGAGTCTGAGCTATAGAGAGGGGTTGAGTAGGATGGGTCTCTATTCCTTGGAGCACAGGAGGATGAGGGGTGATCTTATAGAGGCGCATCAAATCATGAGAGGAATAGAACGGGTAGATGCACAGAATCTCTTGCCCAGAGTAGGGGAATCAAGGACCAGAGGACATAGATTCAAGGGAAAAGATCTGAAAAGATAGGAATCTGAGGGGTAAATTTTGGTGGGTGTATGGAACAAGCTGCCAGAGGAGGTAGTTGAGGCTGGGATTATCCCAACATTTAAGAAGCAGTTAGACAGGTACATGGATAGGACACATTTCAGAGAGATTTGGACCAAGCCCAGCCAGGTGGGACCAGTGTAGCTGGGACATTTTGGCCAGTGTAGGCAAGTTGTGCTGAAGGCCCTGTTTCCACACTGTATCACTATGACTCTACGATTGTTCAAGGATTAAGAAGGCAATTTATGTTTGGAGTCAGTGGATGTAAATGAATACCTTACATGTGCATGGATCCAAGGAGAAGGATATGGAGGACAATGAGATCAGTTTGGGGAATACTAATATGCTAGAGCACTTTGAGATCACGAAGGAGCTGGTGCAGTGGCCTTGAGGAGCATTAAGGTGGATACATCTCCAGGCCCTGATGGGATCTATCCCTGATTGTTGAGAGTGGCATGAGAGGAGATTGTGGGAACCTTGACAAAGATCTTCATATCTTCTTTATCTTTTGCCATAAGCAAGATCCCGGAGGACTGGAGAGTAGCCCGTATTGTCCCTTTGTTCCAGAAAGGAAACATGGAGAACTCATAAAATCATAGGCCACGGAGCCTCACATCTGTGGTAGGGAAACATTTGGAGAGGATTCTTTAGGAAAGAATTTACTCGCATTTGGAAGAGAATCGGCTAAATTGGCCCAGCCATCATAGGTTTGTTTGCGGCAGGTCATATCTTATGAACTTGACTGAGTTATTAGAGGATGTGACGCAAGAGAACGATGAGAGTAGGTCAGTAGATGTCATCTACATGGATTTTAATAAGGCATTTGATAAAGTCCCTCATGGTAGGCGGATCCAAAAAATTGAGAAGCATGGGATCAATGTAGATGGGTTGGCTAGTAAGTGGAGTTGCAGACATTGATGAAGGCGGTCAAAGTAAACAGCAAAATTTAGATCAGCTACAGGGCAGTCACAGTGGTGCAGCGGTAGAGTTGCTGCCTTACAGCGAATGCAGCACCGGAGACCCAGGTTTTATCACAATTTCGGGTGCTGTCTGTACGGAGTTTGTACGTTCTCCCCGTGACTTGCGTGGATTTTCTCCGAGATCTTCGGTTTCCTCCCACATCCCAAAGACGTACAGGTTTGTAGGTAATTTGGCTTGGTAAATGTAAAAATTGTCCCCAGTGGGTGTCGGACACTGTTAATGTGCAGGGATCGTTGGTCGGTACGGACCCGGTGGGCCGAAGGACCTGGTTCTGTGCTGCATCTCTAAACTAAACTAAACTAAATGGAGAGAGAAATTACAGTGGAGTTTTATCCGAGAAAGTGCACTTTGGCAAAAATGGCTCCTTGAAACTGGCAGCACAGATAGATAGAGCGGTAAAGAAGGTACATGCTTTGCTTGCCTTCATCCATCAGGGCATTGAATATAGGGGTCAGGAAGTCATGTTGCAGCTTTATAGGACTTTGGTTAGGCCACATCGTGTGCAGTTCTATTCACTCCATTACAGTGAAGGCTTTGGATAGCGTGCAGAAAAGATCTACCAGAATGCTCCCGGATTAGAGGGTATTGGGTATAAGGAGGGGTTGGACAAACTTGGAATGTTTTCTCTGGAATTGCCAAGGCTAAGGGGAGACCTGATAGAAGCATATGAGAGATAAAGATCGAGTGGACAGTCAAAATGTTTTCCCCAGGGTGGTTGTGGATGATCAGCCATCATATTGAATGGTGGTGCTGGCTCAGGGCCGAATGGCCTACTCCTGCACCTATTGTCTATTGTCTATTGAAATGTCAAAGAATGAAGTGCAGAGTTTAAAGGTGAGAGGGACAAAGTAAAAAGGTGACAAGCAGGGCAAGATTTTTTACACAGAGAGTGGGGGGTGTCTGGAACCCACTGCCAAGGTTGGTCATTTTGCCAGACATGATAGTGGCATTTAAGAAGCTGTTAAATGCACACGGATATGCATGAAAATGGAGGGATATGGATCACATACAGGCAGAGGAGATTAATTTATGCTAGCATCATGTTCATCACAGATACTGTGGGTGGAAGGGTCTGTTCCTGTGCTGCACTGTTCTATGTTTAGGAAGTAATTTTCAACATAATCCAAGTGGAGACTCGTTTAGAATAGTGTTGTTCAGTCCAGAAAAATAAATTAAGGATCAATTTAAATTGGAAAGTGTTTTGCAAACAATTTGGAGGTTTCACTGCAAACAAATCATTACATCATTCAGCCAGGCATTCTCTCCCTCGGGTTAAGTTCCCTAGTTCTATTTTCGCACTGGCATTGGTCCATGGAACACCTCATGAATTACAGCCCAACAACCTGAAACGCATCCACTTTTCCCAACATTAATTTCTATCCATTAAAATCTTCGACCCAATGATACAAGCTCCCACCTTTGTGGCTTTTGCGGTAGCTTCATCAAATGCCTTTATGAATACCTAAATAAACTATAACCATTGGTTTCCCATTTATCTACTTAGAAGCAACTCTAATAAAAATGTTCAAGCATGATTTTCCTTCCATGAAATCACATTGGCTTTGCCCAATCATGATTCTTACAATTTTTATCCGCAATTAACTTCCTCTATGAATGGCCCAATTAAAGTAAGCACAATGGCATCACACGTCCATTATAATCAGCTCTACCTCAACTAAAAGTTGAGCGTGAGCTCCGAGCCTGCTACATTCCTGTCAAAAATATCAGAATAACTTTGCAAATAACTACTTTCATTTATTGCTTGTATGTTCCAACACTGTTATTCTCTAACACTTACATCTTGTAAGTAAGATATACATGCTTTTGTATAGACAAGGGCTGATTGGGGATAGTCAGCACAGTTATGTATGTGGGCGGCACGGTGGCGCAGCGGTAGAGTTGCTGCCTTATAGCGCCAGAGACCCTGGTTCGATCCTGACTACGGATGCTGTCTATACGGAGTTTGTACGTTCTCCCCGAGACCGCATGGGTTTTCTCCGGGTGCTCTGGTTTCCTCTCACACTACAAAGACGTAAAGGTTTGTAAGTTAATTGGCTTGGTTAAATTGTAAATTGCCCCAGTGTGTGTATGATAGTATTAACGTCTGTGTATGATAGTATTCAATGGTTGACGTAGACCCGGTGGGCCGAAGGGCCTATTTCCACACTGTATCTCTCAACTTGGTGGAGAGTAGTGAGGATCAGCTAAAGTTCTGATATAGAGTCATACAGCATGGAAATAGGACCACCTGTCGAACTTGCCCACACCGACCACATGCCCCATCTACACAAGTCCCACTTGCCTGCATTTAGCCTATATACTTCTAAACTTATCCTATCCATGTATATGTCACAGTGATATGTGTGATAGTACCTGCTTCAACTACCTCCTCCGGCAGCTCATTCCAGATACCCAGCACCCATTGTGTACAAAAGTTACCCCTTAGGTTCCTATTAAATTTTTCCTCCCTCACCTTAAACCTATGTCCCCGGATTCTCGATTCCCCTACTGGGCAAGAGACTCTGTGTTTTCCCGATCTATTCCTCTCATAACTTTGTATTGTGATGCTCAGCAAGTAAAAAGATCCAGTCTGCACTGTGGCACAGCAGTAGAGTTGCTGCCTTACAGCGCCAGAGACCCGGGTTCAATCCTGACAATGGGTGCTGCCTGTACGGAGTTTGTATGTTCTGCCCATGGCCGCATGCAGTTTCTCCCTTTCTCCGGGTTGGTCCGGTTTCCTCCCAAAGACATGCAGGTTGTAGGTTAATTGGCTTCTGTAAATTGCCCCTAGTTTATAGGATAGAACTACAGGTGATCATTGGATGGCGTGGACTCAGTGAGCTGAAGGGCCTGTTTCCATACTGTGTTTCTAAGCTAAACAAAAAAATATAATGTACCTGTATATGTATCCAGCCAAGACAATGCCTATCCTGAGCTTGCACAGCACACCTAACATTTATTTTTGTAATCAAATGCTATGCTGAAATTATATTTGTCTTTCTTATCTTTAAACTTCTAAAAGGCCAAGTATGAAAAGAAAATAATCATGAACTCTAGTACAACTGTGTACTCTTGTTCTCGTGTAAACAACTTGATGTAAACAGTGTTTATTTTGTTACACAAATACATGGGAAATAAATTGGATTATATGAATTAGCGTTAGATCTGAATGTGGCACGCATTAAAGTCAGTTGCCATTCAAAATACAAACACATAAATGTATAAATTAACCCCTCAAGCCCCTTCCATCCTTTAATAAGAGTGCGACTAATTGTAAGCTCAACTCTGCATTCCTGTCTACCTGTAATGACTTTCCTCCCTTTACTTAACAAGCATCCATCCACGTCCACCCTGAAAATATTCAAGTCTCTATAACCATCACTCTTTGAGAAGGGGAATTCCAAAGACTCATCACCCTCTGAGAGAATATAAAAAACATCACACTTTGTCTTAAATGAATGACCCTTTATTTTTCATCAGAGACTCCTAGTTCAGTAAGTATCCTTTCCACATCCACCTTATCAAATCCTGACAGGTCTTGACAGGTCCATCTAATTCTTCTGAACCCCAGTGAGTGCAGCTCTAGTTTGTGCAATTGTTCCACATAAGACAACTTGCTCGTTCCAAGTAAAAGCCCAGTAACTCGTCGTCTTAGAGTTGTGCGCATGGAATCAGCCCATCGGGTACCCAGTCTGTCAGGTACCCAACTACATGAATCCCATTTTCCAGCAATCATTCCCTAGACTTATGTGTCATGACCTTTCAAGCAGTCATGTAAATACCTTAAAAATGTAATGAGGGTACCTGCCTTCACCACTCACTCAGGAAGTGTGCTTTAGATCTTAATCATACTCGGAGTAAAGCAAAATCTTCCTCAAATAGCCTCTAAATTTCTTACCCCTTGCTTAAAACCTATGCCTTTGCTATGAAGAAAGGTTCCTCACTCTATCCCTATTACACCGCTATAATTTTGTACATGTCAAATGCTTCCCCCTTCAGGGTTCCCTGCTCCTATGAAAACAAACCCAACCTATTCAGACAAAAGAGTTTGATATAGCTCTTATGGCTAACGGAATCAAGGGTTATGGGGAGAAAGCAAGTACTGACTTTGGATGATCAGCCATGAACATATTGAATGGCAGTGCTGGATCGAAGGGCCGAATGCCTACTCCTGCACCTATTTTTTTACATTTCTATGTTTCTACAACATTTTGGTGAATTTTCTCTACAACCTCTCCAATGCAATAATAATTTGGATATATTGTAGTGACCAGAACTGTACACGTTTCTCCAAAATGGCCTAAATGCTTTTTTATGTAATAAGAAGGAACTGCAGATGCTAGTTTATACCAAAGATAGACACAAAGTGCTGGAATAACTCAATGGGTCAGGCAGCATCTCTGGAGAATATGGATAGGTGACACTCTGGGTCAATAGACAAGGGAATATAGACAATAGGTGTAGGCCATTCGGCCCTTCGAGCCAGCACCACCATTCAATGCGATAATGGCTGATCACCCACAATCAGTACCCCGTTCTTGCCTTCTCCCCATATCCCCTGACTCCGCTATATTCAAGAGCCCTATCTAGCTGTCTCTTGAAAGTATCCAGAGTCTCCACCGTCCTCTGAGGTAGAACATTCCACAGACTCACAACTCTCTGTGTGAAAAAGTGTTTCCTCATGTCCGTTCTAGATGGCTTACCCCTTATTCTTAAACTGTGTCCCCTGGTTCTGGACTCCCCCAACATCGGGACCATGTTTCCTGCCTCTAGCGTGTCCAAACCCTTAATGATCTTATATGTTTCAATAAGATACCCTCTCATCCTTCTAAATTCCAGAGTATAAAAGCCCAGTCTCTCCATTCTCTCAGCATATGACAGTCCTGCCATCCTGGGAATTAACCTTGTGAACCTATGCTAAACTCCCTCAATAGCAAGAATGTCCTTCCTCAAGTTTGGAGACCAAAACTGCACACAAAACTCCAGGTGTGGTGACACCAGGGCCCTGTACAATGGCAGAAGGACTTCTTTGCTCCTGTACTCAACTCCTCTTGTTATGAAGGCCAACATGACATTCACTTTCTTCACTGCGTGCTGTACCTGCATGCTTACTTTCATTGACTGATGAACAAGGACCCCCAGATCCTGTTGTACTTCCCCTTTTCCCAAATTGACACCATTTGGATAATAATCTGCCTTCTAGAGTGGATAACCTCACATTTATCCACATTAAACTTCATCTGCCATGCAGCTGCCCACTCACCCAACCTGTCCAAGTTACCCTGCATTCTCATAGCATCCTCCTCACAGTTCACACTGCCACCCAGCTTTGTGTCATCTGCAAATTTGCTAATGTTACTTTGAATCCCTTCATCTAAATCATTGATGTATATTGTAAATAGCTGCGGTCCCAGCACCGAGCCTTGCAGTACCCCCCTAGTCACTGCCTGCCATACTGAAAGGAACCTGTTAATCCCCACTCTTTGTTTCCTGTCTGCCAACCAATTTTCTATCCATGTCAGCACTCTACCGACAATACCATGTGCCCTAATTTTGCCCACTAATCTCCTATGTGGGACCTTATCAAATGCTTTCTGAAAGTCCAGGTACACTGCACCCACTGGCTCTCCCTTGTCCATTTTCCTAGTTACATCCTCAAAAAATTCCAGAAGATTAATCAAGCATGATTTCCCCTTCGTAAATCCATCCGGTTACTGCTATCCAAATGTGCCGTTATGTCATCTTTTTTTATTGACTCCAGCATCTTCCCCACCACCGATGTCAGGCTAACTGCTCTTTAATTCCCTGTTTTCTCTCTCCCGCCTTTCTTAAAAACTGGGATAACTTTAGCTACACTCTTATCCACAGGAACTGATCCTGAATCTATAGAACATTAGAAAATGATCACCAATGTGTCCACGATTTCTAGAGCCAATTCCTTAAGTACCCTGGGATGCAGATCATCAGGCCCTGGGGATTTATCAGCCTTCAGTCCCATCAATCTACCCAACATCATTTCCTGCCTAATGTGGATTTCCTTCAGTTCCTCCGTCACCCTAGATCCTCTGGCCACTAGCACATCAGGAAGATTGTTTGTGTCCTCCTTAGTGAAGACGGTTCCAAAGTACCTGCCATTTCCTTGTTCCCCATAATAATCACCTTTTTCAATCTTCAAGTGTCCAACCCAAAATGTCACCGATCCATTTTCTCAATTTTCTCCATTTTGGGGCAGCGCAGTGGCACAGCAATGCCACTGCCCCAGAGACTCAGTTCCAATCCTGACCTCGGGTGCTGTCTGTAAGGAGTTTTGTATGTTCTCACTGTGGTCACGGGGGGTGGTCACGGGGGGTGGTCACGTGGGTTTTCTCTGGGTGCTCCTTTTTCCTCCCACACTGCAAAGACATGCAGGTTTGTAGGTTAATTGGTTTCTATAAAATCGTGAATTGTACTTAGTGTGTAGGATAGTGCAAGTGTATGGGGCGGTCATTGGTCGGCACGGATTTGGTGGGCCAAAGGGCCTGTTTCCATGCTCTATCTCTAAAGTCTGAAGTCTTTGCTGTTTTATGCAATTGTACTGGAACTTACTCACTTTTATCCAGTATGCTATGCCTCAAATAATGACAGCAGGTATCCAATAAGTCTTCTTAACCACCTTATCTAACTGTACTGCTGGTTTCAAGAGTCTATGGACATCCAACTGTGCTGCTGTTTTCAAGACCATGGAGGACCACAAGACCTGTTCCTCAGTACTTCTGAGGATCCTACAATTAATTGTGTATTATTAATCCTCGCAAAATGCAACACCTCACATTGGTCAGGATTAAATTCCACATGGCATTTCTCCAGCCATTTTACAAACTCATTAATGCCATTCTGTAACTGAATATGACCCCCCTTTATTATAAACAGCATCACCAATCTTTGTGTCATCTCCAAACTTACTAATCACATCTGTGATATTCACTTTCAGATCATTAATGTAAATGAAAACAGCAAAGGTCTAAGCACCAATTCCTGTGGGACATTGTTGGTTATAGACTTCGATTGCAAAAACAACATAAGATCATCATCCTCTGCCTCCTATTCCCAAGCCAGCTTCTGATCTTATTCACCAAATTCCCCTGATTCCCATGGCCTCTTACATTTTGGAACAGTCTCCATATGGGATGGTGTTAAAGGTCCTACTGGTCCTTGTAGACTAAATAAGCCACATTACCTTCATTGATGCACATAGTCATCATGTCATTGAAAAGCTGAAAGTTCTTTGAAGTGTTTCCAGCGTGAAACACCAACTCCTCTCCACTTTTTACAAATGCTGCCTAATCTGTTGATTTTTTTCCAGCTTTTATTTCAGATTTCCATAACCTGCAGCTTTATCCATTTTCAGTGACAACTTTGTGTTATCTATCCATCCGTTAGAACACCCAGAATAATGCCTAGTCTTGCTTGAAACATAAAGCAATCGATAAAGGAATAAACAGGTTTTTGATTCAACAATTGACTTGCAGCCAAAGAAACATAAACTTAAAGTGGGTTGATGTATAGACCTAAATAATAAAAATCCATGGGAAATATGCCTTTCTTCAGAGCTCAGTTCCACAGGAATGATAGTTCTTACATCTCCTTTACATCTTCCACATTTTCTTGACACTTTCTTTTCTGCCAGTAAGTGTGTACACAATGAGGTCAATAATCAATGATAATTGAGAACAATTTAACTCACATGATGAAATCTGCAACAGATGTTGCCTTCTAGAGCAAAACTTCACAACTACACTTTTTTGGTTAAGTTAAGTAGTATATATATTGAATGCGTGAATAAGGGTGTACGTGCAAATAACTCACTCGATGGATACATTTAAGGTCAACTGCTCCAAAAACCTTGCAGAGACAGTTATATGATGCATTAAGTAGATAAGATAAAGAAGGTGGGCTTAATTTTGGAATTCAGCACCACATGGAAAACAATACGAAGGTAACAGCAAAAAGGGTCACAACCCGAAACGTCATCCATTCCTTCCATACAGAGATGCTGCCTGTCTCGCTGAGTTGCTCCAGCATTTTGTGTCGATCAGCAGTTAAAGATTAATGTGAAGATTCTTCTGTTGTAGACAAGTGTTTTACATTGCATATGTCATGAGGGGAACGAGAATGTACCAGAGAAGTTTCCCTGGGGTAGGTCACTCTTTTTTAAACATTAAAAATTCAAATGAATGTTTCATTTGAGAAGAATATCTGGAAGCTTTGAGACTAAAAGAAGTGGAAGGGTGTGCTCCATGACCAGCCAGCATTCTATCATTGATACATTGGATGATTTGCACAAAGTTTAAATGTCCAAGCACATTCACTGTCAAAAGTTCCAAAAACTGTTCCAAATTCTTAACGCAGAGGAGTCAGTGAATAAACAAAGAGCTCATTGATCTGATCACCATTCTTCATCAAAGATTAAAACTGCTAATACTGCACAATATTTAAAAGTCACAAGAAGTCAGGAACACACGACAAACAAGCACAGTGGGGAACTTGCACTTAAGCTCCTGTGAATAGAATGATGCTATTCCAGGAGTGGACTCTCTCAATATAGAACATAAGTAACATGAGGGTGCAGTACAGAGGGATTAGTTGGTGTCCATCTGTCCAACGTCCAACAAGCCACCGCTTATGAAATTTGGCAAAATGATGTAAAACTCAGCGAACAACAAAGAAATAAGCAGGTTCCATATTCCAAATCAGGAAACTCAGCAATTAAAGGCTTGCACCCAGTGGAAACAGGAAACATCAATATGACTTGATGATAGGAGTCAAAGGGTGCGAGTAGAGGGTGGCTTTTCAGATTGCAGACCAATAGCCAGTAGTGTGTCACAGGGATCAATACTGAATCCTTATGTGCTTATTGTTTTTAATGATTCGGAGATAAATAAAGGTAACATGATTCGTACGTTTACGCATTACACCAAAATTAGAGGTATAATGGACCCGGAGAAACCTTGTCTGAAGTTAAACAATAGACAATAGGTGCAGGAGTAGGCCATTCGGCCCTTTGAGCCAACACCACCATTCACTGTGATCATGGATGATCATCCACATTCAGTACCCCGTTCCTGCCTTCTCACCATATCCCCTGACTCCGCTATTTTTAAGAGCTCTATCTAACTCTCTCTTGAACGCATCCAGAGAACTGACCTCCAACGCCTTCTGAGGCAGAGAATTCCACAGATTCCCAACTCTAGGGTGAAAATATTTTTTCTCATCTCCATTCAAATGGCCTACCCCTTATTCTTAAACTGTGGCCCCTGGTTCTGGACTCCCCCAACATCGGGAACATGTTTCCTGCCTCTAGCATGTCCAATCCCTTAATAATCTTATATGTTTCAATAAGATCCCCTCTAAATTCCAGAGTATACAAGCCCAGCCGCTCCATTCTATCAACATATGACAGTCCCGCCATCCCAGGAATTAACATCGTGAACCTATGCTGCACTTCCTCAACAGCAAGAATTCCTTCCTCAAATTTGTAGACCAAAACCACCACAATACTCCAGGTGTGGTCTCACTAGGGCCCTGTACAACTGCACAAGGATCTCTTTGGTCCTGTACTCAACTCCTCTTGTTATGAAGGCCAACATGCCATTAGTTTTCTTCACTGTCTGCTGTACCTGCATGCTCACTTTCAGTGAGTGGTGAATAAGGACCCCCAGATCTCTTTGTACTTCCCCTATTCCCAACTTAACACTATTCAGATAACAATCTGCCTTCCTGTTCTTGCCACCAAAGTGGATAATCTCACATGTATCCACATTAAACTTCATCTGCCATGCATCTGCCCACTCACCCAACCTGTCCAAGTCACCCTGCATCCTCATAGGATCCTCCTCACACTTCACACTGCCACCCAGCTTTGTGTCATCTGAAAACTGCTAATGTTACTTTGAATCCCTTCATCTAAATCATTGATGTGTATTGTAAATAGCTGCGGTCCCAGCACCGAGCCTTGGGGTACCCCACTAGTCACTGCCTGCCATACTGAAAGGAACCCGTTAATCCCTACTCTTTGTTTCCTGTCTGCCAACCAATTTTCTATCCATGTCAGCACTCTACCCCCAATACCATGTGCCCTAATTTTGCCCACTAATCTTCTATGTGGGACCTTATCAAATGCTTTCAGAAAGTCCAGGTATACTGCATCCACTGGCTCCCCCTTGTCCATTTTCCTAGTTACATCCTCAAAAATTTCCAGAAGATTAGTCAAGCATGATTTCCCCTTCGTAAATCCACGCTAACTCGGACCGATCCTGTTACTGCTATCCAAATGTGCCGCAATTTCATCTTTGATAATCAACTCCAGCATCTTCCCCACCACCGATGTTTGGCTAACAATTCCCTGTTTTCACTCTCCCGCCTTTCTTAAAAAGTGGGATAACATTAGCTACCCTCCAATCCACAGGAACTCCCACGTCGGGATGGTCGAAATTCCCGCAACTTGGAGTTCCCGAAGGCGGAGTTCCCGAAGTCCCCCACCCACCTAAAACAAGCTAAAGAACACTAAAAACATACATTTAACACATACAATTAAAACACAAAGGAAAGGACAGACATACTGTTGGCGAGGCAGCCATCGCAACATTTAAGAAACATTTAGACAGGTACATGGATAGGACAGGTTTAGAGGGATGTGAGCCAAATGCAAGCAGGTGTGACCAGTGTAGATGGGACATGTTGGGCGGTGTGGGAAAGTTGGGCAGAATGGGCCTGTTTCCACATTGTAAGGCTCTATGACTCTGTGATAGAGTGGAATTGCAAAGATACTTCTATTCAATTTAATTCCTATACAGGCTGCAGAGTGGAAGACCGAGCGGAGTTATATCACTGTGTGACAACTTGTTCAGTCATAAAGGTCACGGTGATGACCTGTATAAGTGAGTCAGCAACAAATAACCCAATCCTTGAATGTGCCTGTTATCAGTGACAGTTGGTGTGTGTGTGTACGCTTCAATGACTTTACTGTTCAGACATTAAACATTCATCGTAAGTGTCATTCAGTCTTAAATTTCAGAAAAGTAATTATGAAACTTGTTTATTTCACTAGAATTCAATTGACACCTGACTTTGACAGATATTGTTAGTTATTTGACGTTGAAGCAAAATGACCCAGTGCATAAGGGCTTCAGCAATGCAACACTCAATTCATCCCCAATCCGGTAACACTAAACATGCTGTGTTAAGCCATCAGGCTTGCTAATTGTACCCTGGCTCTGAAATCCATTATATTCCATTTCATTAATGGATTTCAGAAACATTTTATGGTGCACTGATGTTATTATGTAGTATGTTTAAAACTATGTATAAACCTGGAAATATTGTACAGTGCGTTGCTGTTATCATGTAGTGTGTTTAGCACTGCATATACACTCAGAAATCCCTAGGGAGGATCATACCCTCCACCTCAAAAAATCTTTGCACTGCCAAGTTGTTGGAAGTGAGAGTAGGCATCAGGAATATGATCAACAATAGCACTGTTAGAGGATCAACTTTAAGGGTAGAGAAAGAAACAGATGAATGACTGAAGAAAACAATGCATTAAAGCCAAACTAGATACACAATAAGAAATAAAGAGAAGGAAATAACAAAAGTTACTGCAAGAAAGTTGAAATAATAACACATTATAAATGCTTGTTTTGGGGTGGGGGCGGGGGGGCTTTGAGATTAAGCAGCATTTCATTAACATGAATCATATCAGTGATTATTAAGCCCTTAAAAATGGATGAAATCCATAAAGCAGTTCAGGAAGTAGCTCCTAAACCACTGGAAGGAGGCTGTTAAGGAGGACTGGCAATGAATATCTCAGGGGAAACTGCAGGAAGATGAAGCCACTGTAGTTGTTGCAATGGTTTTGTCTCTTCTGTCTTGTCTCTTCAAAATGCTTTTAATTATGTTGTGGTTTAGATCCCCTGGCATATCCTCCTCCTCCTACACCTGGAAGATGAAGCTGTGGATGAATGACTGAGGTTTATCCGCGCAAAGTTTCAGAACTTCAGCGGGAATACTCTCTGCTTCTGAGACTTTTGTTGCTTTTCATTTGGCATCTGGCCTTTGTAATATCTTGTCAATCGGGGATGACAATGAATCATTATGGAATGGAATCAAGAACATCACATCAAGGACAGAATAGCTATAATTATATTTGGTACATTGCTAGATGTCATGAACTCAATTACAACAATTATTCCTTTGCACTTCGGTGTGTTGTGACTTATGAACTAAACCACTCGGGGGCTGAAGCTGGCTGATAAAAGTCTCCATTCATCAAGAGAAACAGACATTCTCTTGGAGACAGACACAAAATACTGGAGTAACTCAGCGGGTGAGGCAGCATCTCTGGAGAAAAGGAATGGGCAACGTTTTGGGTCGAGACCCTTCTTCAGACCCTCTCGATAGAAACTCCATACTCAAGGTATATCAAGTTTCTATATTTTTTAAATACAGAGACAACAGTAATGGACTACCTACAATTGCAATGGTTATAGTTACCTACTTAGCTTTAACATTTTGAGTGTAGATGGCACATCTGCCGATCAGATAGGCGGGTAATTGCGGAAAGGTGTGGACGTAGCCCAGACCAACCTCCCTTCCATGGAGTCCATCTACACTTCATATTACCTCGGCAAAGCACAGTCCCACCCCGGTCACTTCCTCTTCTCCCCTCTCTCATCAGGCAAGAGGTACAGAAGTTTGAAAGCACTTACCTCCAGATTCAGGGACTGTTTCTCCCCACATGTTATCAGGCAAATGAACTGACCTCTCACTAGAGAGCCGTCCTGACCTACTCTGGGACATTAGGTTACTGTTGTCAAAATCGGTGTTGAGGCCGCACTGGAGTATTGTATTAATCACCAGTCACCCTACTATAGGAAAGGTGCCATTAAGTTGGAAAGAGTGCAGAGAAGATTTACTAGGATGTTGCCAGGACTCAAGGACCTGATTTATAGAAAGAGGTTTAGTTTAGTTTAGATCATTATTGTCACATGTACCGAGGTACAGTGAAAAGCTTTTGTTGGGAAGGCTAGGACTTTATTTGGAGCACATGAAGCCGAGGGATGATCTTATAGAGGTGTGTAAAACCATGAGGAGAATAGATAGGGTGAATGCACAGAGTCTTTTTCCCAGGGTAGGAGAATAGTAAGATTAAACGAGAACTTACCAGTTTGAAGTTTGATCTTTATTTTAAGAGGAGTTACGTTGGTGATTACGTGAAGAACCCCGTCAGGGCGCATGCGCGTCAATCTTCAAAGCAGCGGTATGAAATCACAGACAACACCATAATTGAAGTAACATATTAAGATGATCAACATGAGAACTACCATTATGACCTTTTTTCTATGAGAGAAGGTTGGGCGTGGCGGGCACATAATCACCAACGTAACTCCTCATAAAATAAAGATCAAACTTCAAACTGGTAAGTTCTCGTTTAATCTTACTATTTTACTTCGGAGTCACGTGAGTGACTACGTGAAGATTTTAAAGCTCTGTGATTTTTATGCCGCAGATCAAAATCCCGGCTTCTCACTGCATCGATTGACTCTGAGTATCATCAATAATGCTGTAAACATGACATTGCATATCATGCAAAAACAAAACAGTTTTATTTTTGGTCATAAAACAACCAATAAACCCTCTTAATGTAGGGCAACAAACGAAACAAAATGAAACAGTATTGAAAACAGACTTTAAACAATAGCAACAGCACTCAATATTGAGTTGGCAAACAGCCCTCCATCGGCAATCGGCCGATGGTAGTATTGCTGAAACACAAGTTCATTTTTCCAACCTGCGGCTTTTAATATATGGTCGATGGGAACGTCCATCGCCCTGGCCGCGGATGTTGCTACTGCGCTAGTGGAATGAGATGTAAACACATAAATGTTAATTCCTGCCTGAACCAACTCTTGCTTTAACCACCTTGAGATAGTCTGAACTGCCACTCTTTTATGTTGGCTTCTTGTAACTGAGAAATAATCCTGTTTCTTCTTGTCTTAAAGCCCTTGTGGCTTCAATGTAATGTAACAAATGTGTCCTTACACATAAACATGGAGCTGTAGGATATGCTGAGAACACAATCTTAAGACCTGTCACACCTGGCCTGCTTTGTTTGAGCAGGTCAGAAATATAAAACAGAACATTCTCTGTATTCACTTCCATTCTCTCGAACTGAAGTTTTTGGAAAGTCTGCACTCTCTGTACTGACACTAATGCCATTAGCATAGCCAATTTCATGGTTAATTTTAACAAAGTTATAGACGTGACAGGGACCCAATGACGAAGTATGTTACAAACAACACTTACCTCGCAGATTACCATATACCTAGGCTTAGGCGGTTTGGAATTCCTTTCATCAACCTAGATATGAGAGGGTGAGAACCTATACTTTGTGTCCGTGTACCTATTACAAGATATGCCGACCAAGCACTTCTAGCTGTATTGATACCAGTATAGCTAAGACCCTCATCATAATAAAGTGTAGATAAACTCTAACACATTTTCAATAACTACAGTATCATATTGAATATTCTTTTGAACACAATATTGTTCCCATTTTTTTTTTTTTTTTTCATAAGTCATATACTGTTCTTGAGTACTGTTTCTGCAGGCTGCAGTGAGTATATCCACCGTTGGCCTAGAAAGTCCTCGACCAATGTAAGGCATTCTTAAAACCTGCAAATTAACAGATCCATACCATCACATAACGGATGAACTTAATGCGTTACTGGA
The DNA here is from genome assembly GCA_038087875.1 of Malacoraja senta. NCBI lineage: Eukaryota > Metazoa > Chordata > Chondrichthyes > Rajiformes > Rajidae > Malacoraja > Malacoraja senta. The sequence continues at coordinate 23,498,249 of CM075978.1, forward strand.
TGCTCCAGCAAATTCCTACTGTTTGGAATCAGCAAAAAGAGGTTGGATCGCTATCTGTAACATCAAAGGAAACCATGGTTGAATCAGGCAATTTGGTATCACCAAAACCCCTGAAGCGGCATCCTGCTTGATTTTCTCAAACACCGACCTATGAGGCAGAATGGTGGGAAAATGTACACAAACATATCATCCCAATTTAGTGAAAAAGCATCAATTGTCACTGCCCCTGGATCTGGTGCCTATGAAACATATTTTGGCCGAACGCCAACTGCGCTGCATCGTAGCTGGACTAGTCCCTTGCCCGGACCAGTCTGCTCCCTTATAGGGATACTTCCGCTTTGGTGAATATGTGGCTGCCGTCTTAGCCTCCTCCTCCAGCTCCTTCACCTGCTGTGCGAAATCCTCGCCAAACAGCTGTGCCGGTTGCACTGTGCCAGGCTGGCAGAGTGAAGCATATTTAGCATTGATGGTTGGTCTAATCGCATCTTGCGGAGGCAGTTGATCTCAAAGTGGGCACTCCACAATAGCGCCTTTTGTTGTAATTTGTCATGGCCTCTCCATCCACCATCCTGGCAAAGCTCGTTATACCAGATGCCAGCAACTTTAAAAATATGCTGGAGCTTCACATGCTCCTGGGCTTTCATTAGTATGCCCATCTTGCCCCAATTCTTCCTGTTCCCAACAGGAACTTTTAACAGTCCACAGTTGATTGGGGCTTCATACTTCGTTACTGTCTCATCCATTGTCAGCTCCTGTAGCTGATGTGAGACTTGGTAATTTATACTGGTGGCAAGTTCCTCACCCAGAGGCTCACCAGTGTCCGACGACATGGCAAACTGTGCTGCACACAGTGTCAGCTCTGGCAGCTGCCTGCCCTCCCTTTGGAAGTCGTCGGACTCAGGGTCAGAGCGTATCTGCCCTTCTGCACTCACCTCTTGCAAAGTGGGTGCTTTCAAGCAGGCCTCTACTAGGCACTGCCAGCGGAGCCGTCCCCACGGCCTCCCGCCTGCACAACTCCTCCTGGAGTATGGCTTTATGAAGCAGACCTCTCCTAGGCACTGCCAGCGGAGCCTTCCCAAAGGCTTCCCGCCTGCACAACTCCTCCTGGAGTGTGGCTTTATGAAGCAGACCTCTCCTAGGCACTGCCAGCGGAGCCTTACCTATGGCTTCCCGCCCACACAACTCCTCCTGGAGCGTCTCTGTGGAGCAGCCCCTGTATGAGCTGCTCCTTTTGGATAACCGCTGGGGAACGGTATCCTGTCCCCGACGGGACTCTCGTGGCCCGACTCTGCGGAGTCTATAGCCCTGACAGACTTGGCTTATGCCGACCGCCCGACTGGCGTTGGCTGTGTACCCGGCTGGGCACTTTGCCAAGTCTGTCGCCGCACTGCTACCGGCTTGCGACTCCCCCGAGGTGACAGGCTGCCTTTCAGAGACTGCGTCCCGCAGCTCTCTCTCTCCTTGTCGGCAGCAGCCTGCACCTTTTCCTTGTTCCTGTATGTGGGGGAAAAACACACAGAAACAATGTCTTTACTTTTCTCTAACTCCTCCAAAGTCTCCCCGACTTTGGTGGAGCTGTAATTACTCACCTGCAGCAGGAGGTCCGTGCTCCCGCTGCCATTCGCACCAATGCGTCTGACGTAATGACGCGCATGCGCCCTGACGGGGTTCTTCACGTAGTCACTCACGTGACTCCGAAGTAAAATCTAAAACTAGAGGGCATACTGAAGGTTTAAGGTGAGAGGGGAAAGATTTAATAGGAATCTGAGGGGCAACATGTTTTCACACAGAAAGATGAGTATATGGCACAGTCTGCTAGAGGAAGTAGTTGAAGCAGGGATCATTACAATATTTAAATTTATTGGGAATGGCATAGGGATAGGAAAGGTTTAAATGGATATGGACCAAATGTAGGAAGATGAGACTAGCAAAGATGAGGCATCTTGGACAGCATGGACAAATTGGCCGAAGGACCTCTTTCTGTGCAGTATGACTCTATGACCCAAAAGGTTCAACAAAGCTGGAGTCCAGGTATGTCATGGTTATCATTTGATTCCAGACTTCCTAAGGCAATTTTCTTTTCTCTCAGAGGAAAATTACAGGTTTGTGACTACTGGGAACTGTCCTCATTCAAAGGGCAATGGAAGCAGAGGATTTGAACATTTTTAAGGTAGAGGTTAATAGATACTTGGTACGCGAGGGGGTGAAAAACTACGGGGGGGGGGGGGGGGACCCGATCACAGAATTGAACCAGCCATGCTTTTACCAAAAGGCCATGCAAACTTCTGGGTCAGTGACCTACCCAGGCTTCTAATACTTATGTTCAAGGGTGGATTATGTTTTCTGTGGAGTCAGTTTGTTGATGTTAATGATGGTGAACTTCAGGGCAGTCCAGGGACAATAACAGTGTACTCTGCAGCTCCTGTTGGTTAGGAGTCATCAGATTGTCTATGAGGCACTATCTGAGAAGAGCTTACATTGGGAGGTCCTTGAGGCTATCGATGCTTGCAGGAGTTAAGAGCAGTTGTGGTAGCCATCCCACCAGTCATGCAATGGCTCTGATGATGCAAACATTCTCGCAGTCCCTTGGTCAGATGATGTATAAGCTAACAGTGCCTGTACCTGGCTCAAAGCCGTGGCGTGAGGGCTAATGCTCAACTCTCACGTGAAGCAGGATATTCACGGACCGCAGTGTTTGTCAATGAAACTGACCTTGTGCTTTCAAAATCAATCACTGCTTTTCGAAGTAGAATGGTCACTTTGCTCTACGGAGTATTCTGGTTCACTGCTCACTCACAAACAGCATCTGGGTTTCAAATAGCATTGAAAAAATAAGCACAGAAGTATTACTGTTTATGGAATTTAAACTCGTGGCCACAGATCAGCAAGACCAGGTCTTTAGACTGCTGTTCCAGTCAGTTACCTACACTGTCAACATGCTCAGATCCACTGTGCTGTGTCGAGGATGTTTCCAATTATAAGTAACTGCAAGTTTATAAATTCCAGGTACAAAATCCTTGGTTTAAAATGTTCTAGTTTAAAGTCAATATTTGCCAAAATTGTGACATTAATAATAAAACATACACAGAAAAAGGGTTTTTGCTCCTACCTAGGTTGTTTGGCATGGACAATTATCTCTTTTCTTCTTTTCATCATCATATTTTCATCTTAATATATGCATCCTAACCTAAAGGATAGAGGGCTAAGGCTTCGAAATGAGTAACCCTGGCAATTATAGGTTTTAAGACTGAATAGAGAATGGCAGGGCAAAGAGAGACAACAGGTGGGGAGGACTAGATCCAGCTCTTTAAAATAACAACACAACAAACTCGGAGCAAGAGTAGGCCACTCAGCCCTTTAGTCCTGCCTTACAATTCAATATGATCAAAGCTGATCTACCCCAGCCCTCATCCCTTCTACCATGCCAGATCATCAATGCTCCCAATGTCTTAGTCTTTCAAAAAGGTACCTACTACTTCTTTTATTACCTCCAAACATTGAGCCTCCATAATCTGCAGGGATAGAGAATTGACCACCCTCTGTGAGAAGAAATTCATACATGCCTGTCTTATGTGACCAATTCTCCTTAATCTTGTAACTGTGTTCCTTGTTGGAGATTCTCCCACCAGTGGAAACATCTCTTCGTATCCTAAATACCAAGAAAATAGATCATTTTTGTAGCCGCTATTGATATGACAACTCTCTCATCTCAGGAATTAGCTGACTTAATCTCTATTTGACTGCCTCCAATGCCAGTATAACTATTCTTCAATAAAGAGACCAACATTGTGGTTCAGCATTGCCCTATACAACTGTGACAATACTTCCCTATTTCTCAACTCTAATCCTATTGCGATAAATGTCAATAGGCCAATTGCCGTCCTGACCACCTGTTGTCCTACCTGCTAATGGTTTGTGACTCAAGCACAAGAACACCAAGATCCCTCTGTACTTTGCTCATTTGAAAACTTTCCCCATTTAGAAAACAGTGTGCCCTCAGATTCCTCTTAATGAAGTACAGAACCTCACACTTCCTTACACTAGCCTCCATTTGCCATAATTTTACCGGCTCATTCAACCTGTCCACATCCAGTTGCAGAGTCCTAATATCCACATTTCAACATGACCTCCCATTTATTTTCATGTCATTGGCAAACTTGAATATCTTGCATTTTGTCCCCACATCAGTAATTAAAATAAATCACTAAATAGTTTAAGGTCAACAACTAATCTTTGGGCCACTCCACTGGTGACATCCTGTGCAGATTTTTAAAACGTTTAGTTTGACTCCCTGTCTTCTGTGCAATAATTAATCTTCAACCCATGTTGAAACATTAACTCTCATATTTCAGGCTGAGCTAGAAAATTAAAATGAAAATTAACTCCCTTTGTAAACAGTAGACAGAGTTGTAGATTGGCTATAGCATGTGAGCCAATCAGAATGCTTAGTAATAGTAAGATTAAATGAGAACTTACCAGTTTGAAGTTTGATCTTTATTTTATGAGGAGTTACGATGAGTGGCTACGTGAAGAAGAGGCCGTCCAGCCGCACACGCGTCAATCTTCAAAGCAGCGGTGTGAAATCACAGACAACAATTACTGAAGTATGATAGTAAGATACGTAAAGACTAGAACTACCAGCTCGATCTTTATGAGGGTTGGGAGCGGAGGGCACGTAGTCCCTCATCGTAACTCCTCATAAAATAAAGTCACGTGAGTGACTACGTGAAGATTTCAAAGCTCTGTGATTTCACGCCGTAGATTCAAATCCAGGCGTCTCACTGCATTGATTGACTCTAAATAAGTAAAGCAATCAACAATGCACAACCACAACGGATGCAACCAGTTAATGGTTAATTTATCACCACAATAGTAACCCCTTTATCACAAGGGGAAACTTAATACTGAATCCAAAACAGCACCACCAAATAACCACAGGTACCATAATCTCCTAATGGTAATACTTGTGAAACATCCTTTCACTTTGTCCTGCGGCCGCGAGGATATGGTCTATTGGAACATCCAAATCCTTGGCCGCCGATGTTGATGGTGCCCTGATGGAATGAGATTTAAATTTGTCAATATCAATACCTGCATCAAGCAACACCTGCTTCAGCTATCTTGAAATAGTCTGAACCGACACTTTCTTATGCAGTTATTTATGGTTGATAAAGAATGCTGATACTGCACCTCTTACGGTTCTGGTGGCTTCAATGTAACATCGTAAATGTGATACTACACATAGACGTGGATCCGTAGGATATGCTGAAAACCCCAACTTACAGGTCTACTCTGTATAAGCAAATCATAGACATAGAACGTAATAGTATCTGTTGCTATTTCCATCATGTCTATTTGTAGTTTCTGCAATGTTTGCACTCTCTGTGCTGAAACCAGTGCCCTGAGCATGACTACCTTCATGGTAATTTAGGCCAAGGACAGCGCTGCAATAGGAGTCCATTGACGAAAGAGCATTAACACATCTCTTACATTCCAGATTTCTGTATACCTGTGTCTAGGAGGCTTAGAATTGAAAATTCCCTTCATAAATCTACAGACCAAAGGATGTGACCCTACAAGATTTTGTTCTGATTCCTTCCATAGATATGCAGAGAGGGCACTCCTTGCAGTATTGATAGCACTATAGCTTAACTGCCAATCAAAATAAAGAGTTGACAGAAACTCTAACACGTCTGAGATGTCTGCAGTGTGATATGTAATATTCTGCCTTAAGCAAAACATATCCCATTTTCTTATGTAAGAAATGTACTGCTTCTGGGTACTATCCCTCCAGGTTGCCGCAATAACATCCACATTATGATCTGATAGTCCTCTTCAGAGATATGGCACTCCTTAGAATCTGCAAATCAATACGATTATGTAAAAGATGTGAATCATCAGTTATAGGGTGCACAAACAGGTTAATTATTTGGGAAAATCATAAGAGGCTTTGTGATCATTTTTAACACCAGATGGTACCATGGTTGTGTAGGTCCAATCTGGTACCACCAATACTCCCGAAGCGGAGTCCTGTTTGATCTTCTGTATACACTGACTAAATGAGGCAAAATGAAGAAAATGTATACAAAAAACATTCTACCCCAATGCAGCGAGAAACATCCACCGCCACTGCCCCAGGATCAAGTTCCCATGACACATATTTAGGTAATTGGTGGTTAGGTCTGGATGCAAACAAGTCAATTTTTGGCATCCCCAACCGTGCAACAATATTATTAAATTTGTCACGATCCAACATCCATTCTGTATTGTCATTGAATTTACGTGACCTTGAGTCTGCAACTATTTTGAATCTACCTGGTAGGTACATTGCCAAAATCAAATATTTCTGGTAAAAACACCAGGTCCAGATCACGTTAGCCAGTCTATCACAAGATTCTAACTTAAATAGCACTCTAATGATTAACATATGTTTCTATTCCGTAGTGTTGTCAATCTGTACCTAAACATGCAAACTTTGCATATTAGAGCAATAAGCTTTAGGCCCATAAAATGTTCCTAAAACTCTCATTAATTGATCCCTTGTTATTGGATCGAAGGTACTTTCTCCACATTCCATCTACCTCCACAGCTGGAAATACTTATAAGTATCACCCCAACCTAGAGCACTAAAATTAGTCTGTAGAATAATGGAAGGTGTTTCAACCAGGATCTCTCTGGAAGCATTTGAGACACTCATGATCCACCATAGTATTCCAGTAATAACTGCAACTGGCAATTACATGGGCCTGGCAAAATACCCTGAATGTATTCTCAATGCCTGTACCTATGCTTGCTGTAAATGCAGCGATCTAAATTGTACAGCCGAAAATAAGCAAATAGTTTGCAAAGCAGGCTTGCTACCTGCCTAATTGAGGGTTGGTGTTCTGTAATGAGCTTAATACAACTTCCAATTAAATGCAGCCTTTATCCTTGGGCGGAATCACTACCATGTGTTTTCATTTAATAATGAAACCCAAGTAATCAATTACTGTGCTTGGTAATAGTTTGGATTTATCTGGATGGATAATGAATCCCAGCCTCTCCAAAGTGAGCTTGATTCTTGACACTCATGGTTCTGTTGTAGCCCGAGTGTTTCCTACAATCAGAATATATCAAAATAGGCCATTACCAAATGGCCCTGTGTTCTTAGTAGTGCTAAGATTGGTTCCAACAACCTGGCAAATAGTCTCAGAGCTGTGGCTAAACCTTAATACAATGCTTTAAATTGCCATAATTGACTCATCCAGCTAAATTTTAAATATCTATGATTATTACCATATACAGCCACACAGTAATATGCATCTTAAGATCCATGCTAGCCATATAGCATTTTCTTGAAATTGGCTGTATAGTATTGGCAAATGTCTCCAAAACTGTTTTATACTGTACAAAAAAGGGTTAAGACTTGTCAGATCTAGAATAATTCTACACCCACCATCCTTATTTTCTCTAATAAAACACTTGGCATAAATTGGTGGTGATGGTGAACTGACTTCTTAATTATCCCTTTTACACAATATTTCATGTTCTGCCTGAATCTGCATATTCTCTTATTTTGATAAATATGTGTCCGGTTTGAAATATGCTGTAGGAGAATCCAAATATGGGTAGAATTCAATTCTAAACCCCACAATACTGTACAGTATAAATACATCAGATTGCCATTATTTTAGGAAGAATTGTAATCTTCCCCAACTTGTAAGTGTAAAACATTAATATGTCTTTTACAGAACCAGACCCCCTACCTCAGGGTTTGCCTATGGCAATTGTTATCCCCTGATCTTAGTGGGAATATTGTAACCTCCACATACCTCAGGAGGAGTGCGCCAATAACGCAAATATGGGAAAGGCCGATTTGATCCTTCACTGTCCCCAGTCACCACACATTGGTAGGGGAAACTGTCTTCGATATGATCTGCCAATAACCGACAGCTTCATCGAGGTCTTTTACCCTTTTTTGGCTAGATTATTTCCAAAAACAGATTTTAGGCAATTAAATATTAGATGGTTTACAGAGCCCCGCAAACTTAGGGTATATGTTAGGTCTTATAGCACTTTTATAAATACAGTTTATTTCAAAGTGCGCACTACACATGAGTGCTAAGTCAACCTTGTTGTGATACAGATACGTGCTCTCCATCCAAACCTCTGGCCAAAGCCGTAATGCCTGGCCAGCAATTTCAACACCTTCTGTCATTTTTTTCCCCCTTCTGATACTGCTTGCAGTGCTCAATACTGCGGGTTTCATATTTTTTGACAGCTCATGCATGGTCAGAACCTGGAGCTGCTGGGAGAGCAAGTAATTTATTGACATTGCTAATTTATCTCCCAATGGTTCCCCTGATAGTTTTGGAACCACTATTGGCTATAGCATGTGAGCCAATCAGAATGCTTAGTAATTATAACCCCGCCCAATTATAACATTCATAGTGTAAGATCCTACCCACTGTCTACCAGTTAGAGTAGCAGTGCGAATGTGTGATGACCTGCTTAGTAGTTAATGACCTGAACAATAAAGATGCTTGTGTTTCAACCTGTGTGAGTCTGAGCTCTTTACATGGTGTCAGAAAATTGGGTCTACCCCGCGTCTGTTTACCGCGATTTATTTCGTTTACCAGTTTTTATTTGCGTGTTTTGTTGTAATTTGAGGACATGGCTAACTCTTGTCGAAAGCCTAGCCTGCTCGTGTTTGATTCTGATATCGCTGAACGATGGCGAATGTTTGAGAAGGACTACTCTCATTATATCCGCATCGTTCACCGGAATGATCCCGATGATTTGAAGGCTTCACTACTGTTGAATTTAGCGGGTCCGGAGACTATGATCCACGCTGACTCGTTCGAATTTGCACCTGCCCAACTGGATGGGAATGGACAGGTATTGGTGCCAGCTGAATCTATTAAAGAGTGTTAAAGAAGACATTTGTTATGCTTGCATTCATTGGTCACTATAAGAAACAGGAAGTCATGTAGTTTTATAGGACTTTGGATAAGGCAGTTTTGGAGTATTTTGTGCAGTTCTGGTCAATCCTTTACAGGAACAATGCTTAGACTTTCATGCGGGTGCAGAATACCTTTACAAGAATGCTGGGTGTTAGCTATGATGAGAGATTGTACCTGGATCCAAACCTGGATAATTAATTATTCCTGGAGCATCAGAGGCTGAGGGGAGATCTGAAAGAAATATACAAATTTATGGGAGGCACTGATAGGGTAGGCAGTCAGAACTTATATCGCAGGATGAACATGTCAAGGACTATAGGGCTTAAAGGAAAGAGGGGCAGAGCTTAAAGGAGATGGGTGGGTTTTTTTACACGGAAAGTGTTCGGTGCTTGGAATGCACTGCGAGTTGTGGTGGTTGAGGCAGATACAATAGTGGCATTTAAGAGGCTTTTCGACAGGCACATTGAAATGCAGGGGATAACTTGGCATTATGTTCAGCACGGACATTGTGGACCAAAGGGCCTGTTCCTGTGCGGTACTGCTCTATGTTTTAAATCAGATTGTGAGAAGAAGAAATTAGTTTTGCCACTGTGTGGTGGATATGTGGCGCAGGCTTGGGACAAAGGCTAGTAATACAGTGGTGATTGACTTCTCACAAATTGATTAAGCATTTCATTAAAAGTGAGGACTGAGGAGTGTGGGAAGAAGTACTGATAAAAGTGATGGAATATTATGTGGAAACAATGATGCCTTGGAAATCCATTGTGCAAGTGAAGAAACCAATCAAAAATTAATAATGTAGGTCATGAGGTTAAATTCAGATTAGAATTTCATTCAATTACTTTTGGGGACAGGAAGACATTTGATTGAGCTTCAACCCAGAAGATTAAGCAGTCAGCCAAATCAACAGGAGGTCACTGCCATAAAATTAGCATTGGTGTGCTGTGGGGCTGGATCTCTCCCAAGGTTAAATCCAATTCCAAAAACAAACTTATATGATGTAGATTCCAGCAGCTTTGCTCCACCTAAATCTAAAGATTAGCATGGCATTAAAGTTTACAGCCGTTAAATGATCCCAGGGTATCTTCATTTTCTTGTGCAAAATCAATCACAGCTTTGTTTTGAGGAACGACTTGAAACTTAACAGAGGAAATGTATGAAATTCACCATCATTCGTGTGCACGGGATATTGTGGCATTCTGCACATTACACTATTCTTCTGAAATTCTGTTGCATTGAGTGTAATGGAACTAATTTTCAGAGCAGGAATATAATCCCCTAAACATTAGATATGACCCGTATTTTGTGCATTTTACTATTTTACTTCGGAGTCACGTGAGTGACTACGTGAAGATTTCAAAGCTCTGTGATTTCATGCCATGAAATGAGTCCACACAAGCGCAACTGCATCAGTTGACCACAGATAAGGGAAACATTCATTATGCATACAGACATGACATAGATTTAAAACATGCTGATGCTTTTTAATGAACAAATAATAATAATAGTAACCCCTCTCTTCCAGGATGAAACTATAAAATAGAACCTAAAATAGAGTTGGCAAATAACCCCGGTCTGGCAACGGGTTATTATAAAATGTTTGGAAAGCTCATTCGTTAGACCATCCTGCAGCCGCTAGGATGTGGTCCAGCGGAACGTACATAACCCTTGCTGCTGATGTTGTAGCAGCCCTGGTGGAGTGAGATTTGAAAATATTAGTATCTACTCCTGCATAAGTCAAAACCCCGTTTAACCACCTGGAGATGGTCTGAACTGCTACCTTCTTATGCGGTTTTTAGTAACTAACAAACATTGCTAGTATCGGAGCCTCTAAGGCTCTAGGTGACCTTGACGTATTGTTGTAAATGTGTGACCACACATAACCGAAGGTCCATGGGGTATGCCATGAAAACTAGTTTGAGACCTGACGCCCCTGGTCTGCTCTGCTAAATAAATCATAAACATAAAATATTATATTATTTGCAGATATAACCATCCTGTCCAGTCGCAATTTATGTAGTGACTGGACCCATTTCGCTGAAACCAGTGCCATGAGGATAACTACCTTATGAGAGCCGGGCCAAAGATAAGGATGTAGCTGGAGCCCCCTGGTGAAGTAGTGTTAACACAATGTCAATACCCCATACTTCCGTGTACTTGGGCCTGGGAGAACTTGTGTTAAAGATATCCTTTATAAACTGGATATCAGAGGGTGAGACCCAACAGAGTAGGTCCCGCTGGCTGCAGCAAATATGATGAGAAGGCACGTTGGGCACAGTTAATGGCACTAGAACTTAATTTATTGTCAAAGACACATTTGAAAATGAACTTCAAGACATCAGTTATCCGTGCCGTATTATATGTAACATTAGCATTTAAACAAAATGCTTCCCATCTCCTGAAGAGGAAAAGTACTGCTTTTTTGGTCCTATCCCTGCACTCTGCAGTGAGCACAAACATGGATCGGTCTGACAACCCGAGCTGCAGGAGCAGTCTTCTCAGAGTCTGCAAGTCAATGAATTGATTTTATCATGCAGAGGGTGGTTTCCCGAGTCACAGGCTGAACCAGCAAAGTTTTATGTTTAGAATAACCATATAAGGTTCTATTATAATTCCCAACATAAGCGGGAACTATGGCTACATAGGCCAGTCAGACAGTATGAAAAAACCTGAAGCGGGATCTTGCTGAATTTATTGCAAGACCCGACTGATGAGACAAAATGGAGGAAAGACATAAAAGAACATTCCTCCCCCGTGTAGCGAGAATGTATCTCTCGCCACTGTTATGCCACATATTTTTGCAACCGGTGAATGAGCCTGGATGCAAACATATCAATATTCGGTGTTCCATCGAGTCATAATCTGATCTGAGTCTAATGATCAGCCATGATCATATTGAATGGCGGTGCAGGCTCGAATGGCCGAATGGCCTACTCCTGCACCTATTTTCTATGTTTCTATGTTTCTATAATGTCATAAAATACTTTGTGATCCAACATCCATTCTGTGTTGTCATTGATTTTACGTGATGATACACCAGCGCCAAATGAGGTTAGGTAAATTATCACAGGATACTTTGACTTGATTGCACCCATGTGACTAACATATGCCACCACCACAGTGCATCAACTTGGAATTGAGCATGCAGATTATGCATATTCGCACAATAACCCTTTAACCCATAGAATGCACTTAGTGTCTACAGGTAGTTGATACCAATAACTGAAGAATTGGTAACTCATGCAAATCCCATCCGCCTCCGTAACTAGAGATGGCATTCGTAATTTTCCATCTTTGAGCACTAGCATCAGTTTGTAATATAACTGAAGATTTACTGACCAAAAACTACTGGAGAAATGCTGAATACTGTTCGTCCACCATTGTGACTTTGGTAGCTTCAGCTGGTAATAGCATAGGTCTGTTAATAATGACCTACATGGCACTTGAGAGGTTACTACTTTGCACGTTGTACGTTCTGATAATGCAAAGGCCCAACTTGCACAGCTGAAACACAACTACTATATTGCCAATTACACTTGATGAATAGAAGGCTGCTTCATAACAACAAGGTTGTTACAGGCTTCTATTAATTCCAAACTCTTGCCCCAGGGCGGAGTCACAGACAAATTAATAGTTAAAGGTAAATCCCAATAATCAATAACTCTAGTTGGTATCAACTTAAATTTAACTGGATGGGTGAGGAACCCCAATTTCTCAAATATAGTTTGCGGCTGAAACAGTTGATTTTAGCAAAATACAGCATTTAGAATATCATCCAGTTTAGCGATATCAAGTGTTTTTGAGCTCTGAGCAGTCCAAGCACCGGTTTTAGTAATTTGGTAAATAATCTGGGAGCTGAAGTTAGCCCATTTTGCAACGCTTTAACTGTTATCATTGCCCCATCCAGATAAATTTCAAATGTCTCCGGTGATCCCTGTGAATGGGAACTGAATAGTATGTATCTTTGATATCGATGCATGCCATAAAGATCCTATGGAAATCAGTTGTTAGACAGTAACAAAGTTTCCTATTCTGAAAAGTCTATACTGCACATACAAGTTAAATCAAGGATGAACCGACATCCTCCATCTTTCACAATGAACAGGCCACGCCTGCCATAATTCAGTGCCTGCCTTGAATGACAACTCTGGCCAGATTCCCGAGCCTGTCTCGAAAGGCAATCCTGGCCAAAATACTGAGCCTGCCTCGAAAGACAACTCTGGCCAAAATACTGAGCCTGCCTCGAAAGACAACTCTGGCCATAATTCTGAACCTGCCTCGAAAGACAACTCTGGCCATATTTCCGAGCCTGTCTCGAAAGGCAATCCTGGCCATAATACTGGGCCTGCCTCGAAAGACAACTCTGGCCATAATACTGGGCCTGCCTCAAAAGATAACTCTGGCCATAATACTGAGCCTGCCTCGAAAGACAACTCTGGCCACAATTCCAAGCCTGCTTGGAACCCTTGTATACTGTGCAGTATAAACTAATCACATGTTATCATTTTAGTTTCTAAACGGATCTGAATCTCATGTTATCATTGTCATTTGTACAAAAAACAGGTGCAAATATTACCAACTTGTAAATGGTCCACATACCCCATGTTTCAGAAGAACCAGACCCACCTACCTCCATGGTTATCGGTGGTCTTATGGTAAGCCCAAAGGCCCCTGATGCGGGTTCTATTTCCGTCCTTGATTGGAGAGTAGGACTGGTAGGGTGCGTGGATTCCATATTTTTCCTGATACCGGCTTGGGCCTTGGCCTGAAAGACCTCTGCCCAGCTTTCAAGCTGCCACCAGCTTCAGTGAACCACTTACTACCGATGGAGGCATGGGGTGTGTCGTCGCCAAAACTATGACGCTTTGCTCGTCGTTGGTACCTTGATTAGTCCGACAGCTTTTGCTTCCTCATCCAGGTCTTACCTGTTGCATAGGTCTTACCTGAAGAGAAGATTCGGCGGCTGGTTTCATTTCCTGGATTTCATGCCCCCTCCAATGTCACCCCTGATAGCGCTGTTCACTGCTAGCACTTGTAGCGTGAGGGGAACTCTGGCCCCTTCAGGTTTTCTGCCAACGGCTGGAATCCAACTCTTCCGGCAGCAACACCTTCGTTTGCGAGGATTCCCTTGAAGTCATACGCATGTGCTCCAGTATGTTCCACGGACATACTTTTGAATTTGAAGTCAGTTACACACTGACCACTCGCACTCCCCTCCACAGAGAGGGAGATTCGTAGGCAGCCCTGAAACAGGTGCTGCCGCAGGCCCCTGAGGATACCTGCGCTGATATGTCCTACGGACCTATATCAGGATGGAGCATCATATTTGTGGGATAAATGCCCGAGGGCGCTATCCATGCTCCATCTGGGTTAAACGTCCAAGGAAGTACCCAGGTATGTCGGAGGGGAACCCTCCTGGCCTGACTCGTCCAAGTTCATAGGCCTAACCGACTTATTCTTGGATTTACCCCCTTTCTGGGGAACCACAGCGGTCTGGGAGCTGATGACCGCACTGTCAGCGACTCGGGTGGCGAAACCAACTTACTTTTGGCTTTACCCCCTTTCTGGGGAACCACAGCGGTCTGGGAGCCGCTGACCGCATTGTCAACAACTTGGGTAGCGAACCCGACGGCCGCCAGACCGGGATCTCCCCACGGTCCATAACCGGTTTCCCCGCGGCCCGTCCGGACTTCGCCCCGAAATTATCCAGCAGGAAACACTCTGTAAGAAGAGATTCCTGCAAGAAACAACAGAACCTGGAAATAAGTTCAAAACTTACCTGCAGGTTTAAACTTACCGCTGGAGGAGCGACGCGCCTGCCAGCCAGTCGTTGCGCAATGCGTCAGACGTAATGACGCGCATGCATGCTGGCGGCCTTCTTCATGTAGTCACTCACGTGACTCCGAAGTAAAATTATCCTTGTGGCAGCTACAGCAGCTGCAGAACAAGCTGGCATGAAAATGAGGGAAAGCCTGCAGGAGGGCTTGTGGGGTGTCCATTGAAAGTGTGTGTTTGTTCTCTCCAATATCCCACCACAATAATTGTCATCAATCCTCTGCCATGTTGAGAGTCTCTTAAACTACTGCAAAACACAGGCTCATGAACCTATGGGGATCCCATGCTGTGATTAGGAGCATTCACCATATTAAGACACGGCAATGATTTGTTCAATCCCTAAGCCGTCTCACCGCAGTCAGGGACATGCATGGATCAAACAGCAATAATAACATCTGTTTGTCTTTTTTTCTGCATGATTTACTCCTTGTTTAACTGCCAGCTAAAAATGTAGATCACAGGTTGCATAACAGTGCCCCAATCTGTCGGAAATGGAGGAAGGAGTATTGCACATGACATCACATGCAAAAATCTCGGCCACACAAGTGAGAATCACCACTGGAAGTTTCCAAATATGTGTGGCTTACACATAAAATGTAAGCTCACATGGGTCCAATTCATGTGCTGAGATGCCTATGCTACTATATCATAATTTAACTGGACAAGACAGGCAAAGATGAATTTCTCCCCAAGCATGTTCAACAACTTCCGAATGGAACACATGCACCTGTTCAACAATTTACGGATAATCATGGATATTGCCCGATTATTATACAGATCAATGAGCCTCCTTTATACTTTGGACTTAACCTGTTACATCTTCTTATAGTTGAGAAGTTCAAAACACAAACCTATTAGACTAATCATCTTCCCCTGCTGTTTTGAGACCATCCTCCAAGCTTTAAATCAGGATTTAATGGATATACTCAGACCAGAGTTTTCTGTACTGAAAATTAAAACCTGCACATTCAATTTCAGAAGTGGACTGAAGCAATTCTACAAAGAATATGAAACCATCCAAAAACCGAGACAATGCAGTGAAATGTTGCCTTCACTCTTTGAGCAATATAGTGAGAGGGAACTGTGACTCCGTTGTAGACCCCAACTTTTTTTCACTCCATTGAAAACAATGGCAACATATCAGAGAGAATGACAATGAACAAACCCAATAGTTTACTGTCCAAGTGGTGAAGGTGGAAATGATCACAAACATATTCAAAATAGTTGACATTTCTTATTTACTCCTCCATTTAAGCAAGTCTAGTTTTACTCGATGAGTCACTGAGCTGCCAAGTCAACATGTGTAACTTGAAGCACTAGAATTCTCATGTAGATTGCAATAGATTGAATAAATGTTGCCTTTATTCCCCAGAATTTCAAAGACAGGTTTGATCTAATCACGCAATCAATTGAATAGAATCATAAATTGACACAATGCGGAAGGAAGCCATTGTCATCATATGGCTCACCTCTCTAGTGGAGCTGTCATTAACTCCCATTCCCATACTTTTTCCCCTTAGTCCGATAATATTTTTCTTCCAACTGCTTATTCAATTTATTTTGGAAAGTTACTAGTGATGCTGCTTCCAACTACTTTTCAAGCAATGCAGTCCAAATTACTGCACTGTGGCAGTGTAAAAATACCTCCCGTTCTTCAAACTAACCACAATCTATATTTCCTGGTACACGGCACATCCATCAATGGTGGATTGAAAATCAGCAATTGATCTAAGCAGTTCTCCTGGGTCGAGGACTTCAGAACCAAGGGAAATAGACCCTACATTGGATGTCAGCCACTCAAAAGTCCTAACATTTCTTTTCTCAGAGGGCTGTGAATCTTTTGAAATACATTTGTGACCGATTTTCGGAATGTAATGGACCAAGGGATACAACAGGAAAGTGAAGCCCAGGCCAAAGATTAGACCAGTCATTGCATATATATATATATATATATATATATATATATAAATAGCAGGAATAGGGCACTCAGCCCTTGAGCCTGCCCTGCCTTTCAATATGTGTAGGAAGGAACGGCAGATGCTGATTTTCACCAAAGATGGACACAAAATGCTGGACTAACTCAACGGGTCAGGCAGCATCTCTGCAGAAAAGGAATAGGTGACATCTGAAGAAGGATCTCGACCTGAAACATCAACTATTCCTTTTCTCCAGAGATGCTGCCTGACCCGTTAAGTTACTCCAGCATGTTATGTCTATCTTCTGCCTTTCAATATGATTGTGGCTGATCTACCCTCAGCCTCATATTCACTGCTGTGTCAATTCACCATAGCCTTCAATTCCTTAATCTTTCAATAATATATCCACTACTGGATACACCGCACAGCCCAAACAATCACATCAATACCTTCATAAAAATAACTTTTTAAAGTTGCTCTCCATTCATTTGCATGGTTGCAACTCAAGCTAAATTCTCAGAACCCAGCAGATTATAATTTATTGAACATTCTTGTCAGCAATAGTACCAAAATGATTTGATCTATTCTTGTACAGAATTGTCTGCAAGCAACTATATATTTTCCGGTTAATTTAGCAGCATCTTCAATAATTTTCATTACAAACTTCTTACAAGTGAAAAGTCAAACATACATTCATATCAGTGACCAGTCATAAGGTAATAAGGTCACAAGGAATAGGAGTAGAATTAGGCCATTCAGCCCATCGTCTACACCATTCAATCATGGTTGATCTATCTCTCCCTCCTAACCCTATTCTCCTGCTTCTCCCCATAACCTCTGACACCTGTACTAATCAAGAATCTATCTATCTCTGCCTTAAAAATATCCACTGACGGCCTCCACAGCATTCTGTGGCAAAGAATTCAACAGATTTACCACCCTCAGTCTAAATAAATGTCTCCTCATCTCCTTCCAAAAAGAACATCCTGCTGCATGAAGACCTGAGGAGGGGAATCCTTTCTGTGTCACTCTAACAAACACAATGTAAAAATAAATTACTCATCGGTAGTAAAGCTGATGAAGACTGATGGAACAACATTTCTATCCAACAACCTTTCAATACAGGAAGACTTGATTTCCCTTTTGAGAAACAATTCCAGAAACCAAGAAATGATAGATGAGGTTATGTGGAGAAGAGGGAACAGTTCTCCATGGAGCAGGGAAGACTTAAGAGGAGATTTGATGGAAGTGTTTAAAATCATATATGTTTACTAAGAAGAGAAACATTATGAATGGCTGCAGATACAGAGTAAATATGTTATGAATGGCTGCAGAGATGGTACAGATTCAAGGTGTTTAAATCAGATCAAAGAGTAGTTAGGATGAAGGTAATGGATATAGATTTAATAATAGTCTTCAAAAAGATATTGGTTAAATATAATTTCAGAAATATTGGTAAAAAATAGGAAGGTGGATATTTTGAAAGAATAAGTACAAATACAATGGGCCATGTGTTCTTTTAGGTTTAGGTTATGGTTTACTATTGTCACATGTACTGAGGTTCAGTGAAAGGCTTTGTTTTGCATGCTACCAATCAGATAATATAATACAGTAAATACTCAAGTTAAGCTCGGGTAAAGCAAAGGGGAAGATACTAAGTGCAGAATCATCTGTACAGCTATAAATCCATATAGTGTAGGAAGGAACAGCAGATGCTGGGTTACACCGAAGATCGACACAAAATGCTGGGGTTACTCAACGGGACAGGCACATCTCTGGAGAAAGGGAATGGGTGACGTTTCGGGTCGAGACCCTTCTTCAGGTCGCCCATTCCTTCAATCTAGAGCTGCTGCCTATAAATCCATATTATTTGGCACTTGATTAGTTAACCACTTTTCTGTTTGATGTGAAACTAAGAAGAAAGACTTATGCTGTTTGTGGATAATATTAGTTATTAATAATTCCCACCCCTCCTCCCACCAGGAGGTGTTATCGAGTTACCAATGTTCCACTGAAATATTTTCTATCCTCCTCTTCTATTTTCATGCTTATTTGCAATCATATCAGACTCAAAAGAGAGCCAATAGTAAGTACATTGATCAAACATGATGAGGAGTAGTAAGGACTCTGATAAGAAAGATACAAGTATTTGTCATGCTGAGTATTCCAGTCTTCCCATAGGGTTCAAAGGGATTTTATGCAGACTGAACAAGAACAGCTTTATGTACAGTATTTGAAACACAATCCCTGGGGCAACTTTTTGAACCCAAAACCTTACATCTAATTATTTATGACTCAGCATGAGTGAGCAGAGTTAGTATGACTCACCAGTAAAACTAAGTAAAGATGCAGCGATAGTTTTGCCATTGAAAAAGAACAAAAGTATCTAAAAATGGGAAAAATATACTTTAACAAAATTTCAAGATTACAGAACATGGCACCACCGGCTAAAACTGAAAAAACATTTGCAATCCACTACTTTGACTTGATACCTCAACATCATGCTTGAACATTTGCATTAGCATAATTTTCACTTCATATTCATTGGAAAGTGAGAGTACAAGTTTATAGCCAAGGCCAATCCGATACAAGGAAGCAGCTATGATCTGGGATGCTGGGAGCCCAACACCACTTTGGTTCAATGTCATGTAGATATATCACACAGTAGGCAAAACAAAATTAAGAAAAGTGTTAGTCATGGAGACAAACTGCAGAAAACAGGTGCTTCAGGCCACAATATCAATGTCGTCCGTCAAAGGTCTATCTTTACTAATCTATTTATCAGCACCATACATAGCCTTCTACACATTGGCAATTTAGGAGTTTATTTAGATTATTCTTAAAAGTTCTAAGAGTTCTCGTCTCTACCACCCACTCAGGCAGTGCATTTCAAATTCCACTGATCCTCGGGATGAAACCAATTCTTCCTCAGATGCCCTCTAAACCTCTTAAGGGCCTGTCCCACCAGCATGTGATTGCATTCGTCTAGCGCGACCAAAAGTGGTGGCTTGGGCGTACGGCCTCGCGGGGCCGGTCCCACTTCCAACCGCGGAGCCTTCTGGAGCTGGTCCCGACATCATTCTCACCAATCAGCTGGGCAGGAGGCGGGCCGACTGAATTTGGATGGCGCACGGCGTCGGGCGATTACGTCATCACGCAACGGCATGCCGGGCGGTGACGTCATCGCGCAACGCCACGCGCTAGGCGTACGCCATCAAGACGCTGCGTGGGGCGTCAAGACGCTGCGTTCGGCGTCGAGGCACTGTGTGCGGCGTCGAGGCGGTGCATGCGGCGTCGAGGCGGTGCATGCGGCCTCCATGCGGCAGCGGGCCGGCAGGCATTTGCCGCGCGGAGTTTTTGAACACTGTCAGTTTTTCGGAGCCCCGCGCGATGCCGGGACCAGCTCCGCACAACTCCTTGCGGCTCCGGCGATCGAAGTGGGACCGGCCCCACGAGGCCGCACGGTTAGCGCGACCACGTTAGGTCGCGCTAGCCGCATGCAGTCGCATGCTCGTGGGACAGGCCCTTTATCCTTTGCGTTAAATGTATGCACTCTAGCGTTAGACACATCTGGTATGGTGAAACTTTTCCCACTATAAACCCTTTCTATGGCCCCTCATAACTTTATCAGGTCCCCTCCCAGCCTCCTCACTGAAAGGAAAATAAATGCAGCCCATTCAGTCACTCCATCCCAGCCAACATCCCTGGTGAATCTCCTTCTCCAGCACAATAACATTTTGTCTATAATATGGTGACCAGATCTGAACCTAGTACTCCAGCTGTGGCCTAACCAACATTTCATAAAGTAGAACAAGAAATCCCCTGCAAGTATATTCTGTGGCCCAACAAATGAAAGCAACTATGCCTTCTTCATCACCTTGTGTACCTGTGTATGAAGGAACTAGAATGGAGGAAGCAAAGAGGAAAATAGAATCTCAAAAACCAAGAACCACTTCTTACAGCATCCCTATGCCTTGGTCACCTGTGTGGAATGAATTTATGAGCATACATTGGTTTAATCAGTCATTTCTATACACGTCGCAACAACAGACTAAAGGTCATGGTCTCACTCGAGATCAAGTGATGAATAACAATCCGCCTGCGTCGCTACTATCGTGGATCCTTGGACTTGTTCAAAAAGGTCGAGCACCAAGGTCCTTGGGATGATTTTATTTTACTTGAATACTTTTTAAGCCCTGTCTGCCATTAATTTTAAACACTAACGGAATGCTGATCCTACCATCCACATAACATAAAGATATAATTAAACTGTTCTGTACCTGTGAAGACAAGTTTAACCAAAGTCATGTCCTTAGTTTTATTTCCAAACCAGTATAGCGGATGGTTAAATTCATAAATTAATTGTTATACAGCACAGAAAAAAGGTCCTTCAGCCCAACATGTCCATGTCAGCCAAGATGCCCATCTAAGCTAATCTTATTTTGCCCAAATCCCTCTGTTCCCGTCAGTGTCTTTGGAGTTTGATTTAAGGGGCAACCAGAACTGCAGACGATACTCTAAATGCAGCCTGTTTTGCATGACTAAAGTTTTATAAAACTTAAATACGACTTCCTGATTCTTATGGTCATTGCCCTGACTGATGAAGGCAAGTATACCACATGTTTCTTAATCTCTTTACCTACAGTGTTGCTACTTTCGGGGAGCTGTGGATCACTCAAAGATCCCTCTGTACATCAATGCTGTCAAGGGTCCTGCCATTGACTATATACTTTCCCCTTACACTTGACCTCCGAAAGGGCTATACCTCACATCTGCATGGATTAAAATCCATCTACCAGTTCTCTGCCCATTTCTGTAACTGTCCCATTGTACCCTTTTAGCATCGTCTTCACTTCTGTAACTCCACCACTTGTTGTGTCACCTGCATACTTACTAATCAACCCATCTACATTTTCAACAAGTCATTTATGGGTCCCAGCACTGATCCTTGCTAAACACCACAGGTCACAGACCTCCAGCCAGAATAACACCCTTCCCTCGCAATCCTTTGTCTTCGATGGTTAAGCCAGTTCTAAATCCAAGCTACCAAGTCACCACCTATTCCTTTTCTCCAGGGATGCTGCCTGACCCGCTGAGGTACTCCAGCATTTTGTGTCTATCTTTGGCGTAAACCAGCATCTGCAGTTCCTTTCTACATACCATCTTGTGGATCAACCAACTATGAAGGACTTTATCATATGGGTTACTAAAGTCCATGCGGACAACATCCACTCCCCTCTCTTCATTAATCACCAATCATCACCTCCTCAGAAAACAATAAAAGTGTGTTAAAACCTGTTTGAGAACACTGGCAAATAAGCCATGTGATGGTCAAAAATCCATATTCTATTTAAGAAGGAACTGCAGATGCTGGAAAATCGAAGGTACACAAAAATGCTGGAGAAACTCAGCGGGTGCAGCAGCATCTATGGAGTCTGAAGAAGGGTTTCGGCCCGAAACGTTGCCTATTTCCTTCGCTCCACAGATGCTGCTGCACCCGCTGAGTTTCTCCAGCATTTTTGTGTACCATCCATATTTTATTAATATCCCAAATCTTTTGATCCACCTTGAAAATAATATGTCAATGGTGTTAAGTACTCTCACTCAAATGGGCACTGTGAGTGATAATCTATATGTAATTACAGTTATTTTCACTACAGCGTGTGCTATTCACGAGAACTATGGCATTTGCATTTACTGTAGTCCAGAGACGACCATAAAATTGTATTTCTTATGCAGGAGCTAAATATAGAAATGCTGTAACGCAGGACTGTTCATTTGAATTGCAATACTGTGCAAACATTAAGTAAAGACTCAAATTGGGAAGCTGTAGATGAGCAACTAGATCTCAATTCAGGATCATTAACGTTTCTCGTGATTTAAGATTCTGTAATCATTATTGAGTTATAAGCATGGTGTGTTAGAGTTACAGTTCCCAAACATCTTTAAAAGCTAAAACTCCAGATTGTCAACACCCCCCCCCCCCCTCCCCCTCCCCCCCATTCACCATCACACTAACTCCTGGACAATTGCCATTGTTTGTTTACAGATGTAATTTAACGAAAAGAGACATAGGGTAATCTTGCCTCATATTTTCAAAGGATGAATGAAGACTTTAATAGGAGGTGCATTGTTGGTGTTAGCTAACCTCAGAAAACCTCTAATATCCAAACAAAGTTTTTATCCTGGTGAGAAATGTTGCTTAAATTTAGGGCTGGGATATCAAACTAATATCAATTAATATACCAATGGCACATTATATGCTGGAAAATAAATTGTACCAACACTTTGGCACGGCGGTGCAGCGGTCGAGTTGCTGCCTTACAGCGCCAGAGACCCGGGTTCGATCCTGACTTAGGGGGCTGTCTGTACGGAGTTTGTATGTTCTCCCCATGACATGTATTTGTTTTCTCAGGGAACTACGATTTCCTCCCACACTCCAAAGACGTACTGCTTTTGTAGTCTAATTGGCTTGGTAAAATTGTAAACTGTCCCTAGTGTGTGTAGGATAGTGTTAGTGTGCGGCAATCGCTGGGCGGCACGAACTATGTGGGCCGAAGGGCCTGTTTCCGTGCTGTGTCTCTAAAGTAAACTAAACTATGTACAGCTATGTACAATTTTTCTCCTATGTTGCAGTTTGTATTAGTAATCAAATGAACATCCTGGAATAATTCTTGTCAGAGCAGTGAAAGGTTCTCTTTGACATGATGCATTAAAAGGAACATTGACTATTTTCCTCTTATGTCACATCATCCATCTTGATATTAAGTGCTTTTTTGGGTTGTGTGCTTGGCAATCCTCTTTGACAAACATTTGAAATGATGTTGGTCATATGAATCACCAGTGAATGAGAAACAAACAAAGTTGAAGGACGAAGAGAGTAAGGCAATAAAGCAAGCCATTCATTCTGTAAAGAATTGAAATACAGGATGACATTTTGTTGCAGCTGCCACAGCTGTAGCATTTCTGCTCGGAGACAACAGATCAACAATTAGCCTTCTGCCAGGCTTCCTTCCGAATTCATACTCCAATTTGTTATAATGAATGGATTCAATTAAAATGGAAATGTATTAAAAACGACTGCCTACTGGATTGCCATATACATGAAAATTGTGATGTACAAGCTGTTGAGACAGATTACATGCTGACTTTGAAAAAAATGAATAGAAAGGCTGCTGCAGTATGTTCATAGCAATTTATTTGTAATACATCAGTTCTTACATATATCATAATCTATTTAAGAAATTATGGATGTTTTTACAATGTTTTAATTTATGGTCCGTCAAATCTTCTGAGAAATTGTGATTGTATAAATACAAAAAAAGTTTTGATTTGGCACTTGAGGTGCAGAATATTTGGCCAAGAAATTCATCCTTGTACATGGCAAGTTCATCTGGCAAGAGACCCAACCAACTTATTGGACTGAATGGCTTCAAATGAGAATCTTAAAGGAAGTATTCATAGAGATAGTCAACGTGTTGGTCACAATCTACCAAAATTCCCTGAATTCTGGAGAATTTCCAAAGGACTGGAAAACACCACTGTTCAAAAAGGATAGAGTAAGAAAGCAGGAAACCACTGGCCAGTTAGCATTATATCCATCAGTTGAAAAATGCTGCAATCTCTTATTAGGAAGATAAAAGGAAATTTGGAAAAGTAAAAGCCAATCAACTAAAGTCAACGCTTCTAAGAAAGGAAAACCATATTTGGCAAAATTTGTTAGAGTTTATTGTTGTTATAATCAGAAAAGATAAAGAGAAAACGGCAGATGTAGTACAAACTTTCTGGACTTTCAGAAGGCATTCAATAAGAGGTTACTCCTTAAGATAAAAGTAAATAGGTCTTGCCATTATATTTTGGCAAGAATTTTGGACCTAACTGCAAGCAGTGAAATAGGGTCTTTTCATATTGATCATACATAACTTTGGGGTACCACAAGGTTCAATGCTGGGACTTCACTTAATCTACATTCGTTATTTAGATGAAGGAAATGAGGATACTGTAGCAAATTTGCTGACGATATAAAATTAGGCAGGATAGTAAGCTGTGAGAAATACACAAATAAATATTGAGATGTTAAAGTAAGTGGACAAGAAGTTTGTAGATGAGTAAAATACAAAGTGCTGGAGATGTTGTTTACCTAGATTTTCAGAAAGTCTTTGATAAGGTGCCACATGGGAAGCTGCTAGGGAAGATGAGAGTGCATGATATCAAAGGGCAGATACTAGCATGGATATCAAGTTGGCTGGATGGCAGAAGGCAAAGAGTGGCAATAAAGGGGTCTTTTCTGGTTGGCTGCCACTGACTAACTGAGGTCCGCAGGGTGCAGGATTGCCAAAAAGTTAATCTGTAATGGGCCTGTCCCACTTAGGCGATTTTTCAGGCGACTGCTGGCGACTGTCAAGTTGCCGGCAGAACCTGAAAAACCGGCAACTGGAACGGCGACTGTCAGAGTGGAACACACACACACACACATCACTTCCTTCACCAGCCCGTTATGCAGGCGGGGGGCAGGGCAAGTGGGGGGAGCGCTGTCTGAGTGAAATTCACATGGTGCAAAGCCAAGGTGATACATACACACACCGCGATGAACAGGAAGGTTGGCGCTGTAATTAAGACGGTTAAAGCACAGTGTATGGTAAGTCCTTTAAAAGAGGGGGGAGAGGGGGGAGAAGGGAGAGAAGGGGGGAAAAGGAATGGAGACAACTTTTAAGAAGCCAGAGAAACACGGCTGTGAAGCTCGGCGGACATTAACATTACCGGTCGGTTATCCTTGGTTCTGAAAACTACTGCTTACGTTTTTTTCCTCAATGAGTCAATGAAATTCACTGGTCAGCACCGGCTACAACCTATGAGAACCTTCAACCTCCTGGCAACCCACTAGGACCTCATGACCAACTAGGACCTCACTAGGAACCCACCTACGGCATGACAATTCTCGCTACACTCTCCATGGCGTCTTCATTCTGGTCGCCGCTAATTTTTCAACGTGGAAAAATTAGCGGCGACCATAATGAGGCCGCGACCAGTTCCCAGAATGCGAGATCTCCTCACGACCATGAAGGCGAATACCCGGCAACCACCCGCGAACATGTGGCTACCATGTGGCGACCGCAGAGTCTACTGCATTCGCCTAAAAAGTCGCCTAAGTGGGACAGGCCCATAAGTCAAATCCAGTAGTAAAGAAACCGAACGCAATGCTTCGAGAGGGCTTATATACAAAAACAGAGATGTAATGCTGAGGCTCTATAAGGTGCTGGTCAGGCCGCATTTGGAATATATTGAACAATTTTGGGCACCATATCTGTGGAAGGATATGCTGGCTCTGGAGAGGATCCAGAGGAGGTTTACAAGAATGATCCCAGGAATGAGTAGGTTAACCTAAGATGAGCATTTGACAACACTGGCCCTGTACTCGCTGGAGTTTAGAAGAATGAGGAGGCACCTTATTGAAACATACACAATAGTGAAAGGCTTGGATAGAGTGGATGCGGAGAGGATGTTTCCACCAGTGGCAGAGTCTAGGACTAGGGGTCATAGCCTCAGAATTAAACAACGTTCTTTTAGGAAGGAGATGAGGAGGAATTTATTTCGTCGGAGGGTGATGATTCTGCCGAGGCAAAGTCAGTGGATATATTTAAGGCAGAGATAGATACATTCTTGATTAGTATGGGTGTCAGAGGTTATGGGAGAAGGCAGGAGAATGAGGTTAGGAGGATATAGACCAGCCATGATTGAATTGCCTAATTCTACTCCTATCACTTATGATCTTATGATCTTAAGAACTCAGCAGGTAGGGCAGCATCTGTGGAGGGAATTGAAAGTCACCTATCCATTCCTCTCACATATGCTGCCTGACCGTAGTTACTTTGTGTTTTACTCAATTTCAACATCTGCAGATCCATGTGTCTCAAATTTGCAGATGGAATGGTGAAATTATCCACTTTGGAAGAAGGAATGGAAAAGTAAATTATTATTTAAATGTCGTGGTAATAATAGGATAGATAGTCAGAATCTTTCTTTCCAGGCTAGGGGAGTCCAGAACTAAAGGGCACAGGTTTAATGTGAAAGGGGAGAAATTTAAAGGAAATCTGCATGGTAGGTTTTTCACACAGAATGCTGAATATCTGGAATAAGCAGCTAGAAGAGTTTGTGGAGACAAATACGATTACAATGTATCTGTAATATTACAATTACAATAAAACGCATTTGGACAGGTACTTGGATCGGAAAGGCATAGCGGGATACAGCCTAATGCAGGCAAATGGGATTAGTGTGGATAGGCATCACAGCCAGCACAGACAAGGTGGGTTGAAAGGGCTCACTGGATGTTTCTAGGCTTGTGAGCTTGGCATACATATTTAAGGATGGATAGATCTGACTTGGAGGCAGCACAGAAAATGTTCATGAGATTGATTCTTGGGATGAAAGAGATGAATGTTGAGCAGGTTAACCCTCTACTGACCAGAATAGAGAAGGATGAGATGGAATCTCATTGAGACATTAAAGATTCTGAGGGAGGTTGACAGGTAGATGCTGAGAGAATTATTTCCCAGTTAGGGGAATTAGGAGCCATAATTTCAGAATAAAGAATTGCCCATTTAAGACGGAGATAAGGATGGATATCCATTCTTAATTCGTATATGGATGTGAACCTTTGAAGTTCTCTCCCCCAGTGAAAAGTCTTAGTACATATTCGAGGCAGCGGCTGGCAGTCATTTGAACTACAAGGGAGTCAAGGTAAATGGAGAGAAACTGAGAAAGAGATGTTTTGGCCAAGATTAGTTCTGCCCAGATTTCATTGAAAGGTGGAGTGGGATTGAGGGGCCCGCTGTCCTATTCCTGCTGCTGGTTCTTATGTACAGAGTTTGCTTCAACATTCATTTTATAAAGTCAATAGAATGTACTTTGAAGGTAAAATACACCTTGTCAATACTTTGTCACAGTCCTGCTATAACGTGATATTGAGTTGCTAGGAAACCTCACGATAGCAAATTATGTTATAAGAACAATTGTGTCCATGGGAAAAGGATGTTAGGAGCTCAAGAGTTTCTGACTCACAATAACAAGGTTATTTTTCCTGCACGATTTTCAAAAGCAAAGGTCCTTTTAATAGCTGAAGAAGGGTTTCGGCCCGAAACGTTGCCTATTTCCTTCGCTCCATAGATGCTGCTGCACCCGCTGAGTTTCTCCAGCATTTGTGTGTACCTTCCTTTTAATAGCTATAAGTTTATTTTTGTTAAAGCAAGCTAAAAGTACTTGTGTCGGAAAGAACTGCAGATGCTGGTTTAAATCGAAGGCAGACACAAAATGCTGGAGCAACTCAGCGGGACAGGCAGCATCTCTGGAGAGAAGGAATCTTCAGACCCAGCTAAAAATACTAACATGTTGTACTGCAGTAATACTCTATTCTGCAGTCCGGTTATTTTTCTCTTTGCACTGCCTTTAGTACTTGTATATGGCTTGATTGTACTCATGTATAGTACAACTTGGCTGGATAGCAGACAAATCATTTCTTTTGTGTATCTCATGACAGTAATAAGCCAGTGCCAATACCAATGTACATGGTATTTTACATTGTTTAATGGAATAATGTTGCACCAGATTGAATAAAAGTGATTGCTTGTCATTTTCAATCACCATCCACAGTGAAACTAGCAGCCTGTGTACTTCAGAGACAATAATATCTGATTACTGCAAGAAGGTAGCATGGAAACAGTTTTTCTCTAAACTTTTTCTTCCCCCAAGACAGATTTCTTTCTGCTTGTCTATTTCCAAAGTTACTTCTAAGTAAGAATCACATTATAACCAATTCGACCTGTGTAATACAAACAGGGTTGCCTAACTCATTGATCGTGTTATGTCCAATTGGTGTTACGGATCAGATGTTTAGAAACATAGAAACATAGAAAATAGGTGCAGGAGGAGGCCATTCGGCCCTTCGAGCCAGCACCGCCATTCATTGTGATCATGGCTGATTGTCCCCAATCAATAACCCGTGCCTGCCTTCTGTGTAGCAGAGCCACTTGCACTGCAAACACATACTGTATAATACTACCAACCAGGGTTGAATTTATGAATGGGAATCACAGTGCAGTGAAACATAATGATAAATTCAGAAAAACCTTCAGAGATGGTCTGCCAGTTTTCTGGTTGGTTTGAATAGACCACAAACTGTTTCTTCTGTAAAGGGATGAATTCAGTATTTTGTGTTGTGACCCTCCTTATCAGGTAGGAATGGAACCTAGGTATTAATGCAGACTGACGTTAGAATCATAGAATTCTATAGCACAGAAACCGGCCCTCAAGCCCACCATATCTCTGCCGACTATCATTTTACTTCGGAGTCACGTGAGTGACTACGTGAAGAACCCCGTCAGGGCGCATGCGCGTCATTACGTCTGACGCATTGGCGACAACGGCAGCGGGAGCACGGAGCTCTTGCTGCACGTGAGTAATTACAGCTCCACCAAAGTCGGGGAGACTTTGGAGGAGTTAGAAAAAAGTAAGAAATTGTTTCTGTGTTCTTTTTTCCCCACATACAGGAACAAGGAAAAGGTGCAGGCTGCTGCCGACAAGGAGAGAGAGAGCTGCGGGACGCAGTTTCTGAAAGGCAGCCTGTCACCTCGGGGGAGTCGCAAGCCGGTAGCGGTGTGGCGACAGACTTGGCAAAGTGCCCAGCCGGGTACACAGCCAACGCCAGTCGGGCGGTAGGCATAAGCCAAGTCTGTCAGGGCTATAGACTCCGCAGAGTCGGGCCACGAGAGTCCCGTCGGGGACAGGATACCGTTCCCCAGCGGTTATGCAAAAGGAGCAGCTCATACAGGGGCTGCTCCACAGAGACGCTCCAGGAGGAGGAGTGCAGGCGGGAAGCCATAGAGAAGGCTCCGCTGGCAGTGCCTAGGAGAGGTCTGCTTCATAAAGCCACACTCCAGGAGGAGTAGTGCAGGCGGGAAGCCATAGGTAAGGCTCCGCTGGCAGTGCCTAGGAGAGGTCTGCTTCATAAAGCCATACTCCAGGAGGAGTTGTGCAGGCGGGAGGCCGTGGGGACGGCTCCGCTGGCAGTGCCTAGTAGAGGCCTGCTTGAAAGCACCCTCTTTGCAAGAGGTGAGTGCAGAAGGGCAGATACGCTCTGACCCTGAGTCCAACGACTTCCAAAGGGAGGGCAGGCAGCTGTCAGAGCTGACACCGTGTGCAGCACAGTTTGCCATGTCGTCAGATGCTGGTGAGCTTCTGGGTGAGGAACTTGCCACCAGCATAAATTACCAAGTCTCACATCAGCTAC
Source organism: Malacoraja senta (assembly GCA_038087875.1). Lineage (NCBI taxonomy): Eukaryota > Metazoa > Chordata > Chondrichthyes > Rajiformes > Rajidae > Malacoraja > Malacoraja senta. The sequence goes on from CM075978.1 coordinate 23,528,227, forward strand.
AGGAGATAACAATGGATGAGACAGTAACGAAGTATGAAGCCCCAATCAACTGTGAACTGTTAAAAGTTCCTGTTGGGAACAGGAAGAATTGGGGCAAGATGGGCATACTAATGAAAGCCCAGGAGCATGTGAAGCTCCAGCATATTTTTAAAGTTGCTGGCATCTGGTATAACGAGCTTTGCCAGGATGGTGGATGGAGACGGCATGACAAATTACAACAAAAGGCGCTATTGTGGAGTGCCCACTTTGAGATCAACTGCCTCCGCAAGATGCGATTAGACCAACCATCAATGCTAAATATGCTTCACTCTGCCAGCCTGGCACAGTGCAACCGGCACAGCTGTTTGGCGAGGATTTCGCACAGCAGGTGAAGGAGCTGGAGGAGGAGGCTAAGACGGCAGCCACATATTCACCAAAGCGGAAGTATCCCTATAAGGGAGCAGACTGGTCCGGGCAAGGGACGAGTCCAGCTATGATGCAGCGCAGTTGGCGTTCGGCTGTAGCACCGCCACGGAGGTGAGATATCCAGCTCAAGGCCGGGGAAGAATGCCAGGTGGTAAGGAGGTAAGAGGGTCTGGTTCTCATGTAGACAGATCTAACGTGATACAATTAAATGTTTACCTCAGATATGTTTATACTGAAGGTTATTCAAGGGCATCGAATAAAGCTTAATGCAAATTCTGATTTACGCATGCAACATGTTCTAAAAAAGGAGTTTGACTTCAGTATCACTGAACAATTGGAAGTTCAGCTGGAACTTGGAAGCTTATGTAATAAAGGTGTAATTGCTAAGGCAGTTTACCAAAGCCATCAGTTTGTGTCCAATATCTTTCCCAGACCAAAAAAGGATGGGGAGATGCAGAATTATACAGACCTGAATAGGCTTAACCCTTTTGTACGGTATAGACATTTTAAGATGGAAACATTTGTGAAGGAGATCTTAAAGATGCGGATTCAGTGTCTGTTCATTTGCAGGATAGAAGATTTAAAATTCAGCTGGATGGGGAATTATGCCAATACAATCCACTGCCTAATGGTTTCTCTTCAGCTCCTAGAGGGATTACAAAGTTGTTAAAACCTATTCTAGGCATGATGAGAAGTCAAGGTCATGTGCTCATGGCTTAACTAGATAATATCTTGATTGTAGGACAATCAAAGGAAACAGCTGAAGCATCAGTGGCAGTTGGTAAAAAACATTTTTTAATTGGGCTTTATAAGCTATCCTGAGAAATCTAAATTTATACCTGTGACACAAATTAACTAGTTGGGTTCACAATGGACTTAATCACCATCATTGTGACCTTGCCCAGGCAAAAAAGGGTAGAGCTAATTAAGAGCTATATCAAGTTAATTGCTGACACACAGCCTTCAATTAGCCAGGTGACAAGTCTGCTGTGGTAATGGCTGGCAGCATTTCCAGCAGTTCAATATGGCCACTTTATTATCTACAATTACAAAGGTCAAAGGAACAAGCATTGAGGATACATTGGGGTCATTATAATAGACCTATGCTTCTATCAATAGAGGCTGTTGCTGATGTACAATGGTGGATTCAGCATGTGTCCACTAGTAGTTCCAAAGTGTTATTGGACCAAGCTTCCATGATTTGCAGACAGATGTCAGAGCATTTGGGTAGAGTGCTACTGATACAAGATCCAGCGGTGGAGACAGATGAACATTGCTTCTGCAAACATGGGGAATTAACCAAGAGTATTTTATGGACTCAAGGCTTATGGCACTAACTAAACTAGTTTGCATGTGCAGTGCAAAATAGACAACACTACAGCAGTTACTGATATGAATCACATGGGTGGAATCAAATCGTTATCATGTGACAGGTTGGCAAATACAATTGGACCTGGAGTAGGGATAGAGAGATTTGGATTGGAGCTATCTATCTGCCGGGGAAACTTAATGTAGTACCAGATGGCAGCTCACGAAAATTCCATCATAACACAGAGTGGATGTGGAACCAGGATGTGTTCAAGAACATAGTACTTCTATATGGAAGGCCAAAATATGTTTCATAGGCACCAGATCCAGGGGCAGTGGCAATTGATGCTTTTTCACTAGATTGGGATGATATGTTTGTGTACATTTTCTCACCATTCTGCCTCATAGGTCGGTGTTTGAGAAAATCAAGCAGGATGCCGCTTCAGGGGTTTTGGTGATACCAAATTGCCTGATTCAACCATGGTTCCCTTTGATGTTACAGATAGCGATCCAACCTCTTTTTGCTGATTCCAAACAGTAGGAATTTGCTGGAGCATCCAATAACGCATTAAGTTCATCAGTTATGTGACGGTATGGATCTGTTAATTTGCAGGTTTTAAGAATGCCTTACATTGGTCGAGGACTTTCTAGGCCAACGGTGGATATACTCACTGCAGCCTGGAGAAACAGTACTCAAAAACAGTATATGACTTATGAAAAAAAAAAAAAATGGGAACAATATTGTGTTCAAAAGAATATTCAATATGATACTGTAGTTATTGAAAATGTGTTAGAGTTTATCTACACTTTATTATGATGAGGGTCTTAGCTATACTGCTATCAATACAGCTAGAAGTGCTTGGTCGGCATATCTTGTAATAGGTACATGGACACAAAGTATAGGTTCTCATCCTCTCATATCTAGGTTGATGAAAGGAATCTTTAATTCCAAACCGCCTAAGCCTAGGTATATGGTAATCTGCGAGGTAAGTGTTGTTCGTAACATACTTCGTCATTGGGTCCCTGTCACGTCTATAACTTTGTTAAAATTAACCATGAAATTGGCTATGCTAATGGCATTGGTGTCAGTACAGAGAGTGCAGACTTTCCAAAAACTTCAGTTTGAGAGAATGGAAGTGAATACAGAGAATGTTCTGTTTTATATTTCTGACCTGCTCAAACAAAGCAGGCCAGGTGTGACAGGTTTTAAGATTGTGTTCTCAGCATATCCTACAGCTCCATGTTTATGTGTAAGGACACATTTGTTACATTACATTGAAGCCACAAGGGCTTTAAGACAAGAAGAAACAGGATTATTTCTCAGTTACAAGAAGCCAACATAAAAGAGTGGCAGTTTAGACTATCTCAAGGTGGTTAAAGCAAGAGTTGGTTCAGGCAGGAATTAACATTTATGTGTTTACATCTCATTCCACTAGCGCAGTAGCAACATCCGCGGGCAGGGCGATGGACGTTCCCATCGACCATATATTAAAAGCCGCAGGTTGGAAAAATGAACTTGTGTTTCAGCAATACTACCATCGGCCGATTGCCGATGGAGGGCTGTTTGCCAACTCAATATTGAGTGCTGTTGCTATTGTTTAAAGTCTGTTTTCAATACTGTTTCATTCTGTTTCGTTTGTTGCCCTACATTAAGAGGGTTTATTGGTTGTTTTATGACCAAAAATAAAACTGTTTTGTTTTTGCATGATATGCAATGTCATGTTTACAGCATTATTGATGATACTCAGAGTCAATCGATGCAGTGAGAAGCTGGGATTTTGATCTGCGGCATAAAAATCACAGAGCTTTGAAATCTTCACGTAGTCACTCACGTGACTCCGAAGTAAAATAGTAAGATTAAACGAGAACTTACCAGTTTGAAGTTTGATCTTTATTTTATGAGGAGTTACGTTGGTGATTACGTGCCCGCCACGCCCAACCCTCTCTCATAGAAAAAAGGTCATAATGGTAGTTCTCATGTTGATCACCTTAATATGTTACTTCAATTATAGTGTTGTCTGTGATTTCATACCGCTGCTTTGAAGATTGACGCGCATGCGCCCTGACGGGGTTCTTCACGTAATCACCAACTAACTCCTCATAAAATAAAGATCAAACTTCAAACTGGTAAGTTCTCGTTTAATCTTACTATTCCTATCTATACTAATCCCACATACCCGCATTAATTCATTATACCTCTATTCCCTACTCTATCTGGTGTCTGTGCAGATGCCTCTTAAATGTTACTGTTCCTCCTCTGGTAGCTTAATCCAGATACTAACTCCTCTGTGTGTGAAATATTTATCCCTCAGATCTACTTTAAATCTCATCTTAATCTTACCTTAAGCCTAAATCCTCGAGTTTAAGACACCCTACCATGTGAAACAGACATTGATTATCTACCCCAAATCTCTACCTTTTATGAGTTTGTATACCTTCATCAATTACCTCTCAGCCTCCTTCACTCCAGAAGAAAAGTAAAATTAGGAGGGCCAGCTTCAAAGAGCAATTGTGGATTCCACGGGTGATCCTGGGCTACATAAGTGCCGGGGACTCCACATATGTGCGACATGCTCAAACCTGAAGACTAGTTAGTCCCCCTTATTAAAGAGGCTGCGGGAGCAAGGATGGAATCAGAGATGTGTGAGCTGAACATTTTTCACACACTGCACCTCCACCACCATGGAAGAAAAATTAAGTCAATAAAAATACAGGTGCATAAATCTGAAATAAAAGCAGAAAATGCTGGAAACATTCAACAAGTCAGGCAGCATCAGTAGTAAGTGACCTTCAATACAACTGACATATTTGACCCAAAATATTGACAATGTTTTCTTTCCGCAGATGCTGCCTGTCTTGGTATTTTGGTCATTCTTCTGGATGAGGCAATAAGGTAATTCTTCTGAACGGAAGGTTAATACTTGTATCCCAGAGATATGCCCATGCCAATATAAACAGCATGCAGATAAAATATCTCCAAAAGTGCTTTAATATTAACAAAAGGAAGAAATATGAAAATCACAAAAAAATGCGAAGCCACTGATTCATATTTCACAATTTCTATCCATTTTGTTATATTTTTTAAAGGAATTGTTAGATTAGTAAAAATATTGTGCATAATATTTATTTATGTTTCAATCCTTGCATTTCTTAAGGGGTTTGCGACACATCAGGTGTAAGAATCATTCTCTAGTGGCTCACCAGAGTGGATGCTTATTATTTTAAAGAAAATCAGACAATGCCAGCGGGCACCCAGTCAATGGAGGCTTTCAAAAATGAGGTTGACTGGTTTTCACACATCATAGCTTTATACCCAAGGCAAACAAACCTGCAGCCAGTATGGAATTAACTACCAATATTAAAGAGGTGGGTGGGGTGCCTGTACAATAAAGGCAGTTTTGTAGCTTACATACACACACACAAAACATGGCCACATTTATCATCCCAGCCTGCTTCGTGGAATCAAGGAACTCTGTAATGCATCTCTAAAGAATAAGCCGTGAGCTGAAGGAAATGTTGGAAGAGTTGAAATGCCTCTGCTGAAGTTTAACCATGTTTCCTTCACTGACCTCCTGTGGATTAGCTGTCAACAAGTTTTATAAATCCACACATCAGCACCAACCATGGTTAGACCAAGTGTGGATTTGTCCTCATCAGCCTTTGAAATAATAAAATATCAAGATCACTATTGTTCACCAAACTCAAAAATTCAGAATTGTCCCTGTCAAAATACTGTTGCCGTGATTAAGGTCGAACATCCATGTAGAATAAGATTTTTTCAATGACAATGGAATTTATTTTAGAGCAAACTTTGCACTGTCACAGATCGAGCACGGAAACAGGCCCTTCGCCCTATTGAGTCTACACTGACCACAGCCACAGCATCCACCCAATTCCACATTAATCCTGCCCTAACCCATTTATTCACCACACATTCCCATCAACTCCCCCTAGATTCTATCACTCACTCACACACTTTTTTTGAGATGTGGAAGGAAAACAAAGAACCTAGAGGAAATCCAGCGGACACAGAGTGAACGTGTAAACTCCCCACAAGCAGCACCAAAGATCACTGGAGCTGTGAGGTGGCAGATCTATCAGGTGCACCACTATGCTACTCTCGATTCCATGGACCCATGAGTGTTGCTGCTCACCAAGGCAAGTAAGAAGTGTAAAGCCACCAATAGAACTTTATTTATGATAGTCACACGTAACTAACAGCGGTGGTCTTTCAGCAATGTATTGTCTTTCATCTGACTGGTTAACATGCAACAAAAGCTTTTCACATTACCTTGATACATATGACAATAAACAAAATTAAACTAAACTATAGGGCATGGTAAGGATGATATATTTTTTCTATCAGCCACTGCAGTTGTTTGAGCTACCTTCAGCGTGGTTGGTAGCTCTAATTTTCTGCTCTGTTGATAGCTATAGCCTCACTTGCCTTAATGAAGAGCAACACAAATGATTGGACACAAAGTGCAGGAGTAACTCAGCAGGTCAGGCAGCATCTCTGGAGGACATAGATAGGTGACGTTTTGAAATGTCAACCATATTCCCCAGGTATGCTGCCTGACCTGATGAGTTACTCCAGCACTTTGTGTCATTTTTTGTAAACCAGCCTCTGCTTGCAGTACCTTGTTTCAACACAAATGATTGCATAGGCAATGCAAAGTTGGCTCTGAAGTTAATTGTATCTTACTGATTTTAATCATCTGCTGATGCAAAAGATGAAATGTTTCTAAATATTTCAACATTTATGGCCTCTCAGAACAATCATCCTACATTAAAGATAGGCACAAAATGCTGGAGTAACTCAGCAGGTCAGGCTGAGACCTGAAACATCACCCATTCCTTCTCTCCAGAGATGCTGCCTGTCGCGCTGAGTTACTCCAGCATTTTGTGTCTGTCTTTGGTGTAAACCAGCATCTGCAGTTCCCTCCTACACATCCTACATTAAAGGATCTATTAACATATGTCAGTCCTCAAACTCAAATGGAAAGCAGCATCAATAGATGAGTCTGAAGAAGGGTTTCGGCCCGAAACGTTGCCTATTTCCTTCGCTCCATAAATGCTGCTGCACCCGCTGAGTTTCTCCAGCATTTTTGTGTACCTTCGATTTTCCAGCATCTGCAGTTCCTTCTTAAACACATCAATAGAACAATATTTAGCAGTAAACATTTCCATGTAAAATTCCTTTGCCATCCGTTCAAATAGGCAGTGTTCAGCAATGGACAAATGAATCACATTACAGCTGTGGTTCGGAGCCACCAGCTCCTCTTGAGTCAGAACAGTTTTCGCTAATGTGCCATTACAGAGACTTAAGGAGAGAAATCCAGCCTGACACTCCAACGCAGTACTAATTGAATGGGAGCAGAAATAGCCTGGTTGTCCTTGCCAACATTTATCCCTCACACATTACCAGAACAAGAGATTATTTGGTCATTATCGCGTTTGCGAAATCTTGCTCATCACGTCTCCTTCAGTGCAACGGTGAGGAGATTTGACATCCAGATCAAGATTCTGCTGGTGAGGCGGAGAATGTGCACTGGGCCATTGCATTACATTTGAAACTGCTACATTCAGGGCACGATGGAGGTTTTAATGTCTTTCTTCGGTTCTGATGAGCACCTTCTCATGTGTGAAATGCTGTAATCCCACTCTTTAAATCTGCTGCTGTGCTTTTGTACTTCATTGGCTGTAAGTTGTTTGGGGGTGACTGAGAAAGTCGCATTATAAATGCACATTTTTTTTTCAGTAAGTTTCTTTTTAAAATAGGACAGAACAAGCACAACTCAAAAGTTTTTGTCTTCCTTGCGACAATATATCAACATGGTTTTTGGTCTATTTTCCCTATTAGTTTTACCTGCTCCTAGGGGGATCCATTGCTATAAGCATGAGGCCCAGACTAATATGCAGCCTGTTGTGACCAGAATTGATGTCTGTGCTATGGATAGTTTGCTATCACACCTTTTTCCCAGCAGCAGTTTCTTTTCAACATTTGATGTTCCTTGACCGTGTAACATCCATGCAATTGTTTAATAAAAAAGCTGCAAGTTGAAAGTGTTTGCAAGGGCCACCAGCTGTGTAGAACAATGGCCCATTAAATCCAGCAGAAGAGTCAGTGGGGTGAAAAGCATCGCCTGCTCATATTTCCACTTCCTCACGGAACTCACTGATTACATTTCTGAGCCTTGCATAGAAATTGTATGCGGGCACTTCACTTAACTCATTTTGCTTTCAACATTATTCTGCACACTGCATATCAGTGGATTCAAGGCATGTGAATTTCAATAAATTCACCCATTTCTTCACTCCAGAGATGCTGCCTGCCCCGCTGAGTTATTCCAGCATTTTGGGTCTATCGTCGATGAAAACCAGCATCTGCAGTTCCTCCCTACACAACTTCAGTTTATTTACTTAACTCTGCCTTGTTTGTGCATCTGATTGCCTTAATTTGTTTATTAAGATGGTATTTTTCTTTCCGTTGTAAGAGATTTGTGCCTCCTTAAGAGTTGCACAAATCCTGCCACTCAAGCCATTTTGACAGTAGCAACATGATGAGAGATTTTACAGCGTGTATAGAGACAATCTTTGGCTCTGAAATTTACAGGCTTGCTGTGTACAAAGCACATGGAACAGACCCTATCCAATGGGATGCACAGGCAGCAAAATGTCCCGTTTCAGATTTAAAGAGAGGGATTACAGCATTTCACACATGAAGCCATCAGCAAAACCGAAGAAATACATTAAAGCTTCCATCGTGCACTGAATGTATCTGCATCAAATGTAATGCAGCAGCACGGTGAGCCACGCATCCTTAGCACCACCAGCTGCTTCTCAGTGGGCACGAGCTGCTCATCTGGAAGACACTGAGCCTTTCATACCAAATCATGAGAGCCTAAATTCACATATGACACACCTCCCACTTTCCAAGGAAACTTTCCTATTCCAGGGACTGTTTGTCAGGAAATCTGGAACTGCTACCTACCCACTGATCCACCTTCAGGAGACAGGATGATCATTTGACCACCAGTTACCCTTGCCATGACTCACTCTGCTCCTACGCATGAGCAAGGAGCCTACTGAAGTCAGGCAACCCAACCCAGGGGCAGGACGGTGGTGCAGCGGTAGAGTTGTTGCCTTACAGCGCCAGAAACCTGGGTTCAATCCTGACTAAGGGTGCTGTCTGTACGGAAATTGTATGTTCACCCCATGACCTGCATGGGATCTCCAGTTTCCTCCCACACTCCAAAGATGTACAGGCTTGTAAGTTAATTGGCTTGGTATAATTGTAAATTATCCCATATGTGTGTAGATTAGTGTTAGCACTTGTCGGCCTGGACTCGGTGGGCCAAACGACCTGTTTCTGTGTTTTATCTCTAAACTAAACTAAACTAAATTGGTGGAGCCAAATAGGGAATGATGTTTATTAATGTTTCTCCAGCTATCCACCTATTCATCAGAATCACTCTCATCTCTATGTAATATCTTATCTATCCCGCATAACCACCCTCAAAGGGTTGCTAATCTTCGAGGGAACCTATCCATTACTCTCTTCTGCAGCTTTGCAGAATCAAAATGCAGGGAACACTACACAGCGACAGAGAACTGGAGGAATCTCTCCAGTAACATAGAGATGGGAATGTGCTGGCAATCAGCATGTCTGCCAGACGGAAAGAAATGCCTGACAATGGGATTAAGTACATGCAGCACACAACCATCTTGGCATGATGTCAAAAGCCAACAGTAGAAGTACGATTATATGTGTAACAAGATCTATGATTCCGTCCCGGATACATCCTGTTCCAATGGTCAGTGAGATCATATGGTAGTTCTTGTGCTGCTCATGAGATCATAAGAACTAGGAGCAGAGTGGACCATCTGACTGATTCTAACCTCAGTCTCATCCCGGTCACTCCCTGTTCTCCCCTACCCCAGCAGGCAAGAAATACAGAAGTGTGAAAACGCACACCTCCAGATTCAGGAACACATTCCTCCCAGCTGTTAGCAGGCAAGTGAACCGTCCTCTCACCAGCTTGAGTGTGGTCCTGACCTCCCATTTACCTCATTATAGACCTTCCAATTATCTTTAACCAGATTTTATTCAGTATTTGTACACTGTGGACGGCTTGATTGTAATCATGTATAGTTTTTTTTTGCTGACTGTATAACACAGAACAAAAATATTTTCACTTGTCACTTTTGTCACTTTTCATGTGGCAATAATAAACTAAACTAAACTACCAAAACGTCTCCACCATTCATCAAGCATAAGCCAGTCTTCTCCGTCTTCCCACACTATCCCCACATCTCTTGATTCCTTAACATTCAGAAATCTATTGATCGGTTTCCTTGAAATCAGAGCTCAAGTTTATTTAAGACCCGTCTGAAGTAGGGTCACGACCCGAAATGTCACCTATTCCTTTTCTTCAGAGATGCTGCCTGACCCGCTGAGTTACTCCAGCTTTTTGTGTCCATCTTCGGTTTAAACCAGCATTTTCAGTTCCTTGCTACACACTCGAGTTTTATTGCCCTCCAAGCAGTAAATTCCAAAATTCACTGTCGCCTGAATGAAGTTCTCTTTTCATGAATGACCATGACCTTATATGATGAGGGTATAGTGATAGTGCAGGTGATGCCACCACCTCACAGCGCCAGCACACTGGGTTCAATCCTGACCTCCAGCGCTCCCTTAGTGGAATGTATACATTCAAACCAAGTCAGCTTGGTTTAACTGTCATATGCACAGGTACAGCGAGGTGCAGGTACAATGAAAAGCCTGCTTGCCAGCAGCATCACAAGTACATGGGCTCAGACAACACAAAAAAACAGATAAATGGATAAAACATAAAAAATCTATTAAAAAATAAATACATTCTGCATGTTCTCCCTGTGACTGTGTGGATTTGTTGGTGGTAGGAGAATGCGGCTGGAGTTCATGGACACATGGAAGAGAATAGGTTACGGAGAGATAAGTGAGGGAATGGTATTGCCCTTCCAGGGAGAGAGTGTAGATTTGATGAGCCAAAGGCTTTGTATGTCATGAGAATTTGGAGACTGTAAACCCCAGGGTCTAGACACCCTCCCTGCATCCACCCTGTTGATCCCTCTTCCTAATTCCACATGTACTGCCACGTGTCCTTGGTGCATTTTCCACATACAAGTAAATATATACTCCTTTTAAAAGCAGCCATATTCCTTTATTTGACTCTGAGCTAATCTGCGTGGAAAACGCAGGCAGCCCCTGGGTTAATAACCGTAAACCAATTTTTCCGTAACAAAGTTATCACAAAATCATGGTAAAATCCCATTGCCGGCAATAGTTGAACCTCTCTTCCCTAATATACTACTGTGTTTTTTCTCAGTACTAGATAATGCTGGCTACTATATCATATCATATCAGAACTGGCTACTATATCATATCGATGAGACATTATGGAAATACCCCCATTAATGCTAAGTAAGGGTAACATTGCAAGATGGGAGAATTTGCATAAATTTTGATTTCTGTACATCTATTTATCCATAAAAATTCTGCGAGTGTGACCACTTGTAAAAGAAATCATCAAAGAATTGCATTTGCTCTTCTATCTAACATCATTCATTCATCATTGTTGAAAACATTAGTGATGCAGTGGTGTGGCACCACACATCTCTGTCCTCCAGTTCCGGCTGACGTCCGCCGCTGGAAGTATAGGGTTTTGGTGTGTGTGCTTTGTCATCATTCCTTACAATGATCGCAAATACAGTGATCGCAAATTCTACTGAAGTGTGGATGGCCGTTGGCTCGCTAGAAGCTCATCCGCCCTTTGACAGGTCTTGTTTTTGGTCCTGCTGGGGGTCCACAGCCCCCTCCTCACTTGGAAAACCAGATGGGGGAGACGGTTTAGTCGCCGATTATCTGACCATGGAGCAGATAGCACGGGATTACATGGTACCTGCGGCGGGGGGAATTCCCCCCGACCTGACCTAACATGTCATTAAGGATTCCCAGCTTATAACTGTAAAGTTTGGTTAACAATCATATTCCTCATTCTACGGGCTTTAAAAAACATGGAAATTAGGTATTATTCTTTCAATTACCTGCATGTTCTGGTTAATTCTAGCTAATTTTAAAGACAAAATGTCATTCTTATTTTTCAGCACCCTTCGGTAATGTTTCCAAGTTCTGATCAGTCTGAAGAAGGGTCTCGACCCGAAACATCACCCATTCCTTCTCTCTGGAGATGCTGCCTGTCCCGCTGATTTGCTCCAGCATTTTGTGTCTAACTTTCAAAGTTCTACTTTTGGTTGCAACAGGCTGCCAACTTAGAATTGCTAATCCTGTGCAAATACAGTTTTATTTGAATGCTCAAAGTCGAGCAAGAGGCAAAAGCACCATAATTACTGTAATAGCAGTGGGAAAGAAAGGTAATTGGATAATGGATTTCCAGTCCATTTAGAGAAAAGGTGACGGTGATAAAATACAATAAAGGCTCACTTAACCAAGTCATTTTAGCCCATCAGCAGTCTAGTGTGATTTCAGTCAACGTCAGATATGTCTAGTAAATTTCAGGTCAGGTTACCAACGATTTGTCTTGGAACAAATACATTGAAGCAATAACCAAGAAGGCACTCGAACGCCTCTATTTCCTTTGGAGACTGTGGAAATTTAACACGTCTCCAATGGCTCTTACAAACGGCTGCAGATGCACCATGGAAAGCATATTGTCTGGTTGCATCGCAATTGTGTAGCGTTGTTACAAAACCTACCATCAGCGGCGCTCCAGATCTGCCACTGCCTGTGCGTGCGATTCCGGAGGCTGTGGTGGGGGGGGGGGGGGGGGGATTAAAATTCAGGTTTGTATTCGTGGACGGAGAGGTGTTTGCTCTGACTTACAAGTTGATACAGAAAATTTGTTCTGCGCTTCCGATTCCGTTTTTAAAAAAAGTTGCTGGGTGATTGCATCGCTGGATTGAAGTTAAACGCGACTTCTAACGCCTTCAAAATCACAGATCAAAATCAACATCAAGTACTTCCACATCAGGACAAAACAAAATTTATATTGTTTATTCAACATCTTACCTTGCTTTTTGGTGTGGTTTCATTTAAATCTGATGATTCAAAATATTGTAGCGGCACCAAACGTGGTGAATAAAGGTGAGACGTCAGGCCAGTTCAAACAGTCATTTATTCAGTGGTGACACATTAGGTTGGTGCACTAACTATATTAACGTTGTTGCTGTAGCTGAGCGAGGTTGTTCTCGAGGGCTCAGCTACCGGTTGACTCCATAAGGTCTCGAGGTGAGATGACCTTAAGTACCAGGACACTCCCTCTAGCCCATGACATCACGTGCCCGCCCTCGTACCTCCTGATGAGGGTTCGAGCATAAGTGGCCCGTGTATAGGCTGACGCCACAATATGTTATTTAGGCCTGTCTTGCCTGCCGATATCGCAGGGCTTAAATCATGGCAGTGGCCACATTCCGATCTATCACAATCCACTCTCAAGATAACCAAATTCATTACTTTTTTGCACAATCATGTCATAAGAACATCTAACTCGTCTGTATTTTGTGTTATTGTCTATTTAAACAAATTGGCTATTTAAAATTTTATTTTTTGCCTTTTCTGAAGAATGGGATAGATGTTTAGATTTAGTAATTTAATTTAGATGAATTTAATTGATTTGATGACACTGATGAATATGATTTTTTTGTTGGGTATTTATTATTTGTTTTAATGTTACAATAATATTAAAGTTCTGATCTTGAGAATATCACATTTTTTAATTTTCAAGGCAGTCTGTGTGTTTATTATTATTTCTGTCAATTTTGTAATTATCTACAATTAGTTAACTGACTAATTATATGCTTTAATTTCAGGTCATCCAAGTAAGATGTATCATATTTGTTTCACAATGCTTCAATCTATAATAACTGACAATTTCATTCAGTTCTATTATTTTTAAAGAAAGTTATGGGCTTTTATGTCAATTGACTGTCCTCAATCACAGCTTTTGTGTTAAATTAATGGAAAAGCAATAGGGAACAAGATGCTAATTTCCGAGTATGAAAATGACCATAACTTTTTTAATACTGAAGATATGAAAGTGAATTAGGTATCAAATTAAAGGTCTTTGTATGCTTTACCTGATGGGATAAATTACAGGCTTGATTTTTAAAATCTAAAAAATTTTGTAACATTCCTAAATTGTGTTTGTGAACAGCTGTGACCAAGACCACAAGAAATTGCAAAGAGTTGTGTATGCAGCCCAGTCTATCTCACAGAGCAGATTCCGCACCCTTGACTCCGTCTGCACTGCATGCTGCCACAAAAACCCAGTATAATCAATGTCATGTCCCATGCCGGCCATTCCTTCTTCTTCCCGCATCCATGGGGCAGTAGATACAGAAGCTTGAAGGCTTCACAAAGATACCAATAAATGAATCACTACAGTTTTAATGTCTGTAGTTATCTACTCAGCTTTAACATTTTGAGTGTAGAGAAGTAACTTTGCAGAATTACATATTCACAATTGGAGCGCACAGTAAGTGCGGAGACACCTCTGAATATTAAAACACATTTGCTGGGACAAAATAATTCATACAGATCGTTTGAAAGCTTCTGAGGGCAAAAATGTATCTTGTGAGGGTTTACCCTCTCAAGTACACAAATACCCCAAGTTTTGATGGACAGACATTTATGCCTATCACCATGTTTGATACACGGTGACAAAATAATTCTGGTCTGGAAACCTCCCCTATCCCCATCATAATGGTGTAAAATAACTTTAACTGATAATAGGAGCTTAGGGGTAACTTTTTCACACAAAGGATGGTGGGTGTATGGATCGAGCTACCAGAGGTAGTTGAGGCAGGTATTATCACAATGTTTAAGAAACACTTAGACAGGTACATGGATAGGACAGGTTTAGAGGGATAAGGGCCAAACGCAGGAAGGTGGGACTAGCGTAGATGGGACATATTAGTCGGTGTGGGCAAGTTGGGCCGAAGGGAGCTGTTTCCCTGCTGTATGATCCTATGACTCCCGGACTCTATGAAGATTTCTGGTTTGACATTGGCCAATTCACATATCCCATTATCTTACATTCGGCTGATGCTGATGAAAACGAGCCATGATCATGTGAGTCGACAGCCTGTCTGTTTAAAAAGTTGTCCTTTTGATTTCAATCTGATTACTGCATTCAATGTACATTAGAACAGATATTCTGAAGACTGGTTCTTGTTTTGAATTAATGGTTGCTTTATCATTTTATAATGCCTGAATAATTCCTAGCATGTGTGACAAATACATTTAGAGTCATGTAAACACAGTGATTGGACACAAAAAGAGAATCTGAACTAAAAGCTGCAACAGCTGAAACCTAGGAACCTTGCAAAGGACTGTGTTTAGAATCAGTATAGGCAAATAATTAAATCCAAGAGGTGCTGACAACCCAGGAAACAGCTGAGGTATTGAGTAAGGTTCAGTCAAAGAATTAAAGCTGGAGCAGAATTGAATGATCGGAAATCTATAGTTGTTACATATACCTTTTAGCTAACAGTATTGGAAGACTGTTAGCTAGGGTATTGGAAGACGCTCACTCTTTTGTTTGACGAACGCTATGGAATCTTTTACATATAAGCGGGGTGAAAGAACCATAGATTAACATCTCATCCAATAATGCATAAGAACATAAGAAATAGGAGCACACTTGGCCATTCACATCTGCTCTGCCATTCAACAAGATCACTGATGATTCAGTATCTTACCAATTTCTTGTTCTATCCACACCATCCCTTGAATCCTCCAATTCCAAATATCCATCCACTTCAGCTTTGAATGCAGTCAATGCTGACATTGGAGTTGGAGAAGTTAAAAAGGGGAACGTAATTGAGGTATATAGACTCATGAGAGATACAGAAAGGTGAGACTGCAGGAAACGTTTCACCTTATCAGAGGTGAGTAAAATTGAGGACATCGATTTAAGGTAACAGGCAAGAGAATTAGAGGGGATCTGAGGGAAATAAACAGAAGGGCCTGTTTCCACACTGTAAGACTCAATGACTCTGTGACTATATTATCTTTATGATTTTACTTCGGAGTCACGTGAGTGACCACGTGAAGAAGAGCCCGTCCAGCCGCACACGCGTCATATCGTCAGACGCGTAGTGCCGATGTGTTTGGAGTGAGCAGAGCTCCTCCAAACCAGTAAGTAAAAAGCCTGAAGGTAAGTCTTTACTTACGTTTTTCAGGTCGATTTCTTCAGAGGACTTGTAGTTTGGGAAAACACAAGTCAGAATGAAGAAAGGATTTAGAGGTGTACCGCAGGTAATGCAAGAGACTGCGGGTCTGCGAGTAGCGGGCGCCCTTTTTAATTTTTTTTAAACGGTTAAAAATATTTACCGTTGTAGCGCTATTAGAGCGCATGAGAAATAGGCAGGGTGGCCAGTAGACTGAAAGTCAGACCGGAGGATCCCGATTCAGGCAGATAGTTAGTTATATTTAAAACTGTGTTGCGAGGCAGCGCAGGGAATGCCTGGGGAATGTCCAGGCTTAGCGTTGGCCTATAGGAGAGCCAGCGTATGAAGTGCCTGGGGAAGGTCCGGCTTAGCGTTGTCTCTACAGGAGCCAACGCAGTGAGTACCTGGTGGAGGTCCAGGTTTAGCGTTGGTCTATAGACCAGCGCATGGAGTGCTTTAAAAGGTCCGGCTCAGCGTTGGCCTAAGGAAGAGCCAGCGCAGGGAGTACTTGGGAAAGTCCGGTTCAGCACTGACCTACAGGTGAGCCAGTGTGAGCAATGCCTGGTTAAAGGCATTTTTTATGCGTTGGTCAACAGGAGAGCCAGCGCCAACTATGTCTGGAGAGAACAGTTTAGCGTTGGCCTACAGGTGAGCCAGCGCCAGCAGCACCTGAAAGAGGGCTGCCTATGCATGGGCCTACAGGAGAGCCCGCACGGCGAGCACCTGGAAAAAGGGTTTACTGTGCGTAGGCCTATAGGAGAGTCAGTGCTAGAAACACCTGAAACAGGATGTCAATTCGCCCCTCCATGAGGAGGATTATTTCATACAAAGATTGAGTAAACGAATCATATGAGGACTCGAGCCCAATAACAGAGCCCAAAGGACCAGAATTGGCACAATATATCAAAGTTGTGGTTCCAAAAATATCAGGGGAACCCTTGGGAGATAAATTAACTATGTCAGTAAAATACTTACTCTCCCAGCAGCTCCAAGGTTCTAACCATGTATGAGCTGTCTACAAATATGAAACCCGCAGTATTGAGCATTATAAGCAGTCTCAGCGGGGGAGAAGGTGTTGAAATTACTGGTCAGGCATTACGGCTTTTTGACCAAGGTTGGATGGAGAGCATGTGTATATATCACAACAAGGTTGAATTAGCACTCATGTGTAGTGCGCACTTTGAAATAAACTGTATTTATAAAAGTGCTATAAGACCTGTTAGATACCCTAAATTTGTGGGCTCTGTACACCATCTAATATTTAAATTGCCTAATAAACTGTTTTAGGAAGCATCTAGCCAAAAAAGGAATGATCCTGTGTGATTGGTAGATCAAATTAAAGGCAGTTTTCCCTACCAATATGTGGTGACTGGGGATAGTGAAGGATTAAATTGGTCTTTCCCATATGTGCATTGTAGGCGCACTCCTCCTGAGGTATGTGGAGGCTACAATATTCCACTAAGATCAGGGGATAACAATTGCCATAGGCAAACCCTGAGGTAGGAGGTCTGGTTCTGTAAGAAACATATTAAATGTTTTACACTTACTAGTTGGGAAAGATTACAATTCTTGCTAAAAGAATAACAATTTGATATTTTATACTGTACAGTATTGTGGGGTTTAGAATTTAATTCTACCCATATTTGGTTTCTCCAACTAAGGTATTTGAAACCGGACACATTTTCTCAAAATAAGAGCATATATATAGATTCAGACAAAACAGGAAATATTGTAAAAAAACGGATGATTAAGAAGTCAGTTCAACATTACCATCAATTAATGCCAAGTAATTTATGAGAACAAATAAGGATGATGGGTGTAGAATTATTCTAGATCTGACAAGTTTTAATCCTTTTTTGTACAGTATAATAAACAGTTTGGAACATTTATCAATGGTATGCAGCCAATTTCAAGAAAATGCATTTTACTGTGTGACTGTATATGGTAAATAATAATAGATATTTTAATTTTATCTGGATGAGTCAATTATGGCAATTTAAAGCATTGTATTAAGGTTTAGTCTCAGCCCTGGGACTATTTGCCACGTTGTTGATCTAATCTTAGTATTATTAAGAACTCAGGGCCATTTGGTAATGGCCTATTTTGATATATTCTGATTGTAGGAAACATTGGGGCTACAACAGAACCATGAGTGTTAAGAATCAAGCTCAATTTGGAGATTTATTAACCATCCAGATAAATCTAAACAATTACCAAACACAGTTATTAATTATTTGGGTTCCATTATTAAATAAGAACACATGTTTGTGATTCCGCCCAAGGATTAAGGCTGCATTTAATTGGAAGTTGTATAAAGTTCATTTTTGAGCACCAACACTCAATTAGGCATTTAATTGGAAGTTGTATTAAGCTCATTGCAGAGCATCATTCCTCAATTAGGCAGGAAGCAAGCCTGCTTTGCAAACTATTACTTATTTTCAGCTGTAGAATATAGACTGCTGAATTATCAGCATTTACAGTAAGCATGGATAGAGGAATGGAGAATACAATTTTGGACAATTTTGCCAGGCCATGTATTTGCCAGTTGCAGTTATTATTGGAATATTATAATGAATCATGAGTATCTCAAATGCCTCCAGAAAGATTCTGGTTGAACACCTTCCATTATGCTACGCACTAATTGTAACTAGGTTGGGGTCATACTTATAAGTATTTCCAGCTGTGGAGGTACATGGAATGTGGAGAAAGTACCTTTGATCCAATAACAAGGGATCATTAATGAGAGTTTTAGGAACATTTTATGGCCTAAAGCTTATTGCTCTAATATGCAAAGTTTGCATGTTTAGGTATAGATTGACAACACTACGGAATAGAATGTATGTATCATTCGAGTGGTATGAGTCAGAATCTTGTAAAGACTGGCTAACGTGATCTGGACCTGGTGTTTACCAGAAATATTTGGTTGGCAATCTATCTATGAGGTAGATTCAATATAGTTGCAGACTCAAGGTCATGTAATTCAATGATAATACAGAATGGATGTTGGATCGTGACAAATTTAATAATAATGTTGCATGATTGATGACTTGTTTGCAATCCAGACGTAACCACCAATTACCTAAATATGTGTCATGGAACCTGATCCTGGGGCAGTAGCGGTGGATGTTTCTCGCTGCATTGGGATAGAATGTTTGTATACATCTTCTCCATTTATCTCATTTAGTCAGTATATACAGAAGATCAAACAGGACTCCGCGTCGGGAGTATTGGTGGTACCAGATTGGATCTACAAAACCATGGTACCCTCAGGTGTTAAAAATGATCACAAAGCCTCTTATGATTTCCCAAACAGAATTAATCTGTTTGTGCACCCTATAACTGATGATTCACATCCTTTACATAATCGTATTGTTGTTGATTTGCAGATTCTATGGAGTGCTATATATCGGAAGAGGACTATCAGATTGTACTGTGGATATTATTGCAACCTGGAGGGATATTACCCAGAAGTAGTACATTTCTTACATAAGGAAATGGGATATGTTTTGCTTAAAGCAGAATATTACATATCACACTATAGACATCTCAGTAGTGTTGGAGTTTCTGTAAACTCTTTATTTTATTAGCAGTTAAGCTATAGTGCTATGAATACTGCAAGGAGTGCCTTTACTGCATATCTATGGAGAAATCAGAATAAAATCTTGTAGGGTTACACCCTTTGGTCTGCAGATTTATGAAAGGAATTTTCAATTTTTAGCCTCCTAGACACAGGTATACAAAAATCTGGAATGTAAGTTGTGTTATGTTTTTTCGTTAATGGACTCCTATTACAGTGCTGTCCTTGGCTTAAATTACCATTAAGGTAGTCAAGCTCAGGGCACTGGTTTAGCACAGAGAGTGCAAACATTGCAGAAACTATGAATAGACATGATGAAAAGAGCAACAGATACTATTGTGTGCTATGTCTATGATTTGCTTAGAGTAGACCTGGAATCACAGGATATAAGTTGGGGTTTTCAGCATATCCTACGGATCCACGTCTATGTGTGGTATCACATTTACAATGTTAGATTGAAGCCACTAGAACCTTAAAGAGGTGCAGTATCAGTATTTTATTAGCCATAAATAGCTGCATAAGAAAGTGTCGGTTCAGACTATTTAAAAATGGCTGAAGCAGGTGTTGCTTGATGCAGGTATTGATACTGACAAATTTAAATCCCATTTCACCAGGGCACCATCAATATTCACGGCCAAGGAATTGGATGTTCCAATAGAACATATCCTCGCGGCCGCAGGCATAAGTGAAAGAATTTCACAAGTATTACCATAAGGAGATTACAATACCTGTGGTTATTTGGTGGTGCTATTTTGGATTTAGTATTAAATATTCCTCTTGTGATAAAGGGGTTACTATTATGGTGATAAATTAACCATTAACTGGTTGCATCCATGTTGTGGTTATGCATTGTTGATTGCTTTACTTATTTAGAGTCAATCAATGCAGTGAGACGCCTGGATTTGAATCTACGGCGTGAAATCACAGAGCTTTGAAATCTTCACGTAGTCACTCACGTGACTCCGAAGTAAAATAGTAAGATTAAATGAGAACTTACCAGTTTGAAGTTTGATCTTTATTTTATGAGGAGTTACGATGAGGGATTACGTGCCCTCTGCTCCCACCCTCATAAAAGATCGAGCTGGTAGTTCTAGTCTTTATGTATCTTACTATCATACTTCAGTAATTCTTGTCTGTGATTTCACTCCGCTGCCTTGAAGATTGATGCGTGTGCGGCTGGACGGGCTCTTCTTCACGTAATCCCTCATCGTAACTCCTCATAAAATAAAGATCAAACTTCAAACTGGTAAGTTCTCGTTTAATCTTACTATTAACAGGCATTTCAACTGATGCTCAAATAGGCAAGGCACAGAAGAATATGTACCAAATGCAGGCAAATGGGATTAGAGCAGATAGGCAAAATGGTTGCTCTGGATTTGGTGGCCCGAAGGACACATTTCTGTGCTCTATTACTTTATAACTCTAAAATAAACAGTGAACATTTAAGTAATGCATTCTATCCACGCATACTGACCATAGATTCAAAGTGGCATAAAAAATAAAGGACCTGTGAGCTTCAAATGCACGTGACTGCGTTAAAAATTCAGATGTAGAAGTCACTGCATCTTACAGAATTTTTAATTCACTAAGTTTAATTTCTGAAGCTATTTGGCAGGTGAGTGAACACAATGCGATTACTCCTACTACATAACATTAATTGAAAAGCGGTTGAAGGATATCAAGACAAACAAACTCCATTACACCTATGCTCTGCCTCTAGGCCCCTCGATGTACAGTACTTATTGATGTATGCTTTGAACAGGATTCATGGGTTAATTTACCAAATAAAGTCAATATCTTAGATTACATCTTACACATTATTGTAGAAGCCTTGAGGGCCTAGAGTGCACTGAGAGTGTAAATAATGTACCCTGCTCACTGGTGAAACCTTGATAGACTGCATTCTTTACATGCTTCCTTACGCTTATAATTGATTCTCAACACATCCATCAAACTACAGGGGTTGTTGCCCTGGCTCGACATTCTAACTTTCCTTTGGCCCTGTGAATAAGTCATTCACGATAATGTATTATTTTAAGGATATTAACACCCACTCCTGAATTCTTCCAAGCAAATTGATAAAATTTTCATCAGCAAGAAAACTGAAAACATCAAAGTTACATGCTGGCATGTACCACACCTACTTCTCAGGCCCAGAACTTCCAAGGTTCCAAGTAGAAATAATATAATATAAAACATATGATGGACATTTAGAAACATAGAAAAATGTGGCCCTATCTATCTACTCCACCATTCCGTAAAAGGATAAATGACCCTTTACTTCCGTATCCTTTGATTCCCTTCATATTGTAGAATCTTTCAATCCCTGCATTGAATATACTCAGTGCCTGAACCTCCACGTCCCTCTTAGGTAGATAATTGCAAAGATATGTCACCCTCTGGGTGGAGGAATATCTTCTCATATCATTCCTCAATGGCCAACTCCTTACTGTGAAACTGTGACTACCAGTTCTAGACAACCTATGCCATCAGGGAAGAAAAAGACAGATGGTATCTGGGAACATCTCTACCTGAAGGAGCCTCTTCAAGTCACAACTCTAAGGGGTGCATGGAAAAATTGGAAGACAAAAAGGCCAACAAGCTCCTTGAGCCTGCTCTGCCATTCAATGTAATAATGCCCGATCCCTTATAGAAACATAGAAACATAGAAAATAGGTGCAGGAGTAGGCCATTCGGCCCTTCGAGCCTGCACCGCCATTCAATATGATCATGGCTGATCATCCAACTCAGTATCCCGTACCTGCCTTCTCTCCATACCCCCTGATCACTTTAGCCACAAGGGTCACATCTAACTCCCTCTTAAATATATCCAATGAACTGGCCTCAACTACCTTCTGTGGCAGAGAATTCCACAGATTCACCACTCTCTGTGTGAAAAATGTTTTTCTCATCTCGGTCCTAAAAGACTTCCCCCTTATCCTTAAACTGTGACCCCTTGTTCTGGACTTCCCCAACATCGGGTACAATCTTCGTGCATCTAGCCTGTCCAACCCCTTAAGAATTTTGTAAGTTTCTATAAGATCCCCCTTCAATCTTCTAAATTCTAGCGAGTACAAGCCGAGTCTATCCATTCTTTCTTCATATGAAAGTCCTGACATCCCAGTAATCAGTCTGGTGAACCTTCTCTGTACTCCCTCTATGGCAAGAATGTCTTTCCTCAGATTAGGAGACCAAAACTGTACACAATACTCCAGGTGTGGTCTCACCAAGGCCCTGTACAACTGCAGTAGAACCTCCCTGCTCCTATACTCAAATCCTATTGCTGAGATAATGGAATGAGATAAATCCTTCATCTCATTCCATCTTCTTGCTCTCTCCTATCCTCTTGATGTCGGAGGCGAGAAATCTGTCATCTTCTTAAATACATTCAGTGATTTGGCCTTCACAGTCTTCTTTCACTTACTTGGCCTTATCTCAGTCTTCATATCCTGAGACTGTGGCCCCTGGTTCTAGATCCAGCCTAGATTCTCTCCCCATATGGCAGTCTTGAAAACCCTTGAAACAATTTGGCAAACATTTGTAACAAAGGGAATTAAGTAAATGCTTGTAAGTGAGACTATTTTAAAGGTACTTCAGCAGAACAAAGTAGGAGAGGAGAATAATGCAGGAAAGCCACCAGATCTGAACATTCTGAGTAATATACCTAAATGATTAGAGGCAGGAAAAAGGACCGGTAAGTAAACATTACATTAACACATGGTATGGTTGGTCTCATTCTCCTCTGGTCAGTGGTCTCCTCAGAAGAAGCACTTGCATTTACAGGGTCTCTTGGATCATTGGGATCTCAACTGGGACAGAAGTGATCTGTACAAAGGAAGTAGGAGAGAGGATATCCTGAGTGGGAGATTTAAGGTAGGTTGGAAGTGGGGGGGCAGGGTGTGTGGTAGGGTGAGGAGGGTCCCAAAACAGAAATAACGCAGATGCGGTTGGGGGCAAACACTATAATCAAAGAGAGTAAATTTAGGAGTCAAAACAGCCTGGAGCATGGCAAACAGAAAGGATAGACCGTCGATTTAAACAACATTTATTTCAATGCAAGATAGACACTAAGAGCTGGAGTGACTCAGCGGGAAAGGCAGCATCTTTGGAGAGAAGGAATGGGTGATGTTTCGGGTCGAGACCCTTCTTCAGTGCAAGAGGCTTCACAGGTTAGGTGGACAAACTCAAGGCATGGATTGCTTCAGGGGACTGGGATATTGTAGCTATAACAGAAACATGACTTAGAGAAGGCTCGGCTTGGCAGTTCCATTTTCCAGGGAACGGATGATACAGGTGTGATAGAGGTACAGATAAGAGAAGGGGAAGGTTACCTTTTTAAAAAGGAAGGACTTAACCACAATGCCAAGAGAGGATATTTTGGGGGTCCAGTCAGGCTATATAGGTAGAATTTATAAACAAGAAGGGGGTGATCACTTTGGTGAGTCTGTATTATAGGTCGTATTTGGGTGGTCATGGTGGCGCAGCGGTAGAGTTGCTGCATTACAGCGAATGCAGCGCCGGAGACCCGCGTTCGATCCCGACTACGGGAGCTGTTTGTATGGAGTTTGTACGTTCTCCCCGTGACCTGCGTGGGTTTTCTCCGAGATCTTCGGTTTCCTCCCACACTCCAAAGATGTACAGGTTTGTAGGTTAATTGGCTTGATAAATGTAAAAATTGTCCCTAGTGGGTGTAGGATAGTACTAATGTGCGGGGATCGCTGGTCGGCACAGACCCGGTGGGCCAAAGGGCCTGTTTCCGCGCTGTATCTCTAAACTAAACTAAACTAAACTAAAGGTCCCACAATAGTCAGTGGGAGATGGAAGAGTAGATGTGTTGAGAGATTGCACATAGGTGTAGAAATAATAGGGTAGTTCTAGTAGGAGAATTTAACAAGCATAATATTGACTGCATCACCTACAGTGCAAAAGACTTGCAAGAGGTAGAATTTGTTGAACATGTCCAAGAAAGCTTCCCTAATCAATATATAGGGGGCCCTGCCAGAGAGGGCATAACACTGGACCTCCTCTTGGAGATCAAGGTGGGGCAAGTGACTGAAGCATTTAGGGCCTGGTGACCATAATTCTATTAGTTTTTTAATAGTTATGGAGTAAGATAGAACTGGTCCACAAATTAAAATCCTAAATTGGGGCAAGGCCAATTTTGGAGGCATTAGGCAGGAACTTGGAGAGGTCAACTGCGTGAGACTGTTTGCAGGGAAAGGGACCACAGGTGGGAAATATTTAAAAGTGCGATGGCAAAAGTACAGGGCTGGATTGTTCTTGTAGAGTATGGGACAAGGCTGGCAAATTTATGGAACACAATTGACTAAAGATATTGAAGTTCTGCTTAGGACATCAGATTTAGGCTGTCAGGATCAAGCAGATCACTCAACAAATATAAGAGGCGTAAGAGTGCAGTTCAGTGGGAAGTCAGGAGGGAAAAGGGGGGCATGAGATGGATCAGGCAGGTAACGAAAAATCCCAAGAGATTCCCCAGAATTAAATGATGGTTAGCAGGAAATTATGTCCCCTTAAAGATCAGCATGGCCGTCTATATGTGGAGCAACAGGAGAAGGATGAGATACTTAATGAATATTTTTAAGCTGATTTCACTGTGAAGAAGATATGGAAGCTAATGAATTGAGGCAACTGAGTTGGGGAGGTACTTTCAGAATTATAAGGAGAGGTTGGGCAGGATGTGACTTTATTCCTTGGAGCAGAAAAAAATGGTGGGTGACTTGGAAATTAATAAAATCACGAGGGGCATAAACAAGATGAATGCACCCAGTCTTTTGTTCTTGGAAGGGGAATCATAAACCAGGGAATATAGGTTTAAGGTGAAAGGGTAACATTTTAAAAGGGGCCTGAAGGACAACTTCTACACATAGCGGATGGTGCATATACTGTATAGAATGAGCTGCCAGAAAATGTGAGAAATCAGGTACAATAACAATAGCAACAGCAACAGCAACAGCAACATTTAAAAGACATTTCGACATTTCCTACATAGATACTATAGGAAAGGTTTAGATGGACCTGGGCTAAACAAGGCAAATGGGATTGGCTTTGATAGGTGGCTTGATCAGTGAACAATTTAGGCTGAGAGGTCTTTCTTTACTCCAAATGCTGTAAAGCCAATGATGTATTTCAGAACAATAGTCACTGCACTAATGCAAGACGTGCGCTAGATAATTATCACAAAGGAAGCTCCTACAAACATAACGAACATAATTTGTAGGATATGTGGGCTTAATGGTGGCCAGGAAACTGGGATCATTCTCCTCCAAAACAGTACCATTTTGCATGCTTTCAAGTAAACAGTCACAAACTTGCTTAACTTCTCAATCTCACCTACAACAGTACAGTAAAGAGTGGAGTTCCAGCACAGACATCTAGTGCCAAATTCCACAGTGGAACTCAAAATCCCCACCATCCATGAATAACTGAGCTACAGCTTTACAGCAGCATTGCGGTAGAGTTGCTGCCTTACATCGCCAGAGACCCGAGTTCGATCCTGACTACAGGTGCTGTCTGTAGGGAGTTTGTACGTTCTCCCTGTGGCTTTTCTCCGGATGCTCCAGTTTTCTCCCACACTCGAAAGACATACAGATTTGTAGGTTAATTGGGTTCAGTAAAATTGTAAATTGTCCCCAGTGTGTAGGATAGTGTTAGTGTAAGGGCTGATCGCTGGTAGGTGCAGACTCGGTGGGCCAAAGGGCCTATTTCCGTGCTACATTTCTAAAGTCTAAAGTGGACAATGCAAGTGACCCAACCATAGATAAACATAATAAGATAACCTTATTGAAATATAAACTCAATAGAATATTATCGGGTAGAGTAATAAGACTATTCCAAATTACAAAACAGGCACACTTCGAATTTGGGGATAAGCCACATAAATTATTAGCGAGGCAACTGAAGCAACAAGAAAAGGAAAATACTATCACTAAAATTAAATCTGATAAGGGTGAGCTTCCAACATTACCAAAGGATATTAATAACAGGTTTGCCCAATTTTATCATAATTTATACACAACTAAAATAAATACAGATGATAGTAAAATTACAAATTGTTTAGATATTTGCAACCTCCCTAAATTGGATAGTTTAGAACAAGAGGAATTAGGAGCACAGATTAAAGAAATAAAACAAATAATAAACTCATTGAAAAATGGGAAGACCCCAGGACCAGATGGTTTTAGTAATGAATTTTATAAACGATTTCAGGATTCACTTGTACCAAGATTACTCAACTTATACACGCAGGCTTATACCGAAAATAAACTACCAGAAACTTTAGCAGAATCAACAATAACGCTTATACCAAAAAAAGATAAAGATTTAGATGAACCGGGTTCTTACAGAGCTATATCACTTCTAAATACGGATCAGAAAATCTTAGCAAAGATTCCAGCAAGAAGACTGAATAATTATATTAATAAATTGGTAAACCCGGATCAAACGGGATTTATACCCAAAAGACAATCATTTAATAACTTGATAATTTTCAATATAATGTACTCTCACAAAGAGGACATTGAAGATATTTCAGTCATTACGCTGGATGCAGAGAAGGCATTTGATCTGGTAGAATGGCAGTATTTATATAAGGTACTCCAAAAAATTAATACGGGAGAGAATTTTATTAGATGGGTTAAACTACTTTATGATAAACCTACAGCAAGAATATTAACTAAAAATATGTTATCTCCAAAATTTTATTTATCAAGGGGTAATAGGCAGGGTTGTGCCTTATCACCATTGCTATTTGCCCTTATGTTAGAACCGCTGGCTGAAAGGATTAGAAATCATCCGAATATTCACGGATATAATACCAAGGACTCAAAGAATAAAATTTCATTATATGCTGATGATATTCTTTTATATATTACTAATACACAAACGAGTATCCCCACCTTATTAACACTAATTGAGGAATTTGGTTATTTTTCAGGATATAGAATAAATTGGAATAAAAGCGAAATTATGTCTTTAAAACCACAGGATGCGAGACACTTATTAAAATTCCCTTTCAAAATTGCAACAGAAAAATTCAAGTATTTAGGTATTCAAATTACGAGAAGACACAAATCATTATTTAGCGCCAATTTTATGCCACTATTAAATAAACTGAATGTTATGATTAAATTTTGGAAAACGCTCCCACTCTCATTGATAGGTAGAATTAACGCTATAAAAATGACTTTCTTACCACAATTAATATATTTGTTTCAAGCGATCCCAATATATATTCCGAAATATTTTTTCAAAAAACTAGATTCTAATATCACTAATTTTATATGGGATTATAGAGCACACAGAATTCAACGAAAGCATTTGTGTAAACCTAAAGAAGTTGGGGGTTTATCACTATCTAACTTTACGTATTACTACTGGGCAGTGCATATTAAGAACATAATGTACTGGTTGGATAGTTCCACTCACCAGTCGGAGTGGATAAGAATGGAAAAAGAGGAGTGTTTCCCATACGATATAGGAACGATCTTGTTCTCACCGAAAAAATTGAATAGTATAATATATAAGAAGAACCCAATTATTCACAATACAATAAGAATTTGGAAACAAATAAAATTATCCTTGAAATTAAATAATCTATCAGTATTAACCCCAATTCT
Source organism: Malacoraja senta (assembly GCA_038087875.1). Taxonomy (NCBI): domain Eukaryota; kingdom Metazoa; phylum Chordata; class Chondrichthyes; order Rajiformes; family Rajidae; genus Malacoraja; species Malacoraja senta. Next base: position 23,556,385 of record CM075978.1, read on the forward strand.
GAATAATCCTGCATTCAAACCATCTCTTATCGACAAAACATATAAACAATGGGATAGATTGGGGATTAGGAAAGTAGGAGATATGTATGAACTGGGCAAATTGTTATCATTTCAACAATTAAAATTAAAATTTAAACTGAATGATAATCAATATTTTAAATATATACAGATATGTGTCTTTATGAAGAAATATATACATAGATTTCAAACTATATTTTTAGACCCTTTAGAAGAAGCAATGAATATTAAGGCTGATTCACAAAAACTAATATAATATTTTTATAATAGTATATTAAATAGAGAATTACCCTCAACAGAGGCACCAAGAGAAGATTGGGAACATGAACTAATGATAAAGATCCTGAAAGATAGATGGGAAAAGTATCTGATGAACACACATAATTGTTCCATTAATGCAAGACATAATTTAATTCAATTTAAATTATTACATAGACTATATTATTCAAAAACGAGGTTGAATAAATTCTACCCAAATGTCTCTCCCAGATGCGATAAATGTTTGTTTCAAAATGCCAATATAACACATTCATTTGTAGGATGTACAAAGTTGAATAAATTTTGGAGCGATATATTTGATATATTTACAAAGCTCTTCAAGTCAAGAATAGAACCTAATACGGAATGGATTATATTTGGAATAATAGTAGAAGATATCAATTTAAACAAAGACCAAAAAGTATTCTTTAATTATGGGTTAATAATTGGAAAGAAATTGATACTTGCATTTTGGAAAAATACAGCGATACCAACAATTAAAATGTGGATTAGGAATATGACGGACATAGCACACCTTGAAGAAATGAGACTCCGCCTAATAGATAAATATGACCAATTCTTAAGGAGTTGGTCCCCTTTCATCGACTTTTTGGAATCATGTGATGCAGCAGTACCGTAAAGTAGCAATGTTACAAAATTTTGAGATTTTAAAAATAAAGTCTGCAATTTATCCCATCAGATAAAGCATAAAAAGAAGTTTAATTTGACACCTAATTCACTTTCATATCTTCAGTATTAAAGAAGTTATGGCCACTTCCATACTCGGAAATTAGCATCTTGTTCCCTATTGCTTTTCCATTGACTAAACTCAAAAGCTGTGATCGAGGACAGTTAAAAGCCCATAACTTTCTTAAAAATTAAGATAACTGAAAGAAATTTCCAATTATTATAGATTGAAGCATTCTGAAACAAATATGAAACAATCTTACTTAGAAGACATGAAAGTAAAGCATATAATTAGTTAGTTACCTAATTGTAGCTAATTACAAAATTCAATTACTAGATCTAAACATCTATCAATTTCTTAAGAATAGATTAACATTTTTAAATAGCCTAAGTGTCCAAATAACATTCACACAAGAATTCACAATATAACATAATTTTTAAATCTCATTTTCATGAATTTACAGGCCAAATGGAAGGAATTGAATGTTTAATACCTGTAAATTAATGGGGATTTAATTCATCTTGCGAGTGAGGATTTCTGGAACGTTCATTTGTGGTGAATTTAACCCCGTATTGGCATGAAAAATACTGCCGTTAATTCGGGGAATAAAATCACCGTGTCGCATGAAAAAATGTGAATTAAAGGCTTCTTAAGAAGCACTTTTATACATTTAAAGAAACCCCTTTCGTTTACCTGTCCCAGTGTGAAATCCGTCCCCGTTATCGGCGTTGACGCTTCAGAAGCTGATTTTAAAATTACTCTAGCGCTGACATTGACGATTTAATAAAAATAAAAAATACACAAATCGCCACTAGGAACGATTCATCAGCCAACGCTTGTACTCCAACAAATTATTAACTAGGACAAGGGAGGAGAAACCCGCGTTTTAACCCCGCCCCCCCTTAAAGGCGCCAAAATCGCGCACACAGCCAGTGGCAGAATTACAGCGCGACTAAAGGTAAGTTTTGTAACATACCTACGTAAAGATTACTGATTTCAGGTCAGGTCGTGGATAGATTTACATCTCCGAACAAAGATTTGAAAATTTCTTTTTTAAGGGTCTTTTTCTACTATTTCTACTTTCTATTTTTTCTTTTCTTATATACACACTTCACGTTTTTCAATTTTCTACTATTTATTTTTCCTCTTTTCTCTATTTTTTTCCTTTTTTTTTTTTTACCTCCTTTTCAAAAACATAAAACTAGAGGTTGTACATAGAATGTATTACATTATGACATAGTTGGCACCTAAAATTAGGTACCACTGTATTGTTTTGTATTGTATTACCTTCTAATAAAATAAACAAAAAAAACAGAAAATAAAGTCTAAAGTTTTCATTAGACCCAATGTAAATATGCATGCACAGATAAAATAAACGGAGGATTAGCATATGAGCCAGATACCCAGTGTCATTCTGTTGTGTTCACATTGTCCAGACTATGGTGTGAATCAGTTCCAACAGGACTCTGCCACAGCAAAGAAACTGCTTCAATATTTTCATCTATATTCCAAAAGTTGGGGCATACACAACTTCTTCATCAATGCACATTGATTCATCCTAAATATGTTGCTTTCCCTTTCTTGAGACAATTACCTGAATATCAGTTTGAAGATGATTTTTCTATTTATTAAATATAGCTTCAATATCGTAGAATAGTGAAATGAATCGAAATCATTATGGCAGACTGTTCTGATGTAAATAAATGCAGCAATAGAAAACCAAATGAAATGAGAGTTACGATTCTATGCCTAGACACGCCATAATCATTGGTTCAGTTATTTGTTTAGAATTCCCATATCATTATATTAATGGCTTTGATGTGATTATTGTACCATTATCTTTCATTAACTTCATGCAGCGGTCTCCCTTTTTTAACATTGGTAGACAATAATTGATCAGAATGAACAGACTAAACTAATTATTGCTCAGCCTTGACAGCCTCTTCGCTTCCAAGCTGCAGCATTAATTATTAATTTGATCAAATCGTTATTCCCTGCAACATGTGGCATTAGAAAGCATCCATTTGGGATATTAAGTGCATGTTAATCATCATAAACATTTTGGGGTTTGGCTGTTATTTGCTTTAAATTACTTGCTGTGCTTTTCGATCTGCTAAATAGCTATATCAGTCTATTGTAAACACCTTGGGGGTGGTGGAATGGCAATTAGGAGAGCACTTCATTTATCAAATATATAGATGTTACTACACATAAATAAGCTATTCATTCTACTCCACAGAGCCCAATAGTTCTAAATATGTGCACCTACACAGTTCCAATATCGCTTCACCCATTTTTTTCCCCATTAACCTGGCCAATCAAAGTGTACATCCTGACATGAGTCCTACATCAGCCACAAATATTAGAAGTATGCTTAAAGTTTTCAAAAAATTATTGAGCAAATATGGAGGTGTAAAATTTACCAATGTGCTCAGACATTAGTACTCGTCTGACTTGGCCAAGATGGAGTCTTAAGATGAAACAATGCTTTGGCCCAATCTGTGCCATCAAAGGAGGACTCAGGGACTCAGGGCGGCATGGTGGCATAGTGGTGGAGCTACTGCCTTACAGCGCCAGAGACCCGGGTTCGATCCTGACTACGAATGCGGTCTGTATGGAGTTTGTACATTCTCTCCGTGACCTCCGTGGGTTTTCTCCGAGATCGTCGGTTTCCTCCCACACTCCATAGACGTTGGAGGTTAATTGGCTTGGAATAAATGAAAATTGTCCCCAGTGTGTGAAGGGTAGCGTTAATGTGCGGGGATCGCTGGTCGATGTAGAACTAAACTAAACTAAACTCTTGCTGCCTGCACAAAATGTCAAACTACAATGAAAGATAGTGGGAAGAGACATCAGCGTGTGAGTCACATAAGCAATTTTTAGCTAATCATCTGCTCTACTCTTAATAGGGAGACAAGATTAGAATTGTCCTTTACAGATGATGTTTCAAGTAGTTGCCTGAATGTCAATAGTCACCGATGGTTAATCCAAATAATCAATCTTCGAATATAAATTTACACACAGGGGGCTAGATTCTCATGTAGGTGATGTCAGTGCACCTCTCCCTTACATAGCACAAAAAAATTCCAGCCAGGCAACAACACCAAGCTGTAATGTTAAGGCTCTCTAAGGTGCTGGTCAGGCCGCATTTGGAGTACTGTGAGCAGATTTGGGGCCCATATCTGAGGAAGTATGTGCTGGAATGGGTTAGCATATGATGAGTGCTTGACAGCACTGGGTCTTTAACTCACTGGAGTTTAGAAGGTGTAGGGGGGGGGGGGGGGGACCTCATTGATCTTACAGAATAATGAAAGGCATAGATAGAGTGGATGGGGAAAAGATGTTTCCACTCGTGGGAGAGTCTAGGACCAGAGGTCATAGCCTCAGAATTAAAGGGCACTCTTTTAGAAAAGAAGTGACGAGGAACATCTTTAGAAACATAGAAACATAGAAAATAGGTGCAGGAGTAGGCCATTAGGCCCTTCGAGCCTGCACCGCCACATCTAACTCCCTCTTAAATATAGCCAATGAACTGGCCTCAACTACCTTCTGTGGCAGAGAATTCCAGAGATTCACCACTCTCTGTGTGAAAAATGTTTTTCTCATCTCGGTCCTAAAAGATTTCCCCCTTATCCTTAAACTGTGACCCCTTGTTCTGGACTTCCCCAACATCAGGAACAATCTTCCTGCATCTAGCCTGTCCAACCCCTTAAGAATTTTGTAAGTTTCTATAAGATACCCCCTCAATCTTCTAAATTCTAGCGGGTAGTCAGAGGGTAGTTAAACTGTGGAACTCATTGCCGCCAAGGGCTGTGGAGGCCAAGTCAGTGGATATTTTTAAAGCAGAGATTGACAAATTCTTGATTAGAACGGGTGTCAAGGGTTATGGGGAGAAGGCAGGAAAACGGTATTAGGAGGCAGAGATCAGCCATGATTGAATGGCAGAGTAGACTCAATGGACTGAGTGACCTAATTCTACTTCTAGAGGTTGTGAACCTGTGAACCTCTTGGCCTCCAATCAAACCCTTTCTCTGTCAAGCCCCAGAGCAACCTGTTAGGTGGGTTGGTTCATAAATTCATAAATCATAGGAGCTGAATTAGGCCATTCAATCATAGCCGATCTATGTTTCCCTCTCAACCCCATTCTCCAGCCTTCTCCCCAAACCTTTGACACCCTTAGCAATCAAGAATCTGTCAATCTCCACTTTAAAAATAACTAATGACTTGGCCTCCACAGTTATCTGTGGTGATGAATTCCAAAGATTTACCTCCCCCTGACGAAAAAAAATCCTCCACATCTCCTTTCTTAAGGTACACCCTTTTGTTCTGAGGCTGTGCCCTCTGATCCTAGAATTTCTCGCTACTGGAAACATCCTCTCCACAACCACTCTATCCAGGCCTTTCACTAATTGGTAAGTTTCAATGAGGTTCCCCCTCATCCATCTAAACTCCAGCGAGTACAGGCCCAGTGTCATTAAATGCTCATCATACGTTAATCCAATCATCACCGGAATCATTCTCATAAACCTCCTCTGGACCCTCTCCAACACCAGCACATCCCTCTTTGGATATGGGGCCCAAAACTGCTCACAATGCTCCAATGCAGTCTACATAAATCCCCCATATCACATCCCTGTTTTCATATTCCAGTCCTCTCAAAATAAATGCTAAAGTTGCATTTGCCTTCATTACAACTGATTCAACTTTCAAAATTAACCTTTTGGGAATCCTGCACTACCAAGTCCCTCTGCACCATCTTGCTCCTCTGTGTAAAGACAGGACTTGTAAACTGTCAGTGCATTCACAAAACACAATTACCTGCATTATATAATGGACCATTTTTAGAATCAATACTTGCCTCACAATTATAAAATATATATTTATCCAATTTTTTTAGAAAATTGCTCAAAATATTAACAGGTATTCACAATTATTACAACAAATCTGGTCTGGTAATCACAGATATGCTTTTACATCTTCAATATTGTTATGTTATACAAAGCCAAATGTGTCTCCGGCCTTAACTTGAAAGCTGCACTGCACACAACATGTCCAACAAAATATTTCCTGATGAAACAGAATTTCCTTTAGCTGAACCTCACAAAAATCAAAACCATCTTTACGTCCCAGAAGCAACAAAATGCTTACGGCTAGATTCATCAACTACTCCCTTGAGATAAACCAGGAGGCACAAATCCCCAACATACATTCCAAAACAGAGTACTCAGAAATGGCTGCTACCAAGACAGTTGTCTGTTGCCTCTGCCACCATGTCGATTTATGATTCATTTCTCCAGTGCCTGAACACAACTCAAGCGCTAATTTCCTATGCTTTCTGCATTATGTTATTTGAAATTATGCTCCACATATTTGGAATCACCCAGAGCCCCTCAGGAAATGACCTATGCCTCATGATCCACTTTCTAGTCAACCACATGATTTGATTTCAATGACTGGAAATTCTAATATTCCTTAAAGGTTACACTTTCTAGTGAACCTTAAAGAGTATCGGGTGTGGTGGGACAATGATCATTGCAGTCCTCACCCCCCACTGCATCAAAAGTCAATTATAAATGATTGCTATGTGTTATCGTATTTTTACAATGAGCCAGTCAGACTTCCACTCCTAAGGCTATGGTGCATGGAGTGGGATTTCACCTTCATGTGCTTGTGGTGGACAGGGAATGTGAGACAAGACTAGAAGTTTGATTGCAGAGAGATGGGAGGAATTACAGAATCAAGTGGGGATGTAGATTCGGGGAAGATGTCTCCTGGAATTCAGAGAGCATTGGGAGAGTACATGTAATGCAGGGAAGGGCTAATATTTATATAGGCATCTCACCTATCTGCAGGCATTTCAGATCACCATTGTGATAGCAGAATTCTTATTGCAATAAGACAACCTAAAAGGTCTGTGTCCCAGAGAATGGCATAATCCCATGAAAATAACATTGGAGTACAAAGTGTAATTCATGACAGGAAGTGTTCAGTATACATTTCCAAGTGACAGGAGATTATCTGGAAATGGTTATTATTCCTTCCCATCTCCCATTTAGTTTCCAAGCCTTGTAAGGTTCTTCTCTTTAATGGAATTTCTAGTCTCTTCTTCAAATGCATTTCTACTCCCTTGCCTGAGCAGAATGGTCTTTAATCCATAGAGAGACACAAAATGCTGGAGTAACTCAGTGGGACAGGCAACATCTCTGGATAGAAGGAATGGGTGACATTTCAGGTCAAGACCCTTCTTCATCTGAGAGTCAGGGGAGAGAGAGAACACGGAGATATGGAAGGGTAAGGTGTGAAACCAAGAGATCAAAGGGGACGAAGTTGAAACATATGGAATGGATCTTTAAACCATTTTGGTTAAGAGTACCAGGATTTGAGAAGGGAACTCAAGGTAAAGGAGCCATTAGGAAGTAGTGACCATAATATGATAAGTTTTAATCTACAATTTTAGAGGGAGAAGGGTAAATCGGAGGTGTCGGTATTACAGTTGAGCAAAGGGGACTATGGAGCCATGAGGGACCGTTGGCCAAAGTTGACTGGAAAGATACCCTAGCAGTGATGACAGTGGAACAACAATGGCATGAATTTCTGGGAATAATAAGGTGCAGGATCGGGTCATTCCAAAGAGGAAGAAATATTCCAAGGGGAGTAAGGGACGACCGTGGCTGACAAGAGAAGTCAGGGACAGTATAAAAATAAAAGAGAAGAAATATAACATAGCAAAGATGAGCAGGAAGCCAGAGGATTGCATAACTTTTAAAGAGCAATAAAAGATAACTAAAAAGGCAATACGGGGAGAAAAGATGAGGTATGAAGGTAAGCTAGCCAAGAATATAAAGGAGGACAGTAAAAGCTTCTTTAGGTATGTGAAGAGGAAAAAAACTAGTTAAGGCCAAAGTTGGACATTTGAAGACTGAAAAGGTTGAATTTATTATGGAGAACAATGAAATGGCAGATGGGTTGAACAGGTACTTTGGATCCGTCTTCATTAAGCAGGACACAAACAATCTCTAGTGGCCAGAGGATCTAGGGTGGCGGAGGACCTGAAGGAGATTCACATTAGGCAGGAAATTGTGTTGGGTAGACTGATGGGACTGAAGGCTGATAAATCCCCAGGGCCTAATGGTCTGCATCCCAGGGTAATTAACAAAGTGGCTCTAGAAATCATGGACGCATTGGTGATCATTTTCCAATGTTCTATAGATTCAGGATCAGTTCCTGTGGATTGGAGGGTAGCTAATGTTATCCCGCTCTTTAAGAAGGGCGGCAGTGAGAAAACAGGAAATTATAGACCAGTTAGTCTGATATTGGTGGTGGGGAAGATGCTGGAGTCAAAAATAAAAGATGAAATAGCAACACATTTGGATAACAGTAGCAGGATCAGTCCGAGTCAGCATGGATTTACAAAGGGGAAATCATGCTTGACTAATCTTCTGGAATTTTTTGAGAATGTAACCAGGATAATGGACAATGGAGAGCCAGTGGATGTGGTGTATCTGGACTTTCAGAAAGCAATTGATAAGGTCCCACATAGGAGATTAGTGGGCAAAATTAGAGCACATGGTATTGGGGGTAGGGTGCTGACGGATAGAAAATTGGTTGGCAGACAGGAAACAAAGAGTAGGTATTAACGGGTCCCTTTCACAATGGCAGGCAATGACTAGAGGGGTATCGCAAGGCTCGGTGCTGGGACAATCCCTTCATCCACATATTAATGATGTGGATGAAGGGATTAAAAGTAACATTAGCAAATTTGCAGATGACACAAAGCTGGGTGGCAGTGTGAACTGTGAGGAGGATGCTATTGTTAATCCTGGCCAGATTGGAGAAGCTAGGACTTTAAAATGGGGTAAAAGCTTCAGTGCTGCTGGGAGATTTGGCCAATTTGGAATTGCTCTCTGCAAAAATGGGACAAGCCGCAGAGTGGTGCCAGTTTGTCTAGAGCCTAGATCCAAGCTGCAGGAAAAGAATAAGAACATCTGCAGACCTTATCAATTAGGTGCAAAATGCATAGAATGGATTGGATGACTGCAAACCAAACATATACCTTGTAAATAATTGTAAATAATGTTGCAGAGTTCTACTTTGCCGAGTGTTGATTGAATGAGGTATTGAGCCTTGTCTGGTTTTCATGCAGATCAGGGTAAATGTTTGCTATGTTTGCTTCCTTGAGAAGCCCTGTTTGAATACAACGTATTAGCTGCTGTATTATTGGGTTAGGGAAATGTCTGTTATGTATGGGGTTAATCGATATCTGTAATTGGATTGTAAAGAGACCACCCCCATGTGGTTCGGCCCCTCAAGGTCCTGGGACCTATAAATGTCCACTGCCACGAGGTCCCACGTCAATCTTTTGGGAGAGCACTTGGGACTGCGTGACCTTCTGGAGTGTCTCTTTTTGAGCGAGGCCTAGAGGGCTTGAACAGGCAGATACGAGGATCGAACCCACGGTGGTTAGTTACAGTGGTGGAAACTGTAATTGTGTTTTGTTAGAATAAAGATTAGTTGATCAAGTGCTTGATTCAGTGGTTTTTGACTAGACTGGGGGAAAGCCTAGAACGAGCAATTTACACTATGAGGATGCAGGGTGACTTGGACAGTTTGGGTGAGTGGGCAGATGCATGGCAGATGCAGTTTAATGTGGATAAATGTGAGGTTATCCACTTTGGTGGCAAAAACAGGAAGGCAGAATATTATCTAAATGGTGTCAAGTTGGAAAAAGAGGAACTACAACGGGATCTGAGGGTACTTGTTCATCTGTCACTGAAAGTAAGCATGCAGGTGCGGCAGGCAGTGAAGAAAGTGAATGGCATGTTGCCCTTCATAACATGAAGAGTTTAGTATAGGAGCAAAGAGATCCTCCTGCAGTTGTACAGGGCCCATAGTGAGACCACACCTGGAGTATTGTGTGCAGTTATGGTCTCCAAACTTGAGGAAGGACATTCTTGCTAATGAGGGAGTGCAGCGTAGGTTCACGAGGTTAATTCCCGGGATGGCGGGACTGTCATACGTTGATAGACTGGAGTGGCTGGGCTTGTATAATCTGGAATTTAGAAGGGTGAGAGGGGATCTTATTGAAACATATAGGATTATCAAGGGTTTGGACATGCTAGAGGCAGGAAACATGTTCCCAATGTTGGGGGAGTCCAGTACCAGGGGCCATAGTTTAAGAATAAGTGGTAAACCATTTAGAACAGAGATGAGGAAAAACATTTTCACACAGAGAGTTGCGACTGTGTGGAATTCTCTTCCTCAGAGGGCAGTGGAGCTCATAGGGATAGTGGAGTTAAGGGATATGGAGAGAAGGCGGGAACGGGGTACTGATTGTGGATGATCAGCCATGATCATATTGAATGACAGTGCCGGCTCGAAGGGCTGAATAGCCTACTCCTGCACCTATTGTCTATTGTCTATTCCTTATTTTGTGAAGATGTCTATGAAAATACAAATTTTTAATTGGGGCCTTCCTTGTGGAAGGGGAGGTGAGCGGGGTGAGACGTGATGAAACAATGGGCCCCCTCATAATCATTCAGCACGTTAATGACAAGCATTAGTGCATGTATACACGTAATGTGCTTCTGTTCAATATGGCCCTTGAAAAATGTCAAATGTAAACAACCAGCACAGCCCTGGCTTAATTGGTGTTATAAATCATAATCAGCAATAAAAGAGACAAACATCAGCTAAATATCACATGTCATGCAAAGCACCATAACTCTGTCAGGCTATTTAATTGAATGCCATCTTGGAATATTTATCATTCCTAAACATAGCCATGACATTTTTCTCCGAGTTTGTCATCTTAAATGGATGAAATTTTAAAACACCCATTTAAATCAAAGTATCGAGTATTTTTTAAAGGAAAAAGGGAAACCAACACAATAGCGTCTCTTTCCAAAAAGTCCATTATTTTACTATTTGTTGATCTTCTGCCTTTGCGTTGAACAAATTCAGAAGACCAACCACTGTTTTAACGAGTGAAATGATCATGCACAAGAGTGTTTTTATGGCACAAATAATTTGATGAGTCTGGTGGGCTCTCACTTTGCACTGTGTCCAAAAAAAATAATGTTTCCTTGCTTCATTCCTTCGTTCCCTCATAATCATATTTGTAACTGACAGATTTTACTGAAATATACTCAAACACTCAAGAGCTCCATCTACTGGACATATGAACAAATTTGAAACTTCTAATACAGGTCCACTACTGGTTTTCCTGCAACAGGTGGCCCGACACCACCTTTAATACTGACAAAATTACAACAGCAAAATTACAAATATTCTCCCCCCCCGCCGACAACATGACACTTAGACCTGGCACAGTGGCTGATCCCAACCTCGTCGGGATTTCTGCAGCTGATAGAATTTGCCCCTTGCTGCCAGTGCTCTGGAACCAGCAGATATATTTCCATAGCCGATTGCAGACCGAGGCAGATTGATGGGTCGAATTTGCATCCTGTGACCATGGGTCTGGAACTCCAGTCCAGCAGGAGCAGGCAGATCCACTCCCATAGCTAACCGCCAAGGCCGAATTTGCGGGCCGATATCTCGGCTCCTCAGTTGCCTAGGCGGATTGTTTGAGAAACATTTAGACAGGTACATGGATAGGACAGGTTCAGAGTAATATGTGCCAAATGCAGGCAGGTGGAACTGGTGCAGATGGTGACATGTTGGACGGCGCAGGCAGGTTGGGGGCCTTTTTACACACTATATGAGTCTATGACTCTATGAATTGAATTCTCTTTCCTTTCCTCTGAGAAAGACAGTGCCGCTCAGAAACAAGTACAATCATGGAGGCAGCTTCAGCACAGAAAATTATCTGTTGTCTGTGCCACAATGGGGAGGAAAGATGCCCAAGTTGCTTCTTTCAAGAGGGTTGTGAATTTGTGGAATTCTCTGTCTCAGAAGGCAGTGGAGGCCGATTCACTGGCTGCATTCAAAAGATAGTTAGATAGAGCTCTTTGGGCTAGCAAAATCAAGGGATATGGGGAGAAGGCAGGAACAGGGTACTGATTGTGGATGATCAGCCATGATCACATTGAATGGCAGTGCTGGCTCGAAGGGCCAAATGGCCTACTCCTGCACCTATTGTCTATGTATCTATGTATTTATTTAAACTCCCATATCTCCACATTCCAGAAATAATTGACATGCCAATAAACAATATTATTAATGAACTATAATGGTTGAGTCCAAGTAATGAACACCATTTTCTTTTCTCCCCAGAGAGAAATATTTTTTCCTTTTAGACCATGGCATAGGTATTTTATAAGCACATAAAACACAATATAATTATTTGGAGATCTGGAGTTAAAAGTAAAATGTTGAAAGTATGCGGGCAGGAATGGTGAACCAGCATTCATTTAAATAGAGCAATAAGTGGCATATATATTTCCACACTGTATCTCCAAAGTAAACAAAACTAAAACTATTCAGCCCAAATTCTGCACCTCCCCCTCTTCCACCATTATCATATCCCATTCCTTTTTCCAGTAGATACTTGTTCAGTTTCTCTTTCAAAGCATCCATGTAATTTGCATCAATTACTGTACGTGGCGATGGGTTCCAAGTCATCCTTCAGCATTAAATTCATCAGAGACCAGCAAACTTATATGCCAGGAACACAAAGTGCAGGAGTAACTTAGCTGGTGACGCAGCATTTCTGGAGGACATGGATGGAATATTTCATAATTTTTTTTTTCTTAAGTCTCATAAGTCATAGGAGCAGAATTAAGCCTCAAATATGGGTCCCAAAACTGCTCCCAATACTGCAAATGTAGTCTTATAAAGCCTCAGCATTACATTCCTGTTTTTATTTTCTAGTCCTTTACTTTAGACTTTAGAGATACAATGTGGATACAGGCCCTTCGGCCAACTGAGTCGATGCTAACCAGCAATCCCCTGTACACTAACACTACCCTACACACCAAGGATAATTTTATAATGTTACTGAAGCCAATTAACCTACAAACCTGTACTTTATTGGAGTGTGGGAGGAAACCGGAGCACCTGTAGTCCCGGCGCTGTAAGGCAGCATCTCTACTGCTGCTCCACTGTGCCGACCTCTGGAAATCAATGCTAACATTGCATTTGCCTTCCTCAATACTGATTCAACTTGCAAATTATCCTTTTTGGGAATCCTGCACAAGCACTCCCAAGTCCATTTGCACCTCCGATTTCTGAATCCTCTCCCTATTTAGGAAATAGTCTAAGCCTTCAATCATACTACCAATGTGCATCTCTGCACAATTTGCTACACTGTATTCCATCTTCCATTTCTTTGCCCACTCTCTCAATCTGTCCTTCTGCAGAATCCCTGCTAGGCACTGGCAACCAACCAGCAAAGCCCCTTTTGACTCCTGCCATTCAGCCAACCTTCTATCCATACTGGTATCATCTCTCTGATAACATGGGCTCTCATCTTGTTTAGTAGCCTCACGTGTGGCACCTTATCAATGGCTTTCTGAAACTCCAAGTAAATAACATCCACTGACTAGCCTTTGTCTATTCTGCCACTTACAGTTTTGTCAGACAAGGTCTCCCCTTCACAAAACCATGCTGACTTTGGCCTACCATGTGCTCCTAAGTACTCAAAAACCTCATCCTTAATAATGGACTCTTACCAACCACTGAAGCCAGACTAACTAGCCTAGTTTCCCCTCTTTTGCTTTGCTCCCTTCTTGATCAGCGGAACAGCATTTGCAATTTCCCAGTCCTTTGGGACTACTACTGACTCTAGTGATTATTGAAAAGTCACTATTAATGCCTTCACAATATCTAAAGTTACCTCTTTCAGAACCCTGGGGTGTAGTCCACCGGTCCAGGTGATTTATCCACCTTCAGATCTTTCAGCTTACCAAGCACCTAAGTAATAGCAGCTCCACTAACTTCTGCCCCTTGACTCTCTTGAATGTTAGGCACTTTATTGGTGCTTTCTGCTGTGAAGACTAAAGCAAAAAATGTATTCAATTAATTGACCATTTCTTTATTCCACATTACTACTTCACTACAATGTTTTGAGTTGGGACCCTTTTACTTATCCTCGTTGTTGACACCAACTGAACTGAGAGAAAGACTTTGCTAATTTAAAGAACGTTCTTGTTATTAAAAATGTCTTGGCATAGCTCTGAAAGTGATGGAATGGTAGCTGATCTCAAAGTGGATCACAGGTTAAATTTAAAACAAAGCAACATGAACCAGATTAAATTTGTAGTTATGAAATTGTTTAAATCTAATTAATTCACATCTCAAAAGCTTTGGTATTTAATCCACATGCTCAAGATTCCCAGTGGTGGACTCCATGTCCTGCATTTATTCTCTACTAGATACCGAGACATCGCTCAAATGATGATGGGTCATAAGATCATGAGGAATAGGAGTAGAATTAGGCCATTTGGTCCATCAAGTCTACTCTGGCATTCAATCATGGCTGATCTATCTCTCCCTCCTAACCCCATTCTCCTGCCTTCTCCCCATAGCCTCTAACACCTGTACTAATCAAGAATCAACAGCCGGGCGGCACGGTGGCGCAGCGGTAGAGTAGTTGTCTTAAGCCCCTGTCCCACTTTCCCGAGTTACTCACGAATTCTCCCGAGTTTTCCCCTTGATTCAAACTCGGAGATGCCAGCTATTTTTTTTACTCGTGGATATTTTTCAACATGCTGAAAAAACGTCCCGACTTACCTGATGCCCCGAGTACCTACGGCTGGCATTACAAGCCGCTACGAAATATCTACGGACTCCTACAGCCTCCTATAGACTCCTATGGCCTCCTACGGACTCGCTACGGACTCCTATGGACTCGCTACGGACATTCTCCGAGTTTGAATCAAGGGGAAAACTTGGGAGAATACGTGAGTAACTCGGGAAAGTGGGACAGGGGCTTTACGGTGAATGCAGCGTCATAGACCCTGGATCCATCCTTACTATGGGTGCTGTCTGTATGGAGTTTGTATGTTCTCCGCATGACCTGCGTGGGTTTTCTCCGAGATCTCCGGTTTCCTCCCACACTCCACAAACGTACATGTTTGTAGGTTAATAGGCTTGGTAAATGTAAAAATTGTCCCTAGTGGGTGTAGGACAGTGTTAATATGCGGGGATTGCTGGTCGACGTGGACCCGGTGGGCCGAAGGGCCTGTTTCCATACTGTATATCTAAACTAAACTAACAAACTAAACTAATCTATCTATATCTGCCTTAAAAATATCCACTTACTTGGCCTCCACAGCCCTCTGTGGCAAAGAATTCCAAAGGTGTGCAATGGAGTTGCCTGCCACTTCTATGCTGGAAAGACTGTACTCCAAGTACACACAGAGGAATGTTTTGTACATTGGCAGAACTGCCGGAAGTTCCCCACCGAGTATTAAGGAACACGGAGTCCATTGGTAACTTTGTACAGGGCTTTGCACAAAATTGGAACCCGATATTTCCAGCTTGGAGTTGGCGGACAAGTCTATGGTGCCTCTGCACTCTCATTTGGCCAATGCCTCAGTATCCGGTAGAGCAAGTGCAGTACAGTATTGCAGATGAACCTCAAACCTCTGTCAAGCGAGTTTAAACAGCTGCCTTTACAGCTGCAGAGAACAGCATTCAAAGGGCTGAACAAAATGTCTCAGCACCGGAACAGAGCGTCAAAGAATCATAGGCATAGAAAAGGGACCTTCTGGCCCATCTTGTCCATGCCAGCCATGAAACAATACAGCAATTCCTTCTCCAACAGTTTTGCTGAGCCACTCTACCAGCCCTAGAGTACGAACCTGTATCCACTCTCATAATCATTATCTCTCCACTGTTTCCTGCCATGCAGTCTGCAATCACCCTTTCAAACTGTACCCAGAGCTGCAACACCATAAATGCACACTCTCTGCGGGATTTAATATTGCTTATCTCTGGAAGTACCCCTCCTCAACATGGTGCCCTTTGTGACTGTCTTTACAAAAAATCTGTTTAGGTACCAGGCACCTAAATAGCAGCTATGCAACTAATCTTGCAGTTAGGATGTCCAGTTGCTGCACCACTGCAACATCTACAAGCAATTTCTGTTCCCTTCTGTTCTGTCTGAAGAAGGGTCTCAACCCGAAACGTCACCGATTCCTTCTCCCCAGACATGCTGCCTGTCCCACTGAGTTACTCCAGCATTTTGTGTCTATGTTCAGTTTAAACCAGCATCTGCAGTTCCTTCCTACACATTCTGTTCTCTACCTTCCTTCTCAAGGTTGTTGACATCAGGAAGTTATCAATACCTTTTCCCAACAATTCTCTTTGGACAACTAGCAACGGGAAATACATGGTGGGGACATAATGATTTTACTCAAACAAGCCACATTAATGTTTTGATTTGAAAAACAATCCAATAGCGCAAACAGGGCACCAGAACCAGAAAAATCTACATCAAGACCCAAGGGTCATTTGGACGCGAGCAAAACATTTTTCAGGTCATTACTGTTTCTCTTTAAATGCGCCAGTGTTAGAGCTTCTTTCAAAAGAATCCACAGAAATAACAATAATAGAGATCTTTTGTTATTCCTGCAACGCCCATCATCAACGGTATCCAAATGCAATCTATCTATCTTGTCAAGGATCTTCATCTCAAGAGAAGATACCATCTAAGAAGGTAGTGATATTGTGTGCTGCCTTCCATATAAGTGGAGGGTTTTCTTGCCAATTTTATATTAGCCAGGGAACTTGCTGGAATGCATGCATTTAAATGGCTTTGCTTATCATCGTTTTAACCATTTTATATCTTTCATCCTGCTGGGAGTAATAAAAACAATGGTTTGAGACGAACTTGGACTAAAGTGACAGATTTAACCTCAAACAGCATACTTTAGGCAGAAGCTAAAAAAACATAAAACACGCCAACATTTTAAAATTAATATTTAAATATTATTCACAGGGGTAGATTAATATATGGCCTAAACATTCTTCCTAGAAACAAATATTGCTGATGTTTTCTGGGCAACAGTAGTAGAAAATATATTAATACTAACCTACGAGATGTAATAATGGAAGATGAATAATGGTATCAGACAAATCAGTGTGCGTTGGAAAGTAACGTTGACGATCCCATCATCTGTAATAATTGTTTACACTGGTGACTGAGCACAGCTGGCCCACTGCGGTTAGCACAGTGACAAGTAGATATCTGCATGGTATCACTTAGCAATGGCACCTCCCTCCCCTTCCATGACTTTAATGCAACAGATGTTGACAAAAGCAGGTACCACTCCTTTATGAAATCAAAATGCAGACATGCGAAACGTCAGTATTTGGAGACCCGAGACTGGTGCTTGCATGCTGCTTTTCCCAGTGTATTAAGTGTCAGTGAAGTTTTACAAAGTGAGTAGTATGAATTTTGATCATTGCTGTTCAGTGAGAATTCACCGCCTTCAATAAGGAAGATTCTGATGATAGTTCAAGGTTCCATTATTTTGCCTTTGTTAGCAGTGACACTTACAAATAACACACCTTTCACAATTTCAGACCATCTCAATGCGTTCATTAAGCATTTCTTAAGGTTTAGTTACTGTGCAATGTGGTAGTGTGGCAGTTAAATATTGCACAGTAAGCTCTTAGACGGCCAGAAAGTGATGATATCTTCTCAACCATTTAGTTACAAAGTACTGTTTTATATAATAGTGGCACTTAAGAAGCTTTTAGATAGGCACATTGATGTGCAGGGAATGGAGGGATATGGATTATGTGCAGGCAGATAAGACTTGGTCTTTGCATCAAGTTCAACAGCATCAAAGATGTCTGCAACAGGCCTTAATGGCCAGCTGCAGCTGGGACTGCAAAATGGTGCCAAAGTGACGCTCCTTGCATTTGGGCTCAGTGGGCTGTTCTGTACATTCTGTACTAACCGGGGGTGATTGTGCTTATGTGCGGGGATAGCCTTGCTGTGTCATTTGCAAAACATTTTATCTTCTCCTCCTAAAGATACAGCGCTGTACCTATTTCGTATCATGTCAGGGTTTGAGGTCAGTTTTCTGTAAGGAACGAAGGGCAAGCATGAAACAGTTCATCAACTCTGGCCATTGAATGCATGAAGCCACCATCTCTGATTATGCTCCATTTCATTCCATACCATTTAGTTTAGTTTAGTTTAGAGATACAACACGGAAACAGCCCCTTCGGCCCACTGGATCCGCGCTGACCAGCGTTCCCCGCACATTAATACCATCCCACACCCACTAGGGACAATTTTTACATTTACCAACCCAATTAACCTACAAACCTGTACGTCTTTGGAATGTGGGAGGAAACCACATCTCGGAGATCCACGCAGGTCATGGGGAGAACGTACAAACTCCGTACCGACAGCACCCATAATCGGGATCAAACCCGGGTCTCCGGCGCTCCATTCGCAGCAACTCTACCGCTGCACCGCCGTTTCATTATTTTTTGTGCATTCCCAAACCTTAAATGAAGCCCAGCTATCCAATTAAGCCCAGCCCAGAAGCCCTGCTACTTTATTCTTTATCTATCCAGTAAAATCAAGACACATTTGAAAAGATACTTATTGATCATCTGTTAAAAGATCTATAATCTTTTAATTGATCTGTATTAAAAGAAAATACTGTGTAGTGAATAAGATCTAGATTATCACACCCCCTTTGAAAATCTCTGTGAAAAAGCTTGGAAAAATTCGACTGCATAAAACATGATTCCAAAAACATAATGATCTTGATAGACACAAAATACTGGAGTATCTCAACAGGACAGGCAGCATCACTGGATAGATGGAATGGGTGATGTTTCGGGTGGAGGCCCTCCTGAAGAGTCAGACAGTCTGAAGAAGGGTCTTGACCCGAAACGTCACCCATTCCTTCCATCCGGTGATGCTGCCTGTCCCGCTGAGTTACTGCAGCATTTGGTGTCTATCTTCGGTGTAAACCAGCATCTGCAGTTCCTTCCTACACATAATAGGAGAATGGAGTGCAGGGGAGAGATAAGACTTTGCCTTCCATTACAGTGAGGAGGAGACTCACTGTGATGGATGTTTGTGTAAATTGTGTTGTGTCTTTTTTAATTGTTTGTATGACTGCAGAAACAGAATTTCGTTTGAACTTAGGTTCAAACGACAACAAATAAATATCTAAATCTAAATCTAAAATAGACTTGATGACAAATGCAAACGCTGCGTAGATTTGGTGATTTTACATTAACTGTGATGGAGAAGCAATACCTGATTAAATAATTTTACCTGTCTTGATCAATAACCATTGATAACAATAGAACCCAGGCTCCAAGTTCCACAATAACATAACATTTTTAGAATATCAATGCTCAAATCTTTCAAAAATAGCTCAATGAAGCATTTTGTTTCTTGTCAAAATTTATACTCTGGGAAAATAATATGATCACGTTGGTTAAGATATCTGCAAAGCAATTAATTTAGAAGATTAATTTATCAATCTGTCATCTCTTTGCATTTTGCATTTAATACAGCCTGCTTCCATTGGTAAATAAATTATGTATCAGAATAGATGTAACCCATGTTAAATTGGATCATATGCTCATACAGATTTTTTCTCACTACACGCATTAATCGTCTGGATATATTTTTGAATGCAGTTACAGATTTTTCTTTTATTAACCTATATTCCATCAGCAATATTTCTTTTTTTTTTCTACTGCAGACAAATATTGCAGCTATTTCCAATGGGAATATATTTGATATCTTTATGTTATCTTGCTCTTCAAGAATACCACCCCAAGCTTCCCAGAATTACACTGCTTTAACAATGTGGGAATTATGCAAACAACAGTAAGATGAAACATCCACATCATGTAACGGCTCCCAGAGATATCTAAAAATATCTTCAAGGTCACACAATCTTAATGCAAGTTGTTTTTCTCTGATTCTCATATTCCACTTAATTCCATTAAGTTCTAACATGGATTAAATTTATGCGGTGGATTTGTCGCTGGTTAATAGATCAAAAAAATTATTTGGCTCTCTTGTGAGAACATTATTACTGCACAATTTGCCTGCCATTGTTTTATTTTATGTTATAAGCATTTTGAAGTCAGTTGCAATGATAGGTACCATTACATTACTGTCAATGTGAATCTTTCACATTGTGGCTCCTCCAGATAATGATGTGGACCAAGTTTAAAAATTATTCAGAAATACAACATGCTTATCTCATCTGCCTGCCCTAGAACTGACCCAAGCCCTCAGGCCCCGAAACTAAAATTAATATCTTTAATAAATTACCAACAGATTGATAAAATACTTCAATAATACATAGCTGGTGAAATATTTACTAAAACCTCTTCTTCAAATGTTGAAAATGGCAAGAATAAGTGATCTTGAAAACCATTTTAATGGAGAATATATCCTTGAAAAATCTAGTACTGTTATAAAATCAAGCAGATAAGATGAATCACAAAAAATGTATTTTACTTGGGTGGAATTCAGTTCAGCATATTTTTTATATTAACAATATGAATCCGATTGTTATCACCAAGAAAACCATAATAACTGAACGATAATAATGATTCTCCTGTTATTTCATATCAAATATCATGACAGTCCTCTGTTATGTATGGGAATAATGGAAGATGATTATATGAGCTGAAAGGAAAAATCCCACGATGATAAAGCGCTCAAAAAACTGCTACATAACAGAGAAAGAAGATCTTTATCCATTTCTCCAAGCCAGATTAAAATCCAGTTCACAGGGATTTGAAGTTGCTATATTTACCAAGCAATGATATCTCAACCTGAACCAGTGTTCATCACTCAGACATGCAGTTCGGCTTTCAATTCCCATGTTTTTTTGAAGTGGTCCATTTCTTAAGCTGATTTTGTGGAAAATTACTGTCAATTCGATTGAACTAAACAAACACTATTGATACATAATTGTTGCTGCTCTGAAGTGTTTGTCATAAATCAAACAGTTATTCTTTTAAAAAAGTGATTAAAGTCAATAGTCTGTAATTGAAAATAAATATTTAGAATATTAATTGTAGTGGCCTCTGACGATTGAGCAATGGATTGCTATATTAATGGGGAAGCAAAAAGTATTGGCTTCTCAATATTATACAATATTATACAGGAAACAAATATTTTTAATGTAAAGTCTTAATTTAGAAATGTTACTATAGGGAAAGTATAAAGATGGGTAATATAAGGTGCCACAAAGAGTTCTGAAGAACTGTTGTTATTGGAGCTTATGTGCCAGTAGCCAAAGCTTGATCACCTTCCAAAGACAATCACGTGCATTTACAACCTCAACTTATACCTACTGGAAGATATGTCCATTGACTCCAGGTGGCCTTGGGAGACCATTGCACCCAAAGCAGCTACAATTCCTTTTTCCTGGACTCAATTAGCAACTAGAAGCACAATGTTCGAAAGTGTCTCAGTCTCAGGGTGAAATGAGGTGATAGGTCCCACAGCACAATCTCAGGACATAACCTGTACTGCCTTATCTATTTTTAATATTTGTATGTATTAATACAGGGGAATCAACAAGATAGATGGGGTGGAAGATTGCAACCTTCACGTGATCCGCCCTGTTTCGACGAATGCAGTCAACTCGACGTGCGCAAACAGAAGATCAAATAGAACAAGTTGTCATACAACATTAGGCTGTGCACGCCACACGAAAGAAGAAGAACAAGATAGATTAGTATATGGAATATGTCAGAGATTACTCAAGGATACAAATCTATTTTATAAGGCATCAGTAGTATAAGGCGTACTAATTGACTTACCCAAAAAACAGTCAGGAGTTAGGTATTCCGGAAATGACTGAACCAGCCTGTGTGTGGAGAAAGGGGGAAATTTGTCATCTATTGCCAATATGAAACACAAAAATAACAGCAGCTGTGCATTGTATTCCATTTCCAAAGTTGGCTCCGTTGAAGGCCATGGAATCAGATTCCCAAAGTAGAGTAAAGTCAGGATCCCACTCTGTTATTTCAGATGACCTAGGGCAATTTTCTAGATGGCTATCTTTTTAACAATAAAATTATGGAGACCAAGTACCTCAACTCGCCGAGCTATACTATAACATTTACATTGCAGCCTTCACAACCTCAGGACATCCCATGTATTTTATCCCATCATTAATTATTTATATTGTGTCATTGACAGGTTGCGCAGGCAAAATCAGTGCTTATTTGATATGGGGCGTAGAGAACTAGTCAGTTATACTGTAGAAACAAGGAAATGCAGGTGCTGGTTTACACACAAGGACATGAAGTGCTGGAATAACTCAGCGGGTCAGACAGCATCTCTGGAAAACATAGATAGGTGATGTTTCAGGACCGTCACCTATCCATGTTCTCCAGAGATGCTGCCGGACCCACTGAGTTACTCCAGCACTTTCTATCCTCTGATCAGCTTCACTGTGTAGGAAGGAACTGCAGATGCTGGTTTACACCGAAGATAGACACAAAATGCTGAGTGACTCAGCATCTCTGGAGAAAGGGAATAGGTAATGTCTAGGGTCGTTATTGGTGCTGATTGAGATTTTTTTTTAGTTCAGTAAACATTCTCTAACACTTTTTGAAGGTAGACAAAAATGCTGGAGAAACTCAGCGGGTAAGGCAGCATCTATGGAACGAAGGAATAGGTGACGTTTCGGGTGGAGACCCTTCTTCAGACTGATGTGATGGTGGGAAAAAGAAAGGAAGAGGCAGAGACAGTGGGTTGTGGGAGAGCTGGGGAGGGGAAGGAGGGAGAAAGCAAGGACTACCTGAAATTGGAGAAGTCAATGTTCATACCCCTGGGGTGTAAACTACCCAAGCGAAATATGACTAACACTTTTAAAACTTTTTTAGGATGTGCTACACTTCTGAAGAGAAGGCTTCAGAAGTGTAGCACTCCCTCAGTACTGCATGGGATCCTGGAGCATAAATTCAAGCTTTTCAATCCATGACTTTCTGAGACAAATGCAAGAGAACCCTGAGCCAGGCTGTGCTGTTATCTAGCACTTCATTGTAAATTAAAATAACCATTATTTAGCTTATTATTGACTTGGAAGAAAATAAAATTTAAAAGACCTGTAACTTAATCAATGGTTGTATTTCCCAGGAGCCTACAAAGTGGTAAAGCAAATAAATCATTCATTTTAATTGGATAAATGACAGTAATTTAATGCCCTGTTGTCATCTAAATGAAATCAAGGCAAGATTAGACCACCGGCGAGGCTTTCATCTTAATGGATGTAAAATTAAAGTTGCCAATATTGTCTTGAAGGCATCCTAAGGAAGAACAACGTACTCTGAAATAGGTTACATTAAGATATCAAGCAAAGCTGTTTTTGTGCAAGGAAATAATTAAAAGAAGTGAGCTAATAGAACAAAAGTAAAACAGTTCAATCTTCGCCATCTCCACCCCAAACAAGGATCATGTGTGCACAGTTGTGCACTCAGAGGCTAAGCTCATCATCATCGTTTACTCTTTCTGTGCAGCATCAGCGAGGATGGTTCTTGTGTTAGATATCTAACAACAAAGATCCTTTTGTAACCTGATTCCCATGTGGTCCAGGAAAATGTAGATCATGTTTCATAGAAACATAGAACATAGAAAAATAGGTGCAGGAGTAGGCCATTTGGCCCTTCGATCCAGCACCGTCATTCAATATGATCATGGCTGATCATCTAAAATCAGTACCCCGTTCCTGCTTTTTCCCCATATCCCTTGATTCCTTTAGCATTAAGAGCTAATTCTAACACTTTCTTGAAAACATTCAGTGAATTGGCCTCCACTGCCTTCTGTGGCAAAGAATTCCACAGATTCACAACTCTCTGGGTGAAAACGTTTTTCCTCATCTCAGTCCTAAATGGCCTACCCCTTATTCTTAAACTGTGACCCTGTTTCATACCTCAGGAGCCACTTCCCAGTGAAGGCAGACATAAAACATACAACAGTACAGCACAGGAGCAGGCCCTTCAGCACACAACGTCTGTGCCAAACATGATAATAAATGAAACTAATCCTTTTATTTTGAACATCATCCATATCCCTCCATTCCCTGCATATTCATGTGTCTATCTCAAAAAATTCTTAAACGTCACCATGAATCACCACCCCCGGAAACACATTTCAGGCATCCACCACTCTCAGGGAAAAAATAATTGCCTCGCACATCCCTTTTAAACTTCCCCCCTCTCACATTAAAACTATGCCCTCTAGTATTTGACATTTCTGCCTTGGGAAAATGTCAAATGCAGGAGGCCATAACATTGAAATATGGCTTAAATATGGCTTGAAAATATGGATATCTATAACAAAATTCACCACCACCTGCAGTGTGCTGCTTAAACAATAGACATAGATAATAGGTGCAAGTGTAGGCCATACGGCCCTTCAAGCCAGCACCGCCATTCAATGTGATCATGGCTGATCATCCAAAATCAGTACCCCATTCCTGCCTTCTCCCCATATCCCTGACTCCGCTATCTTTAACAGCCCTATCTAGCTCTCTCTTGAAAGTTTCCAGAGAACCGCCCTCCACCGCCCTCCACCGAATTCCACATACTCACAAATGTCTGTGTGAAAAAGTTCAAAATGTCTTAAACTGTGGCCCCTGGTTCTAGACTACCCCAACATCGGAAACATGTTTCTTGCCTCTAGCGTGTCCAAACCCTTAATAATCTTATATGTTTCAATAAGATCCCCTCTCATCCTTCTAAATTCCAGAGTATACAAGCACAGTCGCTCCATTCTCTCAGCATATGACAGTCCCGCCATCCCGGGAATTAACCTTGTGAACCTACGCTGCACTCCCTCAATAGCAAGAATCTCCTTCCTCAAATTTGGAGACCAAAACTGCACACAATACTCCAGGTGTGGTCTAACTAGGGCCCTATACAACTGCAGAAAGACCTCCTTGCTCCTATACTTAACTCCTCTTGTTATGAAGGCCAACATGCCATTCACTTTCTTCCTGCCTGCTGTACATGCATGCTTACTTTCATTGACTGATGACCAAGGACCCCCAGATCCTGTTGTACTTCCCCTTTTCCCAACTTGACACCATTTAGATAATAATCATCCTTCCTGTTTTTGCTACCAAAGTGGATAACCTCACATTTATCCACATTAAACTGCATCTGCCATGCATCTGCCCACTCACCCAACCTGTCCAAGTCACCCTGCATTCTCATAACATCCTCCTCACAGTTCACACTGCCACCCAGCTTTGTGTCATCTGCAAATTTGCTAGTTACTTGTAATCCCTTCATCTAAATCATTAATATACATTGTAAATAGCTGCAGTCCCAGCACCGAGCCTTGCGGTACCCCATTAGTCACTGCTTGCCATTCTGAAAGGGACCCGTTAATCCCTACTCTTTGTTTCCTGTCTGCCAACCAATTTTCTATCCATGTCAGCATGCTACCCCCAATGGTGGCCGATTAGGAAATGGGGAGATGCAGCGAGACCTGGGTGTCATGGTACACCAGTCATTGAAAGTAGGCATGCAGGTGCAGCAGGCAGTGAAGAAAGCGAATGGTATGTTAGCTTTCATACCAAAAGGATTTGAGTATAGGAGCAGGGAGGTTCTGCTGCAGTTGTACAGGGTCTTGGTGAGACCACACCTGGAGTATTGCGTACAGTTCTGGTCTCCAAATCTGAGGAAGGACATTATAGCCATAGAGGGAGTGCAGAGAAGGTTCACCAGACTAATTCCTGGGATGTCAGGACTTTCATATGAAGAAAGACTGGATAGACTTGGCTTATACTCGCTAGAATTTAGGAGATTGAGAGGGGATCTTATAGAAACGTACAAAATTCTTATGGGGTTGGACAGGCTAGGTGCAGGAAGATTATTCCCGATGTTGGGGAAGTCCAGGACAAGGGGTCACAGCTTAAGGATAAGGGGGAAATCCTTTAAGACCGAGATGAGGAAAAACTTTTTCACACAGAGAGTGGTGAATCTCTGGAACTCTCTGCCACAGAGGGTAGTTGAGGCCAGTTCATTGGCTATATTTAAGAGGGAGTTAGATGTGGCCCTTGTGGCTAAAGGGATCAGGGGGTATGGAGAGAAGGCAGGTACGGGATACTGAGTTGGATGATCAGCCATGATCATATTGAATGGCGGTGCAGGCTCGAAGGGCCGAATGGCCTACTCCTGCACCTATTTTCTATGTATCTATACCATGTTCCCCAATTTTGCCCACTAATCTCCTATGTGGGACCTTATCAAATGCTTTTTGTTGATTAAGATCTCAGACTGAAGAAGTGTCCCGACCTGAAACGTCACCTATCCATGTTCTCTAGAGATGCTGCCTGATGCTGACCCACTGTGTTAGTCCAGCATTTTGTGTAATTCCTTGGTAAACCATCATCTACAGCTCCTTGTTTCTAGAATTTTATTGTACCTCTACCTCCTAATATTCACTTGTCTTGAAGCAAATCATCTATCATATTATGTCCTACACACCATGAGCTTTCACTTTGTGAGATGACTATTGATGTGGAGCCTTATCAAATATCTTCTGGGGATCTAAACCAGCATTTGCCACATCCCCTTTATCCACAGCACATATTACTTCAAAGTATTCCATTAATTCCGTTAAACACGATTTCTCTTTCATGAATCCGTACTAACATTGCTTAATTACCCTGAATTTTTCTAATGAGTCTGCAAGGATGATGAAATGTTTCAAGGTTCTTTGAGAACATACTTGAAACATTTTTATATTCTCCTAGAATTCACTTACTGTAGCAGAGCTATAACCCCATTCTCACGTAGCTATTCCCTTCCATCAACAGCTGCTAACACCCATTCAAATCGGGTCTATTCCCTCCACAAACACTGCACAATCAGTCCAAGACCTCGCACACATAATGAACTCTGGGTTGAGTTCAACATTGGAGCCCATCATGAAGGATCAGAGTGAATTGTGGAAGACACCTTCCAGACCTCCATGTTCAAACAACACCCACATTTTCTGATGTTTCTATCAGTTCTACGGAGGAGCTGAGTGCTCCATCACTACTCCAATAAAATCCCCATCAAAGAGATCGATGGCACATAAATTTGAGTCCCGTGGGCAGAGCAGGGACCAGGGTTGCTTCTTTTGGGATGCATTAAGGATTTCTGCATGACTCATACTGACAGCTAATGTTCCACATAAAAAATAAATGTTGATGTGAAATCAGGAGGAACGAGTTAATTTATTATTACGCCCACCAAACTCTGCACCCTACACATACCAATTGCCTATCCACTCCGGTTCTCTGTTGAGGCAGTGAGCAAGCAGCTCTGGAGACATGACAATTGGAAGCAATTCACCATCAAATTTTAATAAGAGCATGTCAAAATGATTAGCCTCCTGGCTCAAGTGCATAAATGTTGGCCATAGTCCACTTTTGCAAAGAACATTTGGCACCAGCTAATGTATTTGAACAAAAAACAAACTGCTGGAGGATCTCAACAGTCATGCAGCATCTGTGGAGGAATGGACAGATGATATTTCAGGATCCTTCTTCAGTCTGACGAAGAGTTCTGACCTGGAACGTCATTTGTCTAGATACTGAAAAAGGGTCCTGACCCAAATCCATCTGTCCATTCCCTTCACAGATGCTGCCTGACACATTGAGTTCCCACAGCACTTCATGCTTTGCGCAAGATTCCAGCATCTATAGTTTGCCTTTTTCGCATTGTCTTTCTGCTGACTGGTTAGCACGCAACAAAAAGCTTTTCACTGTACCTCAGTACACATGACAATAAACTAAACTGAAACTCTTATGTCTCCAACTAATTTGCAGAAACCCAGCCTGAAATTGCAAACCTACTGAAAACAATAGTCAGATTCAGCACTGTTTATGATCACATGAAATTTTTAGAAGCTTTGTTGACTGATCTTCCTTCAACACCTCAACACACCAGGATTCACACAAACTATTTAATGTCAAGGCTTGGGTCCTGTATAAAGTTCCTATTGACATCAAAGTGGTGACATAATGTATTCCATGTAATGAGACCACAGGATCAGGACAGCAAGATGTGGCTGTGCAGGGGCCTGGGGTTGGGGTGTGTGATGGCCGGTGAGAATGTTCATGGAAGATGATGTTTGACCTCATAATTTGTATTGGTATTGGTCTTTTTATTGTCAACATGCGGTGATGCAGTGAAAACTTTGTTTGCATGCTTTCTAGTGAAATCATGCACGGTGGCGCAGTGGTAGAGTGGCTGCCTTACAGTGCCAGAGACCCGCGTTCGATCCCGACTACGGGTGCTTAGCTGTATTAAGTTTGTATGTTCTCCCCGTGACCTACGTGGGTTTTCTCCTCGATCTTCGGTTTCCTCTCACACTCCAAAGACTTATAGATTAATTGGCTTGGTATAAATGTAAATTGTCCCTAGTGTGTGTAGGATAGTGTTAATGTGCAGGGATCGCTAGTCGGTGAGGACTCGGTGGGCCGAAGGGCCCTGTTTCTGTGCTGTCTATCTAAACTAAACTAAAACATGAGTACAATCAAGCTGTATATATGTACAACAGATAGTGCAAAGAGAAAAATACCAGTGTGCAGAACATCACATCACAGTGTAATAGTGCGACCATCAGAGAAAATGCAGTTTACAAAAGTACAAGACTCACAATGAGGTAGGTTGGAAGATCGGGACTATACTCTGACTACTGGGAAAACCATTCTGTATCCTTATAATAGTGAGGAAGAAGCTGTTCCTGAATCTGGTGGAAGGTGCTTCCAAGCTTTTGTATTTTCTGCCCAATGGGAGAAAGAAGGGGGAATAACCAGGGTGAAAATGGTTTTAGATTATGCTGGCTGCTTTAGAAAAGCAGTGTTAAGTGTAGATGGAGTTGATGTGGGTGAGACTGGTTGTGTCATGGATTGAGTGACATTCACAATTCCCAACAATTCCATGTGTTCTTGGGCAGACCTGTTGCCAACCCAAGCTGTGATGCATCCCAATAAGATGATTCCTATGGTGCATCTGTAGAAGTTTGAAAGTCGTTGGAGACAGGCCTAACTTCCTTGATCTTTTGAAAAAGTAGAGGTGTTGATGTGACTGTATCTTGTAACATTTTTGTCAGTCATTCTTAAAGTTACAAAATACCAGTTTCCATATTAGGACCATTTCGAAATGAAAATGTGAAAGCAAATGTTGGAAACCTGCAGTAAAATCTAAAATTTTGGAAATACTCAGTAACTCAGATATCGGATATGTAGAGAGAAGTAGTATTAACTTTTGAACTCACTAACGCTTCATCAAAATCCCAACATACTTTGGGCACTTTCTCCTTTTCAAAACAGAGCTGGAATCAGAGGGCCAGAGCACTTTCAGGGAGATTGTGATATTCCGATCATGGATTCTTCGGGAAGAATACAATCAAGAGCATACCAATGCAAGACACACGTGGAGCCAAAAGCTAGAGAGCCTCGTCTAATTACAGGGGTCCAGGTAGATCACGACATTACACAGAAATCTGGCATTAAAGGGCCGAGTTAAAATATGTCACTGTCAGAGACGCAAGGGCAGGTCAGCAAATGAGCACAATATAAATACTGGCAATCACAGTTTGTGCTAACATTTAATGAGGGCTAGGTGGGAGATGATGTGGAGATTTAGGCAAGGTCACAAATGTTTCCGTGTCCAGTGTACCAAGAATTCTTAATCATACTGAATAAAATCAATAAAATATTTCTGTTAGGATGATATGTTAAACAGCATTGCATTGAAATGACATTCTTGGTGAACATAAAGACAGTAAAGTCAACTCTACAATAGTATGTCATGTTGATGAAACACCACAAACAATAAACAAGAATAGGAATACTTTATTGTCACATGTGACTAGGCACAGTGAAATTCTTTGCTTGCATCCACAATGTATACAAATAGCAGCACCTACCATTGACCGCGGGTCGACATGCGAGGCTTCATCACCACCAAGGCCCCGTCGTCGCGAGGCATCACCGCTGTCGCCACTTCACCACCGCCAAGGCCTCACCGCTGTCGACGCCCCATTTCACGCCTCCGTGGTGCCGAACTGGGCCCCAGCCGCGGGCTCTGTCAGTCGCTCCGCCAACCCTGACTCCGACCCACATAGCCCCGGCCAGGCCCCAACCATGTGTGGCTATGGGCCAAATGCAGGCAAATGGGACTAGCTTTAAACCACTGAAAAGTATAATGTATCAGGAGATTCAAAAAGTCTGCAGAATATTGGCAATTAAAATTGTTCTATAATATGTGTCGCATATGCGCCACTGTTTAACATCAGTTAATTTATCTCATACAACGAAATTGGTGACAGTTTGTGTGGGGAAAAAGGTCATTAAAATTAATCCAAAATAGGATCACACTAGTCTAGTGAGAGATGTGCTACTAAAGAAGGGTCTCGAGCTGAAAGGTGCCTATCCAAGTTCTCCAGAGTTGCTGCCGGACCTGCTGAGTTACCCCAAAACTTTGTGCTCTTTTGTATATTAACCAGCTTCTGCCTTTATTTCTAACCTAATTCAAGAACTAGTTCATACATATATGCTACACTCATCTGCACGCTATCAGTCTATTCCAGATTTTTCGAGTCCTTTTTAATCTGAGTACAGTTAAGCTTATTGAACAGGTTAAGACAGAGTCTACCAACTCCATTATAAATTGTTCTGCAACATTATCACTTTTTCACTCCCCAAAGATGCTGTCTGGCCTGCTGACAGTCACACGAGTGGCGCCGCGCGCGTGGCAGCCTCGCCAGCAGTTTGTCTGTCATTTCACCCTTCTGTTATTTTTTAGTGTCAAAAGGATGTTTTAAAAGGTTTCTCAGTCTTTTTTTATGTGGGGGTGGGGGGTGGAAGAGGGGGGAAGCCGATTCCCAGTCAATTCCTGGTCTGAGATGTGTCTTTTCTCTGAGTCACATCTTCGCCCCCCCCCCCTCACGCTTACCAACTGTAATGGCGCAGCCTTTCATGCCAGAGACCGGCCAGAGCTTCAGCAGCGGCGCAGCACTGGATTCTATCGCGGAGCGGGACGATGCCTTACTGGGAATCACCGTGTTGGAGCTCTGGAATGTTGGGCCTGCTGATTAACACCATGGAGCTGTGGTTTGAGTAGCTTCCAGCCGCGGGCGTCGCTGACTTTAACATCGTGGAGTCCTGGGATCCGTTACCGAGGGTCGCCAGTGTTGAATCTCCGCCCAGCTCAGCCTGTGGACTTCTGGAGCCGCGGTCTCCGGTAAGAAGTGGCGGATTCGGAAACTCCAAGCCGCTGAGAGTGTTCTTCCATTCCAACATTGGAGTTCCGATGATCCCGGCGAGAGGGCTGTAGCGGCGACTGCAGAGGGTTCAAAGGCCCCAACCACGGGTGAAGAAAGAGGAAGATGACTGAACTTTATTGCCGTTCCTCACAGTGGGAAACATTGATTCCGCTGTGGTGGAAGTTTATGCTAAATCCTATTGTGTATTGTGTTATTTGTATTTGTATGGCTGTATGGTAACTCAAATCTCACCGTACCAATTGGTGCATGTGCCAATAAATGCAACTTGAACTTGAACTTGAACTAGACATTTTCCAACATTTTCTGGGCTTCTTTGGGATTTTGTTTTACAATGCCTTTTTCCCAAATACTGAGCTAGAACTGTTCTCCACTAAAACATTCTACCTGCATCCCATCTGTTGCTGCTTGCAATTCAACACTTTCACATATTCAGGAGGCAAAATGACTCTTACATCCATTAAGGTGCTTTTGAAAGCACAAGCCAGAACATGGACATGAATCAAATGCTTTAGTGGTCACGGTCCTCATCATTTCTAAAACATTCTGTTCACAGTGCTATTGTAAAAGGTGAAATGATTCCAATTACTGCTACTTTTGATGCATACTGTGCTGAGAAATACAGTCTCATCTGGTAATAATGCTCGGTGTTGTAAAACTATACAAGATTTCAGCGGATGATGAAGTTGCTGACTGCAAGATAACAACATATGGCAAAATAACTTACCTTTATCACTGTCACTGTGCAAGCATCAGGATAAACATGTTTATAGTTTTTTTCATACTGTATAAGGATTTCAACTCTTATCAATCATTGTGCTATCACTATGCAGGAGAAGTGCTTCAATTTCTTTCTCTGAAAATGACTTAATTGTCACACACATTTCGTATTCACTTTTAATTTGGAATCATCAAGGGGATATCTTCATGCTCAAAATGCATTGAAATCAGCAACCATTCTTTCTAAATTATGTACCATTTTGCTGCACAAAGCACGCAGAGTAAAAATTACAGCCAAAAATCATCATGGCTTCTTCATCATATCATAATTACTTTATTAGCCAAGTATGTTTTGCAACACAAAAGGAATTTTACTTCGGAGTCACGTGAGTGACTACGTGAAGAAGACCCGTCAGGGCGCATGCACATCATTACGTTGGTCGCATTGGCGCAGACAGGCTGGGAGCAACGAAGTTCTCCAGCGGTAAGTTTGAAAAAAATCCTAGAAGGTAAGTTTAAACTTACTTTTCAGGTTGTCCGTTGCAGGAATCTTTTTTTTCAGGTTCCTGCTGGACATGAAATTCAGCAAAATCAGGTGGACCGCGGAGAAATTGTGGACCGCGGGGATGTCGGCTTCGGACCGCGGGAGTGCGGTAGCAGGCTGCTGGTGGGTTTTGCTGGTTGAGTCGCGGACAGAACAGTCCGCGACTCCCGAGGTTTAATTCGGGCCACGGGTTTTTTGTAGACCGCGGGTTGAAGCAAGCTGCGGTCACGATAGAGGTGGCTGTTGGGCTTGATATTTCGAGTCGTTGACAGGCAGGTCAGCGACTCCAGAGATATGTTTTAAATAGGGGCCGCGGGGTTTCTCTAAACCGCGGGGATACCGGCTACGGTCCGCGGTAAGTGAGGAGCCGGTGGCCGTCGGACTTCTTGTTAGAGTCGCTGACAGTAAGGTCAGCGACACCCGAGGGTATTCGGGGTGCAGACTGAGCGTGGTCGTCGGGTTACTACCCTGCTCATTGAGGCAAGGACCCCGACTTTGGCAGCCCATATGAGTTCAAACTGTGTGGAGCCTGGCCAGGAGGGTCCCCTCTGTTATATATGTATGTCCTCAGTGGAGAGGAGTAATATCTCAGGGCTGCTTACCAATTCCTCAGTGGAGAGGAGTACAAGGAGTCAGTGTGTGGCTGACTCCAACCCCAACTCAGGAAGAGAGATTAGTGGTTTATCACCCTTATGTGTCGAGGTGAAAAGGTAGCATTTTCTGCTAATTCTGTGAAGGTTTCAGGTTGCCCACCATATTAAAGACGAACGCAATTTTGGGAAGCGTTCAAAAGGGTAGACATTATAGTTACCACTTGGTCACATTGTGACTATTATACCGAGATAGATGATTATCATTTATTCAATTAAGGAGATGGTAAGCCTTGTTGAGCTGTATTATCAGTCACCTGTGGGAGTTACACCAGGTGGCGTCATAGTAATTGCTGCTCATTAATAGGGACTGTGCACGGTTTCTTCCCCAAGACGCCGGATTACTCATATTCAAAGTAAATAAATCCCAGGTTTAACTGTGATGGGCGTCTTCATTCACATAAATGTTTTTGCCTATGACAAATAACTGTTAAGTTTTGTTCCAGCATTTCCCACTATGTCAGATGTACGGGGGCCAGAGGCACTCCAATTCTTCCCTATAGACGGCGTTGGCATCGGGAAGGAGCATGATTTGGAGTCGCTAGCACGTGCAGCCTGTTTGGGGAAGGAGGATACCAACAGAGTATCGAATTGCATGGCTTGTCCTGGCGGCAGCTGTAGGCAGCGACCTGATAACCCCAACTCAGAGTGAGTGCCCAGCCAGGGGTATCAATGTCAGACAACATTGCGTCTCGTTGCAATCCAAGAACGCTCCATCGTTAGGCATGTCAGGCAGCAACACCTAGTAAAGGGTTGCAAAATCCCCCCCACTCAAGGGTCGGAGTGGTCGAGAGAGTGCTACAGGAGGATGCACATGTGCCTGAAGCAACACCTGTTTGTAGGGTTGCCATTCCTCCCACTTGGTGCACCACAGTGGTCGAGATAGTGCTAAAATACATGCACACATGCCTAAGGTGACGCCTAGTAAAGGGTTGCAAAAGTCCCCCCCACTCAAATGGCGGAGTGGTCGAGAGAGTGCTACAGGAGTATGCACATGGACCTGAAGCAACAACTGTTTGCAGGGCTGCCATTACTCCCACCCGGTTTCTCCGTAGTGGTCGAGATGGTGCTAAAATACATGCACACAGGCCTGGGGCAGCTCCTGTTGCAGGTTGCATAAGTCCTCCCACGTGGATGTATAGTGGATGAAGATGGAGCCACACACACATGTGATAAGATTGTGGGGAATGGAGTTGAACAACATGCTTGGTACAGAGGCATGTACAAGCAAATGGAGGAGATGGATGGTGATACCTGCTTCAGCTTCGATAAGTCCCACTCTAAAAGAGTGTCTAAGGTTAGTATGGATTAACTCCAAACAGGAATCCAAACATGGCTATGTGCCGGGATCCCATGCTGAATGCATGAGTGGTCGTTTGCCTCTAAAATTGCTGCTCAGTCGCTGATTGCTGATCCATCCAGAGAAATCCAAATTAACACCTGACAATTGATTCAATTAAGTGCTCTGCCCAGGGGAAAAGGGTAGAGCTAATTGACACCTGTATCAAGCTAATTGAGGCATTAAGGATACATTCGGGTCATTATAATAGACCTATGCAGTTATTAGTAAAGACTATTCTGATTTGCAATTGTGGATTCAACATGTGTCCAGGAGTTATAGCAAGGTAATGCTTGACCAGCCTTCCATGATTTTGCAGATGAATGTCAGTGCACTCGGGTGGGGTGTCACGGATACGAGTTTCAACTGTGGAGGCAGATGGACTGAGCAAGAGGCATCGCTTCTGCAGACATGGGCAATTAACTATTAAGAGGTTTTTATGGACAAGGCTTATTGCTCTAACAAATGTAATCTGCATGTTCAGTTTCAGATTGACAATACTACGCAAGTGGCATATATATCAATCACATCGGTGGAATCAAGTCGGTATTTTGTGACAGATTGGCTAATCAAATTTGGGCCTGGTGCATTGGAAAAGTTATTTCAGCTATTTATCTACCAGGTAGATTCTACATAGTAGCAGACGCCAAGTCACGAAAGTTCCATGACAACATAGATTGAATGTAGAACAAGGAGGTGTTCAATAATATAGTACTTGTATATGAATGCCAGATATCGATTTGTTTTGCATCAAGGTTCAACCATCAGATGCCTAAATAGGTTTCATGGGAACCAGACCAGGGGGCAGTTGCAATTAATACTTTGACATTGAGGTGGTATGTTTTATATATTTTCCTACCATTTTGCCTAATAGGTCGGAGTCTGCAAGAAATCAAGCAGGATGCCGCTTTGGGGGTGCTTGTAATACCTAATTGGCCGAATCAAGCATGGTTTCCCTTTGATGTTACAGTTAGGGATCCAACCTCTTTTTGGTGGTTCCCAAGCGTAGGAATTGACTGGAGCATCCGCTAACACGGGAAAGTCATCTGTTATGTGATTGTATTGACTTGTTAATTTGAAGGTTTTAAGAAGACTATATCTGGAGCAAGGACTGACTGGGTGAACGGTGGACATGCTCACTGTAGCCTGGAGAAAGAGTACTCAAAAGGGGTATATTACTTATGTAAAAAAAATGGGAGCAATATTGTGTACAAAATAATATTGACTATAATACTGCAAGTATTGTGGATATTTTAGAGTTCCTGTTGACACTCTATGATGATGAGGGGCTCAGTTATAGCACCATTAATACAGCTTTAAGTGCTTTGTCATCGTATGGTTTTGATCGGGTCAGGAAAGATCCTATTGAGTTTCATCATATCATAGCTGGATTGATGAAAGGAATTTCAACTCTAAACCTCCTAAACCCAGGTATATGGCGATCTGGGATGTAAGTGAGGTCCTCAAGATGCTTCGACAGTAGGTTCCTGTCATGTCTCTGAATTTGCCAAACTAATCATGAAAGTGTTTATGCTCTTGGCATTGGTTCAGCATAGCAAGTGCAGATTTTGTAAAAAAACTTCTGCTAGACAGGATGGAAGTTGCTGAAGAGAATGTTATGTTATATAATTGCGTACTGCTTAAGCAGAGCAGGCCAGGTGTCACAGGTTTGTTAAAATTGTGTTTCAGCATAACCTACTGTTCCATGTTTATGTGTAATGGCACATTTATTTTCATTATATTGAAGCTATAAAGGCCTTAAGAAATGTGGAAACAGCATTGTTTATCAGTTACATGAAGCCACACAGGAGAGTGTCATTGCAGACTATCTCAAGGTGGTTTAAAGCAAATGTTGATTAAGGCAGGTATTAACACTGAAGTGTATATATCCTTTTCCCACTAGTGCAGCAGCAACGTCATCGGCTAGGACGATGGATGTTCACAGCGGCCATATTTTATAGGTGCCGGGTGGTCAAATTTTTACCATCAGCCGATCGCCGATCGGAGAGAGGCTGTTTGCAAATTCAGTATTAAGTCCTGTTTAGTTCCCCTGGGATAGAGGGGTTACTGTTTGTTTTGATTATTTGTTACTGCATGATATTAACATTTCATGTTTAACGCATTATTGATTGTTTCTCATCGAAAGTCAATCAATGCAGTGAGGCCGGGATTTGGATCTGCGGCATAAAATCACAGAGCTTTGAATCCTTCACGTAGTCACTCACGTGACTCCGAAGTAAAATAGTAAGATTAAACGAGAACTTACCAGTTTGAAGTTTGATCTTTATTTTATGAGGAGTTACGTTGGTGATTACGTGCCCGCCATGCCCAGCCCTCTCTCATAAAAAAAGGTCATATGGTAGTTCTCATGTTGCTCATCTTAATATGTTACTTCAAATATTGTGTTGTCTGTGATTTCATACCGCTGCTTTGAAGATTGACACGCATGCTCCCTGACGGGTCTTCTTCACGTAATCACCAACGTAACTCCTCATAAAATAAAGATCAAACTTCAAACTGGTAAGTTCTCATTTAATCTTACTATTTGATTTGCCGCACAGTCATACCAATAAAAAGCAACAAAACACACAAAATACATTTTAACATAAACATCCACCACAGTGACTCCTCCACATTCCTCACTGTGATGGAAGGCGAAAAAAAGTTCAATCTCTTCCCTTGCTTTGCTCTCCCACGGTCAGGGGCCTCGAGCCTTCCGTTGACGGGACGATCTTGACTCCCATAGCCAGCGGCAGGCCCTCCGTGTCGGGGCAATCAAGCTCCTGCATCCGGGGGAGGGGGGAAATCTCAGCTAGCCCACGCCGGGCGATATACCCCGGGTCGGGGCTGGTCGAAACCTTCTGCGACTGGAGCTTCCCGACATCAGTCTCTACCCGAGACTGCGAGCTCCTCGATGGTGAAATCTGCAGGCCGCGGTTGGAGCGTCGATCCCAGGCAAGGGATCGCAGGCTCCGATGGTAAGTCCACGGCCCTGCAGTGGGGCTCAAATTCAATCTTGAGCAAAGCCTCCAGTGCCATGATGTTAGGCCACAGAGCGACCGGAGATACAATCTGGAAAACAATCGCATCTCCGGCAAGGTAAGAGATTGAAAAAAAGTTTTCTCCGAACCCCTCCCCCACCTCCCACATAAAACAAACCAGAGAACATTAACATATACTTTTAAAACATACTAAAAATAACAAAAACGACGAAAAAACAGACAGACCGTTGGCGAGGCTGCCATCGCTGACGGCGCCACCCGGTGGAGTGAATTTTGGAATGAATCTTGTAATTAATTTTCTTCCAGTTAGTTTCTACAATGTTCTAAGCTTTCAGGAATGTCATAAAACAGAATTACATTACGTGGATATAACAAGATGTGAAATTGTTTATTTGCACTTACAGTTATTCTATCAATTGCTTTTTAACTATATATATTTCTGATGTGGTTTCTATCCCATTCTGTATATTTCTTCATATGTCGCATTTCTCTTTGACTTCATATCTTCCTGCTCTTCTGAGGACTTCCTTCAATTCCCTCGTAGCTAACTGACCAGTGGGGCAACATTTAAGGTTTACCCCAAAATAATAATGTAGCAGTTAGGCACCAGATTATTATTTTTTTAAATTTATTAGAAGCAAATGTACAAAAATAGAACCAACGGCATATGAAATAATACAGTTATCGTACAGCTTCAATTTTAACTTTTAGCGATAGAGGAAAAGAAAGGAGAGAAAGCAAGAAAGAGAAAAAGTGAAATGTGCAAAGATAGAACCCCTGGACTACCAAAATGGTGTCGCCAAAGAGTGAATAAATGATAGATAGAAGAGAGGAATAGCAAAAGTAAGAAAAATAAAAGGACAAAAAGAAAAAGAAAGAAAAAAAGTGTTGATATACCTGCCTCACATCCCTCCTCACCCACCTCACCCAACCCGTACTTAGATTTAAATCCAAAGTTGTGTTGTACCATACTATCCTTGTAATAAATCAATGAATGGTGTCCATGTCTTTGAAAAATGATCTGGTTTTTGGCACCAGATTAATATGCAGAAATTCAACAGTAATAATCTCTAGATTGTGATGTGAGACAAGGATGAATTGGAAAACGCAAAATAAAATTTGAGAAAAAGTGTATTGTTCAAAGATGTGTAGTAGACACAGGTTCTGGTTTATTGGAGGATAGGAGTAATGTTGGGACAGTGTGTACCTGAAGTGTGCTGAATGAATGCTTTAGGAAGCCACATAACCAGGAAAGGAGAGGCAATCGTCAAATAAATAATGGCATCAAAAGAAGAAAATGGGGACAAATGTGATCATTCAAAACAAATAGAAATAGGGTCAGAGCGAAAGGTATTACAATGGGAAATGATAAACAAACTTTTTTTGATTTATTTCAAAATAGACTTTATTCGAGAAATAAATATATACAATACATGATCCTTACAAAACTCCATCCGACATTCTTGGAGGCTATACATACATACAATACAGTTTCCCCAAATCACAATTTTACCCCACACCCTTGCCACATGCGGCCCACTGGCGTGGAATCCATTCCCTTATTTTGAGGGGCGTCTCCACCACACCCTGCCCCACATGTCCAGCAGCGGAAGGTACCTAGACTGTGGTCCTCCCCTACCAAGCCTTGGCGTTGGCTGCACCGAGCTTCAGTGCGTCCCTCAGCACGTACTCCTGCAGTCTGCAGCGGGCCAGTCGGCAACATTCCCCGACGGACATCTCACTCCGCTGTGTGGTCAACAACGCTCGGGCAGACCAAAGAGCGTCTTGCACCGAGTTGATGACCCTCCAGCAGCACTCGATGTCAGTCTCTGAATGCGCCCCTGGGAACAGTCCGTAAATCACAGAGTCCTCTGTGACGGAGCTGTTCGGAATAAATCGTGACTGGGACCCTTGCAAACCACTCCAGACTCTCTTTGCGAATCCACACTCTGCAAAGAGGTGGGCAACCGTCTCCTCTCCATAGCAGCCGTCCCGAGGGCAGCGTGCGCTGGTAGTGAGGTTCCGACGGTGCAGGAAGGATCTGACTGGAAGGGGTCCCCTCACAGCCAGCCAAGCCAGGTCTTGGTGCTTGTTGGTGAGTTCTGGCGATGAGGCATTTTGCCAGACAAGCTGGGCAGTCTGCTCTGGGAACCACGCCACAGGATCCATGGAGTAATTTCCCTGCCGTGCCTGCGTGACATTCCGTGCTGACCACTGCCCGATGGACTTGTGGTCAAAGGTGTTGGTCCAGAAGAACCATTCCACGAATGACAGATGGTGCAGCAATGTCCAGCTGACTGGCACATTGCGTGGCATCTGCGCCAGGCCCATCCTGACTGGGACCCTTGCAAACCACTCCAGACTCTCTTTGCGAATCCACACTCTGCAAAGAGGTGGGCAACCGTCTCCTCTCCAACACCCAGGACAGGTAAAGCTTCAGCAGGTAGTGACACTTGGTGCCCACGTTCCTTGGCTCTACACTCCGCCTGATGCAGCCACACATGAAGGTGGCCATGAGGGTGAGGGCAACGTTGGGCACGCCTTTACCCCCATTTTCCGCCGACTTGTGCATTGTGGCCCATCGCACCCGGTCCATCCTCGACCCCCAGATGAACTGAAAGACAGCCCGGGTGATCCCTGTGGCATAGGAGGGAGGGACAGGCCACACTTGCACCAAGTATGCAGCACCTCACACCTAATGACCAAATTTTTCCCCATTATGGGGAGGGAGTGTAGATTCCACAGCTCCAGTTTCTTCCCCAACTTGGCTATCTGCTCCATCCAATTCCTGTCACATGCCTC
Source organism: Malacoraja senta (assembly GCA_038087875.1). Classification (NCBI taxonomy): domain Eukaryota; kingdom Metazoa; phylum Chordata; class Chondrichthyes; order Rajiformes; family Rajidae; genus Malacoraja; species Malacoraja senta. Next base: position 23,596,614 of record CM075978.1, read on the forward strand.
TGCCCCCCCGAACCAGATCCCCAGCACCTTCAAGAAGTCAGGCTTGATGGTGAAGGGGACGGATGATCGGACAGGCAAGTTGCCTCACTCTTCCTGCGGTTCACCCTGGCTCCCGTGGCCGACTCAAACTGGTCGCAGATGCTGATCAATCTGCGGACCGACCCTGGATCTGAGCAGAAGACGGCGACATCATCCATGTACAGGGAGGTTTTGACCTGAGTGCCCCCACTGCCTGGCAACGTCACTCCTCTTATGCTCGTGTCCTTCCTGATGGACTTGGCAAAAGGTTCAATACAACATACGAACAAGACAGGGGATAGACGGCAACCCTGCCTGATTCCAGACCTGACGGGGAAGCTGTCTGATTACCACCCATTGATTTGGACTGCACTACAGATATCAGTGTAGAGCAGTTGGATCCAATTTCTGATTCCCTCCCCAAAGTCCATTTTGGAGAGCATGTCCCTCATGTACGTGTGCGATATCCTGTCGAAGGCCTTCTCCTGGTCCAAGCTGACTAGGCAGGCATCCACCCATCTGTCCTGCACGTAGGCAATGGTATCTCTCAGCAGCGCCAGGCTGTCTGAGATTTTCCTGCCAGGTACAGCACAGGTTTGGATGGATCACCCATCCCAGAGCAGACTTGACCCTGTTGGCGATGGCCTCAGACAGGATCTTGTAATCAACATTCAACAATGTGATGGGTCTCCAATTCCTTATAACCTTCATCTCCTGCATCTGCTTGTCGATTAGGGTGATGTTGCCATTCTTCATGGAGTCTGACATGCTGCCGTCTAGAAGCATGTTGTTGTACACTTCCAGCAGGTGTGGGCCCACCCAGTCCCACAGAGCCGAATACAACTCGGCCGGTAAGCCATCGCTTCCGGGAGTTTTAGTCAAGTCAAAGGAATAGATGGAGCCAGTCTGCTCCTCTAGGATCAGTGGTGGTCCAGACTCTCCCGCTTGCTGTCCTCCAAGACCTCCGTGATAGAGGACAGGAAGTTCTGGGAGGCGGTGCTGTCTGTGGCCTTTCTGTCATACAAATCCGTATAAAAGGATTTGCAGATCCTCAGCATATCCGTCTGCAAGGATGTTACCGAGCCCTCCCTCTCCCTAAGGCTGTTCATCACAGAGCTCCCCCTCCGAATCTTATGGAAGAAGAAGTGTGAGCACGTCTAATCCTGCTCCACATGGCGGACCCTGGATTGGAAGATGATCTTGGAGGATTTAGAGGTAAAGAGCCGAGCTTGCCGGCCCTTCAACTCTCTAAGTTCCTCCTTCACATCCACCCCTCTCGACTGCAGAAGGAGCAGTTACTGCAAATCTGTCTGGTGTTGACACAATTCCCTCTGACTCTGTCTTGCTCTCTGAACCCCTTTAAATATGACATTAAAATTGAGTAAAGGTTTGTGTGCTGCTAGGCCATTTTGGTCCAGTTAAATGTGCTTTTGCAGAACTGGGACAAGCTGCTGAATGGTGCCAGTTTGTCAGTGGCCTAGATAAGAGCTGCAGGGAAAGAATGGGATCTTAATATTCAGGGTTATACATCCTATAGAAAGGACAGGCAGGTGGGCAGAAGAGGGGGGGTAGCTCTGCTGATGAGGGATGGAATTCAGTCCCTTGCGAGGGAAGACATAGGGACTGACGAGGTAGAGTCGCTGTGGATTGAGTTGAGGAATTGTAAAGGCAAGAAGACACTAATTGGTGTTATTTACAGACCCCAAATAGTAGCCTGGATGTAGGGTGTAAGTTGCAGCAGGAGTTAAAACTGGCATGTAACAAAGGTAATGCCACTGTGGTGATGGGGGATTTCAATATGCAGGTAGACTGGGACAATCAGGTTGGTTCTGGACCCCCAAGAAAGGGAGTTTGTAGAATGCCTCCGAGATGGATTCTTAGAGCAGCTTGTAATGGAGCCGACCAGAGAAAAGGCAATTCTGGATTTAGTGTTGTCCAATGAACCAGATATGATAAGAGAACTGGAGGTAAAGGAACCGCTTGGAGGTAGTGATCATAATATGATTAGTTTTAATCTGCAATTTGAGAAGGAGAACGTTAAATCGGAAGTGGCAGTGATGCAGTTGAACAAAGGGGACTATGAAGGCATGAGAGGGGAGCTGGCCAAAGTAGACTGGAAAGGGATCCTAGCCAGAATGACGGTGGAACAGCAATGGCAGGAATTTCTGGGCATAATCCGGGAGACGCAGGATTATTTTATTCCAAAAAGGAAGAAAGATTCTAAGGGGAGTAGGAGGCAACCGTGGCTGACAAGAGAAGTTAGGGATAGAATAAAACTAAAAGAAAAGATGTATAACACAGCAAAGAGTAGCCGGAAGCCAGAGGATTGGGAAACTTTCATAGGACAACAGAAGGAAACAAAACGGACAATACGGGCTGAAAAGATGAAGTACGAGGGGAAGCTGGCCAGGAATATAAAGAAGGACAGTAAAAGCTTCTTTAGATATGTTAAGGGAAAAAGAGTAGCAAGGTCAAATGTGGGTCCCTTGAAGGCAGACACGGGTGAAATTATTATGGGCAACAAGGAAATGGCAGAAGAATTAAATAGGTACTTTGGATCTGTCTTCACTAAGGAAGACACAAACAATCTTCCAGATGTACTGGAGGACAGAGGATCTAAGGGGGTAGAGGACCTGAAAGAAATGTTCATTAGGCGAGAAATAGTATTGGGTAGGCTAATGGGACTGAAGGATGATAAATCCCCTGGGCCTGATGGTCTGCATCCCAGGGTCCTCAGTGAGGTGGCTCTTGAAATAGTGGACGCATTGGTGATCATTTTCCAATGTTCAATATATTCAGGATCAGTTCCTGTGGATTGGAGGATAGCTAATGTTATCACACTTTTCAAGAAAGGAGTGAGAGAGAATACGGGGAATTATAGACCAGTTAGCTTGACTTCGGTGGTGGGAAAGATGCTGGAGTCAAATATTAAAGATGTAATAATGGGGCATTTGGATAGTAGCAAAAGGATTAGTCCAAGTCAACATGGATTTATGAAAGGGAAATCATGCTTGACTAATCTTCTGGAATTTTTTGAGGATGTGATAAGTAAAATGGATGAAGGGGTGCCAGTGGATGTAGTGTATCTAGACTTTCAGAAAGCCTTTGATAAGGTCCCACTTGGGAGACTGGTGACTAAAATTAGAGCACATGCTATTGGGGGTAGGGTGTTGACATGGATAGAAAATTGGTTGGCAGACCGGAAGCAAAGAGTAGGAGTGAACGGGTCCTTTTCAGAATGGCAGGCAGTGGCGAGTGGAGTGCCGCAAGGCTCGGTGTTGGGGCCGCAACTGTTTACCATATATATTAATGATTTGGAAGAGGGAATTAGGAGCAACACTGGCAAGTTTGCAGATGACACAAAGCTGGGTTGCAGTGTGAACTGTGAAGAGGATGTTAGGAGGTTGCAGGGTGACCGGGACAGGTTGAGTGAGTAGGCAGATGCGTGGCAGATGCAGTATAATATAGTTAAATGTGAGGTTATCCACTTTGGCGGCAAAAACAAGGGGGCAGATTATTATCTCAATGGGGTTAGGTTAGGTAAGGGGGAGGTGCAGTGAGACCTGGGTGTCCTTGTACACCGGTCACTGAAAGTTGGCATGCAGGTGCAGCAGGCAGTGAAGAAAGCTAATGGAATTTTGGCCTTCATAACAAGAGGATTTCAGTATAGGAGTAAAGAGGTTCTTCTGCAGTTGTATAGGGCTCTGGTGAGACCCCATCTGGTGTATTGTGTACAGTTTTGGTCTCCTAATTTGAGGAAGGACATCCTTGTGATTGAGGCAGTGCAGCGTAGGTTCACGAGATTGATCCCTGGGATGGCGGGACTGTCACATGAGGAAAGATTGAAAAGACTAGGCTTGTATTCACTGGAGTTTAGAAGGATGAGGGGGAATCTTATAGAAACATATAAAATTATAAAAGGACTGGACAAGCTAGATGCAGGAAAAATGTTCCCAATGTTGGGTGAGTCCAGAACCAGGGGCCACAGTCTTAGAATAAAGGCGAGGTCATTTAAGACTGAGGTGAGAAAAAACGTTTTCACCCAGAGAGTTGTGAATTTATGGAATTCCCTGCCACAGAGGGCAGTGGAGGCCAAATCACTGGATGGATTTAAAAGAGAGTTATATAGAGCTCTAGGGGCTAGTGGAGTCAAGGGATATGGGGAGAAGGCAGGCACGGGATATTGATAGGGGATAATCAGCCATGATCACAATGAATGGCGGTGCTGGCTCGAAGGGCCGAATGGCCTCCTCCTGCACCTATTTTCTATGTTTCTATGTTTCTAACGGGACATCTGCAGGTTCTTACAATAAGGTGTAAATTGCATGGAACTGATTGGATCAATGCAAACCGGATATACATAGTGTAAATAATGTTGCAAAGCCTTATTTGGGTAGTTGTTGATTGGTTAAGATGTTGAGCTTTGTCTGGGTTGTCTGAATCCCAAGGCACATGTTGCATAATTCATCTCTGTTAACTTCCATCTAGAAGCTTCATCGGATACATTTTATTAGTTACCGTGTTATTGGGTTAGGGAACTGTCTATCATGTACTGTGTTAATCGATATGTGTTATTGGACTGTATAGAGACCACCTCCATGTGGTTCGGTCCCTCAAGGTTCGGGGACCTATAAAAGGTAGCTCCCATGAGGTCCGATGTCGATCTTCTGGAAGAACGTTTGGGACTGCATGACCTTTTAGAGTGTCTCTGCTTGCACAAGGCTAGAAGGGCTTGGCCAAGCAGATACAAGGATCGAACCCGCGGTGGTTAGGTATTGTATAGGGGAATTTGTGTTGTGTTATCCAAAATAAAGTTTAGTTGCTCAAGTGCTTGATTCAGTATTTTATTGACTCAAACTAGACTGGAGGGAGCTTAGAACGAGTTATTTACAGTTGCTTCCCTCCAGAATGTCAGGGAGTCAAAGAGGCGCTTCACCGTTCTCCAACATGCGTAGTCCCTCTTTAGCTCCTCGATGTTCTCTGGGGTCAACAGCTTCACGTTCAACTTCCACATCCCTCTGACTGCCTTCCGGTCCTCCTGTTGGTGACAGGAAGCCTGAAGGAGGCAGTGGTCAGAGAAGAACACCGGCGTGAGGTCGGTGTGTCTGACCGTGGTGTCCTTCGACGTGAAGAGGAAGTCTATCCGGGACCAGACTGAACCGTCCGATCTCGACCAGGTGAACTGCGACTACAGGGTCGCTGAAGGCGTCGCACAGCTTTGCGTCTATTACTGTCTCCGTCAGGAGCTTGGAGGTGCTGTCCAGTCTGTTGTCGGCACTGCCGGATCGTCCAGCCGCATCAATGATGCAGTTGAAGTCACCGGCCAGAATGAGCTGCCGGGACATTGCCAGCAGCGATGGGAACTGCTGGAGAACAGCCAGCCGCTCGCTCCGCATGGGTGAGGCGGAGCGGAGAGCCATGGTACATTACATTCACCACGAGGAGACGCCACCCAACCACCTCACTGACCTCATTGATGGCGAATCTCCCTCGCCGCAGCAAGATCCCCAGACCGGAAGCGCGACAGTCATTGCCCACCGACCACACCGACAGTCCGTGGGGCCACCATAGCAACCACATCTGATAGCAGCGGAGGTGTGGCAGCTCGCACTCCTGCAGAAAAGTCACGTCCGCCTTGATCTTGGCCAGGTACAGCAAGGCGTTTACACATCGCGCTGTGTTCTTCACACTGCGCACGTTTAATGATGCCAGTTTTAGCTCCATTGTCCTTTCGAGTCACTGACCGTCATCTTGTCCCCTCATACCCACCGCTTTGGTGAATTGCAGCACCGTTTAAGGGCTCAGGTACTGGATGCTGGCATCCTCAAGAAGGGGGGTCACCTCTGGCGTAGCCAGAATTGTCATCGGAGGGACCCTCCCTCTTCTGGGCGCACTGCCTCCCCCCCCCCCTCCCGTCTCCTGTAGCTGGGGTACAGTGGCTGATTCAATGCTCCTGGTCTCCCGGAGCTGGGGCCCATAGGCCACTGCACTGCTCCCAGTCTCCCGGAGCTGGGGCCCATTGGCCACTGCACTGCTCCCAGTCTCCCGGAGCTGGGGCCCATTGGCCGCTGCACTGCTCCCAGTCTCCCGGAGCTGGGGCCCATTGACCGCTGCACTGCTCCCGGTCTCCTGGAGCTGGGGGACAATAGGCATGACCTTTCCATTTTCCTCACCCGTTTTCTTCCTCTGCCTCCGTTGTCGGGTCCTCGATGTCGCCTCATCTTCCGGCGAGGAGAGGTTGCTGGCGTCGGTCTATGAAAGGACTCTTTTCTTCGACTTTCCCGTCCCGTCTGGCCTTGGATCTTTGGGCAGAACCCTCCGGTGTTTCTTCCTGTTCACCACCTGCCATTCCTCCAGCTGTTCCCCCTCTTCCATCGACTCTCCCTCCTGCACAGGGGGCTGGGGGTCTCCGCCCGGCGGTTGGGAGCTCGAGGTGGTCGGGCTGTCCTCATTCCTTTTCTCCCTTTCTGCTGGGGTCTTGGCAGTGGTGGGGGGGGGGGGCGTCTCGCCCACCCTGCGGGTGTTGGCAACAGCCCCTCTTGTCGCCTGTGCGTAGGTGCAGGCTCTTTTAGGCCAGGCCCTGTAAAGGTGGCCTGCCTCCCCGCACATGTTGCAGTTATTGCTGACTTGGCAGTCCTTTGTCTCGTGGCCCTCCAGCTTGCAGTTCTTGCAGACAACTGCACTGCATTGGGCCGCCACATGCCCAGGCTTGTTGCATTTCTTGCACAGCTTGGGTTGCCCCGCGTAGGCCATGTACCCTCGGTTCCCTCCGATAGCGAACACCGAGGGAGGGTGGATGATGGCTCCCTTCTCGTCCCCCCTCAGCTTCACCTTCACTTGCCGCTTGCTCATCCAGATCCCGAACAGGTCCTTCACATCCACACAGTTCCCTGCTCCCTCGACATAATGAGCAAGGAAGGCGAGGACATCCACGACGGATTAAACATGTGCACCGTGATCATCCGTTCCTTCTGGGTGAGAAGGGTGAAGAGCGACTGCACCTTCAGCAACAACAGCAGAGCTTCGTTCCCCTTCTCCCGGAAGTCTTTCAACTTCTGCCATTCTGTTGGATATTTGAAGGTAACGTCAATGTATCCATTACCCGGGAAGTCCTGGAGGCAGTAAATGTCCTTGGCCTCAAACCTGCAGGCCTCCAGCAAGACCTTCCTCACGAACAGGTCCCGTGATAAGGGGGTCCCCTCGCTGAGGTCCTTCGCACTCACTCGTAGGGTAATATTGTGGATACCCTGTCCTCCCGCTCCAGTTGCTTCTGCCATTGTGACTCGATGAGGTGTTAGGTTGGTTACCCAACCAGCATGGATCCACCCAGGGCCGGCCCTAGGCCGATTGGACCGATTTTTCCAAATTGGGCCCCCACGCCCAAGGGGGGCCCCGCGTTAATTTTCCGTATTTCATATGGAAATACAAATTCACGATGTTAAATAAAGATTTAAAAAAAACATTTCGCCTTACGGATTTTTTTTACAAAACGAACATGGATAACAAACGATGTGTTGACTGCTACTGTAATACTTGTTAACAGCCAGTAGTTAGCAAGAAGTTATACAATGCATCGATCCAACATTCCTCAGTAAATGCGTTCAATTGTGTCACTCGCTGCTGCCGGAGCAGACCCGGGGCGTGTGGGGGGGGTGGGAGTCTACTGGGCAGCAAGCCCCATCACCGCAGCGAACTCAGCCGTGAGTATTCAACGCTAAACGCCGGGTGCCATACAACAGCAGACCTGGTTGGAGGTTTGAGTCTGTGTTATCATTGGTGTCGGGGTTAACGTCAGGGCCGGGGTACGGGTGGGATTTAACCGTGTGTGTGTGCGTGCGCGCGTGCGTGCGTGCGTGCGTGTGTGTGTGTGTGTGTTTGAGAGACAGAGAGAGGGGGGATTTTCAGTTTGCAAACCTACTCATTTTCAGTTAAGAGTTGGACACGATTACTGTCAATACGAGCAGCTCACGGAGCAGTGTCAGAATGAGAAACACTGCTTGGCTCTCACACACACACTCGTGGAGTGAACTGTAGATATAAACATGGCTGAGAAGAGAGAGAGAGAGAGAATGGAGCAGCTGGGCTTGTACACTCTGGAGTTTTAGAAGGATGAGAATGGATCTCATTGAAACATATAAGATTTGTTAAGGGCTTGAACACGCTAGAGGCAGGAAACATGTTCCCGATGTTGGGGGAGTCCAGAACCAGGGTCACAGTTTAAGAATAAGGGGGTAAGCCATTTAGAACGGGGATGAGGAAACACTTTTTCTCACAGAGAGTGGTGAGTGTGGAATTCTCTGCCTCAGAGAGCGGTAGAGGCAGGTTATCTGGATGCTTTCAAGAGAGAGCTAGCTAGGGCTCTTAAAAATAGCTGTCAGGGGGATATGGGGAGAAGGCAGGAACGGGGTACTGATTGTGGATGATCAGCCATGATCACATTGAATGGCAGTGCTGGCTCGAAGGGCCAAATGGCCTACTCCTGAACCTATTGTTTATTGTCTATTGAAACGTCCCGAGCTCCGACGTACCCGCTACGTTCATTCTACGTGTTTACCACGAGTTTTGATTTTTCTTAACTCGGGAGAGCTCTTGGGTGAACTCGCACAGTGGGACAGAGCTTCACACCCGCTGAGTTTCTCCAGCATTTTTTGTCTACCTTTAGATTTTCCAGCATCTACAGTTCCTTCTTAGACGTTTTTGCGGTGATGGCTGCATCTGCGGTTCCTTTCTGTTGGGGGAGGGGGTGGAAAGAATCCTGGCCCGTGGCGGCTCCTGATAAGTGATATGTTCTTCCGCGGGTGCTGCCTTGCCCGCTGAGTTCCTCCAGCACTCTGTGTTTTTTGTTTGGCTCTGAAGTTGAAGGTGGACCCACCTGTGTCTACTTTAACTCCCTGTCTGTGGTGGCTCAGCGGACGGGCAGGGGCTCTGGGGAGAGGGTTGCGGTTCTGGTCCAGACCCTTCTTCAGACAATCACAAGTACTCTCACCGACGAGAGTTCAGTTGAGTCTGAAGAACGGTCTTCTCTCCAGAGTCGCTGTGCTGCCTGTCCTGCTGAGCTACTCCAGCTTATGTCTATCTTCAATTTCAGAGTTAGATAAAATTGCAGACTTGATTTTTAAAATCTCAAAAATGTTGTAACATTCTAGAAATTGTACCCGCATCTTGGGAGGCCGAAGGTTAGGTTGATAGCCAAGAAAGATAGACTTTGTTATCCCTCAGTACAGCAACATCAAGAACGATGTTGCTGTACTGAGGTATAGCCAAGTCTATCCCTCATTGCTAGCAGATGATGTGAAGCGGCTGTAAAGTGGGAAGCGGCTGAAAAAGGACAGCGCTGCTGGGGGGGGGGAAGTTCCTTTCACAGCGTGTGGGTAGTCTGTCCAGGGGTAAAGTTGCGGGAGGGCAGGAGGGTTGAGAAGGAGGGGGTCAGCCGGGGATCATCCAGCTCAAGAGCAGTCAGCGGGCAAGGGATAACAGGACAGCGGGCGGTGGAGCTTACTCCATATGTCAGTGCGAGTAACCTCAATTGATCCCTTGTTCGTGCTGACACCAAGAGTAAGCTCCACCGCCCGCTGTGATGTTATCCATCACCCGCTGACCCACTCCGCTCTATGATCTTTGCTCTTGAGCTGGTCCCCTCATTGTTCAGATGGAGAGCACTGCCAGAGGTGAGCGGGCCGGCAGAAGGCGCTGAGATGGCTGTCGGTTCCGCTGTCCGGAGATGGAGGCCGCTCATAGCCACACGAGCTGCTACCCTCCCCCGTCACAATGCGGTAGCTCACGCCCAGAGCGCCGCGGCAGTGGTGAGTGAGTGCTACTGGCATGAACCCGACCCTCTCCTTCTCAACGCTCCTTCCCTCCTCTCAACTTTACCCCTGGCTAGACTCCCCACACGCTGTGAAAGGAACTCTCCCCGAATTGTCATGTTACTCACGACACGTGACTCATTTATAATTATTTTTTTTATATTTCTACGAAAATTTTCCCAATTGGGCCCCGCACCTCCTAAGGCCGGCCCTGGATCCACCTCTAAGCCAGCAACTGACAGACTCCTCATCACCGACGTGACCTCCAACTTCAATCCATCCGAGATCCGCGATCCACAACCCATGATCCTGGGAGGACCGCCAAAACCTGATAAGAACAGACAGTCTCTGTTACTCAAGTAGCAACAGATACTACACTTGATCTTAGCCAAATTGCCGAGAAGCGATCGACTGTGCATTAACCAGCCTGATCTCCCGGTGACACGACCCCAAAACGTCACCCATTTATCTCTCTAGAGATGCTGCCTGTCCCGCTGAGTTACTCGAACATTTTGTGTCTACTGTGACAGGATGAGACATTACAGTACAAATCTAAGAGCAAATCAGCAGAAAATGCTAAAGGTTTGAAACGATAGTAAAAGAATGAAACAAAGGCTCGACTTGAATAAACGAACTGTGAAACAAGGCAGATGAATTGACAGTGTGAATAGAAATAAATAATAATGAGCTGATAACCACTGGGAAGACATGGGCTGCAGACTATGTAGATAAAAGCCTGAATATTGAAGGCTACATGAAAGTTTTAGATAAAGGACAGGAAGCTGGAAATAGATGGATAAGTAGCTCTGTTAACTCAAGAGGGATCAAGAGTATATTCAAAGAACCAGGATGAAGAAGTGGGTGGAGGTGAGAAAAAAATAAAGACAAAGAAGTGGTTCACAAACCCCAAATGTTACCAAACAATAGGAACAGAATACAAATAAACAGTGGGAGCATATAACAAGTGTTGTGTAATGATGTTGTTAATATGCATTTAGGCTGGAAAAATGATATGGACAAGTGAGCCTTGATGAGAATTTCCCAGAAAGTCTTCAGGGGTAGTTTTTTCTTAGACCATGATCTAGAGGCAGCCAGAAATACTATATTAGACATGGCATTAATACCAATGAGATCATATTAATTAATGTCCTCGCAATGAAGGCACTCCAAGGCAGCAGCAAGTTTAGCTTGTGGGGGGAGGAGAATTGGGTCTGTGACTAGTACTTTAAACTTAATTAAGAGAAATCATGAGGGCACACAAGCTAAGATAGGCGAGGTGATGCCTTAAGTTAATGGATCAGTCAGTCGAGGTATTTAAGGGGATCTTTCAGAATAGACAGAATTAATACATTCCAATGCAAAATCAATTCTAAGGAGAGAACTTACCATTGCAGTTAACAAAGATTAGTACCAAACATAAAGACATAGTATATCACTGCACAAAGGCGGGTGGGTGGCAGGTCAGAAAATTGTGCAGAATATCAAGAACAGCAAAGAATACAATCGGTACAAATTGGCAACAACACTTCCTCCTTGGTAACCATCAGCACAGGCGCACCTCAAGGTGCTTAGTCCCCTGCTCTATTCACTCAATACCCATGACTGTAGCTGGACACAGTTCCAATTCCATCTTTAAATTCACCGATGCCCGAGATGTGTCCTGGACCCAGGTCATTGATGCAATCATGATGAAAGCCAATCAATGCCTCTGCTTCCTTAGAAGATTGAGGAAATCCCATATGTCAACGAATACTCTTTTGAACTTCTACAGATGTACGGCAAATAACATGTTGCTATCTGGTTACATCACGGTCTGGTTCAGCAATTCAAACGTCCGGGAGCGAAGGAAATTACAAAAAGTGGTGAACCTCTGCCAAATCCATCATGGGCGTTGAATTCCCCACCATCAAATGGATCTTAAGGAGTCACTGCCTCAAAATGGCATCCAGCAACATCAAGGGTGCACACCACCCTAGCCAGGCTCTCAATTCATGCCATTGGGAAGAAGGTGTAGGAGTCTGAAAAGTGTGGCTCCAGGTTCAGGAACAGCTTATTTCCAACAACCACCTGGCTACTGAATGCTAGAAACCCCAACTAAACTTTGAACCACAAACTATATTGGTTGCACCGGGAACTTTGGGCTTTTGTTTCCTTTTGCACTAATTATCTACGGGCAGATGGGGCTCGTCAGCCTGGGAAAGCAGTCCATCTAGACAATAGACAATAGGTGCAGGAGTAGGCCATTCGGCCCTTCGAGCCAGCACCGCCATTCTATGTGATCATGGCTGATCATCCCCAATCAGTACCCCGTTCCTGCCTTCTCCCCATATCCCCTGACTCCGCTATCTTTAAGGGTACTATCTAGCTCTCTCTTGAAAGAATCCAGAGAACCGGCCTCCACCGTCCTCTGAGGCAGAGAATTCCACAGACTCACAACTCTTTGTGAGAAAAAGTGTTTCCTCATCTCCATTCTAAATGGCTTACCCCTTATTCTTAAAATGTGGCCCCTGGTTCTGGACTCCCCCAACATCGGGAACATGTTTCCTGCCTCTAGCGTGTCCAAATCCTTAACAATCTTATATGTTTCAATAAGATACCCTCTCATCCTTCTAAACTCCAGAGTGTACAAGACCAGCCGCTCCATCCTCTCAGCATATGACAGTCCCGCCATCACCGGGAATGAACCTTGTAAGCCTACGCTACACTACCTCAATAGCAAGAATGTCCTTCCTCAAATTAGGGGACCAAAACTGCACACAATACTCCAGGTGTGGTCTCACTAGGGCCCTGTACAACTGCAGAAGGACCTCTTTGCTCCTATACTCGACTCCTCTTGTTATAAATGCCAACATGCCATTCGCTTTCTTCACTGCCTGCTGTACCTGCATGCTTACTTTCATAGACTGATGAACAAGGACCCCCAGATCCCGTTGTACTTCTCCTTTTCCCAACTTGACGCCATTTAGATAGTAATCTGCCTTCCTGTTTATGATACCAAAGTGGATAACCTCACATTTATCCACATTAAACTGCATTTGCCATGCATCTGCCCACTCCCCCAACCTGTCTAAGTCACCCTGCATTCTCATAGCATCCTCCTCACAGTTCACACTGCCACCCAGCTTTGTGTCATCTGCAAATTTGCTAATGTTACTTTGCATCCCTTCATCCAAATCATTGATGTATATTGTAAATAGCTGAGGTCCCAGCACCGAGCCTTGCGGTACCCCACTAGTCACTGCCTGCCATTCTGAAAGGGACCCGTTAATCCTTACTCTTTGTTTCCTGTCTGCCAACCAATTTTCCATCCAACAAATCTATGAGAGGGAAAATTCTGATTTAAAACCTCCACTGCCTTGTGGCCATATCCAGTCATGGAAAAGGCTCCAGGTGTAAACTTCAAGAAAATCCGGAGTCGGAGCCCCTATGGCAGTTCATCGTTGTCTACAACCTCGCTCTGGCAGCTCCTGCGACGACGCTGGTGCCAAACTGTAATGGCCCTGCTGTTCATTTGCATCGATCAGCGACGTGGAGAGGGGAGACGTAATGCATGGACAACAGCCTGTCCTCCATATGTCATTGCCCAGGCTTGCATCCGACTAGGATGCATCGTCGGATGCATGGTCAGTCATGACCGAAGGAGGCCTACTGCTACTACTATTATCTATTGTCCATTGACTCTTGAAAGAATGACGAAAAGGTGAATAAAGGAGGAAGATAAACCCAACCACAAACATTAAAAGAGATTTATAGATTCTTAGAAGTAGAAAGTGTTATACAGTGAGTGTTGAACATTTGGAAAGTAAGTCTTGAAAATTAATTTTACCGAAAACAAGGAGATGACTAGATTCACTTTGCCCAGCATTGGCTGCCTCGCCAACAGTTGTTCCTTCCTTCCTTGTGTTTTAATAGTATGTGTTAAATGTGTTAAATGTTAAATTGTGTACCTGTGTTAAATGAATGTTTTCAGTGTTCTTTAGCTTGTTTTGTGTGGGGGGTGTCAGGGAGGGGGGATTGGGGGAAACTTTTTCTAATCTCTTACCTCGACGGAGATGCGATTATTTTCTGTATCGTATCTCCGTCTGCACTGTGGCCTAACATTGAGGAATTGGCGGCCTTTGCAGGAGACCGACTTTCAATACGGTCATCCCCACCAAGCTCACCACCAAACTCCACCAGCTAGGCCTCAGCTCGCCGATATGCGATTGGACCCTGAACTTTCTGACGGAGCGACCGCAGGCAGTGGGACTGGGCCCGCACCTGTCCTCCACTATCACCCTGAGCACCAGCACTCCACAGTGCTGTTTACTAAGCCCCATGCTCTACTCCCTCTTCACCCACGACTGTGTCCCTGCATTCGACACCAACACCATCGTGAAGTTTGCAGACGACACAACAGTGATTGGGCTGATCACCAACGGTGATGAAACAAAATACAGAACCTGGCGGACTGGTGCGCTCATAACAACTTGTCACTAAACACCTCCAAGACCAAGGAGCTGATTAGTGACTTTAGGAGGTCCCATAATGGAGAATACGCCCCAATCTCCATTTACGGGGAAAGTGTGGAGAGAGTGTCCAGCTTTAAGTTTCTGGGCACTCACATTTCAGAGGACCTCACATGGTCCACCAACACCGCTGCGCTGGTCAAGAAGGCACAGCAACGACTGTTCTTCCTGAGGACATTAAAAAAGACTGGTCTGCCCCAACAGCTGCTGACAACGTTCTACCGCTGCACCACAGAGAGCATATTAACGTATGGCATCTCTGTGTGGTATCTCAGCTGCACGGAGGCGGAGAGGAGAGCTCTTCAGCGCGTCGTCCACAGAGCGCAGAGGATCATTGGGACAGAGCTACCAGCCTTGGAGGGCATCTACCACACACGGTGCCTCAGGAAGGCCGTCAGTATCCATAAGGACTCATCACACCCTTGTAACGGACTGCTTGAACTACTTCCCTCCGGCAGACATTACAAGGCCTTCTACGCCCGAACCTCCAGACTCAGAAACAGCTTTGTTCCAAGAGCTATAGCGGCTCTGAACCGGCCCTGCTGAATGCCCCCCCACCCACCCCCCCTGGACAGTCTCCCTCGGATGGTCACGTCACTCAGCTTGCTTGCTTATTTATTTATCTTACTTTTCTTGTACATCGGTGGAGCTGCATACTAAATCTCGTTGCACTGACGTGCAATGACAATAAAAGATATTATTATTATTATTATTATTATTATTGAGAGTTCCACCGCTGGGAGCCTACGGGACTTTAACATCGCGGATCTCTTTGCCAGGGATCGACCTCAGAGCTCCAACCGTGGGTGCTTGCAGACTTAACATCATGGAGCTTGTGGTCTCCGGTCAGAGATCGACTTCGGGAACTCCGCAGGCGCTAAGATCACCTCGACGCGAGAGTTTCGATAGCCTCGACATGGGAGCTACAACTGCCCTGATGCGGGAGCTTCGATCGCCCCGACGTGGGGGCTTCGACCGCCCCGACGCAGGGGCTTCGACTGCGGGAGCTTCGATCACCCCGATGGATGGTTCAGCTGCCCCGACCGCTAGAGAATAGAGAAAGTAGATTGGACTTTTTTGCCTTCCATCACAGTGAGGAATGTGGGAAATCCACAGTGGTGGATGTTTATGTTCATTTTTATGTAGTTGTTTGTCTTGTTGCTTTCTTTTCGTATGGCTGTATGGTAATTCACATATCACTGTACCTTAATTGGTACATGTGACAATAAAAGACCTTTGACACCTTTGAAACTATTGGGGATCAGTAAAATTCCAGAAATAGGCTATTAAACACGACAGCAAATAACAGACTATTATTATTATTGCACTATATTTGTTTATTTATTGAGTATGTGCGAATGTGTGTACATATACACACTGAACTTTTTTTTTCCTATTGTGTACTATGTTTACATGTTCTGTTGTGCTGCAGCAAGTAAGAATTTCATTGTCCTATCTGGGACATATGACAATAAAACACTCTTGATTCTTGACTCTTGAAATTGGAAATTGAAAGGAGGGAGAAACTCAAGAAAATGGCTATCACCATGACAGGTAAATGTCCATCACCATTGCAGTGACACTGAGCAAATTACTGAAACTGTGGGCTGTCAAGTCTCAGGGCCCTGATGTGATGACTGGGTAGATGTGGAGGGAATGTTTCTTCTTATGGGAAATCCTGAACCTAAAATTAAAGAGGCACCTATTTAGGACAGAGATGGAACAAATCCTTTACTCTGTTTAGACTTTTGAGATACAGTGTGGAAACAGGCCCTTCCGCCCACTGCATCCGCACCGACCAACGATCACCCCGTACACTAGCACTATCCTACATACTAGGGAAAATGTATAATTTTACAGAAGCCAATTAACCCTACAAACCTGTACGTCTTTGGAGTGTGGGAGGAAACCCACGCGGTCACAGTGGAGAACATACAAACTCTGTACAAACAGTAGTCAGGATCGAACTCGGGTGTCTGGTGCTGTAAGGCAGCAACTCTACACTGTGCCGCCCTGTTGGTGGAAGTGTACATTGGAATTATATTTTCAATGTACATTAACTTTTATTCCACTAGACATTCATCGAACAAGAGGATTTTATTATCTCTTAAAATGGGTATTTTTCTGTCAATAACAAATATGCCAAGGCATTATGAAACAAGATTGATCAAACTCATAATTCAAGTAGAAAACTGATTAAAAGCTTGTTAACTTCTGCCGTGCAATGACAATGAGTGTCACTGTTGGGAGGAGCCGCCATCTTGGAGGAACGGCTGCTAAACAGCAGCCGTCCGTCAAATTCACTTTTTCTTTAGTTTTAGCGTTTTTTATTTCTTTGTTTGTTTGGGGGATTTTGACTTTTAATGTGGGGGGTAAGGGGGAAACTATTTCTGGGTCCCTATTGGTCGGTGAGGCAGCTTTTTCTCCAGGCTGCCTCGTCGACCCGTCCTCGTGGCATACCAGCGGGCATGGAGCGCCGTTTCCTGACGGGGACCGCCCAGCACCTTCAGCTTCGGTCGGCAGCACAGCGCTGGAGCGCTATCGGGGAGCGTAGCGGGCGATGCCTTGCCTGGGTCGCCGCGCTGGATCGACACGCTGGAGCTCCGGTATGCGTTGACCGCCGAGATCAACACCTCCGGGCTGCGGGTCTGCGGAGCGACCAGCCGCGGGCGGCGGCGCCGCTACAACATCGGGAGCCTCGTGGCTCCAACTCGGCGCGGCCCTGTCGGCTTCAGGTGCCATCGACTCCGCTGGGAAACCGGCCGTTCCAGCCGCTGCAAGGACTCTCCCGACGGCCAGGAACATCGGGCCTCCGTAGAGGCAACTGTGGAGGCCTCATTGGGCCTGACTCTGGGGAGAACTGGGGTTGGGGACTGGACATTGTGCCTTCCCCCACAGTGGTGGTCATTGTGGGGGGATGATTTTTGTGTGCTGTGCCTATTAGTCTGTGTGCAAGATGGCGGTCGGAGGGGAGAGTGGACGTTGGCGCGAATTGGTCGCCGCTGCTCTCTCCTCAAATTGTGTTTCTTATTTTCTTTTTGTGCTTTTGAAATTGAATTCTGTCCTTGATTTGTGTACTGTGGTGTTTTTATATTTAATTTATTCCGATTATGTGTTTTGTATTTTTGTGATTCTATGCCTTGTAAGGTGTCCTTGGGTTTTAGAAAGGCGCCAGTAAATAAAATGAATTATTATTATTATTATTACTGTTACATTCATATGAATATAATCATTTTTAGCAGATGCCCCATTTAACAGTTGACAATTACCCAACATCGTTGGGCTCTCGTTCTTCCGGCAAGTATCAGGATGTTAATATAACAATGCAACTGTGTACAGATAAATTGAGCTGTAGGAAAATCATTACATTGTCAAGTCAAAGCCATTTCCTACAGTGATTGATCTGATTCAATGGAAATATGCAAACTGAGGCTTGTTTCATTGACGAGCAGCTACATAAGTTGCAACAGAATCATCAGCATAGGCAGAGTGATCTGCAGGAAGACTTTGAGGGCACTGTGATGGAGGAACGTGAAAGAAATATAGTGGCGTCTGCTATCATCAAACCAAAGCCACCATAAATATTTATCATCCTAATCAAGGTGGTGTCCGATAAATTAAATTAAAGTGAAAGAATATTGATTCACAAAAATTAAAGTTAAGAAAGGAAAATTCACACCATTGGATTGAATGAATAATAAAAATATAACAAGAAGAACAAATGACGTATGCTTAAAATCTGAAGTAAAAAGACAAAATACTGGAATACCCAATGACTTTCTCAGCATTTGAAAAGAGGAGGACCGGATATTTTGTGGCGATATTTCCAATAGTTCCCTCCTCTAGGAGCCCAAATCCACCTGTAAATATATGTTGATAAGAAGGAAAATATCAGTTTCCACTAAAAATCTGCTTCTCAGTCACATTTAATGCATTGTAAGATCAAACACTGGAGAGCTGTAATTTCTTATTCCTTTATTTGGCGAGAAGTGAGTTATTTGGCTAATTGAGTATGCTGACCCTCATCCGGATGCATTCCTCCCCCATTTCCCAGTAGCTTGTTCCCTCCACCATGCCCATTAATAAAACCATGAATCTGCAACTTCCCTCCCCACTCATGGAGTAATTGCTCTAAACCCCCACACAACTTACAGACGTAAGGGGAAACTTTTTCCACAACAGAAGGCAGTTTAGTCTCAAGAAGAACATGCAAAGTCCACCCAGAAGATGGTAAAGAAGTCATTCAAGTTGCTAAAACACAAGAATAGAGAAGTCATGTTACAGTTGTATAAAACATCAATAAGGCAATATCAAGGCTAATTTTGAATATTACAGTATGGGAAGGATGTGATTTCTCTGAAAGTACAGAGAAGGTTCACCAGAATGTTGCCTGAGAAGGAAACTTTTAATTATGAGGAGAGACTGTATAGGCTAAGAAGCTGAAGTGATAGGGTGGGCTTATATTGCCAGACAACATTTTGAGGGGGATAGATAGGAAAGACATTAATGAACTTTATTCCATAGCAGAGATATCTGTTAGCAGATGGCATTGGTTTAATGTAACGAATAGAAAGAAGGTTTAGAGGAGATACAAGGAAGGATTGTTTCACTAAGAGTGTGGATGGAGTTGGGAATGGACTGTCTGAAAGAGGCAGGGACTCACACAACATTTAAGAAGTTGTCGAGAGCTTGAATTGCGAAGGCCGCAGACCAGGTCTAGGTGAATGGAATTAGTACAGATGGGTACTTAACATTCAGCATGAACAGGGTGGGCCAAAATATCATTCTATACAGTATGGCTCTATGACTTCATGACTCTATAATAATGAACAACTTTCTATGCAAACATTTTGAGTAGTCAACATTGTCTTAAAAGACCACCAGGGGCGCTGGGGAGATGGCAGCCCTGCCGACAGTCTGTTTGTCTTTTCACTGTTTTTGTTATTTTTTAGTGCATTAACAGTTTGTTTTAATGTTCTTCGGTATGTTTTATGTGGGGGGGAGAGGGGAGGGGATCGGGGGAAACTTTTTTTCAAGTTCCTACCTTCCCGGAGATGTGATTATTTTTCGGATCACATTCTCCGGAGCGCTCTGCGGCCTTCCATCGCTGGAGCTGGAGGCCTCCTCGGACTGTCATGAGCCCCACCGCGGGGCGTGGACTTAACATCAGAGCTGATCCCTTGCCTGGGATCACTCCCATTACGACCACCGTGGAATCACCATCAAGGCAGTGAAGAAAGCGAATGGTATGTTAGCTTTCATAGCAAAAGGATTAGAGTATAGGAGCAGGGAGGTTCTACTGCAGTTGTACAGGGTCTTGGTGAGACCACACCTGGAGTATTGTGTACAGTTTTGGTCTCCAAATCTGAGGAAGGACATTATAGCCATAGAGGGAGTGCAGAGAAGGTTCACCAGACTGATTCCTGGGATGTCAGGACTTTCATATGAAGAAAGACTGGATAGACTTGGCTTATACTCGCTAGAATTTAGGAGATTGAGAGGGGATCTTATAGAAACGTACAAAATTCTTATGGGGTTGGACAGGCTAGATGCAGGAAGATTGTTCCCGATGTTGGGGAAGTCCAGGACAAGGGGTCACAGCTTAAGGATAAGGGGGAAATCCTTTAAGGCCGAGATGAGAAAAAACTTTTTCACACAGAGAGTGGTGAATCTCTGGAACTCTCTGCCACAGAGGGTAGTTGAGGCCAGTTCATTGGCTATATTTAGGAGGGAGTTAGATGTGGCCCTTGTGGCTAAAGGGATCAGGGGGTATGGAGAGAAGGCAGGTACGGGATACTGAGTTGGATGATCAGCCATGATCATATTGAATGGCGGTGCAGGCTCGAAGGGCCGAATGGCCTGCTCCTGCACCTATTTTCTATGTATCTATGTATCTATGTAAGGGCTCGCAGTCTCGGGTGGGGCTGAGTCGGGAGCTCCAACGTCGCGGAAGGTTCGAACACCCCCAACGCGAGGTTCGATCGCCCTAGTGCTGGACATCCCCCTAATGCGGGAGCTGATCGCCTCGACGCGGAGGGCCCGAATGCCGCCGGCTACAGGAGTTAAGATCATCCCGTCAACGGGGGCTCGAGGAAGAACTAAGGGAAGGACAAACTTTATTTCGCCTCCCATCACAGTGAGGAATGTGTAGGAGTCACTGTGGTGGATGTTCATGTTAAAATGTGTTTCTGAGTGATCTGTTGCTTTTAATTGTATGACTAACCTGGCCAATGAAATTCCTTGTATGTTGCAAAACAGACTTGGTGAATAAAGTGTGATTCTGATTCTGATTTTGCTTGTCCTAAAAGAGTTAGAATGTTAAGAGACAATTGTAAATACCAATGCTCTTTGTTTCTGCATGTTAGATTGCCTGGATGCTGTCTACGAAGGACAATGAAACTGAATGGTTTAAGTGGTAATGAAGGTGCCATTAAACTCTCTGTCTATCCTGACTTTCTTTCATGCACTGTGCCCACACTGTTCATTGTGCTGAGTTGCATGCTCAGATAGCTGGCTTGTGAACAGCGTGAGAGTGTCAACATTAACAGATGTTCTGCCGAGCAAAAAAAGATTGAAAGTGACTGGCCAACAACGTCCTTATGCCAGCTGGGAGTGATTCCACGTACATCACCGAAATAGAACACAATTGTTATTAGGAAATATTCCAGTGAGTAACTTTCTTAAGGACAAATTAATATCTCAGAGGTCAATTGAAATCAGTTGATAATAAAAAGAGCAGTTAAATTTAGATGAGAATTTTTTCTGCCACCAATATTTTTTGCATTCAGATTGAGTGCTGAAGGATGGATGGTTTTTCAGATGACCTTTGCAGGATGATGCATCGTGCAGGAGAAAGGGAATTTCTTTGAAGGTTGGGAATAAAATGCTGTACTGAAGAAACATAAAAAACAGTTTTATTATGCAACTCATTTAAATTATACAGAATGGACCAGAGTTAAATTTAGCCCAAATATCATTTTTTCTTATTCACTATACATGCAATTCCCTCACCATGTTTTAAAATCTCCAATTCAAGCAGAGGAGAAATGTATTCTCAATACAAGGTTTTGCTTGTCCAATAGGTGATGCAAATTTAGTTTCTTTAGGACAGGGGTCGGCAACCTTGTTCTGCACTGGGCCGGACGCATGTCTGTGAGCGGATGGCGGGCCACATCTATCACGTGCACACATGGATCCCGCCCCGGATGGCAGGCAACGAATCATGTGTCACATAGATCCCGCCCCTTCGAGGACACCACCCGGAGCACTGGCTAAAGATCATAGAGCGGAGCAAGATATTCCTCTATGCAGTACATGCACTATGCAAAATATGCAGTATCAACAATGCCAACCATTTGCACGGGTTTGTAACTGAAGGTGCTGGGTACAAAGACAATGAGGTTGTGTTGAACTTCGTTAAAACATTGGTTTCATTAAGGCTGGGATATTGGGCACTGCACTGTACAGCGCGAAAGCACGGCAGAGAGAAGCAGACAAGATTTACTAGAACAATGTAGGAAGGAACTGTAGATGCTGGTTTACATCGAAGGTAGATGCAAATTGCTGGAGTAATTCAGCGGGACAGATAGCATCTCTGGAGAGAATGAATGGGTGACGTTTCGGATCGAGCCCATTCTTCGGTTTTATATACATAAACAATGGAAGTAAATCGACTGCTCTTACAGAAAGCAGACACTCCACCTCTCCCATCCCACCATCAGTCCAAACCAGTTATATAATTCCATACAACGCCTCCACGGGGTCAATATTCCACAGAGATACAAAGAGTACATGTGAATAGACACAAATTGCTGGAGTAACTCAGCAGGACAGGCAGCGACTCTGGAGAGAAGGAATGGGTGACATTTCGGATCGAGCCCCTTCTTCGGTCTGAAGAAGCATCACCCAAAACATCACCCATTCCTTCTCTCCGGGGATGCACACTTACCCGCCGATTCACACTTACTCACACACACGCGGACATACGCAGGTGTGATCGAATTTTATGCATGGGCAACGCATAATGCTGAAGAAGGGTCTCGACATGAAACGTCACCCATTCCTTCTCTCCAGAGATGCTGCCTGCCCGCTGAGTTACTCCAGCATTTTGTGTCTATCTTCAA
>CM075978.1:23624068-23833893 GCA_038087875.1 Malacoraja senta
AATAATCGTCCTTCAATTTTTTTGCTACCAAAGTGGATAACCTCACATTTATCCATGTTAAACTTCATCTGCCATGCATCTGCCCACTCAACCAACCTGTCCAAGTCACCCTGCATTCTCATAGCATCTTCCTCACAGTTTACACTGCCACTCAGCTTTGTGTCATCTGCAAATTTGCTAATGTTACTTGAAATCCCTTCATCTAAATCATTAATATATATTGTAAATAGCTGAGGTCCCAGCACCGAGCCTTGCGGTACCCCACTAGTCACTACCTGCCATTCTGAAAGGGACTCGTTAATCCCTACTCTTTGGTTCCTGTCTGCCAACCAATTTTCTATCCATGTCAGTACTCTACCCCCAATACCATGTGCCCTAACTTTGCCCACTAATCTCCTATGTGGGACCTTAACAAATGCTTTCTGAAAGTCCAGGTACACTGCTTCCACTGGCTCACCCTTGTCCATTTTCCAGCAGATTAGTCAAGCATGATTTCCCCTTCGTAAATCCATGCTGACTCGGACCGATCCTGTTACTGCTGTCCAAATGTGCCTCCATTTCATCTTTTAAGATTGACTCCAGCATCTTCCCCACCACCGGTATCAGGCTAACTGGTCTATAAAACCCTGCTTTCTCTCTCCCGCCTTTCTTAAATAGTGGGATAGCATTAGCTACCCTCCAATCCACAGGAACTGATCCTGAATCTAAAGAACATTGGAAAATGATCACCAATGCGTCCACAATTTCTAGAGCCACGTCTTTAAGTACCCTGGGATGCAGACCATCAGGCCCTGGGGATTTATCAGCCTTCAGTCTACCCAACACCATTTATCAGCCTATCAGTCTACCCCACACCATTTGCTGCCTAATGTGGATTTCCTTCAGTTCCTCCAGCACCCCAGATCCTCTGGCCACTAGTATATCAGGAAGATTGTTTGTGTCCTCCTTAGTGAAGATGGATCCAAAGTACCTGTTCAACTCATCTGCCATTTCCTTGTTCCCCATAATAAATTCACCCTTTTCAGTCTTCAAGGGTCCAACTTTGGTCTTAACTATTTTTTTCCTCTTCATATACCTAAACAAGCTTTTACTATCCACCTTTATATTCTTGGCTAGCTTACCTTTGTACCTCATCTTTTCTCCCCATATTGCCTTTTAGTTATCTTCTGTTGCTCTTTAAACGTTACCCAATCCTCTGGCTTCCCGCTCATCTTTGCTACGTTGTACTTCTCTTTTATTTTTATGCTGTTCCTGACATCCCTTGTCTGCCACGGTCATCCCTTACTCCCCTTGGAATCTTTCTTCCTCTTTGGAATGAACTGATCCTGCACCTTCTGTATTATTCCCAGAAATACCTGCCATTGTTGTTCCACTGTCATCCCTGCTAGGAAGTCAACTTTGGCCAGCTCCTCCCTCATGGCTCCATAGTCCCCTTTGTTCAACTGTAACACGGACACCTCCAATTTTCCCTTCTCCCTCTCAAATTGTACATTAAAACGTACCATATTATGTTCACTACCTCCTAATGGCTCCACTGTCGTCCCTGCTAGGGTATCTTTCCATTCAACTTTGGCGAGCTCCTCCCTCATGGCTCCATAGTCCATAATCTAAAATTAGGGGGCCATTATTTAAATAAAGCACATTTAAGTTATAGATGAGGTGCAATTTTATTCTACTGAAAGGTTATACATCTTTGCTTTTCTCTTACTCAAGTGCTGGCAGAAGCAGATTCTATGAATATTATTATGGGAAAGATCCATGAATTCATGATAAGCAAAGGGCTAATTAGTTACTGTGAGTAGGCAAGAGCATGGAGATGAGATTACACTTAGATCGACCACAATCTTATTGAATAATGGAGAGAATGCTGAGGGTCTTACTCCTGTATCTAATTTACATCTTTGTGTGATCATTAGTTCTGATCTTCTGATACTTCCCTAATCCTGGGCCAATTCTCAACCTCAGTTCTGCAGTGATACTGTTGCAATCTTGGGATCACTTCCCTACTTCAAGGCAAAATCTTGACTTGGATTTTTTCTTTAATTCTACTCTCTTGACTCAAGACACAGGCTTGATCTTTTTAATCCCACCTACCCGACTCAAAACATAGGCCTGATGAGGTCTGCAGTTGTTAACCAACTTTACCCCCTGGCAAAGACTCTGGTCTCTGTTGTGATGCATGGGCACCACATCTTCACTCCTAAAAAATATGCAAAAACGATTCCCTTGTGACTAAGGCCCCTGGCTAAAACTTCATTGCTGCAGTTGTTATAATCATTGCACCAGAACTTATCGGCCATATAATTTATTTCACAGTTTTAATAATTTTAGTATTTTTATCATTGTCTCGGTTGGTATTACTCTAAAGTACTTATTCTTAATGAAATTTCATAAGCTGTACTCTGACATTTCAGCACAATGATTTCATAACTGAGGTGTTCTTCTTTACGTACAGGATACCGAATCAGTTCCTCAATTTAGTCTCTCCCTTTTCAACTCTAGGCAGCTCAAAAATAAGGGCTAATCACCAACAGGAATCATCATCATTGCAACAAGTTGTGCAGAATGGTGGGGCCAAGGTCTGGAGATGAGGATGTGGTTTGGGTTTATTATTGGCCCCAACCCAATTTAGTTAACATTATCCCTGTCCATTAATTTCTTATTAGGTAGTATTGTGAAAAGTTATGTTTTGCATGCTCTCCGATCAGCTAAGATAATACTCATCGAACTCAAAGTGGAAAAATAGTATTTGAGTTGCCGAACCAAGCTGTGATGCAACCAGTCCAGTTTAGGTTAAGGTTTATTATTATCATGAGTAAAGAGGTACAGTGAAATGCTTTGTTTCACTTGCTATCCAACCGATCAGATATGCTTCTTCTTCGTCTTGCGTATGGCGTGCACAGCCTAAAGTTGTAGGACAACTTGTTCTATTTGATCTTATTTGATTGTGCACACCAGGTTGATTGCATTCGTCGAAACAGGGCGGACCACGTGAAGGTTGCAATCTCCTACCCCACCAGATATGCGATACATAAACACAATCGTCTAACTCGAGTACAATAGATAGAGCAAAGGGGAAGATACAGAATGAGGAATATAGTTCTCAGCATTGTCCACGGAACTGGTGCGCAACTAGTCCAATGTCCACAATCGGGTAGAGGTGACTCGGACAACACCCTGGCATAGATAGGACCATTCAGAAGCATGATAACAGAGCAAAGGAAGTTGTGCCTGAATCTGGTGGTGTGCACTTTAAAACTTCTGCACCTTGTGCCATAAGGGGGCAGAGACCAAGAAACATGAGACTTCCTTTAAACATCTGAAGATTTGACTCATTTTCAGGCCTTATTATTTTGCAAGATGCGAAACTTTGTGGAATACTGTTCAGATCCTCCTGAATGATTGGATACACTATTGATCTGATGAATCTTGGCCACCACTCTGCCTGCAGGAAATCAAGTCTTTGCCACCAAAGCTATACTTATGTCAGTTGACATTGCCTACTTGGCACAGGCTCCCTGTTATATTTGTCCTGAGAGCGCTAGATCAGCTCCTGTTAAATTGACTGTAATTCCTGGAGGTCCTGTTAAATTGCTTGTAAGTCCTGTCTCACATTGCCCACGACATTAATGCCACTTAAAACAGAAATCTGGGACTGCTGGGCAGCAACTGACCAGGAAATGCAGTGACAAAGCCACCTCTGGAGGAGTTTTATACAAGCCACTGTTCTGCTCTTGAAAACTGATTTCTGAGTTTTGCGCAACATGAATTTGTTGATACATTCACCATTCATTTTCAGCCACTCGGCAGAGACAACAGAGGTGCTTTCATGAGATAATTCTCTTCAGCTGTACTTTAAAGACTTGGAAGAACAATGAAGAGTAGCAACAGAGGGAAGCTGAACATGAAGTGCCGAGTACCCACTCGCCTGGATGTGGAAGCCACTGTTGGTACCCTGTACCCGCTCACCATTGTTGCCAGGAACCGGAAGGGAGCGGGGAGAAGAAAGAATGACGGGGATTGGATTTGATTACGTTGACTATTTTCCTGAGGCAGCGCACGTTACATCACCAAGTCAGTAAAATAGTTGACTGCTGAACCTGTCTGAGAGAGTTAGCTTTATTCCCAGGATATCAGCCCAATAAATCTCTATCTGTCACTGTAATGTTTCGTAAGTGGAGGAGTACAAGCAGTGAGTACAAATTAACAAACCCGAGGCATCCCTACTTCTCTGTAAATTGTAGAATTTAAATTTCTTTTACTTTTAAACTTTACTTTAGTTTAGGCTTATAGCGTGGAAACAGGCCTTTTGTCCCACTGAATCCCCGCTGACGAGCGATCACTAGCACTGTCATACACATTAGGAACAATTTACTATTTACAGAAGCCAATTAAGCTACGAACTAGTACATCTTTGTAGTGTGGGAGGAAACAGGAGCATTCGGAGAAAACCCACATGGTCACAGGGAGAACGTACTGGCTCTGTACAAACAACACCTGCAGTCACATTGAACCTGGGTCTCTGGCGCTGTAAGGCAGCAACTCTACAGCTGCGCCACAGTGCAGCCAACCTGTACCTCCTGCAGAACATCATGTCGTAATTCATGGCCAGAGAACAGTTGAGCTTGAGCTGCTGGTGTCGGTAGCACAAGGTGGAGATGGATGACAGAGAGAGAATGCCAGTGATCCACAGGAGTCTGTGATATTGGATGGTTTTCAAATTGTTGAACTGTCCGGTGATGGGTAATGGGTTGGTGTCAGTGCTTTTGTGGGGATGGACCATCCATGGAAGAAGATTGATGGTGATGGACATGTTCAGGGCAAAGTAGCCCTGGCTCTGTGTCTGAAGACTCCCCCTCAGAGCAGCCCTTGCCTCCTTTACCTGCTGGCTGTCCCCAGTCCTGGAAACCCAGTTGGCTGGGGCTACATTTGGAATGGAGATAATGCCCAAGGCTTACAGCTTCACTAAAGTCCAGAGAGATGCCAGGATGGGAGATTGGTATCTGTTGTGCACGAGTTTAAGACTTTTTTTAACTATATCCATCCTGACCCAAACTATAACTAAGTGAAAATGAAGGTCTATTCCACTCGGTCATCATTACGTATTGCTATGAAAACTATTTATTCTGTATGAAGGCAGACTTTTTCGCATTTGGTGTATTTAATCAGCTTTGATATAAATGCTGCTTCCATTACTTACTTACTGTGCTCTCAAATGAATTCCAACACTTTTAAAACAGTAAGATGCTCCTGCCAGTAGTAATTTATTTCCACAATGGGGAATACTTACAAGTCACAATACTTACTGTCACCAGCAGGCTAAAAAACTCTGCTCTTAAACTTAATTAACAGCTTGTCTCCTTAGATTCTCTTTTGCTCTTAGAGCATAGCCAAAAGCTTTGGAACTTTCATCGTGGTGTCAGATATTCAGTTGCAATAGTGCCCACCCAATGCCCTACTAAACTTGCCACACACTAGCATTCCAAGGTCAACATAGTGTGACATTTCGTGTCAACTATGGCATTGATACAATAAAATCACTATGAACGCCGCATGCCGCACCTCCCTCCCCCTCCCCCTCCCCACAACCACACGTTGGGGGAACAGATCCAATGGGTCTGCACTTGGTCTAGTAATTTATTAAAAAGTAATCTGCATTACAGTATGACCTTATACATTAATATCAGAAAAACTACAAAACCACAATAATTAACTTTAAAAATATATGTTTTGTTAAAGCAAAATGAAATTCTCTAAAATAGTAGTTGAATAAGTTCATGTCATATGAGCTGAATTTAACCATTCGCCTCATCGAATCTTCTCTGCCATTCAATCATAACTGATCTATATTTCCCTCTCAACCCCATTCTTCTGCCTAAAGATTATAGTACTTAAATGTCTAATTAATTTGGTCCGATGGAATATAAGAATTCCATAACTGCGAGACTTCCGGTGGCGCCATGTTACACTAACAGATGCACACCTAGCTCCGCTCCCGAAAAATTCGCGATTCTTCGCGTTAAAAACGGGTCTACTGGTCGAGACCGAATTAAAAAACGTACCGAAGCTTCTGGTCGTCGCGCTGATGATGTCATCAGTAAGCGCGGTGAATTAAACAGTGGTTTGAGGACTTTTAAATGAAAAAACTGTCTCCAGCTCAGAGTCCTCAGAGAACAATTACAAGACAGCTGCTGAAAAGCCTGAAGAATTCTGAGGAAGTTACCTCTGAAGGGGTCCCTGAAGTGGCTCCAGACATGTCTACTAGATCCAAGACAGATCTGGGTAAGGACAAAGATAAAGAATTTGAGGTATTAAAGAAATCGGTAAGAGATATGAAAGATGAAATTGTGGATGAAAATTAAAATATGATGGGAAAAATGATGGAAAAAATTGAAAAGATGATGGAGAATATGAGTGCTGGTAATCAGAAAGTTATTGATTCAATTGGCACTATAAACAAACGAATTGATGATGTCAAAGGAGAATTATCGGGGAGAATTTATAAGGTGGAAGAATCTACCACAGACAGGTTCACGACTGAGCTTGAAACGTGGCTGCAAGTATGTCTACAATCATAGAAATGGAGACAAATATGGCTCGAATGGCTGAAGATATGGAGAGAATGAGGCAAGAACATGATCAAACTACAAGACAGATGGCGACTCATCTGGGGAAAGTTTCAGACAAATGCCTTGACCTGGAAGCTCGTTCAAGATGCCAAAATTTAAGAATTCTTGGAGTCTCAGAGGGAGCTGAGGGAAGGGACATTCGTGAATTTGCTATGGGCTTATTCAAACAACTGCTTAATCTCCCCAATGATCCAAAATTTGAAGTGGCACATCGAGTACCGAGATTTAAACCAAGATCACAAACAAGACCAGACCACCCACGACAGATCATCGTGAAATTTCGGGACATTTCAGAACTTGAAGAGGTGATGAGGAAAATCAAATATGGAGTGCAACTGAGGTTTGATAACGACTCTATCAAAATATTCAGGGACTATCCTCATGAAATTGTACAAAAGAGAAATCAGTTCACAAAGGCAAAAGACATTCTGAAGGGAATTCAAGATGTTAGATACAGTGTCTTCTACCCGGCTAAGATGCGAATTACCTACAAGGGGCAGGAGAAATCATTTGTAAACCCGGAGGATGCGTGCAAATATGCCCAGAGCATCGTGGAAAAGTAGTGGGAATATATGGACGGTATGGACGGTATGGACACATTTTTCTCTTTATTATTCCACAGTTAATGGCTGATCAGAAGCAAAGAAACAGCTCTTTTAGTACTTTAAAAAAAAACGTAAATGAAGAATGCTTCCATCTGCGTCTGTCTAGACTCCTTATCTGTGGAATTTTAACTCAAGAACATTCTGTGTTCCAAAGGAAGCAAATAGAGAATAACGGATAAACGTCGAGCCGAAGAGAGTGGAATACACCAGAAGCATTAATTGTTTATGAGATTGCAAGTAGCTATAGACCAATTTCACTCCTGAATGTGGACCTCAAAATCCTCTCTAAAGCCCTTGCGCTCCGTCTTCAATGGGTAATGCCCTCTATTATCTCGTTAGATCAAACAGGTTTCATACCAGGCCGACAGACTTCCCATAATACTAGGCGTCTCCTTAACATCATCCATTCACCGAGTAGTGAGACCCCGGAGATAGTGGTCTCCCTCGACGCCGAAAAAGCTTTCGACAGGGTCGAGTGGAGGTACCTATATGAGGCGATGGACAGGTTTGGCCTCGGTAACAGGTTTATTCTTTGGGTCAGTCTATTATACTCGTCCCCGGTGGCCTCAGTACAAACAAACGGCACACTGTCGCCCCACTTCCCCCTTCAGAGGTACCAGACAGGGTTGCCCGTTATCACCACTCCTGTTTGATGTCGCGATAGAACCCCTGGCGGTCTGGTTACGCTCAGAGAAGGGCTTTAAAGGTATTACACGGTTCGACACAACTCATAAAGTCTCATTGTATGCAGATGACCTGCTCCTGTACATCTCGAACCCAGTCAGTTCTCTCCCTGTGATTACGAATATTTTAGAACGGTTTGGTGCGTATTCTGGTTATAAACTTAACTACCAAAAGAGTGAGCTATTACCGATTAACTCATTGGCTAAGCAGCTCCCTCGCTCTTTAACCTCATTCAAATGGGCAGAGGACGGGTTTCGCTATCTCGGCATTTTTATCACAACACCCTTATCTGATATGTTCCGCACAAACTTTCTGCCTCTGGTTGAGAAAGCCGAAAGAGATTTTGACCGCTGGTCAGTTTTACCGCTATCCCTCGTGGGCCGGATAAATCTGGTCAAGATGGTCATCCTACCCAAATTCCTGTATCTTTTCCAGCACGTCCCTATACTTATCACTAAATCTTTTTTTGATAAATTAGAAAGGACAATATCTAAATTTTTATGGGGTAGCAAACCGGCTAGAATCCGAAAGGCGATACTGCAGTCTCCTAAGAGTGATGGCGGTTTGGCACTTCCTGACTTTGGCGATACTATTGGGCAGCTAACTTGCAAAAACTCCTGTATTGGATGAATGATGATTGCGACCACCTACCGACCTGGGTATACATGGAAAAGGCGAGTTCACGTCTCCCGTTGCGGTCTGTCCTATGCTCCCAACTCCCCCTTCCTATAACATCTGTGGGTGCAGGCCCAATTGTGTCCCTTTCGCTCAAGATATGTGTCAACTCAGGAAAAACTTTGGTTTACAAGGCCCTTCCATCTTGACCCCACTGCTTAAAAATCACATCTTTAAACCTTCAAGTACAGACCACGCATTCAAAACCTGGCATAGCAACGGTATCAGTAGTATCAAAAACCTATACAAGGATGGCATCTTTCGGTCCTTTGCGGAGCTCTCGTCCAACTACAGCCTCCCAAACTCCCACCTTTTTCGTTTTTTCCAGATTAGGGATTTTGTGAAGAAGACATTCCCCTATTTCCCAAATCGCCCCCCTGAAACCCTGACTGATACCATCTTAGCTCTAGATCCCATCCAGAAGAAATGCATCTCTATTTTGTATAATTTGCTAGGGTCGGTTTTATTGAAACTTCATACCTCATTAAAAGCTGCGTGGGAGGGAGAGCTGAGTACGAAATTAACAGACCAGCAATGGAATCTGCCTTGGATTTGATCCATTCTTCCTCCATATGTGCCCGTCATGGCCTAATCCAATGCAAAGTCCTTCACAAAGTCCACTACACAAATGCAAGATTATCTAGAATTTACCCCACTGTTAGGGACACCTGCAACAGATGTAATCAATCCCCTGCCAACCATAGCCATATGTTTTGGTCTTGCCCTAAGCTGGCAGCCTTTTGGAGGAGTGCTTTCGACTTGATAAGTAGAGACTACGGCCAGACTATTCCTCCAAACCCAATGTCAGCCATTTTCGGTACCCCTCTCTGTTGCAGTGAAACAGGTCCTAGCTTTTACAACCTTGTTAGCCCGGAGACTGATCTTGCTTAACTGGAGGCTCACCTGTCCCCCGACCCACACCCGTTGGATTAAGGAGGTGCTTTACAATTTAAAGCTTGAAAAACGTAGGTTCTCTCTCAAAGGCTCTACCAAGACATTCCTAGATGCATGGAACCCTTTCTTGGAACTTGTTAACTCTCTCAACTTGTCCCCGGACTCGGAAGAGGACTGAGTGCTCTCCACCATTGTTTTGCTCTACTGCAGCTGCTCTCCCCTTAACCCCCCCCCCCCTCCCCACACTTATTTATTTAATTACTTACTTATTCACTGTTATCAGTGACCTATATATATATATATATATATATATTTTAGTACTTTTTGTTTTGTTTATCTTACCATATGTGTGGATGTGTACGTATGTGAGTGTTATTTGTCCCCGTTTGGTTCCGACCTGATTCGGGTGAGTTGAAGGTGGGTAAGGGTAAGGGCTTTGAGGGTCGCTTACATTCTGTTGCACAATTATGCCTTGACTGTCACTGTCTGTTATCATAGTATGTATGCAAATTGCTGTGAAATTCAAATAAAAAGATTTAAATAAAAAAACAAAAACGGGTCTACTGGTCGAGACCGAATTAAACAACTTACCGAAGCTTCTGGTCGTCGCGCTGATGACGTCATCAGTAAGCGCGGTGAATTAAACGGTGGTTTAAGGACTTTTAAATTAAAAAACTGTCTCCAGCTCAGAGTCCTCAGAGAACAATTACAAGACAGCTGCTGAAAAGCCTGAAGAATCCTGAGGAAGTTACCTCTGAAGGGGTCCCTGAAGTGGCTGCAGAAATGTCTACAAGATCCAAGACAGATCTGGCTAAGGACAAAGATAAAGAATTTGAGGAATTAAAGAAATCGGTAAGAGATATGAAAGATGAAATTGTGGATGAAAATTAAAATATGATGGGAAAAATGATGGAAAAATTGAAAAGATGATGGAGAATATGAGTGCTGTTAATCAGAAAGTTATTGATTCAATTGGCACTATAAACAAACGAATTGATGATGTGAAAGGAGAATTATCGGGGAGAGTTGATAAGGTGGAAGAATCTACCACGGACAGGTTCACGACTGAGCTTGAAACGTGGCTGCAAGTATGTCTACAATCATAGAAATGGAGAGAAATATGGCTCGAATGGCTGAAGATATGGAGAGAATGAGGCAAGAACATGATCAAACTACAAGACAGATGGCGACTCAACTGGGGAAAGTTTCAGACAAATGCCTTGACCTGGAAGCTGATTCAAGACGCCAAAATTTAAGAATTCTTGGAGTCTCAGAGGGAGCTG
This sequence comes from Malacoraja senta, assembly GCA_038087875.1. Taxonomy (NCBI): domain Eukaryota; kingdom Metazoa; phylum Chordata; class Chondrichthyes; order Rajiformes; family Rajidae; genus Malacoraja; species Malacoraja senta. The sequence continues at coordinate 23,634,839 of CM075978.1, forward strand.
AGGCAAGGGACATTCGTGAGTTTGCTATGGGCTTATTCAAACAACTGCTTAATCTCCCCAATGAACCGAAATTTGAAGTGGCACATCGAGTACCGAGATTTAAACCAAGATCACAAACAAGACCAGACCACCCACGACAGATTATCGTGAAATTTCGGGACATTTCAGAACTTTTTTTTTTTTTTTAATATTTTTATTTTATTAGAAGTAAGTACAATTGTATACAATCATATTTTCATAATACCTTTTATGTACAACTTCTTATTTAAATTTTTTTTTGAAATAAAGAAGAAAAAGAAAAAAGTTAGATAATGAAAAATAGAAAAATGTGAGATATATAGTGTGTGAAAAAGAAAAATAAAGAATGAAAAAAGAAAGTTGAGACATAGAAAATAGAAGAAAGAGAATAAAAGAAGAGAAGAGAAGAAAAGAAAATAGAAGGAGATCATTTATAATCTTGACCATCCGCAGTCACGGATTAGCTTTTACACCTGTTTTGCACCATATGTTTCCAAAAAGACGACAAATGGAGACCAACTCGTTATGAATTGGTCAAATTTATCTATTAGGAGGAATCGCATTTCCTCAAGATGTGCGGTATCCAACATACTTGCAATCCACATTTTGAGCGTTGGTATTGGTGTATTTTTCCAAAATTTCAATATTAATTTTTTTGCTATTATTAAACCATAATTTAAAATTGACTTTTGAGATGAGCTCAATTTATTCCCGTCTTCCATTACCCCAAATATAATCAATTAATTATTGGGTTCCATTTTTGTCTTAAATAATTTTGTAAATATTTCGAAAATATCACTCCAAAATCCATGAAGTTTTATACAAGAAACAAAAGAGTGTGTTATAGTTGCGTCTTGGGTTAAACATTTATTGCAAATGGGCGATATATTTGGATAACATTTATTTAATCTTGTTTTTGAGTAATATAATCTATGTAAAATTTTAAATTGGATTAGGTTATGTCTTGCGTTAATCGAACACTTGTGAATGTATGTCAAATACTTTTCCCATATAGCCTTCGTAATTTTTATCAATAATTCCCGTTCCCACTCTTCTCTAATTACCTCGGTCACAGGTAAATCTATATTTAAGATACTATTATATAAATATGATATTAATTTTTGTGTATCAGCTTTTATATTCATTACTTCTTCTAGTAAATCAGGAGTTATTTTTTGATATCCCTGTATGTATGTCTTCAATAAATTACAAATCTGAAAATATTTAAAATAATGAGTGTTTTTCAGTTTAAATTTTAATTGTAATTGTTGAAATGATAATAAATCTCCCATTTCATACATGTCCCCGATCCTTTTAATTCCTAAACTTTCCCATTGATTATATATTTTATCCATCATAGATGGTTTAAATAAAGGATTATTCGCTATCGGTGTTAACAATGATAGGTTTGTTAATTTTAAGGATAATTTTATTTGTTTCCATATTCTTATTGTATCTTGTATAATTGGGTTTTTCTTATATATTGTATTGTTCATTTTTTTCGGGGAGAAGAGGATTGTTCCTATATTACAAGGATAACAATCCTCTTTCTCCATTTTTATCCATTCTGTCTCTTGAGTTGAACTATCCAACCAGTAAATTATATTCTTAATATGTATTGCCCAATAGTAATACAAAAAATTAGGGAGTGAAAGTCCCCCGACATCTTTTGGTTTACATAAGTGTTCTTTTTTAATTCTATGTGATTTATAATCCCAAACAAAATTAGTAATATTAGCTTTCAGTTTAGAAAAAAAATATTTTGGTAAATATACTGGTATAGATTGAAATAGGTATAATAACTGTGGTAGGAAGCTCATTTTAATGGCATTTATTCTGCCTATTAATGATAAAGGGAGTGTTTTCCAAAATTTTATCATTATATTTAGTTTATTTATTAAGGGTATAAAATTGGCATTGAATAAAGCTTTATGTTTTCTAGTAATCTGAATAAACAAATATTTGAATTTTTCTGTTGCTATTTTAAAGGGGAATTTCAATGTGTGGATTCTTGAGGTTTTAACGTCATGATTTAACTTTTGTTCCAGTTTATTCTACATCCAGAAAAGGACCCAAATTCCTCTATTAAATTTAATAAATTTGGTATGCTCGTTTGTGAATTTGTTATATATAACAAAATATCGTCTGCATACAATGAAATTTTATTATTTGAGTCCCTAGTATTATAACCCTGAATATTTGGATGGCTTCTTATACTTTCAGCCAGAGGTTCTATCATAAGGGCAAATAGCAGGGGTGATAAAGCACATCCCTGCCTATTACCCCTTGATAATTGAAATTTTTGAGATAACATGCTGTTAGTTAATATTCTTGCCATCGGTTTATCATATAATAATTTCACCCATGCAATAAAATTCTCTCCCATATTAAATTTTTGTAATACTTTGTATAAACACTGCCATTCTCCCTGATCAAATGCTTTCTCTGCGTCCAAAGAAATAATTGCTAAGTCTTTTTCCTCCACTTTATGTGAGTACATTATATTAAACAGGCGTCTCAAATTATTAAATGAATATCTTTTGGGTATAAACCCTGTTTGATCAGGGTTTATCAATTTACTAATATATTTGCTTAGTCTTCTAGCTAAAGTCTTTGCTAGAATTTTCTGGTCTGTATTTAAAAGTGATATAGCTCTATATGAGCCTGGTTCCTCTAGATATTTATCTTTCTTTGGAATAAGCATAATAGTTGATTCTGCTAATGTTTCAGGTAGTTTATTTTCTTTAAAAACGTAAGTATATAAATTAAATAGATAGGGGGTCGTTATCTCATGAAACTTTTTATAAAATTCATTACTAAAACCATCTGGTCCCGGTGTCTTACCATTTTTCAGCGATTTTATTGTTTCACCTATTTCTTCGATTGTAATTTGCGCTCCTAGTTCTTCTTGTTCCAAAAGGTCAAGTTTTGGTAGATTACATTTATCTAAAAAGTATGTAATTTTACTATCTTCTGTTTTGGTTTTTTGATGTGTATAAATTTTGATAAAATTGAACAAATCTTTTATTGATATCTTTAGGTAGTGTTAGTAATTCACCATTCTCGGATTTAATTTTATTTATAGTATTTTCCTTTTCCTGTTTTTTCAATTGACGCGCCAACAGCTTATGTGGTTTGTCACCAAACTCAAAATGTTCCTGTTTTGTAATTTGGAATAATCTTATTACTCTTGCCGAGAGAATTCGGTTAAGTTTAAATTTCAGTAGTATTATCTTATTATGTTTATCTATAGTGGGGTCTTTAGCATTATCTAACTCTAACTGTCTTATTTCTTGTTCTAACAGCAACTGTTCTGTTTTATTCTTCTTATTTTGAAAAATTTCATATGAAATTATAATTCCTCTAATAAATGCTTTAAAAGTTTCCCATATTAAAGAAGGTGAGGTACCTGGTGTATCATTTATCTCAAAAAATGATATCATTTGTTGTTTCAAATATTGATAACCCAGTAAGTCATTTAATATATATGTGTTAAACCTCCAAAAAAAAATCTTTCCCGGCATTCCTTCAAATTTTACAAAAAAAGTCAATGGAGAGTGATCAGAAATACTACTAATATGGTAAGTTGGGTTAATTATATATGGCATTAATTTCCTATCCACTAAAAAATAATAAATTCTTGAGTATGTTTTATGTACCGAAGAGTAAAATGAGTATTCCCTTCCTGCTGGGTTAGCAGATCTCCATACATCTGTTATGTTAGTATTTTTTATATATGTATTTAGAAATTCACTAGTCTTAGATTTTATATTACTCCTTCTTTGTTTTGCTGATTTGTCTAAGTATGGATCTAAAACACAGTTGAAATCCCCTCCTATTATGACATTTTGATAATTAAACTCCAGTATTATATCTATAATTTTCTCAAAGAATTGAGGGTTATCAAAATTCGGAGCGTAAATATTTACCATAGTTATTGGGGTAGCATAAATTTCTCCCGAAACTATGATATACCTTCCCTCTTTATCTGATATAGTATTCTTTAATTTGAACGGTATACCTTTTCGAATAAGAATAGCCGTACCTCTAGATTTAGAAGTAAATGACGAATAATATGTTTGGCCTATCCACTTCGCCTTTAATCTCATTTGTGTTTCCTGTTTCATGTGAGTTTCTTGCAAGTAAATTATGTCGCTTTTCAAAGATTTTAGGTGAGCAAAAATGTTACCCCTCTTTATTGGTTCATTGGCACCCCTTATATTCCAACTACAGAATGTGATTCCTCCATTCTTTATTTGCCTATCGTCTTGCATTGTATATCAAAGTGATGTTCTTGAAACATATGGTGCAAACAAATACCTCTGTGTTCTGGACGTTGGGTGGTCATTCCAAATTTTTAAGTTTACATTACATCTCCTTCTCCAAAAGTGCCTTAGATAAAGCAAGAGAAGTTGTGATTTACAATTAATTAAACACAAGCTAAGTAAATACAAATTTGTATAGTGATTTTTTAAAAAAAGTGAAATTAAGGTATCTAAAAGCAGGTACCTTAAAGACAAATAGCCACCTAAGGTGGCATAAGAAACAGCTCTTTTAGTACTTTAAAAAAAACTTAAATGAAGAATGCTTCCATCTGCGTCTGTCTAGACTCCTTATCTGTGGAATTTTAACTCAAGAACATTCTGTGTTCCAAACGAAGCAAATAGAGAATAACAGATAAACGTCGAGCCGAAGAGAGTGGAATACACCAGAAGCATTAATTGTTTAAGAGATTAAAACACTAATTTAAATTGTAAAGAACTAATCCTATTAATAATTTAACAATTTAACAATATTAATATAGAAATAGTAACGGACGCTAACAAGAAAAAACAAATTTATGAACTAACACAAAAATTCACTAAATCTAAGCCTTATCTATAATTGGGGTGAGGGGAGGAGAAATGTGCACCTGGCTCAGATCCAGGAGCACGTTTCACATTAACCCCTTCAACCAACAGTTGATTATTATTGAAGGTAAAATCATTCGTTTAAACAATTAGTAGATAAAACTGTTATATATATATATGATATGTTATAACGAAATATATAGGGTAAATTTGTATTATATATCTGATTGCGAGGTCCCGTCCCATTATGTTATGAGTAATCAAGGGAGCAGAGCTAATTGTTTAACATCGACAATGGAAGTCGATACAAGTTTTTCTCCCACCTACAGGTGGGCCACTTGTTACAGTGTCGACAATTTTAGACATTGTATTTTCACTTTTTCAATTTTTTTTTTACTATCACATCAAGTCACATGTTTGTGTTTTTTGTTTAGGGAGAAGCGTAAAAGGGATATGCCAACTGAACTTAGTAACGTAAAGGTTCCCCCAATACCTAAAGACCTGAGGTATGGATGCACCGTAAGATTTAAAGGTATTATAACCATTCAAAATGCAAGATGTTAAACAAAAGAACCTAGGAGGAGTCACATTCTGTAGTTGGAATATAAGAGGTGTTAACGAACCGATTAAAAGGGGTAAGATATTAGCTCAGCTGAAATTGTACAATACTGACATCATCTTTCTACAAGAAACCCATCTCAAACCCCAGGATCAGGCTAGATTGAGGGTGAATTGGATAGGCCAAATATATCATTCTTCATATACTTCGAAATCTAGAGGTACGTCAATCATTATTCGAAAAGGCATACCATTTAAAGCAAAGAATACCATAACAGATAAGGAAGGGAGATATTTGATAGTTACCGGAGAGATTCACGCTACCCCAATTACCTTGGTAAATATATACGCGCCTAACTTTGATAATCCTCAGTTTTTCAATAAAATCCTGAACATAATCGCAGAATCTAATTACCAAAATGTTATAATAGGAGGAGACTTTAACTGTGTTTTAGATCCATATTTAGATAAATCTAGCCAAAAACAGAGAGGTAATACGAAATCTAAAACTATTGAACTCTTAAATACTTACATAAATAATACCAATATAACAGATGTTTGGAGAATTGCTAATCCGACTGGCAGGGAATACTCGTTTTATTCAATGGTACACAAAACATACTCATGTATAGATTATTTCCTGGTGGATACAAAATTAACCCCCTACAGTTTGAACCCAAAATACCATACCAACTCGATCTCAGATCATTCACCGTTAACTTTCTTTTTAAAACTGGAAGGAATGTCTAAGAACAAATCATTTTGGAGGTTTAATCCTCAAATTCTAAAAGACCCACAAGGGAGTATATATCTAAAAAAACAAATGGACGTCTTTTTTGAAATAAATGACACTCCAGATATATTGCCCACTTTACTATGGGAATCTTTCAAAGCATTTATTAGAGGTGTTATAATCTCATACCAAGCTTTTCAAAATAAAAAGAATAATAATAATAATAATAATAATAGATTTTATTTATATAGCGCTTTTCAGGACTCAAAGTCGCTTGAACAAAGACAGTTAGAAGAACAAATTAGGCAAGTGGATATAGATAATGCTAAAGATCCATCTATGGATAAACACAATAAAATAATAATTCTGAAATTTAAATTAAATAAATTATTATCAGCCAAACTTATAAGACTTTTCCAAATTACAAGACAGGAACACTTTGAATTTGGGGATAAACCACACAAACTCTTGGCTCGTCAGCTAAAAAAACGAGAAAAAGAACACACGATTCAAAAGATTAAATCAGATAGAGGGGAATCATTAACTTTACCGAATGATATTAATAAAAGATTTGTGTAATTTTATGATAATTTGTACACATCCAAAACGACAATGGACACCAATAAAATTACAGAGTTCTTGGATAACTGTAATCTTCCAAAGTTAGAGTCGAAGGAACAAGAGGAACTGGGTGCACAAATCTCAATTAAGGAATTAGAAGATACAATAACTTCATTAAAGAACGGAAAAACTCCAGGTCCTGACGGATTTAATAATGAATTTTATAAAAGTTTTCATGACAAAATTATACCACGTTTACAGAAAATGTATAAATATGCCTTTAAAGAACAAATATTACCTGATACATTAGCTGAATCAACGATCACATTAATACTCAAAAAAGACAAAGATATAGAAGAACTGGGTTCATAGAGAGCTATAGCATTGTTAAACACAGATCAAAAAATATTAGCGAAAACATTAGCTAGAAGATTAAGTAAATATATTAGTAAACTAATAAACCCAGATCAGACAGGGTTTATCCCTAAAAGATATTCATCTAATAATATGAGACGTCTACTCAATATAATGCACTCACATAAATCTGAAGAACAAGAATTATCAATTATTTCGTTGGACACTGAAAAAGCATTTGACCAAGTAGAATGGAATTATATGGATAAAGTATTACAAAAATTCCAACTGGGAGAGAATTTTATTTTATGGATTAAACTATTATATAATAAACCTACAGCTAGAATATTAACTAATAACATATTATCCTCGAAATTTCAACTATCAAGGGGAAATAGACAAGGATGCTCATTATCACCACAGTTGTTTGCTCTCATAATTGAACCGTTAGCAGAAAAAATGAGAACACATCCAGATATCCATGGGTATAATACTAAATATTCAAATAATAAAATATCTTTATACGCGGATGATATATTATTGTACATTACAAAACCTCAAATTACTATACCAAATATATTAAATTTAATTGAGGACTTTGGATCTTTTTCTGGATACAGAATAAATTGGAATAAAAGTGAAATTATGTCAATAAAACCGAAAGACTCAACACATCTTTTAAAATTCCCTTTTAAAATAGCTACAGAAAAATTTAAATACTTGGGAATCGAAATCACTAGAACATATCAAGGCATGTTTAAAACAAATTTTGATCCTTTACTTAATAAATTCAATTTTGGAAAACGCTCCCGATGTCTTTAATAGGCCGAATAAATGCAATAAAAATGATCTTCTTACCACAAATTTTATACCTATTTCAATCGATTCCTATATACCTCCCAAAGAAGTTTATTTTTAAACTGGATTCAGACATTACTAATTTTATATGGGACTATAAATCACATAGAATACAAAGAACACACTTGAACAAAGCTAAAGTATTAGGGGGCTTAGCAGTCCCTAACTTCATGTATTATTATTGGTCAGTAAACATTAAAAATATGATTCAACTGATGGACAACTTTGCCCAGCAAGTGGACTGGATTGTAATGGAGAGAGAGGACTGCTCCTCTGGAAACATTGGAGCGATCCTCCTCTCACCAATGAAACTGAATAACATAATTATAACAAAAACCCAATTATACATAGTACAATCAGAACTTGGAAACAAATAAAACAAAATTTAAAATTAAGAAATCTATCGCTTTTATCCCCAATAGTTAATAACCCTTCGTTTAAACCCTCCATTATAGACAAATCATTTATACAATGGGAAAGATTAGGAATTAAAACGCTCGGAGACTTGTATGAAACTGGAAAATTACTATCATTCCAACAATTACAAATAAAATATAATCTGGGAAACAATCAATACTTTAAATATTTCCAAATATGTGATTATCTGAAAAAATATACAAAAGATTATTATAACATGCCACCAGATTTACTGGACGAAGCAATGCAGATAAAAGCTGAATCAGCAAACTTAATATCTTATTTGTATAATATTATCTTAAATGTAGAAATACCATCTACGGAAGGTATTAGAAGAGACTGGGAACAAGAATTAGTTTTTAAAATTTCAAAGGAGAGGTGGAATGAACATTTATTAAATGTGCATAAATGCTCGATTAATGTAAGACACACTTTAATACAATTCAAAATCTTACACAGATTATATTACTCAAACACCAAAATTAGTAAAATTTTCCCCAATGTATCACCTATTTGTGATTAATGTCAGTCTCAAGAAGCTACTATAGCGCACTCATTTGTTTTTTATACAAAAATTCAAAAATGTTGGATTGAAATTTTTGAAATCTTTACAACATTATTTAAATTAAAACTGATACCAAAAGCAGAATGGATTATCTTCGGAACAACGGAAGGTAGCCCTGAACTAAATGTGTTTCAAAAGAACCTATTTGATTACGGGTTAATAACTGGAAAAAAGTTTATCCTAAAATTTTGGAAAAATGCTCCAATACCAACTATAAACATGTGGATTTCAAACATGTTTGAAACATTACACCTGGAAGAGATAAGACTCCTCCTGGCAGGCAAATCAGATCACTTCTATAGGACGTGGTCTTCATTTATAGAACTATTACAGGTGCAAAAGTACTTTAAAAAGGTACCGATGTCAGGACTTGGTAAAGGGGAATGAAAGGTGGCGAGTTGATATATCCCATTTGCGTGATGCTCATAATAGAGTACTTGTTTTTCTCTTTTTTCTTCTTTCGCTTGTTTCTTCTCTAGGGTCTATCTCTTAATCTCTTCTCTCTAATTTCTCTTCTACAGGGTCTCTGTTCTTTCCTTTTGACACGCTTTTACACTATCACTATTTTCTTTCACTTTCTCTTCCTTCTTAATTTCAACCTTTTCTTTTTATTAGCTTTAAAAAATGAAGGAGCACATTAATTGTAATAAGATATACACGATGTGTACTAATGTAATTGTTTGTAATTTAATGTACTTCTAATAAATAAAATAAAATTAAAAAAAATAATTCCATAACTGCATAAGTCACAGGTCAAAAGTAAAATTACACTCATAGTTCTTTAACTTACTCAAGATACCAAGATTAATTGTAAATCACAGAGGAGAATGAAGAGATTACAGGCTGATTCAACCAAGCAGGAATGTTAGTAGTTCCCACATGTGCCTCAACAGATGCATTTGCTGGCTTTACTCTATTTTCCCAAGGGTAATGATTTTTGATCATTTTGCCACTAATCCATTTGGGAAAATTAACAACCAAATTCAACTTCCCAAGATCAGTAGATCAATTTCAAATCGCTGGTTGGAAGTGAGACAAACTGAGAGACAGGTTCACAGCACATATAATCCATCACCTGGTCACCACCAGATGGACACAATTAATGTTGTCCCTAATTGAATCTCAGCTGAATGATTTGGCATGGACTGTAGAATCAAACACATTCCAAAGATAAACCACGCAACGTTCCTTTCTCTGTTAAAATGTGCTGATCCAGGTCATTCTGAACCACATCTTACTTATTGTTTTTATATAAATTGTCCTTGGAATGATAACGCACACAAATGTATAGCCTCTCTCACAGTTCTCTGTTGACTGCCAAATCACAACGTCACCTATTCCTTATCTCCAGAGATGCTGCCTGACCTGCTGAGTTACTCCAGCTTTTGTGTCTTATCTTTGGTTTAAACCAGCAGCTGCTGTTCCTTCCTACACACTTTCCTTTTTATTTGCCTGTAATATGCACTTAGAATTGCACCATTTACTTGTTATTCTTTAATTCTACTCTCATGGCATTTGTCTTGACTTGAACAGTAGAATAACATTTGAAATGGTTGCAATCATTCAACCGGAATCTCCCCACGAAATATCATATGGTTCAGGATAATTACCAACTGATGACATGTCCAAATTATATTTTACTTCGGAGTCACGTGAGTGATTCCGTGAAGAAGCCCCGCCAGTCCGCACGCACTTCATTCGCACTGACGAAGCACCGGACTGGCAGGCTAGTCAGCGCAACGGGTTCAGCGCTCCTGCCAGCGGTAAGTTTAAACCTGCAGGTAAGTTTTTAATACTTACTAGGTTGTGTTTTTCTTGCAGGAATCTCTTCTTACAGAGGTTTCCTGCTGGATTTGTAGCGCAGTCCGATCGAGCCACGGGGAAACCGGCTTCGGGCTGTGGGAAGACCCGGTCCAGACCGCAGAACGCGCGAGCCGGCGGACGTCGGGTGCGCTACTCCAGCCGCTGACAAGGCGGTCAGCGGCTTCTAGACCGCTGTGGTTCCTGTGGAGGGGTAAGTCCTTGCGGAATCAGGGTGCCGACTGCACCGTGGCCAATCCTGTGGGGGGAAAAGCCACTCAAAAACAAGCCCGTGGATCGGGCCAGGAGGATTCACCTCCCAATAAAAGCGACGTCTGTGGACTTCTGGTAAAGATGGAGCACCTGATAGAAAGGATGCTCCATCACGACAGCCTCCAGGAAGAGCTTTATATCCGTGAGGTCACCCCATGGGCCCGTGGCAGCAGCTTCAGGTAAGGGCTGTATAGGGAAGATCAGCTCCATGAAGAGGAGCTTTATATCCACGGGTCTTGAGGGCCCGTGGCAGCAGCCCTGTTCAAGGACTGTATAGGGAAGATCTGCTCCATGAAGAGGAGCTTTATATCCACGGGTCCTCTTAGGGGCCCATGGCAGCAGCACCTGTAGACGGGCTGCATAATGTCTCCCTCATGGAGGAGGTTGAGCTTACCAGGGCAGTTTTGTTCTGACCCTGAGGTTGGAGGTATTGCAAAGCATACCCCAAGGCACAAAGCCAAGAAGGGCTGTTGAGCATAGCTCCAGCATGATATGCTCCAGCAAAAGGAGGTTTATATCCGCGGGTCTCTTCGGGGGCCGTGGCAGCAGCACCTGTTGAAGGGCTGTCTGGAAAGAGCTCCTGATGGAAAGGATGCTCCAGCACGATATGCTCCAGCAAGAGGAACTTTATATCCGGGGGTCTCCTCGGGAGCCTCTGGCAGCAGCACCTATAGAAAGGCTGCATGATGTCTCCCTCTTGGAGGAAGTGAACACACGTCTGACTCCGAGATCGGAGGTATAGCTGGTGAGCATACTATGAGACAGGGGCCTGCGGCAACACCTGTTCATGGCTGTCTACGAATCCCCCTCTCTGTGGAGGGGAGTGCGAGTGGTCAGTGTAGCTGACTTCAAAAATCTAAAGTATGTCTGTGGAACGTACTGGAATTCATGCGTTGGATTCAAGGGAGTCCTCGCAAACGAAGGTGGCAGAATACCTGGAAGGGGCTAGAGTTCCACTCATGCTATAAATGCCGGGAATGAACAACGTTTCAGGGGTGACATTAAAGACAAGCCGCCGAACCTTCTCTTGAGGTAAGACCTATTCAACAGGTAAAACCTGGATAAGGAAGCAAAAGCTGTCGGACCAATCGAGGTACCAACAACGAGCAAAGCTTCATCGTTGCGGCAACAACACACACCATGCCTTCATTGGCAGTAAGCAGTTCACTGAAGTTGGTGGCAGCATGAAAGCTGGACAGAGATCTTAAATCCAAGACCCAAGTCGGGCTCAGGACAAATATGGGACCATCTACAAGTTGGTAATATTTACACTTGTTTTTGTACTAATGATAATGATAACATGTGCTTAGTTTATGTGTTATATGAAAATAGCATTCCCCTTGATAAGGATGAAAGGGGTCTTAGTGGCCTTACAACACACAAATGGTTGGCATCTAACCATGTAAAAATGTGCAATACTAAAAGGCCTGTCTCACGAGTCTGCGGTCATTGGCGGTGAAACAGGAACTATCTACCGCTCCTGGGCCGCCAGAGACCGCGGGCTCGGTCAAACGCACAGTGCCGGGGCCGTGCGGCGTTGTTCCCAACACCGCACGGTGCTAAAAAAACCCCAACACTGTCCAAAAATATGTTCCTACCGCACAGCCGCCGCCAGTGAGGCACGAGTGCGGCACGGTCATCGCCACAGCCGCCGCCAGTGCGGCACGAGCGCTGTGAGTCGAACCTGCACCGCCACAGCCTCCGCCAGGGAGGCACGTGTGCAGCACGGCCGCCGCCACAGCCACCGCCAGTGAGGCACGTGTGCGGCATGGCCGCCACCACAGCCGCCGCCAGTGAGGTACGTGTGCGGCATGGCCGCCGCCACAGCCCCGCGATCCGAAAGACGTCATCAGCCGAAACCGCAAGCTCGTGGAACCGGCCGTACTTGGCCCCCCGCGCAGCATCCGTGCGGCGCTCTCGTGGTTGCCGTGCGGACCCCTCTTCCGGCGACGCCGCGCTTCACCGCCAACGACCGCAAACCCGTGGGACAGAGCCTTAAGGTTCCAAGCACAGAATTGGGCCAGATTTGTCTACAGGCAAGCTCAGAATTATGTCCAGAGTTGTCTTTCGAGGCAGGCTCAGTATTCTGGCCAGGAATGGCTTTTGGGACTGACTCAGAAAAAGTGCCAGAGTTGTTGCTCGAGCAGGTACGGAATTCACAGGCGTGGCCTGTTCATTGTGGAAAAGATGCAGAATGTCGTTTAACTCGCACGTGCAGTATAAATTTTCCCCAAAAAGGAAACTTCACATCTGATTTCCTTAGGATGCTCCCATTTACAGAGATCACCGGAGACATTTTGAAATTAATCTGGATAAGGCAATGATAAAACATTGCAAAATGTGTTAACTTCAGTTCCCAGGTTATTTACCAGATTACTAAAACCGATGCTTGGACTGCTCAGAGCTCAAAAACATTTGTTATGTCTTGTCTGAGGATAGTCTAACGCTGTATGTTGTTAAAATCAACTGTTTCAGCCTCAAACTATGTTTAAGTAAATACAGGTGATACCAACTACATTTGTTCATCATTGGGATTTATCTTTAACTATTAATTAGCCTGTGACTCCGCCCTAGGGTAAGAGATTGGAATTAATAGGAGCCTCGAACAATCTTGTTGTGATGAAACAGCCTTCTCTTCATTAAGTATAATTGGCAATATAATGGCTGTAATTCAGCTGTGCAAGTGGGGGAACTTACATAGTGCAAAGTAGTAATCTCTCAAATGCCATGTAGGTCTTGTGACAGACATTATGCTATTACCAGCTGAAGCTACCAAGGTCATAATGGTAGACGAACAGTATTCAGCATTACTCCAGTAATCTGGTCAGTGAAAATTCGCTTATATTATAAACTGATGGGGCTCTAAGGTGGAAAATTATGAATGCCATTTGGTTCAGAGGCGGAGGTGATTTGCATCAATTAACAATTATTCAGTTATTGGTATTAACTACTTATACACACTAGGTGCATTCTATCAGTTAAAGGGTTATTGAGTAATGCTCAACGTTAAGTGGATACACTATGGTGGTGGCGTATATTAGTCACATGGGTGCGATCAAGACAGAATATCCTGTAATAATTTACCTAGTTTCAATTTATGTTGGAATATCATCATGTATAATCAATGACAACTCAAAATGGGTGTTGGATCACAAAGCATTTAATGAAATTTTGGCTTGATGGAATACCGAATTGATATGTTTGTTTCCAGGCTCATTTACTGGTTGCAAAAATATGTGGCATAACAGTGGCAAAAAATACACTCTCGCTACAAGGAGAAAGAAGTTATGTTTGTCTCCCTTCATTTTGCCTCATTAGTCGGGTCTTGCAATAAAGTCAGCAAGATCCCACTCTAGGCGGTCGATCTGTCTGACTGGTCTATGCAGCTATGCTTCCCGCTTTGTCGGGAATAATAATACAACCTTTTACGGTTATTCTAAACATTAAACTTGCTGGTTCAGCCTGTGGCTCGGGAAACCAGCCTCTGCATGATAAATCAATTATTGACTTATAGATTCTGAGTAGACCGCTCCTGTGGCTTGGATTGTCAGACCGATCCAGGTATGTGCTCGCTGCAAAACACAGGGATAGCACCAAGTAAGGAAAGCATTACATTTCCTCTTCAGGAGATGGGAAGCGTTTGTTTAAATACTTAAGTTACATCTAATACGGTACAGATAACTGACGTCTTGGAGTTAGTTTCAAATGGGTCTTTGACAATAAATTAAGTTATAGGACCATTACCTGTGCCCAACGTATCTTCCCATCATATTTGCTGCAGCAAAAGGGACCCACTCTGTCGGGTTTCACCCTCTGATACCGAGTTATAAAGGATATATTTCACACAGGGCAGTATGGGATATTGATGTGGTATTAACACTATTTCACCAGGGGGTTCCAGCTACATCCTTAGCTTGGCTCGGCTCTCATAAGGTAGTTATCCTCATGGCGCTGGTCTCAGCGCAACGGGTTCGGTCACTACATATTGTGACTGGATAGGATGGTTACATCTGCAAATAAAATTACATTTTAATGTTTAGTTAAGCAGAGCAGACGTGAAGTCTCAAACTAGTTTCATGGCATACCTCATCAACCTTCGGTTGTGTATGGTCACACATATACAACAATACGTCTAGGTCACGAAGAGCCTTAGAGGCTCTGAACTAGCAATGTTTGTTAATTACAAAAAACGTTATAAAAAGGTATTGGTTTGGACCATCTCCAGGTGGTTGAAACGGTTTGGCTCATACAGGAGTAGATACTGATATTTTTTTAGTCTCACTCCACCAGGGCTGCTACAACATCAGCAGCAAAGATTATGTACGTTCCGCTGGACCACATCCTGGCGACTGCAGGATGGGCGAACGAACTTCTGAACATTTCATAATAACCTATTGCCAGACCAGGGGTATTTGCCAACTATATTTTAGGTTCAGTGGTTAGTTTACTCCAGAATGAGAGGAGTTACTATTATTTATTCATTATGAACGTTTTCCCTCATCTGTCAATGAAGCAGTTGTGGTTGTGGAGACACGTTTCTCACGGCATGAAATCACAGAGCTTTGAAATCTTCACGGAATCACTCACGTGACTCCGAAGTAAAATAGTAAGATTAAACGAGAACTTACCAGTTTGAAGTTTGATCTTTATTTTATGAGGAGTTACGGTGAGCGATTACGTGCCCACCGCACCCTGCCCTCTCTTATAAAGATCACTCGGTAGTTCTAGTCTTCTCTAAGTTACTATGTTACTTCGACTGCTGTTATCTGTGATTTCACACCGCTGCTTTGAAGATTGACATGCGTGCGGACTGGTGGGGCTTCTTCACGTAATCGCTCACCGTAACTCCTCATAAAATAAAGATCAAACTTCAAACTGGTAAGTTCTCGTTTAATCTTACTATTAAAGTGGTAATTTAAAAATACAAATTTAACTTTTAAACCAAGATGCAACAATTGGTTAAAAATTGTGTGACCTTTAAAAATAGATTGGATGGGTATATGGACGGGAAAGGAATGGAGGGTTATGGTCTGAGTGCAGGTAGATGGGACCAGGGAGAAGTATTTTATTTTTAATTTAAAAAAAAAAATTAAAAAAAAATTATGTTCGGCACGGACTTGAAGGGCCGAGATGGCCTGTTTCCGTGCTGTTATGGTTATATGGTTATATGGTTATATGGTTATAACTGAAGTGCCCAATACCTCATCTGCTGAGTTAGCAAAGATCAACAGTGACAGTCATGAGAAACAGTTGGTCTTTCTGCCTATGTCAAGGTTCCCACTCAGTGCCCCTTCTGTTCTGCTTGTTGCTGACAATGAATACTAGTACAAGGCCTCCCTGGGTTACCAATTATCCAACTCTATGCAAATTCTCCCCTATATTTTTTTTAAAGCATTTTTCAACAGCAACGTAAAAAAATGTTTTATGGTATCCGTTATTGGCTGGAAACAGCATATATTCTATTAGTTTCATTATGGGTAGTATGAGGGTGATTATTCAATGATTGTTTAGAATTACAACTTGGCAACAGGCCCTTTGGCCCACCGAGTCCACGACGAACAGCGATTATCCGTTCACATGAGTTCTGTTATCCCACTTTCACATCCACTCACTACACACTTGGGGCAATTTACAAAGGCCAATTAATCCACAAACCCGCACATCTTTGGGATGTGGGTGGAAATAGGAGCACCTGCAGGAAACCCACGCAGTCACGGAGAGGATGTACAAACTTAACACTGACAACACTCGAAGTCAGGATCAAACCCAGGTCAAACGCTGGCACTGTGGGGCAGTACCTCTACTAGCTGCATCACTGGGCCACCCAAATGAAAGAATTATAGCAAATTCAAGATGGCGGCGAGAGCACATTGCGACGCCCTGTGTCTCACCAGAATCAGCGAATTAACAATAATTTGCTTATTTGTCTCAAGTCTGTTCACTCAGTACAGTCTTGCATACATATCATACAGCCGACTGCAACTTTTTCGGCGAACTCCGTCTCGCTCCTGAACTAGCCAGAATAGCGGAGCATACCAACCCAGCTCAGCCGACCGGAAGCGTCCATAGACGGCGCCGCGAACGTAAACACCGCCGCGGATGCCGAGGTGGCTTAAGGACTAGGCTAAAGCTAACTCCACACTGACTATCAATTCCTAGCCTTTTCTTCGCCAACGTATGATCACTGGTGAACAAAATGGATGAACTCCGGTTGCAGATTACCACCCACAATTGGATTAAGGACTGCAACATCATGATTTTCACGGAAACATGGCTCAACAACGACGTTCCTGATAGCACCATCGACCTAACGGGGCGTCATATACTCCGAGCGGACAGAACAATAGACTCCGGTAAGACCAGTGGGGGTCTGTGCATTTAAGTAAACAAAGCTTGGTGCACGGACACTACCATCATCGAGAGTCACTGCTCAGCTAACCTAGAGTTTCTCATGGTTAAATGCAGACCGTTCTATCTGCCCAGAGAGTTTACATCTACTATTGTGACTGCAGCCTATATTCCTCTGGATGGTAATGCTAAGCTTGCAATGAAAGAACTGCATACTGCCATTAGCAAACAACAGACTCTCAACCCCGAGGCAGCCTTCATTATTGCGGGTGACTTCAACCACTCCAACTTGAAGACTCTACTCCCCAAATTCCATCAACATGTCTCCTTCGACCTCTAGAGAAGACAAGATACTGGACAAAGTTTATACCAACATGGCCGAGGCCTACAAAGCCGTCCCCCTCCCCCACCTTGGACAGTCTGATCACCTCTCATTGTTCCTGCTCCCCAAGTCCTCTCCACTCATCAGACGTGTGAAAGCCACAGTGAGGATAGTTAAAGTTTGGCCAGAGGGAGCGAACTCCACACTGCAGCAACGTTTTGAAAACACAGACTGGAGTGTGTTTGCAGCTCAGGCCACCCTTGACTCCCACACGGACATTGACTCTTATACCTCCTCCGTTTTGGACTTTATCAACTCCAACATTAACTGTGTCAACACCCTCAAATGGATTACCACATTCCCGAATAAGAAGCCATGGATGAACAGAGAGGTCAGGCTACTGCTGAAGGCACGTGACACCGCTTTCCGGTCAGGTGATTCTCGGGCCTACAGTTCATCCAGGGCTAACCTGAAGAGGGGCATCAAGAAGGCCAAGCACAGTTACAAGCTAAGGATCGAGGAGCATTTCAAGAACAACTCCGACCCCCGACGCATGTGGCAAGGCATCCAGGCCATCACGGACTACAAACCCACCAACACCACCTCCACATCCAGCGACACCTCCTTCCTTGAGGAGCTTAACCACCTTTATGGCCGCTTTGACAGGGACAATCAAGAGGTGTTCATCAAGGCTGTGCTCCCTGCAGATCACCAGCCCCTCACACTCTCCCCCACCGACGTGTGTGCGGCACTGAGCAGGACTAATGCACGGAAGGCTGCTGGTCCTGACAGCATCCCCAGGCTCGTCCTCAGGGCCTGTGCTGCGCAGCTGACAAACGTCTGGACTGACATCTTCAACCTGTCACTTGCCCAAGCAGTTGTCCCCACGTGCCTTAAAACCACCTCCATCGTGCCGGTGCCAAAACACTCCACTGCAGCGAGCCTCAACGACTTCCGCCCAGTTGCACTTACTTCCATCATCACTAAGTGCTTCGCGAGGCTGGTCCTGGCTCCACCAGTTCGCCAACCGCCAGAACAGGAGTACGGAGGATGCCATCTCCACGGCACTTCACTCCGCCCTCTCCCGCCTCGACAACAGAGACACCTACGTGAGAATGCTGTTCATCGACTTCAGCTCAGCATTCAACACCATCATCCCCTCCAAACTGATCACCAAACTCAACGACCTGGGCATCAACCCCTCCCTCTGCAACTGGATATTGGACTTTCTAACCAACCGACCCCAGTTTGTTAGGTTAGACAACCACACCTCCTCAACCCTCACCCTGGACACCAGCGTTCCACAGGGCTGTGTGCTGAGCCCTCTCCTCTACTCCCTCTTCACCTACAACTGCACACCTGAACATGGTTCCAATACCATTATCAAGTTTGCAGATGACACAACAGCGACAATGATGAGTTCGCCTACAGGGAGGAGGTCCAGCTCCTAGCAGCGTGGTGCACCGACAACAACCTGGCCCTTAACACCAAGAAGACCAAGGAGCTCATTGTGGAATACAGAAAGACTAAAGATGGCACACACACACCCATCCATATCAACGGGACGGAGGTGGAGCGTGTTGCCAGCTTCAAGTTTCTGGGGGTCAACATCTCTGAAGACCTCTCTTGGACCCACAATACCTCAACTCTGATCAAGAAGGCTCACCAGCATCTCTTCTTCCTGTGGAGACTAAAGAAGGTCCATCTGTCTCCTCAGATTCTGGTGAACTTCTACCGCTGCACCATCGAGAGCATCATTACTAACTGTATCACAGTATGGTATGGCAACTGCTCTGTCTCCGACCGGAAAGCACTGCAGAGGGTGGTGAAAACTGCCCAACATATCACCGGTTCCTCACTCCCCTCCATTGAGGCTTCCAGAGCAAGCGATGTATGCGAAGGGCACTCAGCATCGTCAAGGACTGCTCTCACCCCAGCCACAGTCTGTTTACCCTCCCTCCATCTGGGAGGCTCTACAGGTGTCTCTGTTCCCAGACCAGCAGGTTCAGGAACAGCTACTTCCCTGCGGCTGTCACCCTACTTAACTCTGCACCTTGGTGATGCCAGCCCCGGAAACTCCGCACACTCAGTGACTGATCTTCCATCCCCCCTCCCCCAAACATTATATATATATATATTCTACTGTTTATACTGCTCTACACTACTCCTTACACTACTGCTACTGTATATATATATTCTACCTCTGTTTATACTGTATATATCCATCCACAACGTACTTAATGCTTACTGTACTAATACTTCTGTCTATACTGCATATATCCCACCCAGTGTATCCATACTACAATGTCCCACTGTACATAATACCCCACCTATAGTGTACCCTTATCTATAGACTACTATATATCCTCCTCTTACTGCCTATGCTGCTCTACTGCACTTTCTTAGATATTATTCCACCACATGCACTGTTTTTGCTCTTCTGGTTAGATGCTAACTGCATTTCGTTGTCACTGTACTTGTACTCTGCACAATGACAATAAAGTTGAATCAAATCAAATTAATTAAATTAAATGTATGTAGAACGGTACGGTATGTTGCTTCAGAAAGACGGCCATTTCTGACATGGAGAAATTGCCCTTCAGACAGTTCTCAGCCCTTTGATCTGTGTTTTCACACCTTACCCTTCCGTATCTCTATGTCTCCTTCTCCCCTGACTCTCAGTCTGAAGAAGGGTCTCCACCCGAAACATGACCCATTCCTGAGTTACTCCAGCATTTTGTGTTTATCTCAGGACCGGAAAATGTGTGTAACCTGCAGATAGCTGTATTGATCCTTTCTGTTATTCCAGATTGCTTTTAACAGTTGTTGGAGATTGGGAAGTGGAGTGATTATGGTATTCTGCAAAGGGCCTTCAGGTGTGAAGGAGAGAAGAAGGTAACATTTCGTAAATAGATAATTTGTTTTATTTCAGATTTATTTTCCTTTTTGCCTAGCACTTGAAGATAAGTATTGGTAGTTCTACAGGTTTAATCATTTTGATCATCAAGATAAGTAATTCCAGCCAAACTATGATTTACTTTCTTTCAGTTGGAAATATTCCTTGGACTAAAATAAATCTCCCTGCCAAAAATTCACTCAATATTTGATAAAGCATTCTGCTTCTCCTGAGATTTTCATTCAACGTGAGATTGTATGAATCTGTAAATTGACAATGTAAAATAGAAATAAAGCTCGGGATCAAGCCATTCGACCCACAGTTTCTGTGCCGAACGATGCCAAAGTAAACTAATCCCTTCTGCCTGCACATGATCCATACTCCTCCATTTCACGCATAATCAAGTGCCTATCTAAAAGCCTCTTAAATGCCACTATTGTATCTGCTTCCACCACCGCCCCAAGCAGGGCATTACAGGCACCTTCCAATCTTTGTGTAAAAAAAACGTGCCTCACACATAACCCATAAACTTACCTCCTCCCAATTTAAAGCTGTGTTCTTTATATTTCCACCCTATGAGAAAGATTATATTCTTTCTGCATTCTACTTGCTGTTTCTCCCTGTCATTGTGATCAGCAGAATTTACAGGGCCAGCGTTGAAAACCCTTGTCCAGGGCATATAGCTACCTATTTCTAAACTTATTGCAGAACAAATAGGAGTAAGGCAGACAGCTCTGGAGAAGATTATGCTATTTTATAAACAGCCATCCCCATGGCCAAGATGGGAAGTCTGCAGTAGGGTCCCGATCCAAATTGTTGCCTGTCCATTCCCTCCCCAGATGCTGTCTGATCAAATGGGCTCCTTTTAGCACTTAGTGCTTTGCAGCTATTTGTACAATGGGAAGTCACATGAGAGATGAAGCCTGTCATAGCAAGGTTCCCTTGATTTTCTTAGCCCGAAGAGCTAGATCTAACTCTCTCTTGAAAACATCTAGTGAATTGGCTCCACTGCAGAGAATTCCACAGATTCACAACTCTCTGGGTGAGAAGTTTTTCCTCATCTCAATCCTAAATGGCCTACCCCTTCTTCTTAAACTGTGACTCATGGTTCTGGACTCCCCCAACATCGGGAGCATTTTTCCTGCATCTAGCCTGTCCAAATCCTTAAGATTTTATATTTTTCTATAAGATATCCTCTCATCCTTTTAAATTCCAGTCAATACAAGCCCAGTCGACCCTTTCTTTCATCATATATTTAAGTATATCACCTCTGAGAGGAGTGGGACAAAGGGGCTGCCTAGACATGTGTGACAAAGCTCAAGAACCATTTACCTCAGTTAACAAGCAAATAGACATTTGTTAAAACAAAGATTGAAGAATGAGGTAAAATTATGACCCAATCTCCAATAGTGGGAGAGTCTAGGACCTGAGGGCACAGCCTCAGAATAAAAGGACGTATCTATAGAATGGATGTGAGGTGGAATTTCTTTAGCCAGAGGGTGGTGAATCTGTAAGATTCATTGCCACAGATGGCAGTGGAGGCCGTCATTGGGTAATTTAAAAAAGGAGATTTATAGGTTCTAGATTAGTAAGGAAAAACAGATCAGCCATGATCAAACAGCGGTGCAGTCAATGGGCTGAATGGCCACATTCTGCGCATGGCAAATTTCCGTGCACCTTACAATGTTAAAGGCGTCACGTTTAAAAATGTTGCCCAGACGCTGAAAGGTTACCTTAATTAAAACCTGTTAGAAATAACTAAATTCAGGACAAGGAGTCAGAGGCAAGGTGAGACAATAGGCGAATAGATTGTGTCATGAAAGAGCTTCCCCTTGGATTATATTCTCAATGGTTTTTTCATCGTTCTTTATTTGATAGATTTGTGTTTGGATTGTTGGAGGTAAAAATTCAATCAAATCGGTTCACCAAACAACTTGTCATGTTTAGTTTAGAGATACAGTGCAGAAACAGGCCCTTCGGCCCACCAGGTCCACGCCGACCAACGATCCCGCACATTAACATTATCCTACACCCATGAGGGACAATTTTTACATTTACCAAGCCAATTAACCTACAAACCTGTACGTCTTTGGAGTGTGGGAGGAAACCGAAGATCTCAGAGAAAATCCACGCAGGTCATGGGAAGAACGTACAAACTCCATACAAACAGCACCCGTAGTCGGGATTGAACCCGGGTGTCCGGGTGCTGCAAGCACTGTAAGGCAGCAACTCTACCGCTGTGCCTCCGTGCTGCCCAGCTGTTGTGGCGATTGAAATGACAATCAAGAATGTTGGAGACTTTTGTAAATCATCAGTGAGTGGCATCGTTTTAGTCCACAAACAACGAGCATTGGGTTAAGAATAAGAATACGATTATTCAAAAGATTAAGAATACAAAACTGAAGCATCGTGGTGAGATTGCTTCTATCAGTTGCTATTGTTGTCATGGCCCTCACTCACCCCAGACTTGTCAGGTTAGAACAGCCAAATCTTTCAGCTGCCAAAAGGAAGACCACATTTCAACAGCCTGCAGACTCAAGGCTAGGACAGGCTACAAAAGCAATTCAAAATGACAACAGAACAATTTCCTGCCACTGATCAAGCATAGACTGAAGTGAAACCCATGGGATTGTGCACCATTTCTGATATGATATAGATGAGTTGGTCTGTGTGCATATCAAGACTTATCTGAGAAGCTTGTTTAAGACAATGTCCCTCAATTTTTCTTTAGTCTGTTCACAAATGTTATTATGAGACAGAATGTCACCAAGCATATTCTCTTTCCTTCATTTCAGTCTTTAAATGGAGCGATTGATAGCAGAATCAAAATAGTTTAGGAAGCTGTCAAGAAGCAATTGTTAAAGGGTTATTCAAAACTCAGCATGACATATTTTGCTGAATTCTTGCTGAACTACAGAACAATTCCACGTACAATCTCTAGATACTGCATATACATACGGGACTTTTTATAAAGAGAAGACCACCACCATCCCCACCATCCTGGCAATAGGTTCCATACACCCACCACTCTCCATGTAAAAAGTTCCCATCCACATCTCCTTTAAACTTTGTTCCTTTCAGTGTATAACATGAAATAAAAACAACATGCTGTTTTAGCAGTTTTCATCAAGTGCTTCATAGAAATACATAGATACATAGAAAATAGGTGCAGGAGTAGGCCATTCGGCCCTTCGAGCCTGCACCGCCATTCAATATGATCGTGGCTGATCATCCAACTCAGTATCCCGTACCAGCCTTCTCTCCATACCCCCTGATCCCTTTAGCCACAAGGGCCACATCTAACTCCCTCTTAAATATAGCCAATGAACTGGCCTCAACTACCCTCTGTGGCAGAGAGTTCCAGAGATTCACCACTCTCTGTGTGAAAAAGTTTTTCCTCATCTCGGTCTTAAAGGATTTTCCCCTTATCCTTAAGCTGTGACCCCTTGTCCTGGACTTCCCCAACATCGGGAACAATCTTCCTGCATCTAGCCTGTCCAACCCCATAAGAATTTTGTACGTTTCTATAAGATCCCCTCTCAATCTCCTAAATTCTAGCGAGTATAAGCCAAGTCTATCCAGTCTTTCTTCATATGAAAGTCCTGACATCCCAGGAATCAGTCTGGTGAACCTTCTCTGCACTCCCTCTATGGCTATAATGTCCTTCCTCAGATTTGGAGACCAAAACTGTACGCAATACTCCAGGTGTGGTCTCACCAAGACCCTGTACAACTGCAGTAGAACCTCCCTGCTCCTATACTCAAATCCTCTTGCTATGAAGGCCAACATACCATTCGCTTTCTTCACTGCCTGCTGCACCTGCATGCCTACTTTCAATGACTGGTGTACCATGACACCCAGGTCTCGCTGCACCTCCCCATTTCCTAATCGGCCACCATTTAGATAATAGTCTGCCTTCCCGTTTTTGCCACCAAAGTGGATAACCTCACATTTATCCACATTATACTGCATCTGCCAAACATTTGCCCACTCACCCAGCCTATCCAAGTCACCTTGCAGTCTCCTAGCATCCTCCTCACAGCTAACACTGCCCCCCAGCTTAGTGTCATCCGCAAACTTGGAGATGTTGCTTTCAATTCCCTCGTCCAGATCATTAATATAAATTGTAAATAGCTGGGGTCCCAGCACTGAGCCTTGCGGTACCCCACTAGTCACTGCCTGCCATTGTGAAAAGGACCCGTTATTCCTGCTCTTTGCTTCCTGTTTGCCAGCCAGTTCTCTATCCACATCAATACTGAACCCCCAATACCGTGTGATTTAAGTTTGTATCCTAATCTCTTATGTGGTAACTTGTCGAAAGCCTTCTGAAAGTCCAGATACAACACATCCACTGGTTCTCCCCTATCCACTCTACTAGTTACATCCTCGAAAAATTCTATAAGATTCGTCAGACACGATTTACCTTTCGTAAATCCATGCTGACTTTGTCCAGTGATTTCACCACTTTCCAAATGTGCTGCTATCCCATCTTTAATAACTGACTCTAGCAGTTTCCCCACTACCGATGTTAGACTAACTGGTCTGTAATTTCCCGTTTTCTCTCTCCCTCCCTTCTTAAAAAATGGGGTTACGTTTGCTACCCTCCAATCCTCAGGAACTACTCCAGAATCTAATGAGTTTTGAAAAATTATCACTAATGCATCCACTATTTCTGGAGCTACTTCCTTAAGTACTCTGGGATGCAGCCTATCTGGCCCTGGTGATTTATCGGCCTTTAATCCATTCAATTTACCCAACACCACTTCCCGACTAACCTGGATTTCACTCAGTTCCTCCATCTCCTTTGACCCGCGGCCCCCTGCTATTTCCGTCAGATTATTTATGTCTTCCTTAGTGAAGACGGAACCAAAGTAGTTATTCAATTGGTCCGCCATATCCTTGTTCCCCATGATCAATTCACCTGTTTCTGACTGCAAGGGACCTACATTTGTTTTAACTAATCTCTTTCTCTTCACATATCTATAAAAGCTTTTGCAGTCAGTTTTTATGTTCCCTGCCAGTTTCCTTTCATAATCTATTTTCCCTTTCCTAATTAAGCCCTTTGTCCTCCTCTGCTGGTCTCTGAATTTCTCCCAGTCCTCTGGTATGCTGCTTTTTCTGGCTAATTTGTACGCAACATCTTTTGCTTTGATACTATCCCTGATTTCCCTTGTTATTCACTAAGGAAGACACTACCTTCCCTGATTTATTCTTTTGCCAAACTGGGATGAACATTTTTTGTAGATCATCCATGCAGTCTTTAAATGCCTTCCATTGCATATCCACCGTCAACCCTTTTAGAACTAATTGCCAGTCAATCTTGGCCAATTCACGTCTCATACCCTCAAAGTTACCTTTCTTTAAGTTCAGAACCGTTGTTTCTGAATTAACAATGTCACTCTCCATCCTAATGAAGAACTCAACCATATTATGGTCACTCTTGCCCAAGGGGGCACGCACAACAAGTCTGCTAACTAACCCTTCCTCATTACTCAATACCCAGTCTAGAATAGCCTGCTCTCTCGTTGGTTCCTCTACATGTTGGTTTAGATAACTATCCCTCATACATTCCAAGAAATCCTCTTCCTCAGCACCCCTGCCAATTTGATTCACCCAATCTATATGTAGATTGAATTCACCCATTATAACTGTTTTGCCTTTGTTGCACGCATTTCTAATTTCCTGTTTGATGCCATCCCCAACTTCACTACTACTGCTAGGTGGCCTGTACACAACACCCACCAGCGTTTTCTGCCCCTTAGTGTTTCGTAGCTCTACCCATACCGATTCCACATCCTCCAAGCTAATGTCCTTCCTTTCCACTGCGTTAATCTCCTCACTAACCAGCAATGCTACCCCACCTCCTTTTCCTTTCTCTCTATCCCTCCTGAATATTGAATATCCCTGGATGTTCAGCTCCCAGCCTTGGTCACCCTGGAGCCATGTCTCCGTGATCCCAACTATATCATAATCATTAATTGCTATCTGCACCTTCAACTCATCGACCTTATTACGAATGCTCCTTGCATTGAGACACAAAGCCTTCAGGCTTGTTTTTACAACGCTCTTACCCCTTATACAATTATGTTGGAAAGTGGCTCTTTTTGATTTTTGCCCTGGATTTGTCTGCCTGCCACTTTTACTTTTCACCTTGCTACCTATTGCTTCCGCCCGCATTTTGCACCCCTCTGTTTCTCTGCTCACCCATTTAAGAACCCCACCACCTCTTATTCTCTGTTTATTATTGTTTTCTTCTTTCCCCCCTACATGTTGGGTCTGAGTGCTTTCCTTCTCTGCCTCCTGCCTCACACACTGTCTAATAGCATTCTCTATTTGAGTCCCTCCCCCAACCATTCTAGTTTAAAGTCTCCCCAGTAGCCTTTGCAGATCTCCCCGCCAGGATATCGGTCCCCCTCAGGTTCAAGTGCAACCCATCCTTTTTGTACAGGTCGAACCTTCCACAAAAGAGGTCCCAATGATCCAGAAATTTGAATCCCTGCCTTCTGCACCAGTCCTTCAGCCACGCATTTATCCTCCACCTCGCTCCATTCCTACTCTCACTGTCGCGTGGCACAGGCAGTAATCCCGAGATTGTTACCTTTGCTGTCCTTCTCTTTAACTCCCCTCCTAACTCCCTAAATTCTCCTTTCAGGACTTCTCTTTTTTTACCTATGTCATTGGTACCTATATGTATCACGACTTCGGGCTCCTCTCCCTGCCCTTTCAGGATGTCTTGGACACGTTGAGACACATCACAGACCCTGGCACCAGGGAGGCAAACTACCATCCGGGTCTCCCGACTGCGTCCACAGAATCGCCTGTCTGACCCCCTAACTATAGAGTCCCCTATTAATATTGCCCTCCTCTTCTTTTCCTTACCCTTCTGAGCAACAGGACCGGTCTCTATACCGGAGGCCCGGCCGCTGTCGCTACCCCCAGGTAGGCTGTCCACCCCAACAGTGCTCAAACAGGAGTACTTATTGTCAAGGTGTACAGCCACCGGGGTACTCTCTAGTCCCTGCCTGTGCCCCTTGCCTCTCCCAACCGTGATCCACTTGCCTGCCTCCTGTGGTGTTGGAGTGACCACATCCCTGTAACTCCTCTCGATGACTTCCTCGCTCTCCCTGACCAGACGGAGGTCATCGAGCTGCTGCTCCAGGTTCCTAATACGGTCCATTAGGAGCCCCATCTCGATACACCTGACGCAGATGTGGACGTCTGGAGGGCTATCAGACTCCATGACTTCCCACATCTGACATCCAGAACAGTAAACTGCCCTGGCCCTCATACTCCCCTTACCCTGGATAGAATATAAAACAAACTGCTACAATACAAAACAAACTGCTACAATACAAAACAAACTGCTACAATACAAAACAAACTGCTACAATACAAAACAAACTGCTACAATACAAAACAAACTGCTAGAATACAGTACAATCAGCAGGGATCTGACTCCCAATCAGCTGCTCCCTCTTGTCTGCGTCCACCAATCAGCGGCTTCCTCAAACCCACTTGTTTTTGAAGTGGAACTTGGAACGTTACAGATTTGGGTTCCTTTTTAACTCCTACCGCTCGTGTGTAGCTCCTCCCTCTGCGATCTCTCCAACGGCTCTTGGGCCTCTCAATGGGCTTCATTGGGCTTCTCAATGATCCCTCATCAAACTGTTATAGGGAGTTTAATAATAAAACAGCAGACTCTCCTGACAGCAATGACCACATATGGAATGTGTTTCGTTTCGTTTAGTTTAGCGATACAGCACGGAAACAGGCCCTTCGGACCACCGAGTCCACTTCGACCAGAGATCCCCGCAGACAAACACGAGCCTACACACACTGGGGACAATTTACAATTTTACCGGAGCCAATTAACCTACAAACCTATACGTCTTTGGAGTGTCGGAGGAAACCGGAGGTCCCATAGAAAATCCACGTAGGTCACGGGGAGAATGTACAAACTCCATACAGACTGCACCCGTAGTCAGGATCTAACCCGGGTCTCTGGCGCTGTAAGGCTGCAACTCTACCGCTGCGCCACCATGCTGCCCCTGTGTTGTCTTTGCCATGTCTTTATATGCACTTGTATTGTGATTCTAGTGAACAACATTTTTTCATATAGTGTGCCTGCTTGTCAATATAACAGTGCCACAGAGATTCTGGAACATTCTGTTTGCAGAA
Source organism: Malacoraja senta (assembly GCA_038087875.1). Classification (NCBI taxonomy): domain Eukaryota; kingdom Metazoa; phylum Chordata; class Chondrichthyes; order Rajiformes; family Rajidae; genus Malacoraja; species Malacoraja senta. The sequence continues at coordinate 23,663,570 of CM075978.1, forward strand.
ACCCATAAAGGTTCAACATGCAAATAGTATGCAAAGTGCATTTTTTGGAGATATATATTGACAATATATATATATCACAATGATTATCACAATCACAATCACAATAATACTTTATTAGCCAAGTATGTTTTGCAACATACGAGGTATGTCATTTGCCAAGTCAGTCATACAAATAAAAAGCAACAGAACACACCATTTTTTGGATATATATATACTTGGCTAATAAAGTATTATTGTGATTGTGATTGTGATAATCATAAACTATGTGAAAATTGTCAGGAGAAAGAAATCCTTGGCCAAATTAAAATCTGTTCTGTTCCGACCAATTAGGACTGGTGGAAGCCTTTGAGGCTACTTTGTAAAACATGTTGCTAAACACCCCATTCATTTTTAAGGAAGCACTTGGGGCAAGATGATCTACACCTTCCGGTTTCTCAGTGTCCTCATCTCCGCTGACATCTCCTGGACAGACAACATCACAGCGATCATCAAGAAGGCTCAGCAGCGGCTGCACTTCCTGAGGGTCCTCAGGAAGCACAACCTGGACTCCAACCTGCTGCTGACCTTCTACCGCTCGTCCATTGAGAGCCTGCTTACATACTGCATTACAGCATGGTACGGCAGCTGCACCATGGCAGACAGGGAGAGGCTCCAGAGGGTAGTTAGGGCAGCACAGAAGATCATTGGCTGCCCTCTCCCCTCCCTGATGGACATTTACACCTCCCGCTGCCTCAGCAGGGCGAAGAATATCATCAAGGGCAGCTCCCATCCTGCATTTGGCCTGTTCGATCTGCTGCCCTCAGGGAGGCGCTATAGGTGCATCAGAACAAGGACAAATAGACTCAAGAACAGTTGCTTTCCAAAAGCCATAACCTCTCTGAACTCACACATGCACTGACTTCACAGCTTAACCCCCGGACTTCCATCTATCCACCTACTGTAATTTGTACTGTAACTGTAATTTTTTAATATGTGCAATAACCCATACTGTATATAGGAATCCTATTTATTCACTCTATTCACCCATTGTCTTTTTATAGATATGTATATAGCGCTGCAGAACTGTGCACCTTATCCCCCCCCCCCCCTTTTGTTTTGTTTTTTTGTTTTTTGAACTAATTACATGCCTGCACTGAGTACGAGCTGCTTTTAATCTCATTGTACATGTGTATAGTGACAATAAAATGGCATTCTATTCTATTCTATTCTATTCTATTCTAACCCTGAGAAATAGCACACACACCACAATGTATGTCCCTGTTGCTCTCCACTCCAGGCAACATTCCAGTTAAACTCATCTGCACTCTCTCTATTGCTACCACATCTTTCCTGTAATGTGGTCGCCAGAACTCTATTCCAAGTGCAGCCTTACCAATGCTTTGTACAGCTGTAATAAGATGTCTCTACTCTTATCTTCATTGCCTCAGCCTATGAAGACAAGCACAACCATTGCCATCTTCACCAGCCTATCCACCTGTCAACATTTTATAGGATCTATGAGTATACGCAAGGGCTCTCTGCACATCGATGCTCCCAAGGTCCCTGCCATTTACTGTATATGTCCTGACAGTATTTGGTTTTCCAAAATGCAATACCTCATATTTGTCTGGAGTAAATTCAAGAGTTTTAAAGCCAGTTACAGGCTGTGCTTTGGAAGCATGGACAATGTAGCTATGGAAGACACATGGCGGTCCATGTACACCTAGCAAGCAGCAAAGTCTTTATCTCTGATTGGGAGATAACTAATGGCCAGAACACTTAGGTATCCATGGTGCTCCTTCATTGAAGTGGTCCGGTCAAAATTTTACATCTACCAAGAGATGAGCCTTGATATAACCTTGTCGCCAAAAGTCAGTTTCTCCAATATTGTAGCACTTCCAATGTGCCGCCATGGAATGCCAGACAATGAAACCAAAGGGAGAAGGATTTAAATCCGCTAACTTCAAATTAGCTAACATAGGCATCTTGGTCGGCATGCATAAGTTGGGCTGAAGAGCCAGTTTCAGTGCTGTATAACTTTATGAATCTATAAATTCCATCTGCCACCGTTTCACTCAGGTTTCTGGGTGATATACTGGTATAACGTTCTATATCTTAGGACAACCTTTTTCTCTATCTACAACTCCACTAATTTTGTGCTGTCATCAAAATTACTAAACAAACCACCTACATTTTCAGTCATTTACACACCTGATAAACAACAATGGTCCCAGCACTGATCCCTACAGTACACCCTTGATTTGGAGTCACTGACAATGGATGGTGTTTTGAATGACTTTCTTTCTTTAAGGTGCATTGCAGGCTATTTAATTGTGTTATCACGGGTTCCTACCCAATCACCTCAAATGGCTTCAGGTCATATGCAATAATCAGAAAGAGTTGATATATTTGTCTGCCTGATTATTGCATTTCACAAGAACTATATTTAACAGGTAGACAAAAATGCTGGAGAAACTCAGCGGGTGCGGCAGCATCTATGGAGCGAAGGAAATAGGCAACGTTTCGGGCCAAAACCCTTCTTCAGACATATTTAACAGGCTGTCCAGGCATAGATCTGTATTTCATGTCCATCTCTGCATTTGTTTTCATGCTGTTTTCTTGACATTGTCATGCTTGAGAAGATGTCAATTAACTGTCCTGCAGAGTATATCTGGAAATATGCTAATTTACCTGCAAGTTGTGGATTGTAAAGGGCCTGTCCCACTTATGTGTCCTTGGCACGTAAATTACGCGACGCTCCCGTGAAGGTCGGGCGCGATTCCATGCGTATGCACAGCCGTCTGGAGTGCGTGATGTAATTTGAAGATGGACACAAAGCTGGAGTAACTCAGCGGGACCGGCAGCATCTCTGGAGAGAAGCAATGGGTGATGTTTCGTGTCGAGACTCTTCTTCAGTCTGAAAAGAAGGGTCTTGACCCGAAACCTCACCCATTGCTTCTCTCCAGAGATGCTGTCGGTCCCGCTGAGTTGCTCCTGCATTTTGTGTCTATCTTCAATTTTCTTGGCCCGGCTCTGGGAGTAGAAGTGGGGGCGGATCCGGACCGCAACGGCCGTGAGCCCCAGGCCGAGTTCGGCGATCGTTTGCCTGCTTCTGCTGCTGTTGAAGGTGAGACGTTGCGTCGTGCCAGGGTCTTGGGCCTGTCCCACTTTGGCCGTCAGTTCCACGACAGGCCGTTGGCGCCCGAAGATTTCATTCACTACAAAAATTTCGGAGCCCCGCGCAATACCGCGCACACCTCCATACCCCTCCGCGCTTCTAAGTGGGACCGGCCCTGCGCGGCCATACGATGCCCGTGCGCCTCAACGCGACCACGAGGTCGCATAATTTGCGTGCCAAGGACACGTAAGTGGGACAGGCCCTTAAGGCTGATGGTACCACATCATTCCTCAAGCCTACAGTATTTCCGCTTCCTCACATTCAAATGGATCTCCACACCATTAGTGCAATGTGACACACCTGTGTCGGAGTGACCAGACTGAATATATTATGTCCTTCCTGCAGTCACTCAGACAAAAAACACAAATTTCAAGGGAGAGTGACAGGACAGGAAATTGTGCAGCTGACAGATGCAGACAAGGGCGTGGAAGTGATTGGCACAGCTGTGTCTCATTCGGCTGGAGACTTCCAATTAAGTGATTACGCAGTCCGAAATATCTCTGGGATACATGCTGACTTTATTTCATCAATTGGTCAACCATATGGAGTCTGATTATGGTAATTGTCATGTCTGTCATTTTGCCAGAACTCGTTCATATCCACATCTTTTTGTTTCCTAGACATTTCAAGCTTAAGGGAAAAATCTGAGGATGTGCCTGAGGATGAATCCACAGAGGACCTTATTATCTCTGGGTGAATCATCATTCAGCTTTCACATTGAGAGATTCAGTTGATTGCCCACGTGTTGAGTGACGGCTTGCACTTGACCCTGAAGAGGGACAGTTGTGCAAAGGTACAGCTAAATACGTCAATGGAACAATGCAAATATTAACTTGCAGGAAGGATGCTGGTTTACAGCGAAGATAGACACAAAATTCTGGAGTAACTCAGTGGCACTTCTTACCCTTCCATATCTCTAGTTTCCCTCTCCCCTGACTTTGGTCCTAGACTCTCCCAATTGTGAAAACATTTGCTCCACAGCCTTGGTATATGCTGCAATGCTGTAACACTATACTCTCGTAATTTTCTCTTTGCACTTGTACATTTTACTAGTCTCTGGTAATTTTCACGTTGTACTAGTCACTATACCCTGGCAATTTTCTCTGCACACGGATATTGTACTTGTTTATGGCTTGATTGAACTCATGTATAGTATGATTTAACGAGATAGCATGCAAACAAGGCTTTTCACCATATCATGGTACACATGACAGTAATAAACTAATACCAATACCAATTATAGATTTCTCTGCATTCATTAGCTCACAATCTTCCTTCTTTTTGAATCCCTCCATCCCTCCTCCCTCCCCACCTCTGCATTTTCCCCCATTTGACATTTTTTTCCACCAAGGATATTCAAATCCAAGATTGTTAACACTTCATTCAATGTGATCTCAGGTGACTGTGATGACATTGAACAAAATGGAAGGTGCACCAAAGCAATGTTGCTCTCGTGTAGGATAGCAATTCAGTCACAAAAATGGACATATATTCCTTGCGACAGACACATACTATCAGATGTGCTTGAAGCTATTTCAAATCAATGTTGTACCTCACATCTTCTGCTCCTCTGTCATCAACAGTTACTAACAGAACACATCAATATTGCTCGTAAAGAAGAGCAATGAGTTGTAAACTGGAAGAATTGTAAAATAAATCGGGATAGTTCCCAGAAATAGATGGTTTTGTTGAGTACAATATCAACAGCTGTCTAAGGTGTCAACAATTTCAGACTTGCAAGCAGGGATACAAATATTGGAATTACCTCAAGGTCAATATTGGTATTGATCATTTGCTTGTAACTGTCGACAACTATGACAGATTCCCTGTTGTAAATATTGTCAGTTGAACAGCTTTGCAAGCTATCATCCCAGAGTTTGATCATGTCTTCATGCTCTTTGACGTTCAGCAAACTGCAAGGATGGATAACAGTCGACTGTTCAACAGTGATGACTTCAGGAAGTTAGCAGTGCACTCTCAGGTTCCACAACTGCCAATAGTTCATTCGCTCGTGTGTTAGACAACGCATAGCTCACTGTTGGCTTCCGTCGTTGTCCAACATGTTGACAGAATTGGTCACCCGACGCGTCACTGAGTGCATCGTGTCATCGTTTCCGGGGATCGCTACGAGGAGGCTTCTGTCATGATCACCACTGCCAAAAATGAACACTAAAGTCATCTGTACTGCTCATGCCGATGGGAATGTACCATCAGCAGGGCACCTGCACACTCAATGGAATGACAATAGACAATAGGTGCAGGAGTAGGCCATTTGGCCCTTCAAGCCAGCCCGCCATTCAATGTGATCATGGCTGGTTATCCCCAATCAGTACCCCGTTCCTGCCTTCTCCCCATATCCCCTGACTCCGCTATTTTTAAGAGCCCAATCTAGCTCTCTCTTGAAAGCATCCAGAGAACCTGCCTCCACTGCCCTCTGAGGCAGAGAATTCCACAGACTCACCACTCTCTGTGAGAAAAAGTGTTTCCTCATCTCCATTCTAAATGGCTTACTCCTTATTCTTAAACGAATGAATGCTGAAAGCTTCACTACCTTCTTGGTGGCAGTAATAGGTGTTACACTCGCATTTTCGGGGAGATGATTGCCACTTCTTCTGATTCCATGTGGCAGAAATTTATGGGAAGCCTTACTGAATCTGTACTTGTGAACTGATATTAAACTTCATCCTAGTTTAGTTTTGACATGGAATGTAGAAACATGCCTTTCGGCCCACCGAGTCGGCGCCGACCAGCAATTACCCATACACTTTCTGACTCAATTGGGGCAATTTGTACAGCAGCCAATTAACCTACAAACCTGTAAATCTTAGGAATGTGGGAGGAAACCAGAGCACCAGAGAAAACCCATGCAGCCACAGGGAGAACGTACAAACTCCGTACAAACTGCAACCATAAGTCAGGTCCCACACGGGAGACTGGTGACTAAAATTAGAGCACATGGTTTTGGGGGTAGGGTGTTGACATGGATAGAAAATTGGTTGGCAGACAGGAAGCAAAGAGTAGGAGTGAACGGGTCCTTTTCAGAATGGCAGGCAGTGGTGAGTGGAGTGCCGCAAGGCTCGGTGTTGGGGCCGCAACTGTTTACCATATATATTAATGATTTTGAAGAGGGAATTAGGAGCAACACTAGCAAGTTTGCAGATGACACAAAGCTGGGTGGTAGTGTGAACTGTGAAGAGCATGTTAGGAGGTTGCAGGGTGACCTGGACGGGTTGAGTGAGTGGGCAGATGCGTGGCAGATGCAGTATAATATAAATAAATGTGAGGTTATCCACTTTGGCGGCAAAAACAAGGGGGCAGATTATTATCTCAATGGGGTTAGGTTAGGTAAGGGGGAGGTACAGTGAAACCTGGGTGTCCTTGTACACTAGTCACTGAAATTTGGCGTGCAGGTACAGCAGGCAATGAAGAAAGCTAATGGAATGTTGGCCTTCATAACAAGAGGATTTCAGTATAGGAGAGGTTCTTCTGCAGTTGTATAGGGCTCTGGTAAGACCACATCTGGAGTATTGTGTACAGTTTTGGTCTCCTAATTTGAGGAAGGACATCCTTGTGATTGAGGCAGTGCAGCGTAGGTTCACGAGATTGATACCTGGGATGGCGGGACTGTCATATGAGGAAAGATTGAAAAGACTTAGGCTTGTATTCAGTGGAGTTTAGAAGGATGAAGGGTAATCTTATAGAAACATATAAAATTATAAAAGGACTGGACAAGCTAGATGCAGGAAAAACAGTGGAGGCCAAATCACTGGTTGGATTTAAGAGAGAGTTAGATAGAGCTCTAGGGGCTAGTGGAGTCAAGGGATATGGGGAGAAGGCAGGAATGGGTTATTGATTGGGGACGATCAGCCATGATCACAATGAATGGCGGTGCTGGCTCGAAGGGCCGAATGGCCTCCTCCTGCACCTATTTTCTATGTTTCTATGATTGAATCCGGGTCTCTTGCGCTGTAGTGCAGCAACTCTACCGTCGCGCCACTGTGCCACCCCTAATCCTCCTCACCGATTATAAATGTTTGCAATGGGCTTTTAAATAATTTTGAACTGGATTCGTCTGAGTGTGTATCTGGCACACAGGCACAACTTGGACAAGCAAAACTTGCTGAAATGAAATTAATCAATCTGAATCCACGCACACTCTTCTCTCCCATAACTCACATCTGCATTGATATGGGCTTCATACTGTAGCTTTGAAGTATTTGGTTATTGTAGATGATATATGCATGTGCCTTTAACATAGTGACCTCATACCTACTAACCACTCCCCATATCACAAGTATAACTACAACCTCCCCACCCACAGATCGCTCTCTAGTTCCTGTGACAGACCACGTACAGCTAGTGCAATATGTAATACTCCAGTATGAATAAAGATAGTAAAGTAACAATGCCTCGTTATAGCTTCTTTACAGTTATATACATTGATATTTCAGATTTAGAACTGCTGTGAAATTTGGATAAATCATTTCATTTGCAATTCCCTTTTTTCTTCACTATTCCTGCCACTTTGATAAGACCTTTCAAATCTCAACGCAACGGCAATCCCATTTTCCGACTAATCACGGGAGGATTGCTGATATGAAGTCAAACAGCTAATTGGCAAAACGTTTCTTTATAAGCATGTGTTCCTTCCAACCGTTATCCTACGCAAGCATGCATTTATTGAAAACAGATACATAGAATTGCAGTGAATACACTTTATCCAGTCAATTATGTGTGCACTGGCAAAAAAAAGTATTTTAATCATCAATGTTGTAGAATGGAGCTGCAAATGATTTATATAAATCAATATAATTGCACTAGGATTTTGGTAGCATCTGCCATTTGCCTTGTAAAAGATGTAACAGATGTGCTTTCAATATAACTAAGGCCATTTCTTGTAAAATCTGTCCCTGGTGGGCACTTTTCTCTAATGTGTAACAGCAGTAAGTTATACGGGGACATTTTAGGTAGGTTTATTCATACCGCAACCGGACAACAAAGAAACATATTAAAGATATATAAAATAAATAAATCTGAATAAGGGTCTCGACCCGAAACGTCACCCATTCCTTCTCTCCAAAGATGCTGTCTGTTCCGCTGAGTTACTCCAGAAGTTTGTATCTATCTTTAAACCACCATCTGCAGTTCTTTTCTACATAACATATTAAATAAATACTTTGCCAGTTGTATGCTAATCTTTCTTTGTTCTAATATTACAATTGTACCATAAGAGGGCAAATAGTGAGTATTCTTCTCAAGTTCAAGTTCAAGTTACTTTTATTGTCACATGCACCAATTGGTACAGTGAGATTTGAGTTACCATACAGCCATACAAATAAAAATAACACAATACACAATAGAGTTCAACATAAACATCCCCCACACAGCGGAATCAACGTTCCCACTGTGAGGGAAGGCAATAAAATTCTTAAGCTATTGTATCGTGCAATAAATTGCAGTTCAGTGAAAAATCAGGTACAGTGTGAGCCTCTAAAAATCAGGTACAGTGTGAGCCTCTAAAAATCAGGTACAGTGAGCCTCTAAATCAGGTACAGTGTGAGCCTCTAAATCAGGTACAGTGTGAGCCTCTAAATCAGGTACAGTGTGAGCCTCTAAATCAGGTACAGTGTGAGCCTCTAAATCAGGTACAGTGTGAGCCTCTAAATCAGGTACAGTGTGAGCCTCTAAAAATCTTAAAGTGTAGTTCCATTGAGTTCCAAAGATGTACAGGTTTGTAGGTTAATTGGCTTCTGTAAACTGTCCCTTGTGCATAGGACATACAGTAGAACACCATGGACCTCTTGCACTACCATTTTTCAAATTATGTTTTGCATTAATGTCTTGTTTTTTGGTACAATCAGTTTTCTTTTCATTGTTTTGCAGAATTTCTATTTGTAATCTATGCATAATTTATATTTTTGTATGTTTGAAAATATGTGCTTGTGATGCTGCTGCAAGCTAGATTTTCATTGTACTTGTACTCACCGTACTTGTGCATAGGTGTATAAACTAGAACTAGACTTGATTTCAGCATCTGCAATCTCTTGTCCATGCTGTGATCAGAGACTAGTGGGTAGGGTGTGGTGAGGTGGGGGGCTTATGGACCACACATGGCTGAAGGCGGCACACCACTGGGTCCCTCTTCATTCTTGGTGCCCCCGCTGGGTCCATCGTTCAACTCTGCAGTGTATCCCAGGGGCCTTCCAATGCGGAAACAACAAATGTGTTCTCAAGAGGCAGGTTGACTGTACAATCTTATTATTAGGCCACGCACTTCCAGATTTGAAGTTCACATTTATTTGTCACATGGACAAATTAACGTACAGTGATATTTGAGTTGCCATACAAGTAAAAAAAGAATGCAATACACAATAATTTTAACATAAACATCCAGCACAGTGGAATCAACATTCCTCACTGTGATGGAAGGCAATAAAGTTCAGTCATCTTCCTCCTTTGATCACCCATGGTGGTCGGGGCCTTGAACCCTCAGCACTGCCTCTGCCGACGGCCCGATGGTAAAGCCCTCTCGTCGGGATGATGGAGACTCCGGCGTCGGGATGGAACGGAAGCACTATGTGGCATGGAGCTCCCGAGTCGGCCTTTTCTTACCGGAGTCCACAAGCCCTGCGGTCGGAGCAGTTTCACAGCGTTCCTCGGCAAAGGATTGTAGCTCCGCGATGGTAAGTCCGTGCTGCGCTTGCGACTTGACGCTCCAGGCCGGTCTCCAGGAAAGACCGCACCAATCCAGTTGTTAGGCTGCAGGGAGGGGACGGCGATGTGACACAGAGAAAGATCACGGAGAAAGATCACATCTCCGTCGAGATAAGTGACTGAAAACGGTTTCCCCCTATTCCCCCCCCCCCCTCATCCCTACATAAAAACATAACGAGAAACATTAGAACATACATTTTAGGCATACTAAAAATAACAAAAATGTCCAAATAACACACAGCTTGTTGGTGAGGCTGCCATCTCTGCGCCACCCGATGACGATTTAAACCATGTTCAAAGTATAAACCTGGAGCAACAGGTTTTCCCAGGCTTAAAATAAGCCAGCAACTAAAGAGAGCCGAGGACTAATTCGAGGCAAAGGCAAGTATTTGCCACACTACTTCTTGGCCAGCAGCAATAGTGGTTTCTCAGGCTCACTTAGCCTATCATCTCTGCCTATTTCAGACCCATCTCCAGCAATGCCTCAGCCCTCACTTCTGCAATGAAACAGCAGCCTAGACAATAACCTCAAATCCAGGAATAAATGGGACAATTCAAGGCTTCTAACAATAAGAATGCACAACGGATGAACCTCAAAGCTTCTCTGTATTTTTGGAATGGCCCTAATAGATTAACAATAGAAAAAGTAAATTCACTACTCATGGAAGAATATTGTCACCATACTTAAGCATATGACGATAACATGACTTGTCTTGACTTGAGAAAAGAAAGTAGAGAAGTATAGATCGTTTAGACGGACATCAATTGTAACCAAAATGTTGTCATCTACTAGGATATGGGAACAGAGCACTTGGAAAATCAACAGCCAGGATCAACACTGTTTTATGAAAGAAAAATGTTTTTGATAAATCCAATGGGGTTTCTTTAAAGAGATGAACGAGAACCATTGAAAGGCGTTTGTCTGGAATTTTAAAAGGCATCTAAGAAGGTGCCACACAAAACATGTTTTTTCACACAGTAAAGGATTAAGAAGTGGAATATATGAGGACAGATCAAAGATTGGTTTCCAGGCAGAAAGCAGAGAGTAGGAATAAATAGGTCATTATCAAAATGGCAAGTTGTTAATTGAGAGGGGTGGGGGAGTCACAAGGTTTAGTTTTAGGCCCTCAGCTGATCTATATTCAGTGTTATTTGAAAGGACAGAGTGTAATGAATTCAAGTCGCATGAAAAACATAGTAAAGTGGGAAAGAGAGATCTGAGGTAGATTCAACGTATCTGCCAGGGGGTAGTAACTGCTAACTGAGTGAAGAAGAAAGAGGCAAAAGATAAAGGCAGAAGGGATTTGTGGATGGAATAGCAGGCCACTTCATCTTTAAACTAGCATTTAATTGAATAGAAGGATCTGGGATGCTGTTACACAAATTGCAGAAAATTAACATGGAGGCCTATCAAATTAATATGCAGGTCCAGCATTTAGGAAGGCAATTTGGTTAGCAGCTAGTATTGCACAAGGTGAGAATGGAAATGCAAGGAATTTTATTTTATTTTAAATGTAGAAAGCTGGGGTAACTTCACAGTTACAATACTGGGCATAGTTCTGGTTTGTTGATGTTAGAGAATGCCTGGGATAGGATGGGGATCAAGGTTGTTCAGGTGACACATTGCGTTCGGCACTGTCGAGTTAATAGATGAATGATGCCCATCAGTGAAATAAAAAGCACAAAAGAACACGATAGAAAACAGGCAGGATGCAGAACAGAGTAACTGCTCAAAACTGGAACAAAAGTGAATGCTGGGATTATCTGAAGGGTCAGGCAGAATCAGTGGAGAGAGAAATAAATGAGATAACATTACAGAAGGATGATGTTACAGGCAATCCCGACACAAGCAGGAAGGACCAGCTATCTGAAAGTATTGAATTCAGTCTTGATTCTCATGGGCTACAACATGACCTAATGGGAGATGAGATGCAACACTTTAAGCTTACATTGGGCATCACTGGAGGTGAGAGCAAAAAACACAGAAAGTCAGAATGTGTACAGTATGGAGAATTAAAGTGACAAGTGACTGCATGCTCAAAGCTGCCCCTCTCAATTGAATGTAAATGTTCTGCAAAGCAGTTACCCAATTTGTGTTTGGTTTCTCCAATGTGGAGGAGACCATGTCAGAAGCACCAGATAGGAACAAGTGGAAGCAAATCTCTGCTTCAACCTGAATGAATATTATGGACCCTGGATAGTGTGTAAGGACAAAGTGAAAGGACAAGTGTTGCACCAAAAATTCTTGAGCATTGACAGCCAACCTGAAGTGGTACAGGCTCCCACTTCAGGCTTTGTAACATCTAGCCATGCAAGAGAGCACAATGCAGCACACAATGTGGAGTCAGAAGAGAATTCAGATGCTGGAGTCTCGAGCAAAGAATAAAGTGCTGGAGGAACTCAGCAGGTCAGGGAGCATCCGTTGAGGGCATTGGACAGATGATGTTTCATTTCTTCAGACTGATGAAGGGTCCCATAGGTATATTTGAATGACTATATTTGAATGATGTTCCTGTCATCGTTGAATAGCTGGCAATGTATGCAAGCTGTAAATTGCAGATATGAATATCGTTATTTAAGAAGGGCAGCAAGGACAATCCAGGGTGGGAGACTTCAGGGTGGGAACAATACCGGAAGGGATGGGATCTACTAACATTTGGATAGGAACAAACTAATTAGGGATCATCAGCATGTCTTTGTGCATGGGTAATCTTGATAGTTTTATTGAAGCGGTCAACAAGATTTGATGAGGGAAGGTCAGTGGATGGTGTCTATATGGATCTTAGCAAGGCCTTTGACAAGGTTCCTCATGGTAGGATTGTCTCCAAGATGGAATCCAAGGTGAGCTACCCAATTGGATTCCAAGTTGGCTTGGAGGAAAAAGAGGTTGAAAAAAAAGGGTCATTGAGGAGGGTTACTTTTCTGAGTGACAGCCTGTGACCAGTGGGGTGCCATGAGGGTCAATGCTGGGTACCCTGCAGTTTGTTGTATTCATTAATGACTTGGATGATAATGTGGCTAACATTGCTACACCAAGATAGGTGGCGTAGTAGAGAGTGAGGAAGGCTACCCAAGGTTACATTAAGATCTAGATCAGTTGAGGAGGTGAGCCAATGAATGGCAAATCAAATATAACTCTGGCAAGTGTGAGGTGTTGCACTTTGGTTTGTCAAACCAGGGTAAGACTTACCAGTAAATGGTAGAGGCCTAAAGAGTGTAGCATAACAAAGTAATGTGGGAGTGCAGGTGCATGGTTCACTAACAATGGCAAATTCGAATGAAGTGGGGAAAGAAAGTGTTTGGTATCCTAGCCTTCCTTGGGAAGAGTATTCAGCATCTCACAGCTTGAATCCTATTAATGACCATCACAGCCTCCTCTTCCCATTGCCATTTTGGTGTGTGTCTGAAAGATATCCAACCTCTGAGGTATATGGACATCTATTCTGCACCAAAAAATACAAAGCCAGCCTAGTGAAAGGAAAAAAGGACAATAATGATGAAAATTAGTTGAAAGCCACCTGCCAGTACCTTCACAATGCACCTCCACTTGGGGATGTGCAATGGTCTTAACTTGGAGCAAAACAGTAATTAGTTCTGAATTCTCATTGCTAAAAACATGCCATTATTTCTCACTTACCCAAGCAATTAATCACACTTTCTTTTCTAAATGCACAATTACTTGGGACAAGACAATGCATTTTTCGATTCCTATTATTCCTCATTATATGCAGTGTTCCAATTCTCTGATTCATTTATGATATCAAATACTTAAGATAGTGAATCTAAATTGTCCTTTGACCCACTTTTTTTTCTTGCAAGCTATCGTTTTCAATTTGAATCAATTAAATGAACCCTAGACCAATGGTTTATATTCCTTCTCTGAAACCTTTTGATTAAGATGAATAATCTGCCATGCCTCAGCTATCTCTTAAGCAAGCTCTCACATACGTTCATAGATTTACATTTCAAAATCATAAATCAATTGAATTTCCACCTCATTTATACTCTCTGGCCACTTGAATTTAAACTGTCACATTGTTAAACTTATTAATCTTTTTTTCACACCTCACTTATCTCCAACAGCATAGGACATGCTGGCTGTCCAAATTTACTGTCCATAGCTCTGTATTTTGTGAGCCAAGGTGAATAAAAAAGTTTTAATGTGATATAAACATTGCTTAGAGAAAGTTTCAATGAGTGGCAGAAACAATTATTGCACAAAACAAACCTATTAAAATCCAGCTTTAACAACTTTCCTTTGTTCAGTATCGTTCATTGTGGAATCATATTAAATGAGCCAATAAATAGGAAAACAAAACAGAAACATAGAAACATAGAACATAGAAAATAGGTGCAGGAATAGGCCATTCGGCCCTTTGAGACAGCACCACCATTCAATATGATCATGGCTGATCATCCTGAATCAATACCCTGTACCTGCTTTCTCCCCATATCCCTTGATTCCACTAGCCCTAAGAGCTATATCTAACTAACTTGAATACATCCAGTGAATTGGCCTCCACTGCCTTCTGTGGCAGAGAATTACACAGATTCACAACTCTCTGGGTGAAAAAGTTTTTCCTCATCTCAGTCCTAAATGGCCTACCCCTTATTCTTAAACTGTGATCCCTGGTTCTGGACTCCCCCAACATCGGGAACATTTTTCCTATATCAGTTCCTGTCCAATCCCTTAAGAATTTTGTATGTTTCTATAAGAAAAGGCCATCTGGTTTTGTTTTTCCACATACAACATTAAAAAATCTTGTGCTCTTCCTTTAATTACACCTTTGCAACCGATGAGAAGAGAGATATCTTACTCCAAAATTCAAATTTATTTTAACTGAGGTGATGCTTATTTCTTCCAGAATAAATCTCATGGAGATGTGAGGAGGGAGAATCATGCAACTGCTCCTTCCTTTCAAGATGATAACATTTTTCATTCATGCATTAAATATTCCAGTTGAAGCTCTGATGTGAACAAAATGAATACATTTCAAGGTTAAATCTCTAGATTCCATTAAGATGGTTGATCACAACCATAGCAGTGGGAGGGAATGCTGAAGGATCCTGCAAGCTGAGATGGTAAAGAAAGTACCTTGCTTAATCCTGACTCCATGTATAAATTCCTATATTTATTTGGGTGGTCCTACCCTCTCTCTGGTTACCCTTTGTGTTAAATATTGCATAAAAATCTTTGGGATTCTCTTTAATGTGATTTGCTAATGATATTTCATTGCCCCTTCTGGCCTTCCTAATTCCCTGCTTGAGTTGTTTCCTGCTTTCTTTAAATTCCTCAAAGGCCGTGACTGATTTCATCTTCCTAAATCTTACTTATGTTTCCTTTTTCTTTTCCTTTAAATTTAATGTTCATAATTGATAGGAGAAGAATTAAACCATTCGGACCACCAAGTCTACTCTGACACTCAATCATGGCAGATCATCGTCAAAGGTTCCTTTATCTTGCCACTCCTGGTCTACTCTCCTTCCCGAAATATGCTAGTCCAGAACTATGATCAGCTGTTCTTTAAATGACTCCCACATGTCCAATGAAAAATGACACAATAACAGTTTCTCCAAATTTACTCTCCCTAACTCCTGCCTAATAATGGTGTTGTGTTTCCTCCCCCAAATTTAGTATTTACCCCAAGATCAGAAGTATCTCTATGAATAATATTTACTTAAGCCTCTTCCTAATTATTTTCCAAATCCAAACCAATTTTCTATCCATGCCTTTATGTTGCCACTTAAGTCCATCTAGCACAATTGCAGCTAATTGTGGAACCATGCTAATTTCCTCCTGAAAATCATTATGTATCATTCAACAACTAAATAGTTCTGGCATTGATATATCCTTAGGTAACTAGTCAGCACCTATTTTTAAACAAAACAATGCTGACTCTCTCTAATAATCTACCCATCACCAGCATTAAGCTCCCCATTGTGTAGTTTTTAATTTGGACTTTCACTTTTATTGAATAAAAGGTAAACCGACTACTTTAATCTAGTAAACTTTGAAAGATTAAAAATAATGCATTCACAATTTTATACTTTTGGGGTGGCAAAAATCAACTAGCTTTTATCCAAGTTTCTGAATACTTCTCCCTCTCCCTCAAGCACTGTTTTGATGGTTGGTATCTTTTACAAATCGTATCTAGTTTATTTGAAGGGGATCAGCTTTTCATTATTCCCCTGATAGCTTCCTTGACGATGCATGAAGATCCTTGACATACATTGAAATCTCAAAAGTAAAGTCCAGGAATCACTCTCCCGTAGAACATGACAACTTCTGATAACTGACTCCCTACAACTGATGTAGAAATTTGATGTTCATCATCATCATCGTTGAAAACATTAGCGACGCAGTGCTGGTTTCCGACGGGCACGGTGACGGACGCACAACGCATCTCCGTCCTCCATGCAGCTGGCAAGCTCTTCTTTTGTCGCTACACATGCGTCTTCCATCAACATCTTCAGCATCGTCTTGATTGGCCATCCCTGGTCACGTCTACCGTGGGTGGGTTCCCACAGCACAACCTTGTGTGCTGGCATTTCTGGGTGGCGGTGGCAGTGACCAGCGAGCCTCATCCTTCTCAACCTGATCTTCTTGGTCAGAGGTAGATTCTCCCCATAGAGCAGAGTGTTGGTGATGTGGTCCCTCCAACTGACATTTTGAACTTTTCTGAGCATTTGGGTGTAGGTACTATCGAGAGACATGGACAGTACTCGAGTGAGAGTCCATGCCTCACACCCGTACAATAATATCGTCTCTACAGTTGCATGAAAGAATCTCATTTTGAGACCCTGAGACAGCTGAGATGTCCAGATTTTCCCCATGTTATTGAGAGCTTTCCATGCGAGCACTTTCCGGACCTTGATGTCAATCTCCGAGCTCTGCATTCTCGCTCCCAGGTACTTGAAGTCCTCCACTTTCTCGAGAGATGCACCGCCACTGGTCTTGTGAGGCTCATGGTCACTCACATGGTACGTCATGTACTCCATTTTCTTGGCATTGAGGTGGGGGCCAACTTTCTCGCACTCCGTCTCGACCCTGCCAAGCAGCTTCTGGGCCTCCCTAATCTGGTCTAACAGCAGAACGATGTCATCAGCGGTCAAAGTCTGACAAGTTGACTGGCCTGATTCTTGTCGAACGCCTTGGGGTGATTGTAAAGCCGAGGTCCTCATGTTCCTTGAGCGCCTGCCTCATGGCATGATCAAGGACAATGACGAAGAGAAAGGTTGCCAGCGTGTCTCCCTGTAAGACCCCCGCGAGGACCTCGAACACTTTACTCTCGCCATCCGGGGTGACAACCTTGGCCGTGGTGCCCAAATACATATCCTCAATTGCTCTAAGGAGACGAGGAGGGATACCGTAAGCCTTCAACATCCTCATCTTCGGGACTTTGGGACTTCGGGTGCCGGGGAGGAAGCTCCAGACATTCCAAGCCGCTGAGGAGTGTTCACCCGACGCCGGAATTCCATCTTCCCGGCAAGAGGGCATATAACATCGGACTGGCTGCGGAGGCCACAAATAGGCCCCGACCTCGGGTGATCACAGAGGAAGTGGACTGAACTTTCTGGTGCCTTTCCCCACAGCGAATTTTTTTGATTTTGCTGTGGGGGGACGTTCATGTTGAATTCTATAATGTGTTGTGTCATTTCTCTTTTTTTTAAATTTTTATATGGATGTACGGAAACTTAATTATTTCTTCTATGTAAAGCACTTTGGTTTCAACACGAGTTGATTTAAACGTGCTATATAAATAAAATTTATTATTATTATTATTATTATTATTATCATCATTTTGCATCGATGAATCGAGTCAAACGCCTTCATGAAGTCTATGAAGGTTAGGACGGCCGGCAGGTTGTTATTCTTCACCTTCACAATGATTCTTCGGAGGGTAAGGATCTGTGTGACCGTGTTCCTCTTCTCTCTGAAGCCATTCTGATTGTAACGTAGCTTCGGGTCGATAGCAACCTTCATCCGGTTGAGAACCAAGCGGTTGTAGACCTTGGCCAAGACACATTTCAGGCTGATGCCACAATTATTGTCAGTCTTGTTCAGGCTCCCAGATTTGGGGATGGGGTTGATGTTGGTTTGTGACCACTGTGTTGGCTTGTCATTCATCATTAACGCTGTGTTGCAGAACTTGAGCATGATGTCATCGAGCTCACAGTTTTTCAACACCTCTGGAGGGACGTTATCAGGGCCTGGACTCTTCCCTTGCTTCACTTTTTGCAGCTTCTCCATGGTGAAGGGGCCGTCATGAATCTGTACATCCATGAGGACAGTCTCGATCTCCTCATCTTCCTCAGTGACAGTTGGAGGTGACCCAAGCAGGTTCTAGAAGTGGGTGAACTACGTTTTGATTTGGTCCTCTGGAGAGTTCCCGTTGACTTGACCTGACTTGGCCGTCTTCCTGCCACTGTTCTCGTTCACGGCCCTCCATGCCTCGTTATACCGCTTGCCATCGTTGGCTACTTCTACTCCCTCTATCATTCTCCCAACCTCCTCCTCCTTCATTTTGTCGTACACCTCAAAGAGTTGGGATTTGGCCACCTTCAGGTCCTCCTTGAGCTGCTCCATCCTGCCCCGAGTGTAGGCTTATGCCTAATTTATGGAAATGATTACTATTGGGTATTTTAACAACGTGACATTCCTAGAACAACAATTGCACTTTGTAGTAAATTTCCAGCTTTGTCGTTGTTAATATTTTGTCAGGGCAACTAAAACCAAGAACATTGTATAGCCCTTTTATTATCTTACAATATTTAACACTTGTGATAACAATTTGTTGGAAAGGTCAAGTGATAGCTAACAAATGTTAGTTCTTACGAGGAGATTCGTGCAATGTAGAGGGAAATCACTACAAACCACCTCCTGACTCAAATCCTTGCTGTTCATAAATGTTCATAAGTTCACCCCATCAAGTCTACTCCACCATTCAATCATGGCTGATCTATTTTTCCCTCTCAATTCCATTTTCCTGCCTTTTCTCCATAACCTTTGACGGGGAAAAAACGAAGATCTCGGAGAAAACCTACGCAGGTCACGGGGAGAATGTACAAACTCCGTACAGACAGAACCCGTAGTCTGGATCGAACCCGGGTCTCTGGCGCTGTATTTGCTGTAAGGCAGCAGCTCTACCGCTGCACCACCTTGACCTTCCCATGCAATAATCTTCCCTTGACTACAACAATTATAACAACCTTTACTAATCAGTAACCTGTCAATCTCCGCTGAAAATACCCGTTGACTTAACCTCCACAGCCGTCTGTGGCAATGAATGCCACAGATTCACCACCTTCTGACTAGATAAATTCTTCCTCATCTCCTTTCTAAAGGTACGTCCTTTTATCCTGAGGCTGTGCCCTCAGGTCGTAGACTCTCCCACCAGTCCCTTTGCACCTCTGATTTCTGAATCCTTGAGCCTTAAACCGTCTTTTGCTGTTATCATTATGCTGCTCGTTCCCATTTTACTCTGGACTGGTACTTACCCGGGATTGGCAAGACTAAGATTGAGCTTGTCGATGAATTATTCAAATATAAAAAGTCCCCACGATTTCAGCAAATGCATTCAGGTCCGAGACAAATCTTCAATCATCCTATAACCTCACAGTGAGCTTGTACTCAAATTATTCAAACTATCCCATCTGTTTCTGAACAAACACAATAACAACAAAAAACAAACATAACAGCAAATCAAATGTTAAAGATATTTACCAGTGTGAACTGGTGTGTTTTGTCAAGTAAAATATCCTCCTTCTAACACATTGATACCCAAATTTAACTGTAAATACTTTGGAAGCGTTTGGCTCTCACCAGCTGCACGAAACAATTAGGACAAAATGCCGGCTGTGTTTTCAATAACAGAGCATCATCAAATAACTAATTTCAAGCCACTAATTTAATGCATCACATCCTTGATGGAGTGTCCTTGCTAAAGAGCACCATATTGCACATCATGGATTCCCACCAAGCTTTACCATTAACACCAATAAAAACTGTGGCTATCATGGAAAATGGAAAACAAAATTTAAAACCCCAATGCATGTTGCAATGAGTTACTCCAGCATTTTGTGTCTATCTTTGGTGTAAACCGGCATCTGCAGTTTAGTTTAGAGATACAGTGCGAAAACAGGCCCTTCGGCCCACCGGGTCCGTGCCGACCAGCGATCCCCGCACATTAACACCATCCTGAACCCACTAGGGACAATTTTTTTACATTTACCAAGCCAATTAACCTACAAACCTGTACGTCTTTGGAGTGTGGGAAAAAACGAAGATCTCGAAGAAAACCTACGCAGGTCACGGGGAGAATGTACAAACTCCGTACAGACAGAACCCGTAGTCGGGATCGAACCCGGGTCTCCGGCGCTGTATTTGCTGTAAGGCAGCAGCTCTACCGCTGCACCACCTTGACCTTCCTATGCAATAATCTTCCCTTGACTACAACAATTATAATGAAATTGCCATCAAAATATAGTTGAACAGGAAGAAAAGCTTGTAGAACCACTTTAAATAGCACCATTCTGAATAAGAATACTTTCTAACTGAATTCCACCCTAATAAAGCAATCGTCCTCTTAATCAACACCATGGAATACTCCATTAGATTACATATCAACATAATTTAATGGATTCTGGGAGGATTTGCATCATTGTTACTCTGTGATTTGGGAGATCAATACAGTTTTTTAAATGCGGAATTGCAATCTCAAATTGAGTTGTAGATTTTATTTCAATATTACAAATATAATATATTTATATGTAATATTTTAGACACAACATGACAAATGTCTTCTTAATTTATTTTAGCCTATTTTCATCTCTTCTATGAAAAGAACAAGATAATCACTACTCTTGATCATAAGCAATAATAATTCTGGTCACATCCATTCCTTTCATCATTTGTGACTCAAGTAAATAGGGAAGGCTAAATGGTAATATATCAGACACATTACCACCCTGGCCTCAAGTAAAGAAATCAAGTGAAGTAGAATTACAAGTGGCATTTGACAGCACTGGGCCTCTACTTGTTGGAGTTTAGAAGTTTGAGGGGAGACCTCATTGAAACTTACAGAATAATGAAATACAGAATACAGGATGTGGAAAGATGTTTCCACTGATGGGAAAGTCTAGGACCAGAGGTCCTAGCCTCAATATTAAAGGGCACTCTTTTAGAAAGGAGATGAGGAGGAACTTCTTTAGTCAGAGGGTAATTAATCTGTGGAACTCATTGTCACAGATGATTGTGGAGGCCAAGTCAGTGGAAATTTTTAAGGCAGAGACATACAAATTCTTGATTAGAATGGGTGTCAAGGGTTATGAGGAGAAGGCAGGACAATGGGATGAGGAGGCAGAGATCAGCCATGATTGAATGGCGGAGTAGTCGATTGTCCAAATGGCTTAATTCTACTCCTCTAACTTGTAAACCTGTGAAGTTTAACTCCAGTGATCCTGAGGTATTTCAATGCAACACCAAGAAACTCTGTAGTGCCAGTTGAGAGGTTAAACCAATGCCCTGCTTATCCCCACAGTAAATTGTCAGAAAATAGAACAGAGAACACTATAACATAGGAAAGGGCCTATCGCCCCACATAGTCCTGCCAAACATGATGCCAAGTCAAAGTTCTCTCTTCTGCCTACACGTGAACCATATTCATCCATTATCTGCATATCCGTGCCTATTTAAAACCCTCTTAACTGTCCCTATCATATCTACTTCCAGCAGTACCCTGGCAGTGTGTTCTAGCCCACCACCCACTGTGTACAAAAAAAAGCCCTCCACATCTCCTTTACCCCATTTTACCCCTATCACCTTACAGCTATGCCCTCTAGTCTTTGAATCCCATAGATTGTATGACAGTTTTTGAAGATGGCAAATAATTTTTTTATGTCCTCAGCAACATTTATCTCACAAACAGTAACATGAAAACTGTTGACCATCATCATAACAGGAGTTTGATTTCAAAGGCAATGATTTTTGAATTTCAAGGTCAGGTTATTGTCACATGTACCAATTAAGGTACAGTGAAATTTGAGTTACCATACAGCCATACTAAGTGAAAAGCAACAAGACACACAACCACACAAACGTTAACATAAACATCCATCACAGTGGATTCCACATTCCTCACTGTGATGGAAGGCAATAAAGTTCAAACTTCTTCCTCTTTGTTCACCCACGGTCAGGCAGTCAAACCATCCGCAGTGGGGGCAATCAAAGCCCACGCAGCTGATGATCGAAGCCCCCGTCGGGGTGATTGGAACTTCTGCTTTGGGGTGGTTGAAACTCTCTCAAAGTTGAATTTGAATTTCCTCTACAACCACCACTTACCCCCAACGCATGTGAATGTGTACATGAATGCTCATACACATAGATATGTGCAGACACATGGAGATACACACACAAAAAATCACTTGTTTTAGCCTGCAAAGCTGTAATCCGGGCCAATGTGGCAGGCCACATTTGAGGGGAAAAAAATATTCAAAACCATTTGATTTCATCCTTCAAAAATAATTACCCTACCATTGCAGCAGTCAATCATTTCTCACCTCAACTCAGTGTCATAGCATGAACAGCTTCATCAGATTTAATGTATTCTTGCAGTCCTGGAACACAATTTCCAATTCTGCACAAGAACAATGCATATCAAAATGAAATCTGCTGGAGGACGACCGCAGGTTAAGCAGCATCTGTGGGGAGAAAGGAACGGTCAATGTTTCAGGTCATGAACCTGCATCAGGGTTGAGAGTGGAGAGGGGAGTCATCAGTATAACAAGGAGAGGGGGAAGAGTGATTTAGGGTCCAGTAGGTGACAGGTGGACCGAGGAGGGGTGAAAGATGTTGGGAAGAAGGATGCAGGTGGGACAGGGGGAGGGGTGGAGTTGGGAGACAGAGGTAGGCAGGTGAGCGATAGGTAGAAGCAGACGAGGTGAGATAAAGAGGCAGAAGGAGCCAGGTCGCGGGAGGGAGGGTGAAGTTGGAGACACTGGAGGACGATAAGTGAGAACACAATTGTTCATTTCCAGATGGATGTACAGCTCTGTAATGGATACCTGGCAAAAGCATTAAAGCAAAAGAGGATTTATCTGCAGGCATCTATCTGGAATGTTACCCAATCTCTTTTAGTATTCTTCTGACCCAAACCATTAACTCTATTCCTCTTCCCCAGATGCTGCCTGGCCCGCTGAGTTCCTCCAGCAGCTCGTTTGTTTTTTGCTCCAAATATGAGCATTGTGTCTCCACCTCATGCCCATACAGGTAGTGTTTATTGTGCAAGATGTGAGAGCTTGTACATTGTCTTTGAAGTTGAGAGTTTGAATATACATTTCTAGTATACGAGTGAATTCAGCACAAGGTTAGGATACCTGGTGATTAATGAATTGAGGAAAGGAGGATAGGTTTGGGGATCGATGGATGTGATCAGTACTGCCAATGTTAAGGGTGCATGTAGGTAGCCTGGTGAACTTGTCCGGGAAGACTGCAATGTGGGGACGCTGTCCTGTGTGCGGCTGCCCAGCCAGCAGCTGTCTGTCCTTTCATCTTTTATTTTTTATTTTAGTTAGTTAAGTGTTTTGTTTTGGAGGTCTAGACTTTTTGTGTGGGAGGTGGGTGTGGGGGGAAGGGGGAAACTACCTTCCGGTGAGCTGAGGATCGCTGGGGAAAACATCGCGGAGCTGCGGGGCTGTGGAGCGACCAGCGGCGGGCGGCGGCGCTGAACTTTACACCGGGAGCCTGGGATCTCTAGATGAGATCGCCAGTTGTGGAGCTCCAACCGGCGCGGCCTTGTTGGCTTCGGAAGCCGCAGCCCCCAGTGCGGAAGCGGCCGTTCCATGGTTCCCAGGCCGCTGGGAGGACTCTCCCGACGCCGGAGCAATATCACCCGGCGAGAACGGCCTGGAATATCGGGCCTCCGTAGAGGCAACTGTGGAGGCCTCAATGGGCCCGACTATGGGTGAACTGGGGTTGGGGACTGGACTTTGTGCCTTCCCTCATGGTGGGAGCCATTGTGGGGGGATGTTCTTTGTGTTAAGACTATCTTGGTGTTATGTTTGTATTCTCTTTTGTGTGCTGCATAATGGCAAGAAGCATTTCACTTCACTACACCTGGGTGTATGTGAATGTGACTAATAAAAATACTTATACTTATACTTATACTTATGTGGACTTTTAATTCATTGTTGATGGCCATGCAGAATGACAGTCCATCTTCAAGGATGGTGCAGTGCTTTGTGAACCTGATGGTGTGGGAACTCATCTTGAGGTATTGTAGTTCCGATTGTTTATTGCTATAAACCTTTTGTTGTGAATGAATTTTCTCCTTGACTTCAGCAAACTTTTGAGTCTCAAACTCCATTTAATCCTCTTTCCTCACTTAGTTTTAGAGATACAGCATTGAAACAGGCCCTTCGGCCCACCGAGTCCACGCCAACCAGTGATCACCCATACATTAGTTCTATTCTACACACTAGAGACAATTTACAGAAGCCAATTAACCTATAAACCAGCACGATTTTGGAATGTGGGAGGAAACCGGAGCACCTGGAGAAGACCCACGCGTACACAGGGAGAACGGACAAACCCCATATAGACAGCATCCATTGTCGGCAGCGAACCCGGTTCTCTGGCGCTGCGAGGCAGCAACTCTACTGCTGCACCACTGTGCCACCCGAAGATTGACAATGGGATTCCAACAATATGATTCACCACAGATGTTCCTTCAGTTTCACTGTACTTAACTTTCAGATCTTTGTGAAGACTCTTATGCCCCTGTCCCACTTAGGAAACCTGAACAAAAACCTTTGGTGAACTTGCCCACGATCCAAGGTTTCCATGAGGTCGCCGGAGGTTTTGGTCACTCTCCCTAATGGTCGAAAGTGGTTTCCACGTGGTCGAGGCTTCATCTAGGTTGCTTCGATTGTTTCAACAAAATCGAAACCGGCCTCGACTAAAAATAGGTTGCCGTTTGGTCGAAGCCAGTGGAGTGGGGTCGCTATTTACTTACAGGCAGTCGAAGGCAGCGGTAGGCAATCTCCTTCGCTGACCGGTCATTTTGATTGGATCATTGGAGTTTTCAGGACCTAGAAGACCTGCCGGTAGGTAAAATGCCCGCTAAATTTATTAAACTTCTTAAAACTGCCTCCACTCCTTCTCCCCCCCCCTTCTCTCCCCCCTCTCTCCCCTTCTCTCTCCCCTTCTCTCTCCCCTTCCCTCTCCCCTGCTCCCCCTTCTCTCCCCCCTCTCCCGCGCTCTCAAAGGACTTACCGTGCTCTGTGGCAGCCGTTTACCATCCTCTTCATCGCGCAGACAGCGCTCCACCGCTCTCCATGACCCCCACCTTCGCGATGTGTTTGTGTGTGTGTGTGTGTGTGGGTGTGTGTGTGCAGTCGGTAGCAAAGATCCTATAGGATCTTTGGTCAGTAGATGCAGGTCGAGGCTTTCCAGGCGAGCGACCAAAACCTCCGGCAACCTCATGGAAACCTTGGGTCGCGGGCAAGGTCACCAGAGGTTTCCGTTCAGGTTTCCTAAGTGGGACAGGGGCATTACAGCGTGGAAACAAGCCCTTTCTGCCCAACTTTCCCACACCGGCCAACATGTCCCATCTACACTGGTCCCACCTGCTTGCATTTGGCTCATATCGCTCTAAACCTGTTTCCTAAATGTTGCGATGGCTGCCTCGCCAGCAGTCTGTCTGTCCATTCCTTTGTGTTTTAATTGTATGTATTAAATGTATGTTTTTAGTGTTCTTTCGTGTGTTTTATGTGTGGGAGGGGGGACATTAGGAACTCTGACTTCGGGACCTCCAAGCTGCAGGAGTTTCAACCATCCCAACGTGGGAGTTCCTGTGGATTGGAGGGTAGCTAATGTTATCCCACTTTTTAAGAAAGGCGGGAGAGAGAAAACAGGGAATTGTTAGCCTGACATCGGTGGTGGGGAAGATGCTGGAGTCGATTATCAAAGATGAAATTGCAGCACATTTGGATAGCAGTAACAGGATCGGTCCGAGTTAGCGTGGATTTACGAAGGGGAAATCATGCATGACTAATCTTCTGGAATTTTTTGAGGATGTAACTAGGAAAATGGACAAGGGAGAGCCAGTGGACGTAGTCACTGACTCCTCTGCGTTAAGAATTTGAAACAGTTTTTGGAACTTTTGACAGTTAATGTGCTTGGACATTTAAACTTTGTGCAAATCATTCAATGTATCAATGATAGAATGCTGGCTGGTCATGGAGCACACCCTTCCACTTCTTTTAGTCTCAAAGCTTCCAGACATTCTTCTCAAATGAAACATTCATTTGAATTTTTAATGTTGAAAAAAAGAGAGACCTACTCCAGGGAAACTTCTCTGGTACATTCTCGTTCCCCTCATGACATTTGCAATGTAAAACACTTGTCTGCAACAGAAGAATCTTCACATTAATCTTTAACTGCTGATCGACACAAAATGCTGGAGCAACTCAGCGAGACAGGCCGCATCTCTGTATGGAAGGAATGGATGACGTTTCGGGTTGTGACCTTTTTTGCTGTTACCTTCGTATTGTTTTCCATGTGGCGCTGTATTCCAAAATTAAGCTCACCTTATCTTTATTTTAGCTACTTAATGCATCATATAAGTTTCTCTGCAAGGTTTTTGGAGCAGTTGACCTTAAATGTATCCATCGAGTGACTTATTTGCACGTACACCCTTATTCACACATTCAATATATATACTACTTAACTTAAGTTGAATTTTTCCTGAATTGTGATTGATTATTGACCTCATTGTGTACACACTTACTGGCAGAAAAGAAAGTGTCAAGAAAATGTGGAAGATGTAAAGGAGATGTAAGAGCCATCATTCCTGTGGAACTGAGCTCTGAAGAAAGGCATATTTCCCATGGATTTCCATTATTTAGGTCTATACATCAACCCACTTTACGCTTATGTTTCTTTGGCTGCAAGTCAATTACTGCTGAGTTCCCTGTTGAATCAAAACCCTGGTTATTCCTTTATCGATTGCTTTATGTTTCAAGCAAGACTAGGCATTATTCTGGGTGTTCTAACGGATGGATAGATAACACAAAGTTGTCACTGAAAATGGATAAAGCTGCAGGTTATGGAAATCTGAAATAAAAACTGGGAAAAAAACAACAGATTAGGCAGCATCTGTAAAAAACGGAGAGGAGTTTAGCCTTCTCCTGGATCTGTATGAGGCTGAGCAACATTCAGCATTGCTTTTGATCCTCTACATACAGTGTTAATCATTTTCCCATTTCCGTAAATGCTCCTGATTGCTATCTGTAATCACAGTGGATTTCATTGTTGATTCATCCCAACACCTTAAGACATGACTGCAACCACAAAACCCTTTTCCCTGGGTGAAAATGTCAAAGACTGGTGGGCACATAGCTTTACGATGATAGGGGCAAAGTTTAAAGAACATGTGCAGGGCAATTTTTTTTTTACATTGGTTGGTACATGGATCGTGCTGCCAGGAGTAGAGGTAGAGGCAGAAATAGAAGTGGCATTTAAGAGGCTTTTAGATAGACACATGTAAATGCAGGGAATGGAGGGGTATGGATCATGTGCAGGCAGAGGAGATTAGTTTAAGCTGGCTTCATGTTCGTGTGGACATTGTGGTCCAAAAGGCCAGTTCCTGTGCTGTACTGTTCTATATCTATGGTAAAAGTTGAAATCACTTTGACATAATAACCATCTACATATACGGCAAGAAGAACAGACTGTAATGCTGAAGATAATTACGTCTAGTACATGTGGCTGCAAGTGGGTTCCTGCTTACATGTATGCATCTGTAAAAATTCATATAAACTGATTTTTGTTTCATTTTAAAACACATTTGGATAAGTCTAGCATCACGCAACCTGAGTAAAACCTGTACTTCAAATCAATAACTTGAACTGTATAAAAGGAATTTAAACCCAAGATTTTAAACTAACCCAAGCATAAGCAAAGACTGGAAAATGGAGCAACATATTACGCCCATCTCAGTGCAGATGTGGACAGGAAACAGTTTAAGAAAAATGTAGAATAAATGCAATAGTTATAACATAAACTGAATTCATCCTGTCTCTAGAATTACAAAGGGTAAGTCAAACTGTGCAGTTGCTTGACTAGCATCAGCTGATATTTGCCCCAGATTTTCTATAAAGGTGACCAAGTGCTTCTGTTAAAAGACGCTCTTGATGTGGAACTGAAAAAAATACAAACCATGCTGATGTTGTGCCATCTAGTGGTAGCTAACGTTATAACACATATCTTTTCGCAAAACATCAAAATCTGTAAAGGCACTCCAATAAATCGAGAAACAAAGAACTGCAGATGCTGGCCTACCATGGAAAGATATGATATGCTGGAGTAACTAAGTGGTGTAGGCAGCATCCCTGGGGAACATGGTGATGTTTCAGGTCGGGACCCTTCTTCAGATTCCAAGAATGTCACCGATCTATGTTCTCCAGGGATGCTGCCTGACACAGTCCAGCATCTTGTGTCTTTCCAGTAAATGGAAATGGTTCTGTATAATAATCTCCTGCTACATTTTTGCACTTTTTAAACTAGCTACAAGAGCAACATTTTCCGTAAGACTGTGTAGAGACTCTCGTGGTATAAATAATTCAGGATTTGCTCAATATGCACTTTTCACTGCAGAATTTACCAGGTGTAACTGCCTTACAGCTCTATATTGTTAAATAAAAGCAACATTGCAGCAATTCTCCCTTGTTAATGCCTCACTGATGTTTTAATCAAGAGAATATTACCATGTGCAGAATATCCTACATCAGAGGTTACAGCTGCTTTTGAACAGTAACATCTATATTCCTAAACAGAATGAAGATAATTGGTTAATCACATCTGGAAACAACATTTGGACATTTAAAAAACATGAATTATTATACATAATTGTTCCTCACTCTGTGTTTTTCCTGAAATATTTCACACTTTATTGGGTGTAGTTGTTATACCGCATGGTAACAATTCAATGATTTAACATCTACCCAGTTGTGCAGCCCATCACTATTTTTCACAAGTCAGGTATTGACTTCTTGCTGTTTCAGTGTACAATGCTTAGAATCAAAAATTCTTTAAACATTACTTTATTAACAAGCTTAACGTGAATCAAATATGAAGTTTAATTTTTCTAACTGGCAGAATTATGCTTGCAAATTTGGACAAACTTTGTTTGGGTCTTAACTTTGGGTGAGCACATGTTGGACAGGGGTAAGTATACAATAGACAATAGACAAAAGGTGCAGGGGTAGGCCATTCGGCCCTTCGAGCCAGCACCGTCATTCACTGTGATCATGGCTGATCATTCACATTCAGTGCCCCATTCCTGCCTTCTCCCCATATCCCCTGACTCTGCTATCTTTAAGAGCCCTATCTAGCTCTCTCTTGAAAGTATCCAGAGAACCGGCCTCCACTGCCATCTGAGGAAAGAGAATTCCACAGACTCACAACTCTCTGTGTAAATAAGTGTTTCCTCATCTCCTAAATGCCTTATCCCTTAACCTTAAACTGTGGTCCCTGATTCTGGGCTCCCCGTCATCGGGAACATGTTTCCTACTTTCATTGACTGATGAACAAGGACCCCCAGATCCCGTTGTACTTCCCCTTTTCCCAACTTGACACCATTTAGATAATAATCTTCCTTCCTGTTTTTGCTAACAAAGTGGATAACCTCACATTTATCCACATTAAACTGCATCTGCCCACTCACCCAACCTGTCCAAGTCACCCTGAATTCTCATAGCATCCTCCTCACAGTTCACACTGCCACCCAGCTTTGTGCCATCTGCAAATTTGCTAATGTTACTTTGAATCCCTTCATCTAAATCATTGATGTATATTGTAAATAGCTGCAGTCCCAGCAACGAGCCTTGCGGTACCCCACTAGTCACTGCCTGCCATTCTGCAAGGGACCCGTTAATCCCTACTCTTTGTTTCCTGTCTGCCAACCAATTTTCTATCCATGTCAGCACTCTACCCCCAATACCATGTGCCCTAATTTTGCCCACTAATCTCCTATGTGGGACCTTATCAAATGCTTTCTGAAAGTCCAGGTACACTACATCCACTGACTTTCCCTTGTCCATTTTCTAGCTGCTCTTTAAACATTACCCAATCCTCTTGCTTCCCGCTCATCTTTGCTAGGTTGTACTTCTTCTCTTTCATTTTTATACTGTCCCTGACTTCCCTTGTCAGCCACGGCCGCCCCTTACTTGGATCTTTCTTCCTCTTTGGAATGAACTGATCCTGCACCTTCTGTATTATTCCCAGAAATATCTGCCGTTGTTGTTCCACTGTCATCCCTGCTAGGGTATCTTTCCAGTCAACTTTGGCCAGCTCCTCCCTCATGGCTCCATAGTCCCCTTTGTTCAACTGTAACATGGACACCTCTGATTTACCCTTCTCCCTCTCAAATTGTACATTAAAACTCACCATATTATGTTCACTACCTCCTAATGGCTCCTTAACCTCAAGTTCCCTTATCCAATCCGGTTCATTACACAACACTAAATCCAGAATTGCCTTCTCCCTGGTAGGCTCCAGAACAAGCTGCTCTAAGAATCCATAATGGAGACACTCCCTTTCTTGGGGTCCAGTACCAACCTGATTTTCCCAGTCTACTTGCATGTTGAAATCTCCCATAACAACCGTAGCATTACCTTTACGAAATGCCAATTTTAACTCTTGATTCAACTTGCACCCTTTATCCAGGCTACTGTTTGGGGGCCTGTAGATAAGCTCCATTTGGGATTTTTTACCCTTACAATTTCTTAGTTCTATCCATACTCACTTCACATCTCCTGTTTCAATGTCACCCCTTGCCAGGGACTGAATTTCATTCCTCACCAACAGAGCTACCCCATCCCCTCTGCCCACCTGTCTGTCTTTTCGATAGGAGGTATATCCTTGAATATTCAGTTCCCAGCCCTGGCCCTCTTGCAGCCATGTCTCTGTAATTCCCACATCATACTTGCCAATTTCTAAATGAGCCTCAAGCTCGTCCACTTTATTTCTTATACTTCGCGCATTCATATACAACACTTTGACTTTGGTATTCACCTCCCCTCTCACACCGGTCACTATTGGCCCTGACCTTACTACCTTACTCTCTTATCCCTTCTCGAACTTTCCTTCCCATTAATTCACGAGTCTTTTGTACCTTTTCCTGTACTTACTTCCCCTTTAACTCCATCTTTATACTCCCAATTTGCCAATTCCCCCAGTAAGTATGCATTTCTTACTGATGTGCAACAGAACCTCTTAATTTTTGTGTTGTTTTTCACAGCTCCTCTATATTGAGGTATATCAATGAAAGCTCTAATATTTATAAGTAATGTCTGTCTCGAATTCCCAAGTGGACTTGCAGATTTCTGTAAAGGTAAATTTCCAAAACTAAGTTTCATATGCAAGCTGGTTTGTATTGTAATTGTGGGTAGACATTGTATCAGTTTCAACTGTTAATAAAAGCTTATATGACTTGAATTTGTTTTTAAATTACAAGGACTTTGCCAGGCCTTGAGGGCCTGAGCTATAGGGAGAAGTTGGACAGGCTGCCAGAGTAGGTAGTTGAGGCAGGCACTATAACAACATTAAGAGTCATAGAGTTATACAGTGGGAAAACAGGCCCTTCTGCCAAACTTACCCACACCGACCAACATGTCCCATCTACACCAGTCCCACCTTTATATCTTTGTCCCATCCACGTACCTGCCAAATGTTTCTTAAACATAATTTAAAAGACATTTGGACAGATACATGGATAGGAATGGTTTAGAGGGATATAGGACAAACACAGGCACACAGGTGGGTAGATAGGGAATCTTGGTCAGCATGGACAAGTTGAGCTGAAGAGTCTATATCTGTGCTGTATGACTCTGTGGCTCTCTCAAAGTCTATGCCATCTCAATACAACCATTCCAACAGCCCCATTCCCCCACTCTTCCGTATAGCCTCACCAAACCCTTTCCCTCCGATGCCTATCTAAATCCCTTTTGAATTCCAGATGATAGTTAATCTGTGTGAAAACATTTTCATAAATTCATAAATCATAGAAGCATAATTAGACCATTCGGCCCAGGAAGTCTACTCCATCATTAAATTGTGGTTGGTCTATATTTCCCTCTCAACACCATTACCCTGCCTTCATGGTCTCCAGAGCCATCTGTGGCAATGAATTTCACAGATTCACCACCCTCTTACGAAATAAAATAATGATTTTCAATGACATTTCACCTCATTTAGTTTTGTGGCTAAGTGGTGTGTGAATAATACCCCTAAAAATAGATTGAAGGTATCAAGGATTCCTCTTCTGTAGACCTGAAAAGATTAGCTCAAGACAAACTTCCCACAAAATGTATGATCAAAAGTAATGCAATACAAAAGTAAGTATAAAAGAAATCAAGAATGTAGATTGGTGTATTTACTACTAGCCAATTATAGTGCTTGTTAGTAGTGACTCCGCCTATTATGCGGTTTATATTATCAAGAGCTTGCCTACACTAGATAGTACGAGTAGCTGCTAGGAGATGTATTGTCCTGCAGATTTATGCTGTAAGTAGATTTAATAAACATGCGTTGTATCTTGATATGTGTTCGACTCATCTCATTACATGGTGTCAGAGAGTGAATCTTGCCCACCACGTTCATGTTTAATCGGGTTTTGTTTTTTTAAATCAGTTTATGTGTCTACTATATCAATCATGGCAATTATGTGTCACCGTCCTAGCCCTCTGATCTTTGAATCTTACACTGCTGAACGCTCGCATCTTTTCAAGCGCGACTACACTCATTATGCTCACATCGTTCATCGCAACGACCCCCCCGATGTGTGTGCTTCTGTATTGCTCCAGCTAGCGGGACCTGAGGCAATGAATTGTGCCAACAATTTCACATTTGAGTCTGCTGTTCTGGATGCTAATGGTCAGGTCCTGGTGCCTGCTGAGACGATTGACGACCCTACTGTTTTACTTGCAAAGTTCAGACAGTTGTGTGACCTGCCCTCGAACTACATTATTGAACGGACCAAGTTTTAGGCTCGTATGCAACAGGTTAATGAACCGATTGAACGTTTTATTAGTGACTTAAAACACATGGCTGCACACTGCCAATTTCGAGATCTGTGCGATGAACTCATCCATGACAAACGTGTCGGAGGAATGATTGACAGCAAGTTACGGGGTGAACTTCTTTGTAATACTGACCTAACCCTTAATCAAGTCGAGCATGCCTGTCGGATTGCTGAGATAACATTTTCCCACACTGAGTCTGTGCCCTCTGCTCACTATTCACAGCATAGTTTTAATCTTACAGACTCTTCCTCTCGTAACACCCATACAAGGTCTGTTCGATGTCAAAATTTCAATTATTTTCATGCTACGGGTCGGCAGTTCTGCGTTGCTTATGGTAAAGCCTGTCATTTCTGCAAGAAGTTAAACCACTTTGCTCGATGCTGCCGTTCCCGTGTGACTCTAGCAGCTTCGAGCCTGCACCTGCTACAACATGAGCTTGCTGATAATGACTTCCAAGAACCTGATTTACCATCCAACGCTCCACTCTCAGAAAGTACAGATACTAGTTCTGCCATCCACACTCTCCTCCCTTCGTCTAACGAGCAACTTGACCCTGAGGTAACCATGTTTGTGAATAACAGGCCTTTGATCGCAAAGGTTGATACTGGCGCGACATGCAACGTCCTCTCGTTATCAGAGTTTTAAAAAATTCATAATGCTGAACATATTGAAAAGGCCTCGGCCACGCTTCTGGCTTACGGGGGAGATGTTCTACAACCTCTTGGACAAACAGATTTAAAGTGCACCATAGATGAGCAGATCCGTACCTTAAAGTTTTATATTGTTAAGGGGGATTCAGAGAGTTTGCTCGGTATCAATGCATGCCACGATCTAGGCCTGGTATACTTTGGCCGCGCCGTCCATCAACTCTTTCACGCTGACGGACCCACTCAAAAGGTACTCTCTCAATACAAAGATCTGTTTAACGACAAGCTTGGCAAGTTGCCTTTCAAATACCACATTGTTGTCGATCCCAACGTCACTCCTGTGGTTCGAGCACCACATCGTGTTCCGCATGCCATGCATGACAGAGTATACAATAAACTCAAGCGGATGGTCTCCATGGGTGTTATTGCTGAAGTTACTGACCCATCTGACTGGGATTCCACCATGGTGGTTGCGACAAAGAAAAACAAGGAGGAGATCCGTATTTGCATAAACCCCAGAGATCTTAACTGCCATCAAATGCCCGCATTACCTTATGCGAACTGTAGAGGAAATTGCTGCTCAGATAGGCAATGCATCAGTATTCTCCGTTCTGGATGCCGAGAGTTCGTTTTGGCAGATTCCACTTGACACAGACTCGTCCAATCTCACTACGTTCGGCACCCCCTTTGGCCGATACAAATTTCTGAGATTGCCCTTTGGCATCAACTCTGCCAGCTAAGTTTTCCAGCGTACCATGGAACAATTGTTTGCTGAGTACCCATGCGCCATCATTGTTGATTTGGGTGAACATGACGTCAATCTGAAGAAAGTACTTGACCATGCCAAAGACATTCTGCTCAAACTCAATCCACTGCAGTGCAAGTTTCGAGTTCCAGAAGTTACTTACGTCGGACATGTCTTCACAAGTGATGGTCTCAGACCAGACCCATCAAAAACTGCAGCAATCAACAAAATGCCGGTTCCTGCTGATGTTGTGAGCCTACAAAGGTTCCTTGGAATAGTCAACTACCTGGGGAAATTATTCCCAACCTCAGCGACATATCTGCCCCCCTCGAGAACAGACACACAAGGAAGCTGCATGGTCCTGGTATCCGCAGCACCAAAGAGCTTTTGACACTCTCAAATTGCAGCTGGCTAGCGCACCTACTCTCACCTACTTTGCTTTGGAGTTACCAGTAACGCTCACCTGCGATGCATCCCAGTACGGACTTGGTGCTGTTTGCCTGCAGACCACCAGCGATGGCGACTGCAAGCCTGTTTCTTATGCCTCTCGCACACTAACTGACACTGAACAACGTTATGCCCAGATCTAAAAAAATTGCTCGCAGTGGTTTTTGCCTGCACGAAATTCAAGGACTTTATCTTTGGGAAGTCTGTGGCTATAGAAACTGACCACCAGCCGCTGGTCACTATTTTGAACAAACCCATCCATGCTGCCCCAGCACGACTCAAACGAATGATGATTCAACGATTTGATTTCAACATGGTCTATAAGAAAGGCAAGGACATGCACATAGCTGATACGCTATCAAGAGCCCCACACTAAACCAACGAATAACAACTCACAGAGAGTGGTGAGTCTGTGGAATTCTCTGCCTCAGAGGGCAGTGGAAGGGGGTTCACTGGATGCTTTCAAGAGAGAGCTAGATAGAGCTCTTAAAAATAACGGAGTCAGGGGATATGGGGAGAATGCAGGAACGGGGTACTGATTGCGGATGATCAGCCATGATCACATTGAATGGCAGTGCTGGCTCGAAGGGCCGAACGGCCTACTCCTGCACCTATTGTCTATTGTTTATTGTCTATAACTCTCTCAACAGCACCAGTTCTCAGTAATGAAGGTATCGTATGTTCCGACTGATTGCCTGAGCAGCCTAGCAGAACACACGGCTGCTGATGAGACTTTACAATTGCTTTTGCAGTCATACGGCGTGGCTGGCCAGATAAACAACACAACATCCCGCTCGCAATCCGCCCATACTTCCTGGTTCGCGACGAATTGGTATTACAGGACGGGATTATAGTTAAGGGCCAGAAGGCAGTGGTCCCAGCTGTCCTCCGGGACAAGTACTTCGACGCCGTCCACAGGGGCCACCCCGGTGTGGAGGCAATCCTACAACGGGCACAAAGCATGTTTTACTGGCCTGGTATGTCCAAATACATACGCGAAAAAAACTAAGTTTGCGCCGTCTGCAAAAGCCTGACACCACATCAGCAGAAGCAGACTTTACTGCCGCACCCGGTTCCTCCTCTCCCGTGGTCCACGTTAGCCACCGACACATTCGAATGGCATGGGAAACACTATCTGGTTCTTGTTGACTTACTCGGGCTGGTTCGACTTACTTCAAACCACAATTTCTGAAGCGGTTATCGAGAAGTTGCAGCGTCACCTCTCCATGCACGGCTCCCCTGCACGTCGTCTGTCAGACAACGGCAGACAGTTCGCCAGCCAAGCTTTCAAAAACTTTGCATAAACAATGGGACTTTCGACATATTACCAGCAGCCCTGAGTTTCTGCAGTCCAACGGACCCGCGGTGTTTGGCGACTATCTTGCCTATCTCGTCACATTCCCGGCCTGCAGGGTCCCCGATCGTTTCCCCAATTCCCTCCCCGGTGTCTTCTCCGGTGAAAGGAGGAGAGGCAGATTCGTACAACACACGCGCCGGACGGGTTTGCAGGCCACCCATTAGATATAGTGATTTTGTGTAATTTTACGAACTTCCCCAAATGTGTTATTAACGTTCCACCTTTAATGCTTAGCCACTGATGCTTCATTTGTTTCTACAAGGAAAGATGTAGATTGGCTATTTCCTACTAGCCAATTATAGTGCTTGTTAGTAGTGACTCCACCTATTATGAGCTTTACATTATCAAGAGCTTGCCTACACTAGTTAGTACGAGTAGCTGCTAGGAGATGTAATGTCCTGCAGATCTATGATGTAAGTAGATTTAATAAACATGTGTTTTATCTTGATATGTGTAGCAATGTTACAAAATTTAGAGATTTTAAAAATCAAGTCTGCAATTCATCCCATCAGATAAGGCATAAAAAGTTTAATTTGACACCTAATTCACTTTCATATCATCAGTATTAAAAAAGTTATGGCCATTTACATACTCTGAAATTAGCATCTTGTTCCCTATTGCTTTTCCAGTGACTTAACTCAAAAGCTGTGATCGAGGACAAAAGCCCATAACTTTCTTAAAAATGAAATTTTCAGTTATTATAGATGGAAGCATTCTGAAACAAATATGAAACAATCTTACTTGGATGACCTGAAATTAAAGCATATCATTATTTAGTTATCTAATTGTAGCTAATTACAAAATTCAATAACTAGATCTAAACATCTATCCATTTCTTAAGAAAAGGTTAACATCTTTAAATAGCCTGTGTCCAAATAACATTCACACAAGAATTCACAATATAACATGATTTTAAAATCTCATTGTCATGAATTTATAGCCCAAATGGAAGAAATGTAATGTTTAATTCCCGTAAATTAATGGCCATTTTAATCATCATGCGATTGGGTTTTTGTGGAACGCGATCGATTGGAACGTTGCATTTGCGGTGAATTTGAACCCCATATCAGCAGGAAAAACACTGCCGGTTCGTATGGGGCCAAAATCACATTATCGCCAAGGAAATTTTGATTAAAGTCATCCTAAGAAGCAAGTTTATATGTAAAATAAACGACTTACATTTTGTTTTGTCCCCTACGTGAAATCCGTCCTGTTGTAGGCGTTGACGGCGTTAGAAGTAGTTTTTTTATTTTACTCCAGGGATTAAATTGTCCCGCGATTCTTTTTAAAATCTTCCGAGAACGGAAGTCGGAACGATTTTTCTGCAGCAGCTTAACAGCCTGAGGAAGTTCGCCTCCGACAGGCAGGAGAAAACGGCATTTTAATCCCGCCCTCCCCCTCAAAGGCGCCTAAGTCGCGCACACAGCCAGTGGCAGAACTGCAGGGCCGCTGAAGGTAAGTATTGTAACATCGCCAATATGTGTTCGACTCAGCTCATTACAAAGAAGTAGTTAAGTTACTATTTTGTCCTAAAGATATAAAGGTGACAGGGTGGTGCAGCAGGTGGAGCTGCTGCCTCACTGCGCCAGAGATGCCAGTTCAATCCTGACCTGGGGTGGTGTCTGTGTGCAGTTTGCATGTTCTTCCTGTGACCATTTGGGTTTCCAACATGTGTTCCGGTTTACTCCCACTTCACCAAAATGTGCGGATGTCTGGGTTAATTGCCGCTGTAAATTGCCCCCAGTTTGCAGGTAGTGGATGTGAAAGTGGGATAACGTAGAACTAGCAGATGATCAGTGTGGACCTGATGGGCCGAATGGTCTGTTTCGATGCTGTACCTTTCAATCAATACTTTTGATAATCCACTAAATTGTTTAAATCATGCCAGATATGGGACTTTTAAGTATATTGCTATAATTATTCTCCGTTACTCATTGTTCCTGGCAATAAATCATTTTACAACAAATGTAAACCCTTTGACTTCTTTGACTTCAGTTCATCATAATAGGAGGTTCATTCATCTCACCAATATCACAAATGAGCATCACCTTGGTGTCCTTTTTGAACTTGTCTGCTGACTAAAGGTTTCCCTGTGCAATGCTGTTTCTTAACCACCGGGCGGAGATGGGCAGCAATACTACAGTGTGATGTATTTTGTCATCTCCACATTGACATCCAGTGGCCGCAATTATCTATTGCAGTTAGACACAAAAAGCTGGAGTAATGCAGCGAGCCTGGCAGCATCTCTGGAGAGAAGACATGGGTTACGTTTTGGGTCAAGACCCTTCTTCAGACTAGTTAGGGATAAGGGAAACGAGAGATAAAGAACAATGAATGAAAGATATACAAAAAACTAACGATGATAAAGGAAACAGGCCACTGTTACATGTTTGTGAGGTGAAAACGAGCAGCTGGAGCGACTTGGGTAGGGGAGGGATAGAGAGAGGGAATGCCGGGGCTACGATCGCCCAGTCTACGTTTGGTCTCGCCGATGTAGTGTATAAGAGTCCACTTCTTGAACAATGGATACAGCAGATGAGGGTGGAGGAGGTGCAAGTAAACCTCTGCCTAACCTTAAAGGACAGTCGAGGTCCCTGGACAGAGTCGAGAGAGGCGGCATAG
The DNA here is from genome assembly GCA_038087875.1 of Malacoraja senta. Classification (NCBI taxonomy): domain Eukaryota; kingdom Metazoa; phylum Chordata; class Chondrichthyes; order Rajiformes; family Rajidae; genus Malacoraja; species Malacoraja senta. Next base: position 23,702,341 of record CM075978.1, read on the forward strand.
GGATAGGTGTTGCATCTTCGCAGTTGCAGGGGAAGTTACTTGGGGAGGGGGTGGTTTGGGTGGGAAGGGATGAGCTAACCAGGGTGTTGCGGAGGGAATGGTCTCAGCAGATGGTGAAAAGTGGTCAAGATGGGAAGATGTGGCGAGTGTTGGGATCCCGTTGGAGGTGGCAAAAATTTTGGAGGATTATGTGTTGTATGCGACAGCTGATGGGGTGAAAGGTAAGGACCAGGGAGACTCTGTCTCTTTTGCGACTATCTATTGCAGTTATAGTTTTTAAAAGCATTCATACTGTATGAAGGGCTCCGTCCTGCAGTCTATTTCCCTCCACAGAAGCTGCCCGAGGTGCTGACTTCCTCCAGCAGATTGTTTATTGTTCTTGATTCCACTGTCTGGAGTCTCTTGTGTCTCCAGTCTAGGAAGGATTTCTTGACGTTGCAGTTGTGAAATATGCATATTGATACCGTTGCGTCGGTTAATAGATTGATCGCAGGCCAGAACTTGCAGACAACTCATTTTGTGACAAGCAAAGTTTATGTATAGTCCATTCATCTCTGAATGGCAGTGGTCATAATTCACTGGCACTAGGGATAAGGATTAAGAGCAGAAGAAATAGAAGTAGACTACTTACGGTTTGACTCGGCTTTGCCATTCAATAAAGTCATCAATGGCCTTTAACCTCAGCGCCACTTTCCTTGCTAATCCTGTATCTCCAGATTCTTTAGATAGCTAAACATCTATCATTCCCTATCTGGAATAAATTCAACGACTGAGCCTCCATAGCTCATTTGGATAGAGAATTCAAAGGATTCAAGACATTGAATCTCCAAAGATTGCTAGATAGATTGAAGTGGTTGTTTCCACAGTTTAGTTTAGTTTAGTTAAGTTTATTGTCACGTGTACCGCGGTACAGTGAAAAGCTTTTGTTGCTTGCTAACCGGTCAATGGAAATCTATACAGAATTACAATCAAGCCATTCACAGTGTACAGGTACATGATAAACATTTAGAGCAATATAAAGTCCAGTATAGGCCGATTAAAGATTGTGCGAGAGTCTCCACTGAGATAGATCGTAGCTCAAGACCGCTCTCTAGTTGTTGATAGTATGTTGTTGTTCCATTGTTTAAAAAGGGTTCTAAGAGTAAACCTAGCAATTATACACCAGTTAGTTTGACGTCAGTGGTGGGCAAATTAATGGAAAGGATACTTAGGGATAATATATATAAGCATCTGGATAAACAGGGTCTGATTAAGAACAGTCAACATGGATTTGTGCCTGGAAGGTCATGTTTGACTAATCTTCTTGAATTTTTCTGCTTCAGTAAGGCCTTTGACAAGGTTCCTCATGAAAGGTTGGTTAAGAAGATTCAATTGTTGGGTATTAATGGTGGAGTAGCAAGATGGATTCAACAGTGGCTGAATGGGAGATGCCAGAGAGTAATGGTGGATGGCTGTTTGTCAGGTTGGAGGCCGGTGACTAGTGGGGTGCCTCAGGGGTCTGTGTTGGGTCCACTGTTGTTTGTCATGTACATCAATGATCTGGATGATGGTGTGGAAAATTGGATTAGTAAGTATGCAGATGATACTAAGATAGGTGGTGTGGTGGATAATGAAGTAGATTTTCAAAGTCTACAGAGAGATTTAGGCCATTTGGAAGAGTGGGCTGAAAGATGGCAGATGGAGTTTAATGCTGATAAATGTGAGGTGCTACATCTTGGCAGGACAAATCAAAATAGGACGTACATGGTAAATGGTAGCGAATTGAGGAATGCAGTTGAACAGAGGGATCTAGGAATAACTGTGCATAGTTCATTGGAGGTGGAATCTCATGTTGATAGGGTGGTAAAGAAAGCTTTTGGTGTGCTGGCCTTTATAAATCAGAGCATTGAGTATAGAAGTTGGGATGTAATGTTAAAATTGTACAAGGCATTGGTGAGGCCAATTCTGGAGTATGGAGTACAATTTTGGTCACCTAATTATAGGAAGGATGTCAACAAAATAGAGAGAGTGCAGAGGAGATTTACGAGAATGTTGCCTGGGTTTCAGCAACTAAATTACAGAGAAAGGTTGAACAAGTTGTGTCTTTATTATTTGGAGCGCAGAAGGTTAAGGGGCGACTTGATAGAGGTCTTTAAATTGATGAGAGGGATAGACAGAGTTGACGTGGATAAGCTTTTCCCATTGAGAGTAGGGAAGATTCAAACAAGAGGACATGACTTGAGAATTAATGGACAGAAGTTTAGGGGTAACATTAGGGGGAACTTCTTTACTCAGAGAGTGGTAGCTGTGTGGAATGAGCTTCCAGTGGAAGTGGTGGAGGCTGGTTCGATTTTATCATTTAAAAATAGATTGGATGGGTATATGGACGAGAAAGGAATGGAGGGTTATGGTCTGAGTGCAGGTAGATGGGACTAGGGGAGAAAAAGTGTTTGTCATGGACTTGAAGGGCCGAGATGGCCTGTTTCCATGCTGTAATTGTTATATGGTTATATGATTCAGTTGCCTGATAACAGCTGGGAGGAAACTGTCCTTGAATCTTGAGGTGTGCATTTTCATACTACTGTACCTCTTGCCTGATGGGAGAGGGGAGAAGAGGTAGTGTCCAGAGTGACACTCATCCTTGATTAAGTTAATGGCCTTGCTGAGGCAGCATGAATTGTAAATGGAGTCAATGGAAGGGAGTTTGATTTGTGTGAGGGCCTGGGCTGTGTCCATAATTCTCTGCAATTTCTTGCGGTCTTGAATGGAGCTGCTCCCAAACCAAGCTGTGATGCATCCTGACAAAATGCTTTCTACGGACACATCACCAGAAGTTGGCAAGAGTTGTTGGGGACACGCAAACTTCCTAAACCTTCTAAAGAACTAGAGGAGGTGGTGTGCTTTCTTGGCAATTGCTTACATTTGAGTGGTCCAGGATAAGTTGTTGGTGATATTTGAGACAAAAAAAAAAGTGAGTTTCAGACCATGTACACTTGGATGCGCTTTAACAGAAATGGGAGGAAATTGATGCATATTGAAGCAGAGGAAAATGAATGCGGACAGAGTAGTCAGATAAGCAGCGGGTGTAAACTGGAATGGTTTAATTTGAAAAATGCACACATATCTACATCAAGAAAGTATTTAATTCACAGCAAACCTACACTGGATCATCACCAAATAAAAATTGACCAACATTTATGTATCAACATGCCACAATGATTCATGGGACTTTTAAAGAACCTTTTAAAATAGAAAATAACCACAAGAATTTGTGAAAGTAGACTATTGTGCACAAACATGACTGACCAGAGGATACTATATATTTATCTACTTCCTCCACACAAAGAATTAAGATGTAAAAGCAGGAAAAGACCATTTGGCTCCTTATCATTGGGTTCTTCAATGAAATAATAATATCCAGATTATTTTGTGCTCATGGATAATTGTTCACATAACCTTTCCTTGTTTAAATCAAGAAATTCATGGACATATGTGGGCTTATTTGGATACAAATGGTACCATTTAGAAGCTGGCATTTTGATCAATCACTAGTGATTTTTCATTGCTAAAAGCTGACAGAAAAACCTGGGGAGGGGTTAATGAGCAAGTGTGAGAAAATGGGCTTCAGATAAAAGTGAAAGATAAGGATTGAGGCAAAGGCTCTAATAGATGGTATGAACAAGACCAACTTAATGGCTTCCTTCTATGCTACGACGAATTAGGAACAACCAACATGGTTGACAACTGACAGATATGAATTCAGTCACCAGTAAATTGGCTAGACCGACATAAATGTATATCTTCATGCTTTTTAATGTGTAAACTGGTATTGATATCAGACTGGAAGTCTGTTATTGACCAAGTTGAATGAACACTCGCTGCACCAGCTGCCTTGAATATGATAGATGGGTAGAATGAAAAGATGAACTGAAGATGGTATTGGCTGAAATCAATCACCATCAAATACTGCAATTAATTAGATATACTGTATTCTGAGAATTCATCATTGAAAATACTAACCACGTAGCCTACCCAACATTTGAATGTGATCTTGAATTCGTTATTGGGAATGTTGATCAAGGAGAAAACAGTGGTTCCCGTAGAGAACTGTGAAGAAAGCATTAGTAGTACTTTTCAAATGCCTCGAGTCAAAATCTGAAATGCCAGGTCCCAGAAGCATGTGGGAGTGATCATTTCTGCCCAGCAGACCGTGGGGTTTTTCACCTGTCTGAGATCGCTCTTCAAACCAACCTTGCATTCTCCTATTTTGTCCTTCCACCACCTTGTTCCTCAAACTTATCTTTGCATTGTCATGATGCAACATTCAAGTCCATTTCTTTTGCGACTGTCCAAGAACCATCTGATGTTCTCAGTCCCCCAATTCATTTTCAAGTATTGAAGATACTGTATAATGATTGATTCTGCTACATGTTGCTCAGTATAATTTGGCATCATTTACATGGGGATCAATATTTATGTGATATAAATTTTTATTAGAAGCAAACATATTACAATGTAGAGTAACATATTATAATAGAAGAAAAAACTTTTCATATACATCAATCATTCATACATTATTAAATTTGTCAATTGTCAGTTAATTCTGCTTCTAGTGTTTTTTTTTTATATAGATAGAAAAAGAAAAATAGAGAGAAAGAAGAGAGGGATCAATATTTAAATTATGAGAACTAAAATTGTGATGAGGGGTATAGGTTCAAAGTTTGTCCTCATTTAAGAGCTGTTCAGAGTCAGAACATTACAAAACAAACTGGAGAAATTCAGGTCAGGAGGCATCTGTGAAGGTAAAGGGACAGACAACTCCCTAAACCGAGACCCCGCATAGGAGTAGCTTGAAGAGTTATTGGGGGTGCCACAGATTGAGACTTTGCACTTTAGGCCTGTCTTGAATTTTTTTTTCTCTACTTTCCAGGATGTAAAAAAAATAAATCAAAATCATAATTGGATGCGGGACTGCTCTCTTGATATAAATTAACACCAGAGGCACTTGTTTCCTCATATAGGAGTTGAGGGAGGAAGGAACGGTTATCTTGGGGATGTGGGCACGGAGTGGGAGCCCAGGCATTTGTTAACGTACATGAAATGGTATGAAATGTTCTACAACATTAAAAGAGCTAATTAAATGCAGGGTACAAACGCAAATATGTGCATGATGGAAATCTAAAGTAAAAACAGTAAATGTTGGAAATGCTGAATAGATCAGGTAGCATCCATGGAGGGGGCTATTTTTTCAAATCAATGATGTTCTATCTCATCTATTAAGAATGGTAAGTTGTTGTTGGAAATTACTTGAAAATCATTATCTGCATTCCTCTGAGAAGGGAATATGCATGATTTAATTGTTCCTGACCGATGATATAATTACCCTTCCAAATGCCTTAAGGGTCTCAACCCAAAACGTTACCCATTCCTTTTCTCCAGAGATGCCTGACTCGCTGAGTTACTCCAGCATTTTGTCTATCTTCGGTGTAACCAGCATCTGCAGGTCCCTCTTACACAATAATCAATTAATATGGTCCCAGCAGTCCAATGGCTGAGTATGACCATCCAGTAACTTGCGGTGACCAAAGGTGCCCGTTGTTCCTCAGGTCCTGGCCCTCACCACTCAGATGGCATTAAGGGGAGAGTCTTAACACAGGTTGTTAAACTGTAAACGGTTGTTATAGCTGCGTCCTACCAGATACTTGGCCTGCAACCCCGGGTAAACTTGCACACAGACGTCACCGGCGCTTATTTCTCAGGTCGGTTTCAGCATGTAAATAGTATCCGAAAGGTATGTGGACTATCATGTGTTTTGTAAGCAGAAATAAAACCTCCCTCACTCATTATTTGTAAGCCATTTTAACTTTACTGTCTAATAACCAAATACGAGAATTTATATAAAAACTAATTGTTTATTTGTGTACAATGGGTAACTTTAAATTTTAGTAGATTAAAATCCTGTTTATAGTCCAGTCGAAATGGCGGCATTGTAGAAATACAGCGGAGCCACTGGTTTATATCGGAGATTAGGAAGATGGGTACGTTTGTAGCGGCATCTGCTGGTGCCCGCAGGTAATCGAACCCTGCGGCCGGTTGCCTTGGACATGTGACTCTGGGGAGGTGGGTGTGTTTCGCACGCATTCTGGGCGATGCCCCATCAGTCATTCTGGATCACCACTGTGGCTGGATCTGTGTATTGGCTGTGTTGAGTTGTTTCGTTGATTGCATCATTTTATTAATAAAACTCATTTGGAAAATCAACTCTCGTCTCATCCGCCAAATTGGTGACCCCGACGCGTCCAACCGAAGATTGGACGACACAATGCAGGACAACTATCTACCCGCCGCCGCTCCCGACGCCCATCAAAACACCGTCAGCCTGAAACTGCCTGTGTTTTGGCCAGATCAACCTCAGGTGTGGTTCGCCCACGTTGAGGTGCAGTTTCATCTGCACCGCACCGTTGCTGACGAAACAAGGTACTTCCATGTGGTGGGAGCCCTGCCGCAGGAGTCCGCCTCCCATCTACTGCCTTATCTTCGGGACCCTCCCACAGCCGCTAAATATGACGGCCTCGAGGCCCTACTTTTGCACACCTTTGGACTCAGCCGCCGGGACCGTGCTGCCCGCATCCTTCACATGGACGGTTTGGGTGATCACCGGCCGGCCGTTCTCATGGCCAAGATGCTCGCGCTCATGGACAGCCACCGACCATGCCTGTTGTTCGAACAGGCATTCCTCGAGCAGATGCCTGACGATGTCCGCCTGATGCTCGCCGGCGCGGATTTCACCGATCCCCTGCAGCTCGCGGAGCGGGCCGACGAACTATGGATGACCACTCACCAGGATATATGCGCCATCAGCCGCGTGCCCGCACTAGCACGCCTTTCGCTTCGGCGGCTCCCCGAGGAAGGCACGCCCTCGTCTCCCACCGAAGAACCACAGCAGCATCCCGAGACCAGCGGTAGGCACCGTTGGTGTTATTATCACCTCCTCTATGGCGCAGAGGCTCGATGCTGCCGCCGTCCCTGCACGTTTCAGGGAAATGCCTCGGCCGCTCATCTGTAGAGGCGATCGCGATAGGTCCAAACAATCGCCTCTACGACCGTGACCGCTATTCCGGCTACCGTTTCCTTGTGCAATCCGGCGCGATCGTCAGCATCCTTCCCCGACCGGCCATGACACTCGTGCTGGTAAAAAGGGCCCCATTTTCTCGGCCATTAAAGGGAGCGATATCCGAACGTATGGTACGCAGACCCTTGGCCTTACATGGACCAGGTCGGTCGGGGCCTGCCTTTTGTTTTCATTTATTTGGACGACATTCTTGTCACCAGCGTTTCCCAGACGGAGCACGTCACCCACCTCCTCTTTTATTTCAGCGCCTCCGCGACCATGGCCTGGTAATTAACCCCGCGAAGTGCCAGTTTTGCCTGCGTTCCATTTCATTCCTGGGACACCGGGTTACCCCGCAGGGTGCTACCCCCTCCCTGCGAAAGTGGAGGCCATCCGGCAGTTTCCCCCGCCGCTCACCGTCAAGGGGCTACAGGAGTTTGTCGGCATGGTGAATTTTTATCACCGTTTCGTGCCGGTGGCTGCTGCCGTAAGGCGCTCCCTGTTCCGGTGCCTGGCGGGCAAACCGCGGGATCTGGTGTGGTCCACGGAGGCAGATGCAGCATTTGAGGGTGCCGCTAACGCCACCATGCTAGTGCACCCGCGTGCGTCCGCTCCCACAGCGCTCACCGTCGATGCCTCGGATGCTGCCGTGGGTGCAGTTTTGGGGCAGTCCGTTGACGGCCGTTGGCAACCGTTGGCGTTTTTCAGCCGGCAGCTGCGGGCCCCTGAGTGCAGATACAGTGCTTTCGATCGCGAGCTCCTAGCGCTCTACCTGGCCATCAGACATTTCAGGTATTTGCTCGAGGGCCGCGCGTTCACGGGCCACAAACCCCTTACTTTCGCCGACACGTAGCTGGGAAGCTTAACGTCGTCGCCGACGCCTTGTCCCGCCCTGCCATTCCCTCAGTTTCGGCCCTCGTTCCTGCACGTGCACCTCGTTGGTCCCTTGCCGCAGTGCAGAGGTGCCACACACCTGCTCACCATCGTGGACCATTTCACGTGGTGGCCGGAGGCGAACCCACTGTCGGATACCTCCACCGAGGCTTACGCGCGGGTTATGGCGGCCAACTGGATCGCCCAGTTTGGGGTGCCCTCCGACATCACCACGGACCGGGGTGCCCAGTTCACCTCTTCCTTGTGGTCGGCCCTGGCACAGCTCTACGGCGCCCAGTTACACCATACTACCGCCTATCACCCACAGGCTAATGGGCTGGTCGAGAGGTTCCATCGACACCTTAAGTCGGCGCTGAAGGCCCGGCTTGCGGGTCCGGATTGGGTGGACCAGCTGCCCTAGGTCCTCCTGGATATCCGTACCACCCCATAGGAGGATTTGGCTGCTTCCTCAGCTGAGCTCGTGTATGGTTCGGCCTTGCGGGTGCCTGGAGATTTCCTGCCTGCCGCATGCGGACAGGATATTTCAGCCTCGGTGTTGCTGGCCGGCTTCGTTAACGGGTACACACGTTGGCTCCCGTTCCCACTTCCAGGCATGGGCCGCATGCGGTGCATGTGCCCGCGGTGTTACAACAGTGTGCCTATGTTTTCATCTGCAGGGATGTTCACCGCTCGCCATTGCAGCGGGTCTATGAAGGGCCTTTCCAGGTGCTGCAAGCCGGAGTCGCCACGTTCACGTTGGACGTGGGTGGCCGGGAGGAGTTCGTCTCCGTCGGCTGTCTTAAGCCTGCCCACGTGCATGTGGACAGCCTGGTGGCCGTTGCTCCACCGTGACATAGGGGTCGTCCGCCGGCCGTTTCGCCCGTACGTAGTCGCACTTTCACGGTCCTCGCGCCCTCCCGGCCCTGTTTTGCCGACCCATTCTTTTACGCCTGCCCCACCTTCGAGAAACACGCGTTCCGGACGTCTCATCCGGGTCCCTGCTCGGTTCCGTACCCTGGGTTCTGGGGGGGGGCCTTGTAGCGGCACCTGCTGGTGCCTGCAGGTAATCGAACCATGCGGTAGGGTGCCTCGGGCATGTGACTCTGGGGAGGGTTTGTGTTTCGCGCGCTTTCTGGGCGATGCCCCATCAGTCGTTCTGGACCACCGTTGTGGATTGTGTATTGGCTGTGTTGAGTTGTTTCGTTGATTGCATCATTTTATTAATAAAACTCGTTTGGAAAATCAATTCTCGTCTCATCCGCCAAACGTTTGACAAAATGAAGCAAGTGATCTTTCTCCCACTCGGCACTTCCCACAAAGCTTTACAGTGGATCCTTTCCCTTTTAAAAGAAACAATTTCCATAGTTTAACGTTAATGATATGAACGTCAATCCGTACGTTTTTCCCTCACCTTCCCAATTATACTTCTCCTTCCCCACTCTAGATTTAATCCCCGAATCTCTCACGGATTTTCATTCCTCCGCCTTTGAGTCCAACTCCCTCCTGGATGTGCTGTTGCTTTCTCCTCTCCCCCCTCTTCTGTGTTCATCTATTGTCTGCCAACCTTGTCCTGCCTCTCCTCTCCTCCTATAATCAGTCTGAAGTAGGGTCCCGAACCAAAACCTCATCTATCCACGTTCTCCTGGGATGCTGGAACAAGGAACTGCAGATGCTGGTTTACAAAAAAAAGGACTGGAGATGCAGCCTGGCCCGCCAAGTTACTCCATACATTATCTCCTCCTATCTGTGTATGCTTTAAACACGGACGCGTTTCATACCGGTAACTTGTTTATGCGCCTGTCGTCTAAGGAAATGATGTGTTCTCTGATAGACCAGAGTTACGTCTTTAGTAGGCGATCGTTTGATTATAGATACTAAGAAACTTCAGCGTAAAGGGCCTGTCCCACTTAGGCGTCTTTCTGGTCGCCGCTGGATTTTCAAAATGTTTTTAAAAATTCGCCGACAGTGGGTTTGACGCCAATAAGCGAGTTCCATGTTCCGAAAAACGCAAGAAATCATGGGATTTGTCAAAGGTCAAATGCTATAAATAAAAATCGAACAAAGCGCTGTAGATACAGTGAGTATAGTTTGGGTCCGATTTTTTGTCTTTTTTTAAGCTTGTATTTGTCAGGGGGCAGATAGAGTGGGCAGATGCGAGTGGGAGAAGGGGGGAGGGGGCGACTGGACCAGCGGAGTAATTCTCGGCAACCGCACGCACACTTCATCCGCAGCCAGGCTCGAGCCTGGGTCCCCGGCTCCGCAAGCGCTGCTGAACCACCACTGGACCGTACCCCCCCCCCCACTCGAGTGTCCCATTCCCACCCGGGGGGTGGCCGGAGACGTCTGGACCGACGGGACACCGGCCCCCAGCCAGCGCGGAGAAGCGCCAACCCCAGCTCGCCTCCGCCTCTCCCGCCGGGCCAACCGACAACCCCGGACCAACAACACCAGCGGCCCCAGGCCCACAGCCAGCGCCAACTCCAACTCCAGCCCAACCCCACTCTAACGACAAAGGAACCCGCTCCCCGATGGGCCGCTACGCCGACAAGTGCCAGTTCGCCTACGGCCTGGCCGAGCTGCACTCCCTCAGCCGCACCTTGCACACCACCGGCTTTTGCCCCGACTGTAACCGCTGCCACTTCATGCACAACCCCGAGGAGGAGCGAGGGCCACGGCCTCACCTGCGCCAAAGCGCTAGCCTGGGCTCAGCCTCCACCAAGCGCTCGACTGGGCCGCGCAGCGGGCGACCTTCAGCCCCGACCTGGAGTTGGAGCTGGCCCGGACTCTGGGCTGGGCAAGGTAAGAGGAGGAGGTTGCTGCTGCCGCCAGCACCACCAACAGCACCAGCAGCTCCAGCGGGCGCCTGGCCTGCGCATGGCCAGCAGGAGCCCGTCCGCAGACTCTCTCTCCGACCAGGACGACTTCTGCAGCAGCGGCTCTGAGTCGCCCGTCTTCGAGCAGGGCCGACGCCTGCCCATCTTCAGCAGGATCTCGGTGTCGGACTGAGAGGAGAGGGGTGGAGGTGGGGGGCTGCCAGCCAACCCGGCAGGACAGGCAGAGCCGAGGGGGAGCCAGTGGCTGCAGCGCCGGTTGCAAGTCCAGGGCCGCCCCGCCAGCCTAGGGGCACCCGGACACCTCTGGACACGACACCCGGCAGGGGACGGGACGGGCCAGCAGCAACTCAGCAGCGCCGGAGAGCCAAGCCCGACCCCGACCACGGACGAAAAGCAAGCCTGCACACAAAGCAGCACCACCGTTGCCGAGACTGGTTATAACAAGTGACCTGTGACCTGGGCATGCGCAGTCGGAATACCGAACACGCTTATGAGTGTCGCTTGACTGCCTGATGTAGGTGCTGTCATAGGTTGTCGCCAGTTGAGGTAGGTTGTCACCGGTGCTGACCAGTGAATTCCATTGGCGTCAACAGAAGTCAAGTAGCGACAGGCATTGGAAAAACCCAAGTCCACAGAAGTGTGTGGTCATTGTGCATTTTGTGTTGGGGATATTGGACATCGGATAGTGCAACATGGCTCCGAGGAGAAGGAAGGGGCAGCCCAAGGGCAAGCCCCAACCCACATCCCCCACCCACCAGGCAGGTGGAGACTGAGTAGACCCAGAGGAGGAGGCCCAGGAGGAAACCAGGGAGGTGGCCCGTGTCCCCACCACCAACCTAGCCCGGACTGGCTGCCCTGCCAAGACAAGAGGTACTGTTGCTGACCCACTCACCATCAGATGATGCTCAGGACACTGATGCCTCAAGTGTCTCTGATGTGTCCACTGTCCAGGAGGAGGCGAAGAAGGGCAGGAGACCCAAGGTAGTTCCTTGTGAGTTCAGCAGGGAACAAAAAGGAGAGCTTGTCGAGTGGTATCGGTCAAACCCAGAGTTGTATGACAAGAACCACCAACATTATAGAAACAAGGACAGGAAGAACTCACTACTTGACACCAAGGCCAAGGAGTTCCATGACTGCACCTGTAAGTACCTACTTACTGGGTTGTTTGTCTGTATTTCGGGTCCTGAAATTTGCAAGTTTTATGTTGTGTAGCAGCCATAAAAATAAAATGAAAACTACTAATACTACTGCTGCTGCTGTCTCCTGATCCAGAATAAATATAATGAAAATAAAAATGTGTTTGTCATCTTGTTTGCCATGACATGAAATTGTGGACAAATAGTGCCATAAGCCACCAGCAAGTTTTCCTGTACATTTTGCCTGCCTGTTGCATTTTGTATATTTTGGGGTTATTTTTTTTCTGTGAATTTTTTTTTCATATGTGGTAACATGTACAGTCTGTTAAAACTTGCAAGTTTCTAGCAGTTGTAAGATTTGAGAAGTTTTCCCTCATGCTACAATCAACAAAACCAAAGAGCAGCTTTTTTGGATTTTTTTTATACGGGACTGGGACTGAGAGAGAGAAAAGCTGCGGTCAGTTTTAACAAGGGATGTCACAATCAGTGGATCCCAAGATGGCCGCGGGACCTCGTGACCAGCCACAAAAGCGAAACCCCACAGCCCAGTCTCTGGGTTTCTGCAAAGTCACGGCCTGAACAATAGATGGATATTGGCCGTGCAGAAACCCCCGAAACCAGGTTGAAGTCCAGACACTGGGGCGCTGACATCAGCAGGCATCACAATGCCCCAAGCCGACCTACATAGTTAATCTCGTTAAGGGAGCACAATAGCCCATAGAAACCTACCTGGCCGGTGATGGGAAAACCAGTTAAACCCATCACCTCTTATCGAGAAACAAATTAACAGACCGTCTAGCCATCACCGGTACTCCCGGACATAACGTAGAACAAAGAGAGAGCTCGAAACCCATCTTTTAAGCAAAGAGTAATCGCCCCATGGTGAGCATGTACCCCGATCCTGCATATCCTGGACATAGTTTAGTGTAGAGGGGAGGGGGAGGGGGGTATATTAACGTGCGTGTAAGTGTAAGATGTGCTGGCAAATTTTACGATGTGCCGTACGTTCCCCATCCCGCACTCGAGTATTGTATCGTAGTTATTGCGTCTATGATCCCGAAACAGGAACTGTAATTATGCATATGCCTTATAGAACTGTGTCAAAGTATTCATGTACCGTAGTCCCAACCGCTAAATAAAAGTTTTTTTCCTGTTTAAACCCTGGTCTTCAAATCTGGTCTGGTTGAATTTTCTACACTATCAACGCTCCTGCAACTAAGTCCAGTGTCTAGAACCGTAGGGGGTGAGTGGGTCGAGCCACTCACGGGGAACCAGTGTGCGCGGCCTGGTCGAGGGACCAGAGCAAACCACAGGGACCTCAGGTCGGGCGAAAGCTCGACGCAGAAAACCCATACAGATTATGGCGACCATGAAGGGACGCTGGCAGCAGGACGATAGGGTGCCAGAAAATGAGTTGAAGACTAGGGACGTAATGGACGAGCGCATTGCGGACTATGTTTTTAGCAAGGTCAATATTACCAAACAGTGGATTTGTGATTTATTGGAGGACAAGCGCCCACTGGCTGCAGCGATCTGGTGGACGGCCAGCAAAGCCCATAAGAAATCTGTGGAGAAGGCGGTCTGGCTGACATGTTACAAAAAACAGGTACAGCTCTTGGACCGCGTGATTGTGGCGCAGGCAGCCCAGATCAGGGACCTTCTTGAGGAGGTAGAGGAGAAGGCCGCGGGTGGGCACCGGTTGATTGAGGCTCTGGACTCCTTAAACAAGGAGCGCCGGGCCGTGACCAACCGCCACGAGGCCAGGGTAGAGCTGATGGAGTGCCAGATCACTGAGGCCATGCTCAGTGAGGGCAAGCTCAGGGAGCAGTGCGCTTCCCTGAGCCGCCAGCTGGAGGCCCAGGAAGAGAACCTCAAGGGAGTTAGGGCAGCCTACAAAATGGCTTTGGAGGACAGGTCGGAAGAGGCCGACCACGGGACCTGCCTGCAGGAGATAGAGGGTCTGCGGAGTGCTTTAAATAAAGCAAGCGGGCTGGTCTATCTAATGAACCCCCCAGCGAACCAGTCACTAGCGGTTGCGAAGGTCCCGGTTCCGGCCCTCAGAAAGACCGTGGTGGCTTCGGCCCCCAGACTCCACGATCCCCCTAGCTACGAGGCATCCTGGGAAAGGGGTAGTGTAGGGGAGAGAGAGGCGGGGGAGCTCCCGGTCGAGGACTCGGCACCGGCGCCCATGTGCCCGGTCCTGGAAACCAGACGGGGACCCACCGCGCCGAATGGGGACGCCGGACCCATTCAAAGCGAAATCATGGTGCCCCACAACTCCCAGCAGTTAAGGGCCATGATCGGGCATGTAAAGAAATTGTCCGAATCAGGGGACATAGATACATAGAAAATAGGTGCAGGAGTAGGCCATTCGGCCCTTCGAGCCTGCACCGCCATTCAATATGTTCATGGCTGATCATCCAACTCAGTATCGCGTACCTGCCTTCTCTCCATAACCCATTATCCCTTTAGCCACAAGGGCCACATCTAACTTCCTCTTAAATATAGCCAATGAACTGGCCTCAGCTACCCTCTGTGGCAGAGAGTTCCAGAGATTCACCACTCTCTGTGTGAAATAGTTTTTTCTCATCTCAGTCTTAAAGGATTTCCCCCTTATCCTTAAGCTGTGACCCCTTGTCCTGGACTTCCCCAACATCGGGAACAATCTTCCTGCATCTAGCCTGTCCAACCCCATAAGAATTTTGTACGTTTCTATAAGATCCCCTCTCAATCTCCTAAATTCTAGCGAGTATAAGCCAAGTCTATCCAGTCTTTCTTCATATGAAAGTCCTGACATCCCAGGAATCAGTCTGGTGAACCTTCTCTGCACTCCCTCTATGGCTACAATGTCCTTCCTCAGATTTGGAGACCAAAACTGTACGCAATACTCCAGGTGTGGTCTTACCAAGACCCTGTACAACTGCAGTAGAACCTCCCTGCTCCTATACTCAAATCCTCTTGCTATGAAGGCCAACATACCATTCGCTTTCTTCACTGCCTGCTGCACCTGCATGCCTACTTTCAATGACTGGTGTACCATGACACCCAGGTCTCACTGCATCTCCCCATTTCCTAATCGGCCACCATTTAGATAATAGTCTGCCTTCCCGTTTTTGCCACCAAAGTGGATAACCTCACATTTATCCACATTATACTGCATCTGCCAAACATTTGCCCACTCACCCAGCCTATCCAAGTCACCTTGCAGTCTCCTAGCATCCTCCTCACAGCTAACACTGCCCCCCAGCTTAGTGTCATCCGCAAACTTGGAGATGTTGCTTTCAATTCCCTCATCCAGCTCATTAATATAAATTGTAAATAGCTGGGGTCCCAGCACTAAGCCTTGCGGTACCCCACTAGTCACTGCCTGCCATTGTGAAAAGGACCCGTTTACTCCTACTCTTTGCTTCCTGTTTGCCAGCCAGTTCTCTATCCACATCAATACTGAACCCCCAATACCATGTGCTTTAAGTTTGTATACTAATCTCTTATGTGGGACCTTGTCGAAAGCCTTCTGAAAGTCCAGATACAACACATCCACTGGTTCTCCCCTATCCACTCTACTAGTTACATCCTCGAAAAATTCTATAAGATTCGTCAGACATGATTTACCTTTCGTAAATCCATGCTGACTTTGTCCAATGATTTCACCACTTTCCAAATGTGCTGCTATCCCATCTTTAATAACTGACTCTAGCAGTTTCCCCACTACTGATGTTAGACTAACTGGTCTGTAATTCCCCGTTTTCTCTCTCCCTCCCTTCTTAAAAAGTGGGGTTACGTTTGCTACCCTCCAATCCTCAGGAACTACTCCAGAATCTAAAGAGTTTTGAAAAAAATATCACTAATGCATCCACTATTTCTGGAGCTACTTCCTTAAGTACTCTGGGATGCAGCCTATCTGGCCCTGGTGATTTATCGGCCTTTAATCCATTCAATTTACCCAACACCACTTCCCGACTAACCTGGATTTCACTCAGTTCCTCCATCTCCTTTGACCCGCGGTCCCCTGCTATTTCCGGCAGATTATTTATGTCTTCCTTAGTGAAGATGGAACCAAAGTAGTTATTCAATTGGTCCGCCATACCCTTGTTCCCCATGATCAATTCACCTGTTTCTGACTGCAAGGGACCTACATTTGTTTTAACTAATCTCTTTCTCTTCACATATCTATAAAAACTTTTGCAGTCAGTTTTTATGTTCCCTGACAGTTTTCTTTCATAATCTATATTCCCTTTCCTAATTAAGCCCTTTGTCCTCCTCTGCTGGTCTCTGAATTTCTCCCAGTCCTCTGGTATGCTGCTTTTTCTGGCTAATTTGTACGCATCATCTTTTGCTTTGATACTATCCCTGATTTCCCCTGTTATCCACGGATGCACTACCTTCCCTGATTTATTCTTTTGCCAAACTGGGATGAACAATTTTTGTAGTTCATCCATGCAGTCTTTAAATGCCTTCCATTGCATATCCACCGTCAACCCTTTTAGAACTAATTGCCAGTCAATCTTGGCCAATTCACATCTCATACCCTCAAAGTTACCTTTCTTTAAGTTCAGAACCGTTGTTTCTGAATTAACAATGTCACTCTCCATCCTAATGAAGAACTCAACCATATTATGGTCACTCTTGCCCAAGGGGGCGCGCACAACAAGACTGCTAACTAACCCTTCCTCATTACTCAATACCCAGTCTAGAATAGCCTGCTCTCTCGTTGGTTCCTCTACATGTTGGTTTAGATAACTATCCCGCATACATTCCAAGAAATCCTCTTCCTCAGCACCCCTGCCAATTTGATTCACCCAATCTATATGTAGATTGAAGTCACCCATTATAACTGTTTTGCCTTTGTTGCACGCATTTCTAATTTCCTGTTTGATGTCATCCCCAACTTCACTACTACTGCTAGGTGGCCTGTACACAACATCCACCAGCGTTTTCTGCCCCTTAGTGTTTCGCAGCTCTACCCATACCGATTCCACATCCTCCAAGCCAATGTCCTTCCTTTCCACTGCGTTAATCTCCTCTCTAACCAGCAATGCTACCCCACCTCCTTTTCCTTTCTCTCTATCCCTCCTGAATATTGAATATCCCTGGATGTTCAGCTCCCAGCCTTGGTCACCCTGGAGCCATGTCTCCGTGATCCCAACTATATCATAATCATTAATAGCTATCTGCACGTTCAACTCATCCACCTTATTACGAATGCTCCTTGCATTGAGACCCAAAGCCTTCAGGCTTGCTTTTACAATGCTCTTGCCCCTTATACAATTATGTTGAAAAGTGGCCCTTTTTGATTTTTGCCCTGGATTTGTCTGCCTGCCACTTTTACTTTTCACCTTGCTACCTATTGCTTCCGCCCGCATTTTACACCCCTCTGTTTCTCTGCTCACCCATTTAAGAACCCCACCACCTTTTATTCTCTGTTTATTATTGTTTTCTTCTTTCCCCCCTTCATGTTGGGTCTGAGTGCTTTCCTTCTCTGCCTCCTGCCTCACACACTGTCTAATAGCTTTCTCTATTTGATTCCCTCCCCCCAACCATTCTAGTTTAAAGTCTCCCCAGTAGACTTTGCAGATCTCCCCACCAGGATATCGGTCCCCCTCGGGTTCATGTGCAACCCATCCTTTTTGTACAGGTCGCACCTTCCACAAAAGAGGTCCCAATGATCCAGAAATTTGAATCCCTGCCCTTCGCGTGGCGCAGGCAGTAATCCCGAGATTGTTACCTTTGCTGTCCTTCTCTTTAACTCCCCTCCTAACTCCTTAAATTCTCCTTTCAGGACCTCTTCTCTTTTTTTACCTATGTCATTGGTACCTATATGTACCACGACCTCGGGCTCCTCTCCCTCCCCTTTCAGGATATCTTGGACACGTTGAGACACATCACAGACCCTGGCACCAGGGAGGCAAACTACTGTCCGGGTCTCCCGACTGCGTCCACAGAATCGCCTGTCTGACCCCCTAACTATAGAGTCCCCTATTAGTATTGCCCTCCTCTTCTTTTCCTTACCCTTCTGAGCAACAGGACCGGTCTCTGTACCGGAGGCCTGGCCGCTGTCGCTACCCCCAGGTAGGCTGTCTCCCCCAACAGTGCTCAAACAGGAGTACTTATTGTCAAGGTGTACAACCACCGGGGTACTCTCTAGTCCCTGCCTGTGCCCCTTGCCTCTCCCAACTGTGATCCACTTGCCTGCCTCCTGTGGTCTTGGAGTGACCACCTCCCTGTAACTCCTCTCAATGACTTCCTCGCTCTCCCTGACCAGACGGAGGTCACTGAGCTGCTGCTCCAGGTTCCTAATATGGTCCCTTAGGAGCCCCATCTCGATACACCTGGCGCAGATGTGGACGTCTGGAGGGCTATCAGACTTCATGACTTCCCACATCTGACATCCAGAACAGTAAACTGCCCTGGCCCTCATACTCCCCTTACCCTGGATAGAATACAAAACAAGCTGCTACAATACAAAACAAACTGCTACAATACAGTACAATCAGCAGGGATCTGACACCCAATCAGCTGCTCCCTCTTGTCTGCTTCCACCAATCAGCGGCTTCCTTAAGCCCACTTGTTTTTGAAGTGCGAGTGGAACTTGGAACGTTGCAGATTTGGGCTCCTCCTCCCTCTGCGACCGCTCCAACGGCTCTCGAGCCTCTGTAAGAAACATGCCCCGCGCTCCACTTTATCTCCTACCGCTGGGGTGTAGCTCCTCCCTCTGCGACCTCTCCAACGCCTCTCAGGACCCTTCGCTGCATTTTAGGGAGGTCGAGCAAACCGCCGCAATCAACGGTTGCGACGAGGGAGAACGGGCAAAAATGTTGCTGTTCTCCCTGGACAGCTCAATCCTCCAATGCCTCTCAGATGAGAGTAAAAGAGGGACCAGGACCTACGATCTCCTACGGGACGAGGTCCTGGAAGTTTGGGGGATGGATGATGAGGGTCCATTTGCCCGATTGGGGAAGACCCTCCAGATGGAAGGAGAACCCCCAAAGGTTTTTGCGGCGCGACTGTGGCCAGTGTATCAGAGCAGCTGCCCGCACGTCCCCGCGCGGGATGACCTGGTCGGGAATGGGAGAGCCCAGTGGCTCCGATGTTTGGTGTCAAACAGCCTGGCGGCCGTCAGGGAGCAGGCGAAAGCCTGGTTTGATCCCACAAATAGCACGGAGGAGGCGGTTTTGGACCTTCTCACCGTAGGGTATAGAAACACCCGGAGCACGTCTACCCGACTCGTAAAAGGGAAGGTGCACGTGGCGGAGGTTACTGCACCGGCCCAAAAGGAGTGGCGACAGGAGGGTAACCCTACCGCACAGTCCAAGTGTTTCAGGTGCGGTAAGTTGGGGCACTGGCGGAAGGATTGCAGGGCCCACACCAAGGAAGATAGGGTTGGCGCCACCCTGCGCGCCGATGTCCCAGTTAAGCCCGAGATTATCGAATCGATGATCGAGGTGATGCGGTCCCTCATGGCCGCACAGGGGAAGGTGGCAGTCGCTACCGGCTCCCCGGGTGCGGCGGGGGCACTGGACATTCCCCAATGACATCAGCCCGCGCAGCCCGCCTATCTGTGTCCGCTCCACTACGATGCGTGGAAGAGGCCGCTTGTGGTGATGGTAGTGGAGAGGCAAAGGGGCAGTTACCCGGTGGACACGGGGGCTTCATGCACCGTGGTCCACACAGAGGAACCCTTTGACTCTCCCCTGTCCACGGGGGCCCCTTTCGCACTGGCGGTGTTCACAGGGAGAGAACAGGCTAGCGCGCATTCCATCCCGCTGTCCATTCATTTGGGAGCACTCCGCACCACATGGTAGTGTATCCTGATGAAGTTGACAGCAGGTGGTGGGAAGGGGATCATTGGATCCGATTTTTTTGTAAGCCATGGGATTCTCATGGACTTACGGAACCACTGCCTTTGGGTGGACAAGGGCAGTAAGGGTGAGATAATGGTGATTAGGGGAGAAGAGGGGAAAGGGGCACCATGAAGCCGCCCGAGGGTTACGACCTCGAGCGCATGGTGGCGGAGGTCCCGGCCAAACTGCAAGAGTGTGTGGGGAACAACCTGAACGCGTTTGCGACCCACAAACACGATTGTGGTAGGGTAGTCGGTTTCGAGGTTAGCGTAGACGGGGACCCCATGACGAGACCCCAGAGGCAGTACAATTTCCCCAAGGAGGCGGATCCCGATTTGGAGATAGCCATGTCTTCATTGGTGCAGCAGGGCGTGCTGAGGCCGATAGCCACACACTTGAACTCTCCATTGTGGCCGGTTAGGAAACCGGATAACTCATGGAGGGCCACAGTGGACTACCGGGTCCTCAACAGTAACATCCCCGCATGCGCACCCACGGTGGCAGCAGTCGGCGACCTCATAGGGAGTATCCCAGCGTCCACGACCACGTTCACGGTGCTGGATATTTCAAATGGGTTTTGGTCCATTCCGCTGCGGCGGGAGGACCAGTACAAGTTTGCCTTTACCTTTAAAGGGCAACAGTACACATGGAACTGCTTGCCACAGGGTTTCCACAACAGCCCCAGCATTTTTCACCAGTGTATGGCGGATAGCCTGAGGGAATTTAGCCAGCGCCACCAGATCGTGCAGTATGTGGACGACCTCCTCCTGTTCACAGACACGAAGGAGGAGCACGGTCCACTGCTGGCCGAGCTGCTAGAGCTGCTGGCTAGGAAGGGTTTTAAGGTAAACCCGAAAAAGGCACGGATCGGTCTGCCAGAAGTAAAATTCTTGGGTCTGACCATCCGCGCCGGGGAAAGGGCCATAGATAAGGCTAGGAGGGAGTCAGTACAGGAGTTGCCGATTCCGTGGACAGTAAGGGGTGTGATGTCTTTCCTGGGATTGACCGGGTATTGCAGGGACTTCATCGAGGACTACGCGGCCACCGCAGCCCCGCTACTCCGACTCCTACACAAGGGAGTGGAGTGGTCTTGGGATGAGGGTTGCCAGGCCGCGTTCGAGAAGTTAAAAGGGGATCTGCAAACCGCACCAGCCTTAGGAGCCATAGATAGAGAGAAAGGGTTTTTTCTGGAGGTGGCAGCCAGTGGGGACAGCCTGAGTGCCGTGCTGCTGCAGGAGCTGCACGGCAGGCTGCGACCAGTGGTGTACTCCTCCAGGGTGCTCACCGATGTGGAGAGGAGTTTCTCCAATTGCGAGAGCCACCTTTTAGCCACTTTAGCATTGGGCAGTGAAGAGGTCGTTAATCTTCACAGGGACCTCTCCCATCACTCTCCTCACCCACCACACACCCACCCAGATGCTTCTGGATGGAAGGATCAAGGATGGGACTGTCAGCAGCGCCCGCATCGTGTGCTGGACCCTCCTCCTTTCACAGATGGATCTGAAGGTTGAGGGCCTGTGCGAGCCCATCGGTGTTCCGTGGAGGGGGTTTGGGACGTCGACATAGGTTTACGGGCTGGGATCCATCCCACAGGCTGGGAGATCTATGTGGACGGCTCCAGCACGGTGTCAGCTGGCGAACGACTCGCGGGGTGTGGAGTTTATGACCCCAAGGCAGGCATTGCCTTGGCGATGAAGCTCCCCAGCACCATGAGCGCGCAGCAGGCCGAGCTGTCCGCAGTGGCATACGTCGTTACCCACCCAGAGATGTTCCCAACCCCGTACACCATCTGCTCGGACAGCATGTTCACCTGCAACTCGTGTACCGAGTACCTGGCCATCTGGTCCCGTCGCGGATACACTTCCTCGGACGGAAGGCTTTTAACAGTTATTAAAGCCCCTGCTAGAGCAGATCTTGGCCGCAGTAGGGGAGAGAGGGGAGGTCTTCATTCACAAGGTGAAGGCCCATTCCGCCACAGAGCCCTGGGGGGGGGGGGGCAACCAACAGGCGGACGCCCTGGCTAAGGAGGGCGCCCGCAGTGGCATTTTCTGGGACCCCTATGGGCCCAGGCAGATAGCAGCGATCCAGGATAGGGAGGGAAACGTCGGGACCCCAAAGGTCACATTGCCTCTGGACCTGAGGACCGTCCAAGCTCAGGATCCTGTTTTAAAAGCCATCCTCAGAGCGGTTAGTGAGGGCGAGCAGGTAGAGGGTCTCTACAGTAAGGCGGCCCTCTCCGTAAAAGAAGGCATGCTCTTCCATGCCGAACAGTGGGTTGTGCCACAGCAGCACAGGAGGGAGTTCCTCCAGCTGGCACACGAGGGGCCAGGGGCAGGGCACCCCGGACCGGAGGTTACGTGGCTGCGGATAGAGCAGGCGGGATGGTGGCCGGGGCTTAGGGACGATGACCGCGAGTTCTGCGCCAGCTGCCTCGTCTGTGCTGCCAATAACCCAGACCCCCAGAAAAGGAAAGCGCCCATGGGACACGTCAGGAGGGTGGAGGGACCTTGGCAGTCGATCCAGATCGACTACATCGGGCCCTTGCCCACCACCCAAGGAGGCTATAAGTACTGCCTCGTCCTGATAGATGTGTTCTCTAAGTGGGTGGAGGCTTTCCCCTGTAAGACAGCTACGGCACTGGGTACTGCCAAGATCCTGGTCCGGGAGGTGTTCTCGCGGTGGGGGCTCCCTCGGTTTGTGGAGTCCGACCAAGGGAGTCATTTCACCGGACAGGTGATGCAGAACACCCTCATGCTCCTGGGCATTGAGGGGAAGTGGCACGTAGCCCACAATCCTCAGTCATCGGATTGTGGAGCGCATGAATAGGACCCTGAAAGAAAGGTTGAGGAAGGAGGCCATGGGCTCGCCCCAAAAATGGGCGGAGGTCCTGCCCCCAGTCCTCATGGGGATCAGGGCCAGCCAGTCAAAGAGCACGGGGTATTCCCCGTACGAGCTGATGACTGGCAGGGTTATGCGCACTCCCACCCATGTTCTGGCCCCGGTGCTCACGGAGGGTCAGCTCGAGGAGGTTAAGAGGGACAGGTTTGTCCAGAATCTCTTCGAGCGTCTGAAGCAGGTCCACGGGCAGGCGGCTGGGAACATGGGAAGGCAGCACCTGGGCAACAAGCTGTTGCTGGAGCCGCACAAACTGCAGGAGTGGGAGATAAGAGAATTAGTAATGGTTCAGAACTACGCTAGGGTAGGTAGTTTCGAACCACTCTACATGGGGCCCTACAGCATTGTAGATAAAGCCAGCCCCATGGTCTACGCCGTGAAGATGCCCCGGCGGGTTAAATGGTTTCACATTAACCAGTGCAAATCATATAAGCCTGGAGCACAGGGGTCAACCACAGGGGCCAGCCCTGTGAGTGGGGACTCACAGCCAAGGGTGAGGCTGGTCACACAGACAGGCAAGGTTGCCTGCGTGAGGGGGGGGGGGGGGGGGGGACATTCTCCAGGACTGGAGAGTCTCGCATTTTGGGTGGGATTCAGACGAGGAAGAGCCTGATCAGCTCGACCAGGGGCTGGACCCCATTACAGAGGAGTCGGAGTCGGAGGGGGACGACAGTAACGTTCTCGACTCAAGCACCAGGAAGGCGGGGGTAGCGGGCGGAGGCTCACCACCTGTAGGTACAGGCAGGGTGAGGCCGGATGCCGCGACAATACCCAGCACCGGGGGGGCAGAGCTGGATGAGGAGGGGCCAGGGTCGGCAGCTGCGGGGGGTACCCGAGCTGTGACACGGCAGGAACCGGTCCTCAGCCAGGCTGTCCAGGGGGCAGTGTCTAAGGTGACTCTCCGTAGGTCTAATAGGGAACCCCAACCTAGAAGGTTTTGGCCAGAGGTCAATCACGCCCCGAGGTACGGGAGTTTAGCGTTTCAGAGGAGGTTTAGCCCCCGACAGGCTGCGGAGGGTCAAAGGTGGGAGACAGCGTGGTGCAGCCGCAGGAGACGATCCGCTGCAGCCTTGACAGGGATTAGCTGAGCCGCCCTGGGAAGACGGCGCTGTATTATAGTGTAGATAAGGATAAGGATAGGTAATATAGATAAGTTTGGGGGAATAGTTTTAGACAAAGTTGATGCGTCCAGGATGCAGGTGTGGGGTGCGGGCTGAGGGTCAAGAGACCCGCCCGCAGGGGCGTTTAACAAAGCCAAGCGCTCCCCAAGAGGCTGGCTATACCATATATTGTATCTGTTTTCTGGAGCGGAAGGAGGCACTCGTATGGTGGATCGTCGCCACGGCGATCGGATGTGGGTGGGCCTATCGGGGCCGCACCAAGGACACCATCGTCTACGGCTGCTCCGGGGACACGGCTCCCATCGCGACCGATGGGACTGGAAGGAGAGAAGCGGAGGAGACCGCAGTTCACTTTCATGAAGGCCGGTGGACGGGGTGGCTGGGATCGAACTCTTCAGAATATTCCAGCGCCTCAGGCTTTGCTTATCGGGACACTGCATTATTGTGCCCGAGAGTCAAGGTCGTCGCCCAAAGAATAAGCGCCACCGTGGGCAAAAGGATCTGCCTGGTATGCACGGGGAAGGTCCCCGCGAGCAGGTGGTGGTGGCTGAGGAAAACAAGTCGGACAATGGCCAACTCCACTGTTGAGTGGGAGAGACTTAACAACAACACTCAGAACTATTTCTGGGACTAATGAACAGTTGAGTGTGTGTTGGGACAAATGGTGGGAACCGGATGAGGGGATCTATATGTGTATGTGGGGTTCGAGGTATCGCTGCCCCACGGGCAACAGCATATTTTTCCACAGACAGTGGCAGGATGACGGTAAGGGGATGAGGTGGGATGTTAGCTCGCAGGCTTGTGGGGTTCCCCTTTCCCCGATCCCGGCAAACGCCACTGAACTCATCACACGACCGCTGGCAGCAGCACAGGAGTGCCCTAAAACCACTAAGGGGCCCGGGAATGGCCTGGTACTGATACCAACTGACCAGGTATTGTACCAGGGGGTGCACTACACGGTGGCCTCGGTGATCTTAAACCTCACCGAGGTGCGGTTGCCGGAGTGGTGCCCCAGGGAAACTGAAAGACTGTACCAGGTGCTACTGATTAACATGTTCCGGCAATTTTACGAGTTCGACCTTGCCAGCGTGGACAAGGAGAGCTTGTATAGCCAAGAGCCGGAGGACTGGGGTCGGACGGGGAGGCAAAGGAGGGGTGTAGTGAATGATGTGTTTACGGGCTTTAACACCGGGACATCTGTGGTCAACGCTCTAGATAACATGGAGCTGCAGACCCAGATTAACGGGTTAAAGTCGCAGTTGAAAGGCATCCTCACGGATGGGACGCCATTCCCCCTCTCCCCGAACATCTCACAACCCTGTTAAAGGCAGTCGCCGTATCACAAAGGCACTTTTACACCCTGGAGCAAAAGACAAGAGAGATAGGGTCTGAGATATTGGACATTGTGGTTCCACCATGGTGGGACCTGTTCACCACTATCGAGGTCCCGTCTTGGGTTAGGATAGCGTCACACGCATTAGTTATTGTACAAGCAGGAATAGTGTTGTATTTACTATGTGTGAAAAGTAAAGGAGGGCAGCGCCTCAATGACCGGGTAAATAAAGGAGAATGGAGAGACCGTTACGTGCGGGTGGGCGAGCAGGACCCAGCCGCAAGCTGCTAGGAGGACGGGCCCCCTCCACACCGAATGAACTGTGTTTTGTAATTGTCCTTTTCGAAATGGTGGAAAAAAGTGATTGTTTTGAAAGAATGCACGAAAATGTATCGTTTTGCTGTGGTTTTGTTTTCATGTCCTACATTAAAGCTTACACCAGCAGGAGGATGGCGGAGGCATCGGCCTGGGTCAAGGTGTAAGTGTATAGGTAGACACAAAATGCAAATGTTTGTAATATAGTTTTGCCCGGGACACGGACAATATAGGTCAGCCTAAAAGATGGGGACTGTATGTTCGTAATGGGGCACTAGTTAGTTAAAACCTCAGGAGTCTGGATGTGGGGAATCGGGAAAACATTGCTCAACCACATTATTTAATTGATTCGATAAGCTGGGGTTATGCAAATCAACAGGAGGGACTGTAAGATTTGAGAAGTTTTCCCTCATGCTACAATCAACAAAACCAAAGAGCTGCATTTGGACATTTTTTATACGGGACTGGGACTGAGAGAGAGAAAAGCTGCGGTCAGTTTTAACAAGGGATGTCACAATCAGTGGGTCCCAAGATGGCCGCGGGACCTCGTGACCAGCCACAAAAGCGAAACCCCACAGCCCAGTCTCTGGGTTTCTGCAAAGTCACGGCCTGAACAATAGATGGATATTGGCCGTGCAGAAACCCCCGAAACCAGGTTGAAGTCCAGACACTGGGGCGCTGACATCAGCAGGCATCACAATTCCCCAAGCCGACCTACATAGTTAATCTCGTTAAGGGAGCACAATAGCCCATAGAAACCTACCTGGCCGGTGATGGGAAAATCAGTTAAACCCATCACCTCTTATCGAGAAACAAATTAACAGACCGTCTAGCCATCACCGGTACTCCCGGACAGAACGCAGAACAAAGAGAGAGCTCGAAATCCATCTTTTAAGCAAAGAGATCCCGAGATCTGGCGGGAGATAGGACGGGTCAGGATTAGAATAACTGGCCACGATTTTTGGGTTTAAGAAGGAAAAGGAGGGAGACACAGAAGGAGTCACTGAACGAATCTGGAGACTTCCGGAGAGAGAGAGAGGACACAGGACAGCGCTTAAAAAAGTACACGGTGTCTAGTGTGACACACACTCCGGCTGGAGTCCCCGCCACGTGGAAAGAAAAGGAAAGCAGTAGGACCCCTGGGCGAGGTGAACCCCCGGGACCATCCGAAAGACCGAGACGACCCTTCCACAGCCACCTAATCGGAGGAAGCAGCACGACCAGCCAGTAACCTCAGTAATCGCCCCATGGTGAGCATGTACCCCGATCCTGCACATCCTGGACATAGTTTAGTGTAGAGGGGAGGGGGAGGGGTTATATTAACGTGGGTGTAAGTGTAAGATGTGCTGGCAAATTTTACGATGTGCCGTACGTTCCCCATCCCGCACTCGAGTATTGCATCGTAGTTATTGCATCTATGATCCCGAAACAGGAACTGTAATTATGCATATGCCTTATAGAACTGTGTCAAAGTATTCATGTACCGTAGTCCCAACCGCTAAATAAAGGTTTTTTTCCTGTTTAAACCCTGGTCTTCAAATCTGGTCTGGTTGAATTTTCTGCACTATCAACGCTCCTGCAACTAAGTCCAGTGTCTAGAACCGTAGGGGGTGAGTGGGTCGAGCCACTCACGGGGAACCAGTGTGCGCGGCCTGGTCGAGGGACCAGAGCAAACCACAGGGACCTCAGGTCGGGCGAAAGCTCGACGCAGAAAACCCTTACACAGTAGTTCTTCCATTCCTTTGCAGGCAGGAACACTGGTCTTTGTGAACACTGGTCTTTATTTCTAGTTTTTTTTTAACTGATGCCCAACTCTGGCTGTGGTTCATAAGCCAGAGAACAAGATATGGCAAGCTGTCTCAGAGTGGGAACAAGTCAGGGTCTGTTGGCAAAAACCCCGAGGCAGCAGTGGATCATCGACAAATGGGGCTTTATCAATTCACATATAGTACGAGTGGAGAGGAGACAGAGCACCAAGAAGGTAATTATTATAAAATAGTTATTGTGAAATTGATAATTTGATTGTCATCTTGCTTGTCTTGTCCTGATAGTCTTGAAAGTTTGTAAAACACATTTATTTTCTTTCAGTTTGACAAGAAGAAGCCACTGCCCAGTATGTCCAGTGAAGAGTTTCATCCACTTAAGGGAACCTCTGGATCCACCCCCTCCACCAGTCAGCAGCACGGCAAGAGGAGCAGGACCACTGCAGGCTCCACCCCAACAGCAACTGAGGTAGAGGAGAGAGAGGCAAGTCAGCAGGAGCTGATCAAGGCAGTAAGTACTTTTGGGGACATTTTTGGCAGATATCTCTTCTCATCCATTGATCCATTCATCCGTCTTTTTCAAATTTACTTACCTGTATCATACTCATTTATGTTGCAGCTCATGCAACAGGCAACAGAGGCCAGACAGGCCATGACACAGTCCCAGCCACCACATGAGAGGGCTGTTGACTTTCCTGGGATTCTTAGACTGAGCTGCTCAAGATACCAGAGAACGTGTGGTTCAACTACACCATGGCTGCCATGATGATGGCCCATAACTTCTCCCAGCTGGTGAATATTTTAAGTAATTTTTGTGGAATTTTGGGAACATTTGACTTTGTATGAAATATTTTGGGAACATTTTTTTGTATGAAATATTCACAATGAATTCATGTGTTGTAGACTCAGCAGCAGATGGGACACATGGGACAGCAACAGATGGGACAGCCACAGATGGGACTGATGGAACCACCACAACAGATGCCACTGATGGGACCACCACATCAGCAGGCTCACCAGGTATCTAATTTTATAATACTTTTTGTGAATTGGACTTGAAATTTTGTCGCACACAGCTTGTGAAAAGTTTTGATTTATTTGCCTTCCACTTAATATTGGTATGTTTCTGTGCCACAGTCATTGATGGGACCACCACAGATGCCACCACCAGTGATGTATTGCTCACCGATGGCCACCTCACCCATGGGCAGGTCACCCAGTTCCACAGGACAGCAGCAGTCCTACTCACAGCAGCAGTACTCACAGAAACTGCAGCGGCAGCCTCCATCACAGCAGGCAGCCACTTCTTTCACATACACTGCCTTGCAGCCTGCAAGATCTAATAGCTTCTCTGCACTCCCAACTGCATTCACAGACTACCCCAGCCTTGACACACCCAGGCCTGCGCCAGTGACACCAGGGGTACCCCCAGAACAGAGACCCAGGACGCAAGTGGGGACTTGAGTTTGAGGTTTACGGGATTAATGGACACAGATCACCCATCAGTGTAATGTGTCCATGAATTATGTTAAGTCTTGTATGTTTTTGTACTTGTATTATTTTTGAAGTTTTAAGTTTTAAGTTTATTGAAACTCAACAACCCTCCTTGGGGTATGGGAGTACATAAATAATTGAAAAACAATACATATATACAAAAGTCACAATATCTCGTTAACAGTAGCAATGTTACAAAATTTTGAGATTTTAAAAATCAAGTCTGCAATTTATCCCATCAGATAAAGCATAAAAAGAAGTTTAATTTGACACCTAATTCACTTTAATATCTTGGGTATTAAAAAAGTTATGGCCATGTTCATACTCGGAAATTAGCATCTTGTTCCCTATTGCTTTTCCATTCACTTAACTCAAAAGCTGTGATCGAGGACAGTCAAAAGCCCATAACTTTCTTAAAAATTAAGAGAACTGAATGAAATTTTCAGTTATTATAGATTGAAGCATTCTGAAACAAATATGAAACAATCCTACTTGGATGACCTGAAATTAAAGCATATAATTAGTTAGATACCTAATTGTAGCTAATTACAAAATTCAATTACTGGATCTAAACATCTATCAATTTCT
Source organism: Malacoraja senta (assembly GCA_038087875.1). Taxonomy (NCBI): domain Eukaryota; kingdom Metazoa; phylum Chordata; class Chondrichthyes; order Rajiformes; family Rajidae; genus Malacoraja; species Malacoraja senta. The sequence goes on from CM075978.1 coordinate 23,731,624, forward strand.
TAAGAAAAGGTTAGCATTTTTAAATAGCCTGTGTCCAAATAACATTCACACAAGAATTCACAATATAACATGATTTTAAAATCTCATTGTCATGAATTTCAGGCCAAATGGAAGGAATTTTGTGTTTAATTCCCGTAAATTAATGGCCATTTAAATCATCTTGCGAGTGGGATTTTGTGGAACGCGATCGTTTGGAACGTTGCGGTTTGCGGTGAATTTGAACCCCATATCGGCAGGACAAATACTGCCGGTTTGTATATTTACATAATCACCTTTCCGCAACGTAAAATTTTGATTAAAGGCATCCTTAGAAGCAAGTTTATATGTAAAATAAACGGCTTTCTTTTACCTGTCCCATGCGTGAAATCAGGCCCCGTTGTCGGTGTTGACGGCTTTAGAAGATGCTTTTTAATTTACTCCTGCTATTAAATTATCCAGTGCAGTTGAAAATAAATTTAATAAAACCGATGTCGAAGCAATTTTTCTTCAACATCTAAACAGCCTGTTCAAAATCGATTTGAATACGCTGGAGAAATACCGCATTTTAAACCCGCCCCGCTCTCAAAGGCGCCAAAGTCGCGCACACGGGCAGTGACAGAACTGCAGCGCCGCTGAAGGTAAGTTTTGTAACATACCTATTAACAGTACAAGCAAAATGAAGAAACAAAGAAAGATAACCTGAGTATTGAAGTGTATTCTAGTTTTGAATTTTTGTATTTTTATTTGTAGCTCACATCTTTGTAGTGTAATGTTTGAGCTTTCCAAAGCAGTCTTTTTGCAAAATGTTAGTTAAATGTATCTGTAACATGCCTGCCAGAGTTGTTGAAGTTGCAAGTTTTATGGAGAGAAATACAGGGAACGTTGTGAATAGATGTAAATACAATGACACAGATGTGCCATTATTTTATATTATTAATATAATATTTATTGCCTTTTTTATAGATTGATGGGACTGATCAGACTGAAGGAGGTGCTTATAGTGATGATTCTTACAGATAATTTCAAATGTTATGTGATTACTAGACTAAGTGCAGACCCGTTGGGTCGGCTCCCCCAATGGTGGGCATTGGGGAGCTGATGAAGCTGTTTTTGAAATGAGGCCCTCCCCTTGACATCACATGGAAGGTGGTGGAATATTCAGTTTCACTGTACCGTTGCAGGGGGGTCATTGTGACATCACTGGAAGCTGGTGTTTTAAAAGTTGGTGTTGGCTTTTTTGAAACTTTAAAAAAAAATGTTTTTAATTTTTTTAATTAGAAGTATTTTACATTACAGTAATCTGCAATAACGTAAATTTATACAGTTCTTGTACCACTTCTGTTTTTCTACTTTAATAGAAAGAAAGGATAGAAAGAGCTAGCAAAGACAGTCAGTGAGTGAATGAAAAAGTGGTCCAGGAACACACATGTGAACCTAAACCACAAGAAGTAGTTAAAGAAGAAAAGAAAAAAGAGAAAAAAGAAAATAAGATGGGACAATATGAAAGGGATGCACCTACTTCTTATCTATACTCACCCCTCGCCAGGTCCTAAAACCATTTATTATCAACATTTTGTTGCACCCTATGTTTGTAATAAGTCGATATATGGAGACCAAATCTTTTGGAATTGGTCTTGTTTACCTGCTAGGAGGAATCTCATATCTTCTAGATGTAACAATTCCGACATATTAGAAGTCCACATTTTTATTGTTGGCGTAGGAGCATTTTTCCAAAATTTCAGTATCAGTTTTTTTGCTGTTATTAAGCCATAACTAAGAAAACTCCTTTGAAACGCAGTCAGCTCCAAACTTGCTTCTATTGTTCCAAAAATAATCAATTCTGCATTCGGTTTCAGTTTTATTTTAAATAATTTAGTGAAAAGTTCAAAAATTTCATTCCAAATTTTTTGAATTTTTATTCAGAAAACAAAAGAATGTGCTATAGTTGATTCTTGGACTAGGCATTTATCACAGTTAGCAGAGGTATTTGGGTAAAATGTACTTAATTTAGCTTTTGAATAATATAATCTATGTAAAATTTTAAATTGAATCAGAGTATGTCTTATGTTAATCGAACATTTATGCACATATAATAGATGTTTATCCCAACTCTCTTTCGAGATTTTTATAGCTAGTTCCTGTTCCCATTCTCTTCTAATCCCGTCCGATGATGGAATTTCTATATTTAAAATGGAATTATATAGGAATGATATTAAATTAGCTGATTCCGCTTTTATATTCATTATCCCGTCTAATAGGTCAGGAGACATATTTTGATATTCTCGTGTATACTTTTTCAAATAGTCACGTAGTTGAAAATATTTGAAATATTGATTACTATTCAAGTTATATTTAAGTTGTAATTGGTGAAATGTTAAAAAACTTCCATTATCATACATATCTCCAAACGTTTTAATTCCTACTCTTTCCCAATTTATAAAAGCTCTATCTATCATAGAAGGTTTAAACGAAGGGCTATTGGCTTTTTTGAAACTTTAATCATGAATAACCCGGGGGGAGGGGGCGGGGAGTGTGAACAACCCGTGGGGGGGGGGCGGGGAGTGTGAATAACCCGGGGGGAGGGGGCGGGGGGTGTGAACAACCCGTGGGGGGGTGGGGAGGGGGCGGGGGGGGGGGGGGGGTGGCACTCGGCAGCTTGAAAGCCCATTGTGATTACCATCACTGGAAGCTCCTGGAAAAAGGCTGTCTGTGAGAAGCTGCAGTTGTAAATAGGTTAGGTACACAAAAATGCTGGAGAAACTCAGCGGGTGCAGCAGCATCTATGGAGCAAAGGAAATTGGCAACCCTTCTTCAGACTGATGGGGGGTGGGAGGGGGCGGGGAGAAGAAAGGAAAAAAGGAGGAGGAGCCCGCGGGTTGAGGGAGAGATGGGAAGGGGAGGAGACAGCAAGGGCTAACAGAATTGTAAGAATTCAATGTTCGTGCCACTAGGATGCAGACTCCCCAAGCGGAATATGAGGTGCTGTTCCTCCAATTTCCAAACAGCACCTCATATATTTATTTTTCACAATGTCGTGAAAAATGGGGGAAGCTTAGGTCGTTCTAAGCTTCCCCCATTCTAGTTTCAGTCAAAAATCACCGAGTGAAGCACTTGCGCATCTAAACTTTATTTGACAAAACACAATTACAGTTCCACTACTATACCTAACCACCGCGGGTTCGATCCTCGTATCTGCCTGATCAAGCACTCCTAGCGTCGCTCAAGCAGATACACTCCAGAAGGTCACGCAGTCCCAAGCGTTCTCCCAGAAGATCGACACAGGACCTCGTGGGAGCGACTTTTATAGATGCCCAAACTTCGAGGGGCTGAACCACATGGGGGTGGTCTCTTTACAGTCCAATAACAGATATCGATTAACCCAGTACATGATAGACATTTCCCCAACCCAATAACACAGTGACTAATACATTGTATTTAAACGGTGCTTCTCAAAGGAAACAAACATCGCAACATGTGCCTTGATATGCAAGAAAACCAGACCAGGCTCAATACTTAATCCAATCAACATCCAGCAAAGTAAAGCTTTGCAACATTATTTACAATGTGTATGTCTGGTTTGCATTCATCCAATCCATTCTATGCATTTTGCACCTAATTGTCATATTCTGCAGATGTTCCATTCTCTTCCTCCAGCTCTAATCTAGACTCTAGACAAACTGGCACCATTCTGCAGCTTGTCCCATTTCTGCAGAAGGCACATTTAAATTGACCAAATGGCCGAGCAGCCGAGAAGCCTTTACTCAGTTTTAGTGTCCTGGCCTCTCCAATTTGGCCAGAATTAACACAGTTACTGTTGGCAACGTCCCATTGTGATGTAATTGTGGCACTCGGTAGCTTGAGAGCCCATAGTGATTAGTGCACTGTGAGTGGCATTGTGACACCATAATTCGAAAGTCCTGGAAAAAGGCTGTGTGTGAGAACCGTTTTAACTTGTGAAATATAGGATGAAATCTTAAGTGGACCTGATTACTGCGTGGAGGGGGAAAATGTGAGTCAGAATATGTAAAAATTTAAGCGCTACCGCATAGCTTTTGACGAAGGTAGAAAAACACATAGACATGCGCACGTATACATACATACAAAATGAGACGTTTAATAGTATACTAGACCAACTGCAGACCCGTTGGGTCTGCTGCCCCAACGCACCCATTCCCTACCCGTAGCCCGCAAGGGAGGCGTGGCCCTCCAACTCAAGCCGTTCCCGAACGTGAGATTCCAGCACTCTCCTTGCCTTCCTCAGCAGTGATCTTTTAAAAAAAAAATCCAATTGCACTTGCGCTGCATGTTGCAATAGCAATTCGCCCTCTCTGCTATTCGAGCCATTGTGACGTCAAAAAAATCCAATTGCACCTGCCCTGCGTGTTGCAATAGCAATTAGCCCTCCCCCTTCTAGTCCAGCCATTGTGACGTCATCATTTGAAGCTGGTCGGTTTGAAATTCAAAGACGTCATCATTTGAAGCTGGTCGTTTTGAAATTCAAGGTAATTAATCAGTAATGTCAAGAAATAAAGCATAAAATATTTAGTGAAAGTGGTCTCGAGGGGAAAAATGTGAATCAAAATATGTAAAAATCTTGTGAACGTTGGCATTTTTAAAGCTTCGATCGCAAATAATGTCAAATATAGGATGAAATCTTCATTCAGGCTGGTCTCTGCTAGCTGAGCCATTGTGACATCATCATTTGCAGCCGTTGTTTTTAATTTCAAAGTCTTTTGATGTTTTTAAACTTTAATCAGTAATGTCAAGAAATAAAGCATGAAATGTTCAGATAAGGTGGTCCCAGCCTCGACGGGAAAATGTCAACCAGAATACGTAAAAATGTTATCGTTACTGCGTAGTTTTTTCGCGAAGATGTAAAGACAACCACATATACACACTAACAAGATCAGTTTTAATAAGTACTAGACCAAGAGCAGACCCGTTGGGTCTGGACCCCGAACGTGCTTCAGACCCCGGGGTCTGGTTCCCGAAAGTGCTTCAGCTAAAGAGAGAAAATGGCGTCGTTTTTCTAGCAGAGCCGTGCGGCAGCAGCCGTTATGGTGGCTGGCCAGCAGGAGGAGACAAAATGAGTGAGTGGGGGGGGGGGGGGGGAGAGAAGGAATTTATTAAAAATTTGTATATAAAGACGACGAAATTTAATCAGGAGTGGATACTTGGAATGAAAAGTGAAATCTCTACCGAAATGGAAAAAATCTCGGCGTTTCTGCGTGTGGTGTTGGCGTAGCAACGAATCAAAGGAAGGCTGGCACCCACAAGACAGGCAGAAACACAGACACAGGCAGAAACACACACACACACACAGAGTTTTAAATATAGATAGATATGATAGATAATAAATTTATTTTTGTATGCACTGTTGTATTCTTTCTAATCTAATAATAAATCAAACTTTTTTGTTGTTAAAGTGATGATTATATACTTATTATAGATAATTACAACTTTTATGTGATTATAATATTTTTGTATGCACTGTTGTATGTTCTTATCAACTTTTTTGTTGTTAAAACTTTTGTTTGTTTCAATATCAATAAAGGAAATGCTTGACATTTTGACAGCAAATTGATGTATGAAGATATATTTCAGAGTAGCGTCTCATGGCATCACTTTCAAATATTTTAATTTCATATATTTGGATCAATAAAAACAAACACAAACACAAGCATTGCACTGCATTGGAAAACAGACACTTTTCATATATTTGGATCAATAAAAACCAACACAAACACAAGCATTGCACTGCATTGAAAAGCAAATTATTTTCATATATTTTGATCAATAAAACAAACACAAACACAAGCATTGTATTGCATTGAAAATTAAACTCTTTTGGGAGGATGTGTGTGTCCCTGAAAAGGTGGTCTTTTCTTGTGGTCTGTTGTGGGGTCTCTTCCTGGTGTGGTGGACTTCTGTTTGTGGTGTGGGTTGTTTGCTGCTTCAGATCATGTCATTCTGCCATGGTACACTGCCCAGTTCGGAGTTATAGTAAGTGCAGAGATGGTCTCTCCAGTCCTCGGCTCTCTTGTTGGAGGTGTTTCCTGGCAATATCTCCAGTCCCACCAGTCCTGGACAGCCTGTAGTTGAAGATCCTCTGCTCCCTTGACATCTGCCTGTGACGGTATGGCTTCATCATCCATGATCTGAGTGAGAAGGCGTCATCACCAACCAGTGTGTACGGGATATGAGGGTTGTCTTCTCCTGGCAGAGGTTCTGGATCAGGAAAGCCTGCTCTCCCTTCTTCCAGTGCTTGCCCAAGGGAGGCCCCTCTCCAGATCCCACCATCTGTGACACTGCCAGATGTGCCCACATCCACAAACAGGAAGTTGTAGTTTGCATCTACCACAGCTATGAGTACGATGGAATGGAACTTCTTGTAGTTGAAGTACATAGAACTTCCCTTGGGTGGACATCTGATGGCCACAAACTTGCTGTCCACTGCCCCTCATGTGTGCTGGAAGTTCCAACTGGTATCAAAGCCTGCGCCACTCTCTTCCACTCATCTGGTGTACTACGACAGTCCATGACTTCATCTTCATAAGCATTGATGATGGCTTCACAGTTCTCTCGGACCACCTTGCTGATGGTGTTGTGGGCCACAAGAAAGCTGTAGGAGAGGCTCTTGTATGAGTCTCCTGATGCCAGGTAGCGGAGGGTGATGGCTAGGCACAGGCCTGGTTCCAGTAGCTTCCTCATGAAGGTCCCCTTTTTCTCCAGGAGGGCCCAACCATGTCTTGAGCTCCTGAAACAGCTCAGGGGGGAGCTCAGTGAAGTTTATGAAGGCAGCCTCATCTTCTTGCTGGAGCTCAGTCATCAGGTTGTCATACTGGCCCAACCCGGGTCTCTTCAGGGACAAGGGCTTCAACCACACAGACTTCTTCTTCCGTTTCTTCTTCCCCATTCTTGTCCTTCTGTCTTGCTGATCTTTAAGCATGAGGGCTGCTGTAAGCAGCAGGGCTTTTTCTTCCATGCAAAGGCTACTGGGGAGACTTTAAACTAGAACGGTTGGGGGGAGGGACTCAAATAGAGAAAGCTAGTAGACAGTGTGTGAGGCAGGAGGTGGAGAAGGGAAGCACTCAGACCCAACATGTAGGGGGGAAAGAAGAAAAAAATAATAAACAGAGAATAAGAGGTGGTGGGTTTCTTAAATGTGTGAGCAGAGACAGAGGGGTGTAAAATGAGGGTTGAAGCAATAGGTAGGAAGGTGAAAAGTAAAAGTGGCAGGCAGACAAATCCAGGGCAAAAATCAAAAAGGGCCCCTTTTTCAACATAATTGTATAAGAGGTAAGAGCGTTGTAAAAACAAGCCTGAAGCCTTTGTGTCTCAATGCAAGTAGCATTCGTAATAAGGTGGATGAGTTGAATGTGCAGATAGCTATTAATGATTATGATATAGTTGGGATCACAGAGACATGGCTCCAGGGTGACCAAGGCTGGGAGCTGAACATCCAGGGATATTCAATATTCAGGAAGGATAGACAGAAAGGAAAAGGAGGTGGGGTAGCTTTGCTGGTTAGAGAGGAGATTAACGCAATAGAAAGGAAGGACATTAGCTTGGAGGATGTGGAATCGATATGGGTAGAGCTGCAAAACACTAAGAGGCAGAAAACGCTAGTGGGAGGTGTACAGGCCACCTAACAGTAGTAGTGGTTGGGGATGGCGTCAAACAGGAAATTTGAAATGCGTGCAACAAAGGTAAAACAGTTATAATGGGTGACTTCAATCTACATATAGATTGGGTGAACCAAATTGGCAGGGGTGCTGATGAAGAGGATTTCTTGGAATGTATGCGGGATAGTTTTCTAAACCAACATGTAGAGAAACCAATGAGAGAGCAGGCTATTCTAGACTGGGTATTGAGTAATGAGGAAGGGTTAGTTAGCAGTCTTGTTGCACAACAAGACTGCTAACTAACCCTTCCTCATTACCCCTTGGGCAAGAGTGACCATAATATGGTGGAGTTCTTCATTAGGATGGAGAGTGACATTGTTAATTCAGAAACAAGGGTCCTGAACTTAAAGAAAGGTAACTTTGAGGGTATAAGACATAAATTGGCCAAGATAGACTGGCAATTGATTCTTAAAGGGTTGACGGTGGATATGCAATGGAAGGCATTTAAAGACTGCATGGATGAACTACAACAATTGTTCATCCCAGTTTGGCAAAAGAATAAATCAGGGAAGGTAGTGCATCCGTGGATAACAAGGGAAATCAGGGATAGTATCAAAACAAAAGATGAAGCGTACAAATTAGCCAGAAAAAGCAGCCTACCAGAGGACTGGGAGAAATTCAGAGTATGGCAGAGGAGGACAAAGGGCTTAATTAGGAAAGGGAAAATAGATTATGAAAGAAAACTGGCAGGGAACATAAAAACTGACTGCAAAAGGTTTTATAGATATGTGAAGAGAAAAAGATTAGTTAAAACAAATGTAGGTCCCTTGCAGTCAGAAACAGGTGAATTGATCATGGGAAACAAGGACATGGCAGACCAATTGAATAACTACTTTGGTTCTGTCTTCATTAAGGAAGACATAAATAATCTGCCGGAAATAGCAGGGGACCGCGGGTCAAATAAGATGGAGGAACTGAGTGAAATCCAGGTTAGCCGCGAAGTGGTGTTAGGTAAATTGAATGGATTAAAGGCCGATAAATCCCCAGGGCCAGATAGGCTGCATCCCAGAGTACTTAAGGAAGTAGCCCCAGAAATAGTGGATGCATTAGTGATAATTTTTCAAAACTCTTTAGATGCTGGAGTAGTTCCTGAGGATTGGAGGATAGCTAATGTAACCCCACTTTTTAAAAAGGGAGGGAGAGAGAAAATGGGGAATTACAGACCAGTTAGTCTAACATCGGTAGTGGGGAAACTGCTAGAGTCAGTTATTAAAGATGGGATAGCAGCACATTTGGAAAGTGGTGAAATCATTGGACAAAGTCAGCATGGATTTACGAAAGGTAAATCATGTCTGACGAATCTTATAGAATTTTTCGAGGATGTAACTAGTAGAGTGGATAAGGGAGAACCAGTGGATGTGTTATATCTGGACTTTCAGAAGGCTTTCGACAAAGTCCCACATAAGAGATTAGTATACAAACTTAAAGCACACGGTATTGGGGGTTCACTATTGATGTGGATAGAGAAGGCAGACAGGAAGTAAAGAGTAGGAGTAAACGGGTCCTTTTCAGAATGGCAGGCAGTGACTAGTGGGGTACCGCAAGGCTCAGTGCTGGGACCCCAGCTATTTACAATATATATTAATGATTTGGACGAGGGAATTGAATGCAACATCTCCAAGTTTGCGGATGACACAAAGCTGGGGGGCAGTGTTAGCAAAGACAAAAGTTTTGTTGTCCGTATACAATGTGTGTCAAATCAATTCATAAAGATTAATTATGGCTTAGGAATAGTACCTCACTCCAACAAAATACTGTGTATTTTCTGGCAACATCAAGTGTAACAGTGAGGTTTGCATTCCTCTCACTTTATCCATTTCAACAGTCCAATGGAGTACAAGGGATGAAACAGAGATAGTAGGAATGAGTGAGGTGTGGCTCTGTGCCTGGGATGAGGATCACCAGTAATTTATTTGCTATTATCCTGTGAACTTGCTGTCCACTTACTTGTCTTTCATTACGAAGCTGGGGGGGCAGTGTTAGCTGTGAGGAGGATGCTAGGAGGCTGCAAGGTGACTTGGATAGGCTGGGTGAGTGGGCAAATGCAAGGCAGATGCAGTATAATGTGGATAAATGTGAGGTTATTCACTTTGGTGGCAAAAACAGGAAAGTAGACTATTATCTAAATGGTGGCCGATTAGGAAAAGGGGAGATGCAACGAGACCTGGGTGTCATGGTACACCAGTCATTGAAAGTAGGCATGCACGTGCAGCAGGCAGTGAAGAAAGCGAAAGGTATGTTGGCCTTCATAGCAAGAGGATTTGAGTATAGGAGCAGGGAGGTTCTACTGCAGTTGTACAGTAAAGTAAGTTTATTTATATAGCACTTTTCAGTCGATTTCAATCAAAAGCCAAAGTGCTTTACAGGGAAGACTATCCATACAAATAATAAAAAGAGGTAGAAAAAAATGACACAACACACTATAAGAAATTCAACACGAACATCCCCCCACAGTAGAATCTACACTCTCCACTGCGAGGGAAGGCACCAAAATGTCCAGTCCTCCTCCTCCTCCCAGTCCACCCGAGGTCGGGGCCAGTTTGAGGCCACTGCAGCCAGTCGCCGCAACGGCAGCCCGATGATTATAGGCCCCACCCGCATCGGGTGGAAAAGTCCTCAGCAGCTTAGAAATGTCTGGAGCGGCCGCTCCCTCCCCGGAGACTGCGACGCCTGTGGACTTCAGGCCGCGCCGGTTGGAGCTTCAACTCCACGGTGCTTCCGATCCAGCGCCGCCTGACCTCAAACCGCAGGCTGCTCGATGTTGGTGGTCGGCGGTAACAGCACTCCGGAGCGGCGACCCGGCAAGGCATCGCCCGCTCCTTGTTGGTGTCCCAGCGCTGTGCTGCCGAGGCTGTGGTCCCGGCAGGAAACGCCGCTCCAGACCGATGGAAGGCCGCATGGGGAGATCGGAGATGTGATTTGGAGGAAAACCGCATCTCCGACCAGGTAGGACTGGGGTTAAAACTGTTCCCCCCCCCGCACATAGAAAGAATAGACTCCAAAAAAAAATGGAGTCTATTCTTTCTATGGAGTTGCTTTTGATCCCCCACGATTGGGGGATCAAAAGCAACTCAGGGTCTTGGTGAGACCACACCTGGAGTATTGCGTACAGTTTTGGTCTCCAAATCTGAGGAAAGACATTCTTGCCATAGAGGGAGTACAGAGAAGGTTCACCAGATTGATTCCTGGGATGTCAGGACTTTCATATGAAGAAAGACTGGATAGACTCGGCTTGTACTCGCTAGAATTTAGAAGATTGAGGGGAGAAACGTACAAAAATTCTTAAGGGGTTGGACAGGCTAGATGCAGGAAGATTGTTCCCAATGTTGGGGAAGTCCAGAACAAGGGGTCACAGTTTAAGGATAAGGGGGAAATCTTTTAGGACCGAGATGAGAAAAACATTTTCCACACAGAGTGGTGAATCTCTGGAATTCTCTGCCACAGAAGGTAGTTGAGGCCAGTTCATTGGCTATATTTAAGAGGGAGTTAGATGTGGCCCTTGTGGCTAAAGGGATCAGGGGGTATGGAGAGAAGGCAGGTACAGGATACTGAGTTGGATGATCAGCCGTGATCATATTGAATGGCGGTGCAGGCTCGAAGGGCCGAATGGCCTACTCCTGCACCTATTTTCTGTTTCCTCTGATGTTGCTCCATGGTAGTCATGATGCAGAATGATTGGAAACCTCTACTCCACATCCCCTTTTATAGAAAAACTGGGTGAATCCATTGTTTTGGAGGCTAAAATGACGTGAATTGTCTTCTGCTCTTCAGTTGTCGCCGACAGCGTCGTAGCTTGTCGCAGGTGGACGTAGGTTGACTTCGGTTGTTGCCTGTGTGGTCGTAGTTTGTCGTAGGTGTCATCATAGGTTGTGTAGGTGTTGGAGGTGGACATCCTTTCGCGACGCTTCACGTCGACTTGGTGGTAGGTTGCCGTAGCTTGACGTCGACTGGTGATAGGTTGTTGTAGCTTGTCATAGACATTGTCGTAGGGGTGTCCAGTCGCCATTTTTTCGGCGAGCTTCTGCGACTATGACAGTCGCCTAAAATATCGCCCAAGTGGGACAGCCCTTAAGGTGGAAGTCATCAGTCGGATGCTCTCGACCTTCGGTATGAGGAATAGGTAACCGAGCTGTTCGGTCAATGGGGAAACACCACGATTGGGGGATCAAAAGCAACTCATCGTCCATTCATCTCTGACCTTGCACAGATGTACCCGTAGTTAGGATCAAACCCAGGTAAGGCAGCAATTCTACTGCTGCGCCTCTGTGAGATAATGCCTCTCCTGGTGATAACTTGAACAAAAATTAAAGTGCCAGATGAACTTGGCAGGTCAGGCAGCATCCGTGGAGGGAATGTGCAGACGACATTTCACATTGGAACCCTTCTTCAACTGTACTGAGAGTGTGGTGAAGGGTCTCGACACTGAATGGATCTATCCATTTCACCCGCAGATATTGCCTGACCAATTCCTCCAGTTGTTAACCCTCTTTGAATTGCACTCAAATGTTTTGTTTTCACTCTTAGCACAGTGATTAGTTCACTAACTGGCTGTTGATTAATTCAGAACTGGCAAAAAGCAGTGAGCATTTTTGAGAAACCTGATTTTTTTCCTTTTCAGCTCGGCAGCACCACCGTGTGGCCAAGTGAAACATTACATAATGCACTTTGGAGGACACGAAACTAATTGCCACAATCAAGCAGAGTTTATTGTTATATGTACAAGTACGGGGAAGTACAGGTACAATGAAAATTCTCCTTGCAGTTCCATCACAGGCACGTAGACTAGAACTAACACGTAAATTATACATAAAATCTCTCAAAGAATGACTGTGTAAAAATTAGTACAAGGCATTTTGTTGAAACTAGTGTATTCAATCTGCTGATGATCTCGTGATGCATATCTTCTGGAGACAGACAAGGACACCCTGACTGCAGTAATTTCATCGTTGAAAGTGTCTTTTAAGGCAGAATTTTGCTGGCTTATCATCAACTTTCCTTTTCTTCTCCAGCTAAAGTTTGTGCTTGTCAACATTCCCCCACCCATTGTTGGCTGATTGTACCATTTGTTAAAGACACATGAAACTGCAGATGCTAGAATCCTGAGCAAAACAACAAATGCTGGAGGAACTCAGCATATTAGGCAGGATATGTTGAGGGAATGGACAAAAGCAGACTGAAAAAGGGTACTGGCCAGAAACGTCATGTCTATTCACTCCACTGATGCTATCAGTCTTGCTAAGTTTCTCCTGCACTTTGTGTTTTGTACTGTTTGTTAACCTTGTTATTTGAGCTACTTCTACTATAAGCACTTTTTGAGTTTTATTGAGTGTCTGTCATTTCTGTCAACCATTATGTTTTCATGGGAATGTTTGGTATTCATCATCATTTAGAAGAGGTGATAACTGAGTTTTACTCCTGGAGGATCTGAGCATTTACATATATGCTTTTCTAATGAAGCAGCAATTCATGTGCCTTTCCCTTTGGTAATACTATGGCTTTGGATCCAAAATCTGGATGAGCACTTAACATTACCAGGACATACTTTTCACCTGAAAAGTAATCAATACTTTAAATACCTTCAAATCCGTGACTACTTGAAAAACATACACAAGAACATAGAACTTTGACGTCAGATATATTAGATGAAGCTATGAACAGAAAGGCGGACTCAACAAATTTAATATCATATTTGTATAATATCATTTTAAACATAGAGATACCATCGTCCGATGCAATTAGAAGAGATTGGGAACAAGAATTATCTATATATATCTCGAAAGACAGATGGGATAAATATTTGCTACATGTACATAAATGTTCGATTAATGTAAGACATACATTCAATTCAATTCAAAATTTTACACAGATTATATTACTCAAAAACTAAATTGAATAAAATGTTTCCAAATGTGTCTCCCATCTGCGACAAATGCTCATCTCAAGATGCAACTATAGCACATTCTTTTGTCTTTTGCATAAAACTTCAGAAATTTTGGAAGGAAATTTTCGAAATTTTTACAAAAGTATTTAAAATAAAACTGAACCCCAACGCAGAACTGATTATCTTTGGAACAACGGAGGTCGGCCCTGAGCTGACTTCGTTCCAAAAGAGTTTCCTTAATTATGGCTTCATAACAGCAAAAAAACATATTAAAATTCTGGAAAAATGCACCAACACCAACGCTTAAAATGTGGATCTCAAATATGTCTGAAATGTTACATCTAGAAGACATGAGATTCGTCCTAGCAGGCAAATCAGGCCAATTCTTAAAGATTTGGTCTCCCTTTATCAATTTATTACAAGCATATGGTGCAACATAACCCTGGAAATTAACTTTCAGAACCGGGTGAGGGGTGCGCAAAGATATGAAGCAGCTATATCTAGGTATGTTACAATACTTACCTTCAGCGGCGCTGCAATTCTGCCACTGGCCGTGTGCGCGATTTTGGCGCCTTTGAGGGGGGGGCGGGGTTAAAACGCGGGTTTCTCCTACCTTGTCCTGGATTATATTTCGTTGGAGTGCAAGCTTTTGCTGAAGAATCGTTCTGATGGGCGTTCTGTGTATTTTGTTTTAAAAATCCCCCGACAAGTTCAGCGCTGGAGTTATTTTAAAATCAGCTTCTAAAGCCGTCAACGCCGACAACGGGGACGGATTTCACGCACGGGACAGGTAAACAAAAGCCGTTTATTTTATGTATAAAAGTGCTCCTTAAGATGCCTTTAATTCACATTTTAAGTTGCGAAACGGTGATTTTTTCCCCCCGACCGAAGCGGCAGTATTTTTCATGCCGATACGGGTTTAAATTCACCGCAAATGCAACGTTCCAATCGATCGCGTTCCAGAAAAACCCACTCGCAAGATGATTTAAATGGCCATTAATTTACAGGTATTAAACATTAAATTCCTTCCATTTGGCCTATAAATCCATGACAATGAGATTTAAAAATTATGTTATATTGTGAATTCTTGTGTGAATGTTATTTGGACACTTAGGCTTTTTTTTAAATGTTAATTTATTATTAAGAAATTGATAGATGTTTAGATCTAGTAATTGAATTTTGTAATTAGCTACAATTAGGTAACTAACTAATTATATGCTTTAATTTCATGTCGTCTAAGTAAGATTGTTTCATATTTGTTTCAGAATGCTTCAATCTATAATAACTGAAAATTTCTTTCAGTTCTCTTAATTTTTAAGAAAGTTATGGGCTTTTGACTGTCCTCGATCACAGCTTTTGTGTTAAGTCAATGAAAAAGCAATAGGGAACAAGATGCTAATTTCCGAGTATGAAAATGGCCATAACTATTTTAATACTGAAGATATGAAAGTGAATTGGGTATCAAATTAAACTTCTTTTTATGCTTTATCTGATGGGATAAATTACAGACTTGATTTTTAAAATCTCAAAATTTTGTAACATTGCTACTATATCCCTTTTATCTTCTTTTTAATTTTTTTCTTTTTTTTCTCTTTTCTCTTCTTCTCTCTCTTTTTACTGCACTTTTTCACAATCTATTACCACCACCTTATCTACCTTTCTTTTTCTCTCTTTTTGATTCTACTACTTTTTTATTATTAAATTAAAAAACAAGAAGTTGTACATGAAATGTATTATATTATTCTTGGCTTATACTATTGTGTATGACTTCTAATAAAAATATTTAAATAAATAAATAAAACATTACCAGGACATAATAGATTATGGACCCAGTCATTCCTTCTTCTCGCATTGGGCACAACAACTTGAAACCATGTAACAAGAGATTCACAAACAGCTTCTTCTCTGCTGTTTTTAGACTTCTGAACAGACCTCTCATATGCTAAGGAAGATAATCTCAATCTTCCAATTTACCTTTACAAAGTAAGGCGTTTTGGATATTAAGTAGATTACTGTTAATCAATCTGCGGCCACTTCAAGCAGTGGTCATTGGGTTAGTTCCAGGTATAGAAATACTGCATTCGAATGATCAGATTTTATTTTATTTTTCCAGTGAGTGTTTTAAGACCACTGGCAGATATTGAACTTGGATCGGAGATGGCACAGTGCAGATCTGTGGAAAAAATACGAATCCATGTTGTGTTTATCGAGGATGTAATTACTTGTGCTGTAATTTGTATGAAAGCACAAATAAAATAACAACTTTGAAATGAATAGAATGTAAACAAAGTTTTGTGAGGACTAAATCACTGAATCGTTAACTGCAATATTCATGACATGTTACAACACAGATGCCATGCTGATTTTACATCTGCTATAAGTGAAGACTACAAATCTTACCCTATTGTACAACATCTATGTCACATTCTGCTCCTCTTTTTGGATGGTATTTTTGAAATTAGTGAGACAAAACTAATCATAAGCCAAGCAAGCAGTTTATTTTACATTAAATACTTGAATTAACAGCATACAACTTTCAGAGTTAGATTTAATCAATTTCCTGCCACATTTCATATTAAAACAACAAGCTGCACTGGGCCACTGCTGTAAGCGAAAGCTATTTTAAGTCGGCTGTTCTGTTATCAGGTATAAATTTGAAATAATTATCCGATTGCCTCTTTATTCTGGATACCAACAACTGATTGGTTACTATTGATGGCAGGAGATAATGAATGGATAAAATTAAAATGAACAGAAATCAAATAGGGGTGAAGGAGGTGCAGAGGTGAGGGAGACTTACAGGATCTAGATGGAAGTCTTGGAATTCAAATACTGGAAAATACCAAGGCAGTTGCTGGTGAGAATGTACATGGGTAGTATACAGGTAGCAGAAATTCAGATGGAGTTTAATGATGAAGTTCAGGATGGAGTTTAATGATGAAGTGTTTCAGCAAATGATTCTAGAACTATCAAATGTAGAAGACGGTTTCAGTGCACTGGATATCACACAAATGCAGATAGCTGACTTTGCTAGGATGGAAACAGGTAGGTTTAGAGATGATCTGGATATGAGGTTCAAAACTCCAATTGATCACAACAGATGTGCATATTATTAGTTTTAATGCAAACATGCAGCGCATTTAGAAATAATATGTGGAGATATTCTGGTGAGTAGTGAAGAGACCCTCTTTAATCTGGGTGGTGCTGACATTTATGGTATGTACAATCAGAAAAATTGATGCTTGTGTATTCTCCAATCTATCTGTTACATAAATGAACATGAAGTAATGCTTTTCAGCAGATTATATAAATGTATTTCTACAAATGAACTAGCTAATGCAGAACTTTCAAAATGTAATCAATAATAAAAATTGTATACAAGTCATAAATTTAAAAATAAATAAAATTGAGGGCAGAAATACTTTTCAAAATAGAAAATCAAAAATTGATTGATTAGGGCAAATATTTCCTATAATTATGGAGATCAAGTAATTTTATACAAGTCATAAATATATCATCGAGACAGAGATTGAACAATTACATTTTTTAAATCTTTGAATTAGATGCTGGATTAATCACCAAGAAATGTAGTAATTGTTATTTTCTTAAGCCATCTATTTCCAATAAACACGTTTTCTAAAAAGGTTATTTCAATTAAAATTCAATTTTTTTCAGTAAAAATACTGCGTATGCCTTTGTGATGCACAGGCAAAAAACTGTTTGACAGTCAATGGAAATTAAGTCCACTAATTGCTAAATATTTCCAACTGTAAATGGCAAACAATTTGAAGCATTACTAAATTTCAACCTTAAAATGCTAGATTTGGTTATAATTGGAAAAAAAGCAGTCAAAATATTGTTATTCCCCTCTGCGCCTTGAATTGTATCACATAAAATGCCCAGGACTTATAGAGTTCTAGATATCTTTTGGTTCATTTGGATGAGGAATCTTCAAGGCTTTGGGTTCTACACCCCAGATTTCACGGGCATATTCAGTGATAGTACGATCACTGGAGAACTTCCCAGAGGAAGCAATGTTTCTAATGACCATCTTGGCCCATTCATGTGGGTTCTGTAAACAAATGTGATATTGATAAATTAAAATATAAACATTGCTAATGTAATTTCTATATGATTCTATGGAGACAAAAGAGGACCGAATATCCACCCTCATCAAGCTGCTTTGCCTTTGAAAAGCTGTCCCTATTACAAATTTTTCTTCTTACCCAGTTAATTATCTGAAACTAGCTGTCAAGCTAGCAGTCAAGATCCGAAGCTGGGGTTTTAATTCTCCCCATATTAATCACAAACTCCACTTTAGTGCAACTCTTTCTTCAAAATATGGCTATTCCTACACAGTCAGAGGATAGAAATTCCAATTTAGTTTGGCTAAAGTACAGGCTGGAAGTAGATACATTTTCAAAAGATCAGGAAATGGAGGTCCCAGTGGCCTACCCATGGAGGCCTGCTCCTACCTCTTTTTAAAAATATTTTTAGGTTCACAATCCATTGAACACTGTATTTTGGTTTTACCAAATTGGCATGTGCAGCTTTTCTGACTCATAATCTTCCCCTTTATCACTGCTTAATATATGGAGACAGAAGAAATTAACGATGTTGAAATCTTGAGCAAAAAAAAAGCTGGAGGAACTCAGTGAGTCGGGCAGCATCTGTGGAGGGAATGGGCAGGTGACATTTCAGGTTGGGACCCCCTACCCTCCCATTAGTTTAAAGATGGGGCCTGACCTGAAATGTCATCAATCTATTTCCTGCACAGATGCTGCCCGACCCAATGAGTACCCACAGCACTCTGTGTTATGCTACATAATATGTGTATTATCTATAATATTTTCCCCGTCCTGCAGTTTAGTAGAGGTTAGAAATATAGACTGGAACGGAGAAATGAAAAGTTAAATGTTACAAGAAACAGAGTAAGATAATCTGACCTGATATAACTGGTTAACTTTCTCCTGAGATTCCATGTACGATTCAAAATCAGCGAACACTTTGAACCTGTAAAAGAGTAATTAGAAACTCTTAAAATGCAGGAATTATTTTTGAATGATTATTGAATTTATAAATTTGGAGTTGATGGGAGTTGATTATTCAACCAACCTTGGTGAACACCAAAGCACATACAATTTGCTGATAGTGTGTGTGGAATTAGACAAACCAGTGGTCTTGCCAGTCACCCTCATCTGTTTCTGTTGCCTCAGCAGCCACCTAGAATTTCAGGTTTTGCTTGACCAAAACAATAATTAATCAACTAAATTGTGGAATTTAGTTGATTAATTATAATAAGACTTGAGGCACAATGTAGTTTATACTTTTTCTGTCATATTATAGTGTTTCCAGACATCCTAGGTAATTCCAAATAAATTACCTCCAGAGTTATGCTTTTTGTCACTGTTCTCTTGGTCAGCAGAGGCCAGGTTGTAAGCTCTTGGTGTTTGAATGGAGAAAGTGTCTAGGGGGAGGTCTTGCCATGGAATAGTGTCAAGTAAGAGCTGCATTTATACTTAATCTGCAACTTTAAAAAAATAAAAAATTCTGGAATTAGAATGGTGTGGAGAATGAAGGTATAGCTGATGAGAAGAACATTAGGTATGTATGCCACCTTGCATAAACTCTGCCATCAAAACAATAGGCAGCAGTGGCACTGTTATACCAAGTACTAATTATTTCTCTTCCAAGCCAGAGTTTGATGCTCCATTTCCTATTGCTAATCATATACCATGTTTTTCTGAAAGAGAGAGGGAAATGTGTTAGCAACTGTCTTGTAATGAGTTTGGATAATGAGCCTGTCCTGATTAAATAGTGCCATTGTGTGGAAGCTGTGAGTGTGAGACTTGAATATGTACAATGTATGAATGTATTTTAATGAAAGACATGAGTTATGATTGGTAGAGATTATGATGAAGTATACAACATGAGAAGCATGTAAGACCTGGGTCACTTCCTGTGATACACAACATTTGATGATTATTCTTTGATCTTGATCACCTCATCAATGTCCTATGGGGGCTTCAAGTTTGACAGTAATCTCAAACAAAACTTTCTCCACTGTCACTTGTGCACGGAGATGGAAATATTTAAGTGATCCAAGTACAGCTTTAATTAGTATTGATTAGTTTCAGCTGGAACTCGTCATTCATGAAACTGGATCCTGTTGATAAAACCTACCATCAACCAGGATTCAAATCAATTCACGAATAAAACTGATACTGATACTGACTGAAATCGTGACAGTGACGCAGAAGCACAACTTCAAGTGACCTGCTGAAAGTCAATTGGGAGCTGCCACCATTTCAGTAGCAGATTATTGAGGGTTGAGCCTTCATGATGTGGCAGAGGACAGAGATGAAAACAAAAGGAAGTTAATGATTGGTCAATGATTACCTATCATGGTGAAAGAGCATGGTCAGAATATCTCCGAAAAGATCCTGTCGATCAGGAGAAAAATATCCACCCGCAATCTGATCGATCACCTGCTTCAGTTCTGGAATCTTTTCATAAAATTGCGTAGCATTATATCTGTAAAATTATCAGCAGATATTAGGAAACCTGTCCTTGGAAGACATGGCAGAACAGATCATCAAACACTGTACTGCTAAAAATATATAATTTGATAAATAGCAGAAATATTTAATAGAGTTTTTATTGTTGTCCACTTTTTTTATTTTCAGTTTTAGTAGTAAATCCTTATCCTCAATAATAATAATACCACAGTGACACAAGAGACTGTAAATATTGGAATCTGGAACAAAAGACAAACTGCTGGAGCTATTCAGCGAGCAAGCAGCATCTGTGGAGGGAATGGAACTGCCAACATTTCGGGTCAAGGTTCTGCAGTGGGACTGAGAGCAGAGAGAGTAAGGGATGGGAGTCGGGCAGTCGGTGATAGGTGGACAAAGGTGGGGGGGAGGGACGATGGGCAGATGGAGCCAGGTGAAAGGGGGTGCAATGAAGTTGTGAGACAGAAACTGGTAAGTGGTAGGTGGAAACAGACATCGAGGGGAAACAAATGGAACTAGAAACAGCTGCTGGAAGGTGATAAGCAGGAACACAATGGTTACCAGTGTTGAGGTTTGATAAAGGCAATCATCACAGGAGAGATGGAGGGCAGATGGAACCAGATTGATAGGGGAGAGAAATGGTAGATGGAGGCTGGAGAGAGGAGAGTGGGAATAAAAGGGGGATTGATTTTGATATGAATGCGGGGGGGGGGGGGGGGGTACTATTATTAGGTATGTTACAAAACTTACCTTCAGTCGCGCTGTAATTCTGCCACTGGCCGTGTGCGCAATTTTGGCGCCTTTAAGGGGGGGCGGGGTTAAAACGCGGGTTTCACCTCCCTTGTCCTGGTTAATATTTTGTTGGAGTACAAGCGTTGGCTGACAAATCGTTCCTAGTGGCCTTTTGTGTATTTTTTATTTTTATTAAATCGTCAATGTCAGCGCTAGAGTAATTTTAAAATCAGCTCCTGAAGCGTCAACGCCGATAACGGGGACGGATTTCACACGCGGGACAGGTAAACGAAAGTGGTTTCTTTAAATGTATAAAAGTGCTTCTTAAGAAGCCTTTAATTCACATTTTTTCATGCGACACGGTGATTTTATCCCCCGAATTGACGGCAGTATTTTTCATGCCAATACGGGGTTAAATTCACCGCAAATGAACGTTCCAAAAGATCGCGTTCCAGAAATCCTCACTCACAAGATGATTTAAATCCCCATTAATTTACAGGTATTAAACATTCAATTCCTTCCATTTGGCCTGTAAATTCATGAAAATGAGATTTAAAAATTATGTTATATTGTGAATTATTGTGTGAATGTTATTTGGACACTTAGGCTATTTAAAAATGTTAATCTATTCTTAAGAAATTGATAGATGTTTAGATCGTAATTGAATTTTGTAATTAGCTACAATTAGGTAACTAACTAATTATATGCTTTACTTTCATGTCTTCTAAGTAAGATTGTTTCATATTTGTTTCAGAATGCTTCAATCTATAATAACTGAAAATTTCTTTCAGTTATCTTAATTTTTAAGAAAGTTATGGGCTTTTAACTGTCCTCGATCACAGCTTTTGTGTTAAGTCAATAGAAAACCAATAGGGAACAAGATGCTAATTTCCGAGTATGAAAATGGCCATAACTTCTTTAGTACTGAAGATATGAAAGTGAATTAGGTGTCAAATTAAACTTCTTTTTATGCTTTATCTGATGGGATAAATTGCAGACTTTATTTTTAAAATCTCAAAATTTTGTAACATTGCTACTATTATTTATAGTTATCCTTTACCAGGACATCCAATGTTATATTAACTAGTTGGGTGTGACCAATAGAGGGGAGTCAAAAATATTTCTAACACAGAAATATTATGTATTACGTAAATGAATCTATGTTTATCACCATTCCTTCTTCCTATTTCATCATACACAATGTTACCCTAAAAGTTGCGATGGATGGAGGAGTATTGAGAGCAACTGAAGTGTTATACTGAGATATTACAAGAAATATAGTGAGATCTATTTCCAATATTAGCAAGTCGCTTAGTGCTCTTAATTCATATTCATTGTTTCATCTTCGCCCTCTTTCCAAGTAGTCATCACCTTTGCAAAGTAACACTATTTTTGGTTTCTTGATTAGCCTGTTATCTTATTCATAACTGGATATAGTTGGCAGCAAAATTGGGTGGAAACTGGGGAATTGAGGCCACATCTCCAGCCTGACAAGCAGGTATTTAGCAAAACAAACCCTTCAAACTACCGTCTCAAAATACACTTAAAATCTGCAGCAACGGCAATCTTGCAGTATGTCTAAGATTCTGTTTATTTTTCCAATTGAATGGTTAATATTTGCCAGTTTCTAGCTTAAGTTGCAATCAGACAAAGCATTTATTCTATCATATTTCAAGGTAAAAATGAAAAAACGTGGAGAATGAAGACTCGTTTGCAGAAGTCTGAGCTCCTGACACTGATAGAAATATCTGTCCCTAGTGAAAAGTCCCTAGTGTAACAACCACATTTATTGCGCTTTTCTCTCTAGTCTACTGCTTGACCATCCTGCCATTACAATGGATATATTTTAACATAACCTTCACGTTTGACCCAAGATATTCACACCGAGCAGCTTTCTCCTCTTACTTCATTTGTTGGTACTTATAATGCCCTCATTGTCCCTCTTGATACAAATTCTACCCACTGCCAAGTTATTTGTTACTTACACCAGTACCACAGCTCCCCTCTTCAACTGACTCTTTCATTCTTGTTTCCACATATCATGAAGAATGGAAAATGTAGGCAACAACGCCTGATGCCATCACACAAGATTACCACCATGAGGATAATCTTAGTTTTAAATTGGATATTATGAGCAAAATAGTTAAATATTGGCTGTTTTCTCTTTCCATTATTTGACCTAATGGGCATGTCTCAGTCTTATATTTTATACCTCGCTATTTGTACAATCACCCTAAATCCCAGTACTTAGTTGTAGCGGAATCAGCAGTATTTCACAGGAAAACATAGGCCTACTACTCCTCCTATTAACCTATGCACAGGAAGATCTCTACAACTTATATCCATAGCAATCCTCACCTCACCATGTCCCTTTGCTCTAACCATCACACCCCACTCTTGTAGCTTCAAATTAACTCGTTTTTATTCTGCTAGTACCCAACAAAGGATCTTTGGTCTGAAACGTTAATTCTGTTTCTCTTTCCATAGATGCTAATGTTTATGTTACAAAGCTAATGTTTATGTGTATGATTAAATTATGCATAGTAATTTTTATTACCAGTTGATGGATAAACAATAATAATGCCAATTTAAGTTAACAAGTTAATACAATTTGTGATGGTTAACTTTACAGAACAATATAACAGGTTTGAGATGTTAATAATCATTTAACAATGGAAAAGAATGGTATATTTATAGATACACTCACTGCGCAACCAATTTGCAGTGATCTTTTTCATTGTAACAGAAGGCAAGTAATTTCCTATTCATTTCATACTTGTTAACTAGTATTTTGTTACTGAAAACACACCCCTTCTTGTCCAGTTCCTCTACATCTTGAACCCTCATGCCAAAGATGAACAAATTGTTTTCACCAGCCTCTTCTGCCATCTCCACATTTGCGCCATCCATGGTGCCAATCGTTAGAGCACCATTCAACATGAACTTCATATTCCCTGTGCCAGAGGCCTCTGTGCCAGCTGTAGAGATTTGCTGTGACAGGTCTGTTGCTGGGATAACTGTAGATTAAATGAAATAGATTTAATGCTGGCATACCTGTTTCTGACTTAGTAAACATCCAAGCCTCACACACATTATGAAATAGAAAATTTGTACACGCTTTTTGAAGAAATAACAAACGAAAGGGACAAACCTTTGGCTTGCCAGGTAGTGATATCCAGCAATGCCTCTGATGCCATCAAAACTGTGACAATGCATGCACTCATTGCCAATCGCTCACATCACGGATTGCAATCCTTGATCTGGGCAGATAATATAAATTCTAACGAGCGTCTATTTGGATTGCAATCGTAGCATTTTAGCATGGTGTCGTGAATTGAAAATAAATATGCCAAACCATAATCCCAGACCGCTTGCGATCGTAATTCTCACGCACACTCAATCCAAGAAGATTTTCATACTTTAGAAAATATCCCGCATCCTTACATTAGTTAAGAGAAGGGGAACTCGCATTCAGCAATGATGTTCACTCCCCTATTATCATTTGTTGAGATTAATTTTAATGTAATTAACTTTTAATACCTTTACTTTACATACATAGCATATCTGTTCTATATGTACCCTAATCATAATGGTAGACTGAGAGGATAATCACATCTATTGATAGATTAACCCATTTCATAAAAATTAGCAATTTATTATCTCAAATCATTATCCTGATTGGTTGTGTTCTTTAAAATCAACAAAATTCTCAAATGAATCAAGCATAAGACAGTAAAACTCCGACAATCTGGCATTCTTCGGACTACTGGTGTCGAACTAGCAGATTTACCAGATGATTTGAACCCGTTTTTATTAACACCGAAAAAACGTTGTAATTTGACATATAGTCATACTGCATGGAAATAGACCCTTCAGCCCAACTCATCCGTGTCGATCAAAAATCTAAGGTGGTCCCATTTGCCGATGTTTGGCTCATATCTCTCTAAGCATTACCAATCCAAGTGCCTGTCAAATGTGTCATTACCTGCTAAGGTTCTACCTGTCCTCGGCATTGCGAAAGTTGTTCCTGGTACCGATGTCACGCAATGTGCCAGTCGGCTACATATTGCAGCACCACCTGTCTTTTGTGGAAAAGTTCTTCCAGACCAACACCTTTGACTATGAGTCCATCAGGCAGTGGTCAGCATGGAACATCCTGCAGGCACTGCAGGACATGGACTCGATTTTATCCTGAGGCATCGTTCCCTGAGTAGACTGCCCAGTTTATCTTGTGAAATGCCTTATCGTCAGAACTCACCAACCAGCACCAAGACTTCACTTGGCTGGCGGTGAGAGGGGCCCTCCCAGTCAGATCCGTCCTGTACTGTTGGAGTCTTGCTAACGATTCATGCTGCTCATGAGATGGCTGCTACAGAGAGGAGACAGTTGCCTACCTCTTCGCAGATGTGGATTTTCGAAGTGGATATGGAGAAGGATGCAAAGGACCTTGTCAAGGGCCTGTCCCACTTAGGTGACTTTTTAGGCGAGCGCAGGAGACTCTGCGCTCGCCTCATGATCGCCACATATTCGCTGGTGGTCTCTGCGAGTTTCCTTCATGGTCGCGAGGAGTTCCCGCATTCTGGGCGGCCTCAGTATGGTCGGCGCAAATTTTTCAACAAGTTGAAAATTTGGTCGCCATGGAGAAAATCGATAATCCTGTAACATAGAAACATAGAAAATAGGTGCAGGAGTAGGCCATTCGGCCCTTCGAGCCTGCACCGCCATTCAATATGATCATGGCTGATCATCCAACTCAGTATCCTGTACCTGCCTTCTCTCCATACCCCCTGATCCCTTTAGCCACAAGGGCCACATCTAACTCCCTCTTAAATATAGCCAATGAACTGGCCTCAACTACCTTCTGTGGCAGAGAATTCCACAGATTCACCACTCTCTGTGTAAAAAATGATCTTCTCATCTCGGTCCTAAAAGACTTCCCCCTTATCCTTAAACTGTGACCCCTTGTTCTGGACTTCCCCAACATCGGGAATAATCTTCCTGCGTCTAGCCTGTCCAACCCCTTAAGAATTTTGTACGTTTCTATAAGATCCCCCTTCAATCTTCTAAATTCTAGCGAGTACAAGCCGAGTCTATCCAGTCTTTCTTCATATGAAAGTCCTGACATCCCAGGAATCAGTCTGGTGAACCTTCTCTGTACTCCCTCTATGGCAAGAATGACTTTCCTCAGATTAGGAGACCAAAACTGTACGCAATACTCCAGGTGTGGTCTCACCAAGACCCTGTACAACTGCAGAATCTCCCTGCTCTTATACTCAAATCCTTTTGCTATGAATGCTAACATACCATTCGCTTTCTTCACTGCCTGCTGCACCTGCATGCCTACTTTCAATGGCTGGTGTACCATGACACCCAGGTCTCATTGCATCTCCCCTTTTCCTAATCGGCCACCATTCAGATAATAGTCTACTTTCCTGTTTTTGCCACCAAAGTGAATAACCTCACATTTATCCACATTATACTGCATCTGCCATGCATTTGCCCACTCACCCAGCCTATCCAAGTCACCCTGCAGCCTCCTAGCATCCTCCTAGCTATCACTGCCCCCCAGCTTTGTGTCATCCGCAAACTTGGAGATGTTACCTAACACCACTTCCCGGCTAACCTGGATTTCACTCAGTTCCTCCATCTCATTTGACCCCCGGTCCCCTGCTATTTCCAGCAGATTATTTATGTCTTCATTAGTGAAGACAGAACCAAAGTAGTTATTCAATTGGTCTGCCATGTCCTTGTTCCCCATGATCAATTTGCTTGTTTCTGACTGCAAGGGACCTACATTTGTTTTAACTAATCTTTTTCTCTACACATATCTATAAAAACGTTTGCAGTCAGTTTTTATGTTTCCTGCCAGTTTTCTTTCATAATCTATTTTCCCTTTCCTAATTAAGCCCTTTGTCCTCTGCTGGACTCGGAATTTCTCCCAGTCCTCTGCTTTTTCTGGCTAATTTGTATGCTTCATCTTTTGTTTACCTTCCCTGATTTATTCTTTTGCCAAACTGGGATGAACAATTGTTGTAGTTCATCCATGCAGTCTTTAAATGCCTTCCATTGCATAGCCACCGTCAACCCTTTAAGAATCAATTGCCAGTCTATCTTGCCAATCCACGTCTTATACCCTCAAAGTTACCTTTCTTTAAGTTCAGGACCCTTGTTTCTGAATTAACAATGTCACTCTCCATCCTAATGAAGAACTCAACCATATTATGGTCACTCTTGCCCAAGGGGCCACACACAACAAGACTGCTAACTAACCCTTCCTCATTACTCAATACCCAGTCTAGAATAGCCTGCTCTCTCGTTGGTTCCTCTACATGTTGGTTTAGAAAACTATCCCGCATACATTCCAAGAAATCCGCTTCCTCAGCACCCCTGGCAATTTGATTCACCCAATCTATATGTAGATTGAAGTCACCCATTATAACTGTTTTACCTTTGTTGCACGCATTTCTAATTTCCTGTTTGATGCCATCCCCAACTCCACTACTACTGTTAGGTGGCCTGAACACAACTCCCACTAGCGTTTTCTGCCCCTTAGTGTTTCGCAGCTCTACCCATATCGATTCCACATCCTCCAAGCTAATGTCCTTCCTTTCTATTGCGTTAATCTCCTCTCTAACCAGCAACGCTACCCCACCTCCTTTTCCTTTCTGTCTATCCCTCCTGAATATTGAATATCCCTGGATGTTCAGCTCCCAGCCTTGGTCACCCTGGAGCCATGTCTCCGTGATCCCAACTATATCATAATCATTAATAGCTATCTGCACATTCAACTCATCCACCTTATTACGAATGCTCCTTGCATTGAGACACAAAGCCTTCAGGCTTGTTTTTACAACGCTCTTACCCCTTATACAATTATGTTGAAAAGTGGCCCTTTTTGAATTTTGCCCTGGATTTGTCTGCCTGCCACTGTTACTTTTCACCTTGCTACCTATTGCTTCTACCCTCATTTTACACCCCTCTGTCTCTCTGCTCTTGCACCCATCCCCCTGCCACATTAGTTTAAATCCTCCCCGACAGCACTAGCAAACACTTCCCCAAGGACATTGGTTCCATTCCAGCCCAGGTGCAGACCGTCCTGTTTGTACTGGTCCCACCTCCCCCAGAACTGGTTCCAATGCCCTAGAAATTTGAATCCCTCCCCCTTGCGCCATTTTTGAACCACGTATTCATCTGCAATATCCTCCTATTTCTACTCTGACTAGCCCGTGGCACTGGTAATAATCCAGAGATTATTATCTTTGAGATCCTACTTTTAAGTTTATCTCCTAGCTCCCTAAATTCACCTTGTAGGACCTTATCCCGTTTTTTACCTATATCGTTGGTGCCAATGTGCACCACGACAACTGGCTGTTCACCCGGGAGGCACCAGGGAGGCAACATACCATCCTGGAGTCTCGTTTGCGGCCGCAGAAACGCCTATCTATTCCCCTTACAATTGAATCCCCTATTACTATAGCCCTTCCACTCTTTTTCATCCCCTCCTGTGTCGCAGAGCCACCCATGGTGCCATGAACTTGGCTGCTGCTGCCTTCCCCTGATGAGCCATCTCTCCCAACAGTATCCAAAATGGTATATCTGTTTAGGAGGGAGATGACCGCAGGGGACTCCTGCACTACCTGCCTACTGCTACGCTGGCTAATGGCCACCCGTTCCCTTTCTGTCCGCTTAACTTTTACCTGCGGTGTGGCCAACTCACTGTACGTGCTATTCACGACTTTCTCAGCATCGTGGATGCTCCAGTATGAAACCAACCGCAGCTCCAATCGTTCAATGCGGTCTGCCAGGAGCTGCAGCTGGACGCACATCCTGCAAACGTAGTCACCAGGGACACCGACCATATCCCTGATCTCCCACATGTTGCAGGATGAGCAAACCATGGGGCCGATCTCAACTGACATGGCTTATCCCCAAATTTAATCAACTCACTCACACAAAATCTTAATCTTTTAAACTGTAGTCGTAGGTGAAGTTGTAGTGGGTTCGCCATATAGTTATGAGTAGTCAAGGTAGTTGTAGATAGTTTTAGTTTGCTGACTGGGCATTTTCATTGGCTCATTGGGGGAAAAAACGTAAGCACGAGTTTTCAGAACCAAGGATAACCGACCGGTAATGTTAAATGCCCATCAAACTTCACAGCTGTGTATCTCTGGCTTATTAAAAGTTGTCTGGCTTCTTAAAAGTGTCTGCGCTCCTTCTCCCCCCTCCCCCACTCCCCCCTCTTTTAAAGGACTTACCTACACTGTGCTAGCCGTCTTAACCTTCCTGTATCACCTTGGCTTTGCACCGTGTGAATTTCAGACAGTGCTCCCCCGCTTTCCCTGGCCCCCGCCTTTGCGATGTGTTTGTGTGTGTGTATGTTCCACTCTGACAGTCGCCGTTCCAGTTCCTGGTTTTTCAGGCGAGTGCCGCGAACTTGACAGTCTGCTGAAAAATCTCCTAAGTTGAACAGACCCGTAACTATTTATCATAAACAGTTCCTTAACAAATGGGTCTCTTTTTTTAAATTAGAAGTACAGTAATATGGCACCAAGGTGCCTAATATATATTGACATGTTACATTTTATGTACAGCTTCTTATTTTTTGTTGTTGTAATAATGAAAAAGAGAGAATAGATAATAAAAGATAGAAAAACGTGTGATATACAGTAGCTTGCAAAAGTATTCATACCCCTTGAACTTTTCCACATTTTGTCACGTTACAACCACAAACGTAAATGTATTTTATTGGGATTTTATGTGATAGACCAACACAAAGTGGCGCATAATTGTGAAGTGGAAGGAAAATGATACATGGTTTTCAAATTTTTTTACAAATAAAAAACTGAAAAGTGTCGCGTGCAAAAGTATTCAGCCCCCCTGAGTCAATACTTTGTAGAACCACCTTTCGCTGCAATTACAGCTGCAAGTCTTTTGGGGTATGTCTCTATCAGCTTTGCACATCTAGAGACTGAAATTTTTGCCCATTCTTCTTTGCAAAATAGCTCAAGCTCAGTCAGATTGGATGGAGAGCGTCTGTGAACAGCAATTTTCAAGTGTTGCCAGAGATTCTCAATTGGATTTAGGTCTGGACTTTGACTGGGCCATTCTAACACATGAATATGCCTTGATCTAAACCATTCCATTGTAGCTCTGGCTGTATGTTTAGGGTCGTTGTCCTGCTGGAAGGTGAACCTCCGCCCCAGTCTCAAGTCTTTTGCAGACTCTAACAGGTTTTCTTCCAAGATTGCCCTGTATTTGGCTCCATCCATCTTCCCATCAACTCTGACCAGCTTCCCTGTCCCTGCTGAAGAAAAGCATCCCCACAGCATGATGCTGCTACCACCATGTTTCACAGTGGGGATGGTGTGTTCAGGGTGATGTGCAGTGTTAGGTTTCCGCCACACATAGCGTTTTGCATTTAGGCCAAAAACTTCAATTTTGGTCTCATCTGACCAGAGCACCTTCCTCCACATGTTTGCTGTGTCCCCCACATGGCTTGTGGCAAACTGCAAACGGGACTTCTTATGGCTTTTTTTCAACAATGGCTTTCTTCTTGCCACTCTTCCATAAAGGCCCGATTTGTGAAGTGCACGACTAATAGTTGTCCTGTGGACAGATTCTCCCACCTGAGCTGTGGATCTCTGCAGCTCCTCCAGAGTTACCATGGGCCTCTTGGCTGCTTCTCTGATCAATGCTCTCCTTGCCCGGCCTGTCAGTTTAGGTGGACGGCCATGTCTTGGTAGGTTTGCAGTTGTGCCATACTCTTTCCATTTTCGGATGATGGATTGAACAGTGTTCCATGAGATGTTCAAAGCTTGGGATATTTTTTAATAACCTAACCCTGCTTTAAACTTCTCCACAACTTTATCCCTGACCTGTCTGGTGTGTTCCTTGGGCTTCATGATGCTGTTTGTTCACTAATGTTCTCTAACAAACCTCTGAGGCCTTCACAGAACAGCTGTATTTATACTGAGATTAGATTACACACAAGTGGACTCTATTTACTAATTAGGTGACTTCTGAAGGCAATTGGTTCCACTGGATTTTATTTAGGGGTATCAGAGTAAAGGGGGCTGAATAGGAAAAGGAAAAGGGTGTGTGTGAAAAGGAAAAATGGGTGAAAGAAGAAAAGTGAAGAAAAGAAGATAGAAAGAGAAAGAGTAGAAAGTAAGAAATTAAGATCGTTATTTATATTCTTGACCATCCCTCACCCAGTCCTGAAACAGTTAGCTTCTACGATTTTGTTGCACCATATGCTTCCAAAAAGTCGACAAATGGAGACCAACTCGTTAAGAATTGGTCTGATTGATCTATTAGGAGGAATCGCATTTCCTCAAGATGTGCGGTGTCCAACATGTTTGAAATCCACATTTTAAGCGTTGGTATAAGTGTATTTTTGCAAAATGTAAGTATACATTTTTTTGCCGTTATTAACCCATAATTAAAAAATAAATTTTGAGATGAGTTCAATTTGTTCCCCTTCCATTACTCCAAATATTATCATTTCCGTATTAGGTTCAATTTTTATCTTGAATAATTTTGTAAATATTTCAAAAATATCACTCCAGAATTTATAAAGTTTTATGCAGGAAACAAAAGAGTGTGTTATCGTTGCATTTTGAGATAAACATTTATCACAAATGGGGGAAGTATTTGGATAGAATTTATTCAATCTAGTTTTTGAATAATATAATCTATGTAAAATTTTTAATTGAATTAAATTATCTTACATTAATCGAACATTTGTGTATATATATCAAATACTTTTCCCATGTTTCCTTCGTGACTTTTATCATTAATTCTCGGGGACAAATTCAGAGATGGACAGCAAGTGCCACTAGAAGATCATCAACTCAGTGAAAGATGCTCTTTGGTCTGCTTGAAACTTGTCTACCAGCACAGCGAGATGTTCATCAAGGAATGGTGCTGATTGGCCCATTCCAGACTGCAGCAATACATGCTGAGGGACTCAATGAAGCTTGATGCAACCATACTAAGGCTCTTGGGGGAGGATCACAGACTGAGATTGTTTGACTGCTGGACATGGATTTTCAGAATCTAGTGGGTCATTAGTCACCCTCCAGTCATCCTGCACCTCACCCTTGGTTAAAAATTATGCCCATCTCAGCCAGGCACTGTGCTCTTGAATATACCTGGTCAGGCCTCAGAGATTGATCTACCTTCATACATTTAAAAATCCAAAAGCTCCTCTACTGTAATGTGAACTATTCCCAAGAAATAACTCTCAAATAACTTTCCTCCAGTTCCCCACTCTTCATGTTTTTCTCCATGGTATAAACAGAGGAGAACTGGGACTCCTGTGAAGATACCATTACCTAGTGGCCAGATGCCAAACTATCGGGACATACGAATTGCCGATTGCAGATTGTTGGGATTTTTACAGTGAATGCAAAAAAATCTCTCAAAGACAAATGTACTCAATTAGAACCAAACCAAAGTTTGACACAAAAAGCTGTAGTAACTCAGCGGGACAGGCAGCATCTCTGGAGATTAGGAATGGGTGACATTTCGGGTCGAGACTTCTTCAGACTAGTCAGTCCTCGTTTCCCTTGCCCCTAACTAGTCTGAAGAAGGATGCTGCCTGTCCCGCTGAGTTACTACAGCTTTTTGTGTCTATGGTTTAAACCAGCATCCACAGTTCCTTCCTACCCAAACCAAAGTTTACCTAGTTTAGAGACTGTTAGCTCCAAGGAGAGATTGGACACATTTGAATAGTTTTCTCTGGCATATTGGAAGTTAAGGGGAGACCTGATAGAAGTTAATAAAAGTATGAGAGCCATAAATAGGGTACACATTCAGAACCTTGGAAATGTCAAACATTCAAAGGTCTTGGTATAAGGTGAGAGGATGAAAGTTTAAAGGATAGCAGGCCAAGTTTTTTTTTTTTTTACACAGAGAGTGGTGCATGCGTGGAACATACTGATAGCTTGTGCTGGAAGCAGATATGATGTTTACAGGCACTTGGATGAAAATGCAGGAAATGAAGGGATATGGATCTTGAGCAGACTGTTGGTGTTAGTTTAATTTAATATGGTAAGACGTGAACATTGTGAGCCGAAGGGCCTGTAGTTGTGGTGTTCTATGATTAACAACACTCATTATTGTAACTTAATCACTCGTGCAAATTTTCTTACTGTTTAACTCAGGGGTCAGCAACCTTGTTCTGCATAGGGGCCACAACCCATGTTTGTGAGCGGATGGCGGGCCACATCTATCACCATAGTGTGACACTAGGTGTTGTTTTTCCCATTAGTTTTCACGTGTTTTTAAATTAATTTTCTGCAGTTCTCAGGTCCCACGTGTGCCCAGGGACTGGCTGCAGTTCCCAGGTCGGCTCGCCTGCCCCGGGACTGGCTGTAGGACCCAGTTCGCCTGCGTGCCCCAGGACTGGCTGCAGTTCCCAGGTTGCCTGCGTGCCCCGGGACTGGCTGCCGTTCCCGGGTCGGCTCGCTTGCCTCAAGTCTGACCTGTAGCACCCAGGTCGCCTGCGTGACCCGTGACTGGCTGTAGCGCCCAGGTCAGGTCGCCTGCGTGACCCGGGACTGGCTGTAGCGCCCAGGTCACCCCGCCTGCCCCGGGACTGGCTGTAGCGCCCAGGTCGGCTCGCCTGCCCCGGGACTGGCTGTAGCTCCCAGGTCACCTGCGTGCCCCGGGACTGGCTGCAGTTCCCAGGTCGCGAAAACTAATTGAAAAAAACCCCACCTGCGGGCCGGATGATTTCGGGTTATGGGCCGGATCCGGCCCGTAGGTTGCCGACCCCTGGTTTAACTGATCATATTTATTCTGAGCATGCGGTAGAGATTTTCAGTTTTCCTCATCGTGGTGTACTCTGGACACTGAAGTTTGGTAACTCACTGTGATAATCAAAGGATTAGGAAATTATGAATGGGGGGGGCTGTGTGAAGTCAAACACAATGCATCTCAATATAATGTCATTAAATAGGCAAATTAAATGATAAATAAATCAATTTTGAAGAATCATGGATAAAACTGTAAAAGGCAAGAGTATCAAAGATGTCACATGGAATAAAATACAAGAGTAAAGAAGAATATTTTTAAATATGATTGTACAAAAGTAATGGTAAGGCTTTATCAACTCGCTTGTGTCAGTGTAGGTCGTTTTTATCTCTTCCTCAAGATTCACTCCGTTCGTTTTGAAATATGCTCAATGTAACATTCAAAGATTTCTTGCTGATCAATTCTATGGTAAATATACTCATTCCTAAGTGCAAAATGTACTACCACACAGCTGAAAAGGTCAACAAACATATAAAGAAAAATACTGTTTTGCAAATTGGTAATACCTTTCTCAGCAAGTGAAACTCTGTAGTTTACCAGAAAAATAACCTTCAACTTCTTGTTAATTACAGGGTCATTGTTCACTACATATGCCACAGATGTGATAAGTTTAATAATCAATTTAGCCATATGATAGCCAGGAGCAGCCTAGGAGAAAAGAATGTTTGATCTTAAGAAAAGATTGGTAACATGTGAGCCATCACAAAAGTCCTTCTTGTTTTAATCAGAAACAGTTAACTTTGATTAATACAATTACTGCCAAAAGTTGAGGAAAAATTTGTACATTTTGTCTACAGCAGTGAATTTTCTGCTGAGATCTGTATAATTATAGCATATATTTTAAATGCTGTTTGATTTTCCATGACACGTACAGTTTGAATGATAGTTACATATTTTTTGAATAGAAATAAATTAAGTATTGAAATATTGAACTGTCACAAAATATGTGGTGATAAAAGCACATTAAAATTAATTAGGTAGCTTAAAGGATCTTGCAGTTTGAGAAGATGAAATCAGATGTGTCCATTTAATTGAAGACAGACACAAAGTACTGGAGAAACTCAGTGGGTCAGGCAGCATCTCTAGAGAACATGGATGGATGATGTTTCGGGCTGGAACCCTTCTTCAAACCCAACATACTGTATTCCGTATTACTGTTGAGTAAAGGTAACGACAAAGAGGCATGAGGGAGGAGCTGGCTAAAGTTGATTGGAAAGGGACCTTACCAGGAAGAACAGTGGAGCAGTAATGGCAGGAGTTTCTGGGATAATTTGGAAGACACAAGATCCTTTCATCCCAGAGGAAGAAAGACTCTAAGGGGAGAATTAGTCGACCATGGGTGACAAAGGGAGTCAAAGACAGCATAGAAGTAAAAGAGAAGGCATATTATATATTTTGCAGATTACTAGGAAGCTAGGGGATTGGGAAGGTTTTAAAAACCCAACTAAATAGTCAATGGGAGAAAAGATGAAATATGAAGGTCAGCAAGCCAATAATATAAAAGAGGATACCAAAAATGTATTCAGATATATAAAGAGTAAAAGGGAGACAAGATAGATAGATATTTATTTGTTGTCATTTGAATCTAAGTTCAATCTATCTATCTATCTAAAAGGGAGACAAGACATTGGACCTTGGGAAAATGACACTGGTGAAGTAGTGGGAATAAAAATGTAATACATTTTTTTAAGTCAATGTTCACAGCGGAAGACATCAGTAATGTGCCAGAAATTCAAGGGAGTCAGGGGGGCAGAAATTAATGCTTTTACTAAAGAGAAGGTGCTTGGCAAGCTGAAAGATCTGAAGGTGGATAAGTCACCTGGACCAGATGGACTACACCCAAGGTTCTGAAAGAGGTAGCTTTAGAGATTGTCAAGGTATTAGTAGTGACCTTCCAAGAATCACTAGAGTCAGGAGCGGTCGCAGAGGAATGGAAAATTGCAAATGTTATTCCACTGTTCAAGAAGCGAGCAAGGCAAGAGGGGAAACAATAGGCAATTTAGCCTGACTTCAGTGGTTGGTAAGATTTTATAGATCATTATTAAGGATGAGGTTTCCAAGTAATTAGAAGCATATGATAAAATAGACCAAAGTCAGCATGGTTTTGTGAAGGAGAGATGTTACCTGATAAATCAATTGGAGTTCTTTGAGGACATAAATAACAGGATAGACAAAGGAGAGTCAGTGGATATTGTTTATCTGGATTTTCAGAAAGCCTTTGTTAAAGTGCCGCATTTGAGGCTGCTCAACAAGATGAGAGCCCATGGTATTAGAGGGAATATATTAGCATGGATAGATGGTTGGCTGAATGACAGAAAGCAAAGAGTGGGAATGATGGGGACTTTTTTTGATTGGCTATCGATGACTAGTGGTACTCCACAGGGGTTGGTGTTGGGTCCACTACTTTTCATATTGTAAATTAATTATTTAGATGATGGAATTGATGCCTTTATGCTAAGTTTGCAGATGATACAAAGAATTGTGGAGGGGCAGGTAGAGGAAGCAGGGAGTCTACAGGACTTGGAAAGGTTGGGAGAATGGGCAAAGAGGTGGCAGATGGAATACAGCATAGCATAGTGTGCAGTCATGCACTTTGGTGTAAAGGCATAGACTATTTTCTAAATGTGGGGAGGATTCCGAATTCAGAGTTGCAAAGGGATTTTGGAGTGCTGGTGCATAATTCCCAGAAAGTTAATTTGCAGGCTGCAGATTGCAAATGAAAGATTAGCATTCCTTTTGAGAGGACTAGAATATAAAAGCAGGGTAGTAATGCTGAGGCTTTATAAAGCACTGGTCATACCACATTTTGAGGATTGTAGAGCCATTGAGTCCATGCTGACCACCCCGAACACTAACACGATCCAACACACTCAGGGCAATTTACAATTTTACCAAAGCCAAATTAACCTACAAACCCATATGTCTTTGGAATGTGAGAGAAAACCGGAGCACCTGGAGAAAACCCACCGGTCACAGGATGAATGTGCAAACTCCACACAAACAGCCCCCAAAGTCAGGAATGAATCAGGATCTCAGGCGCTGTGAGGCCATAGGTCTACCAGCTGCGCCACTGTGCGGACAGATGCCAATACTAGTAAGTATGACTAATATGTATAAACGATAAAAATGTATACAGTTTTTGTCCGGCTTTGTTTTGCATATTTTTCATTTTGCATAAACTTTATTTTTTTAATTTTAAAAAAGTTGGTATAGAAATAAATCTTGGCCAAGAAAAGTATAAGAATATCCATGATTTTATCCAAATCATGTCTTTTATATCCTAATTAGTTTAATATTTTGTTTGGAATACAGGTTGCCCACAGTACAAATCTTCTACAAGCGCTGCTCACAATTTGAAGCTGTGCATGGAATTTGGCAAAATACTGCAATCTATATCAGTATTTGTTTGTAATGGGAAAGTGATGATTGCTGCAGATAGATAAAGAAGGAAATAAATCTTACCTTACCCCCAATCATAACAGTTCTTGCAACAAATGGCTTGTTTGGGTTCTTCCTAATTCCTTACACAAGATATAAACAAATATAAATAGAAATCTGTCACTGTTAAATTTAAGATTTGCATTTAAGTGTGTAGGTTTCATTCAAAACATATATCTGGTAATTTTCATAAAATAAAATTACGCACACTGAAATTTTGTAATGTTCTTGCATTCTTAATAATGTAGCAACCAATATAGTTCACTTTTAGTTTTCACAATCTATAATGGAAATAAATATTTTCAATTCATTTTGTATCTAAAAATTGAAAATTAAGAATGAAATTCACTGCCATATTTTTAACAGAACCAATGAAATGACGTTTTTCTTATACTGTAGGAAAAAGATTTAAAGGCAGGAGAAAATTTGCAATAACGTAGATGATCTTTTCACAAAGATATATTGCAAGTATGAACAATCCTCATGAAAATCGTATAATATCAATGTGATTTCTACATTGTTCGTGAAATAATGTATTTTAAGTACGGAT
Organism: Malacoraja senta; assembly: GCA_038087875.1. Taxonomy (NCBI): domain Eukaryota; kingdom Metazoa; phylum Chordata; class Chondrichthyes; order Rajiformes; family Rajidae; genus Malacoraja; species Malacoraja senta. Next base: position 23,769,223 of record CM075978.1, read on the forward strand.
TCCATACTGACATCACAATAAAATAATTGATATTAAAACTTTGTTTTGTGATTTCATACTCACGATTGTACATGACAATGATATAAAGGCAATTCATGAGCTGCCGTTTGTACTCATGGATTCGTTTCACATGAACGTCAAACATAGACGTTACATCGATTGGGAACCCATACTCTTTTTCTAGCAAGGTCGCAAGTTTGATTTTATTTGTCTATTAACAGGACAAAAATAAGAAACGTTGCTATATACACAATAACTAGTTTTCAAGAATGCAGAATTTACATCATTTAAATTTCTCTACCATTTTCACCGTCATAATCTCCTCAACGAATACACCATCATTTACGAAGGCATGCAGTTTCTGTAGCTGGTCCAGTTCTGTAATGAAGCCCACTCCTATTTTCTATAACACATTAAAGGGCGTTAATATTCTTATTCTACAGTTAAAATAAATTCACAATTCTCCTGGTTTTATATAAGCTACAATATGAATTCAAAATAGTTATGTTCTTATATACTGGACTGCTATGCCAAGACTTTCATTTAAGCCAAACAGAGGAAAAATTAAGCAGATAATTTGCAATATAAAAAAAATTATCAAAGCTACAAATACAAATCACAAAAATAAATTGTTCTTGACTGAAATTTAGGTATGAGCATGATATAGAAACATAGAAAATAGGTGCAGGAGTAGGCCATTCGGCCCTTCGAGCCTGCACCGCCATTCAATATGATCATGGCTGATCATCCAACTCAGTATCCTGTACCTGCCTTCTCTCCATACCCTGATCCCTTTAGCCACAGGGGCTACATCTAACTCCCTCTTAAATATAGCCAATGAACTGGCCTCAACTACCTTCTGTGGCAGAGAATTCCAAAGATTCACCACTCTCTGTGTGAAAAATGTTTTTCTCATCTTGGTCCTAAAAGATTTCCCCCTTATCCTTAAACTGTGACCCCTTGTCCTGGACTTCCCCAACATCGGGAACAATCTTCCTGCATCGAGCCTGTCCAACCCCTTAAGAATTTTGTAAGTTTCTATAAGATCCCCCCTCAATCTTCTAAATTCTAGCGAGTACAAGCCGAGTCTATCCAGTCTTTCTGACATCCCAGGAATCAGTCTGGTGAACCTTCTCTGTACTCCCTCTATGGCAAGAATGTCTTTCCTCAGATTTGGAGACCAAAACTGTACGCAATACTCCAGGTGTGGTCTCACCAAGACCCTGTACAAGTGCAGTAGAACCTCCCTGCTCCTATACTCAAATCCTTTTGCTATGAATGCTAACATACCATTCGTTTTCTTCACTGCCTGCTGCACCTGCATGCCTACTTTCAATGACTGGTGTACCATGACACCCAGGTCTCGTTGCATCTCCCCTTTTCCTAATCGGCCACCATTCAGATAATAGTCTACTTTCCTGTTTTTGCCACCAAAGTGGATAACCTCACATTTATCCACATTATACTGCATCTGCCATGCATTTGCCCACTCACCCAGCCTATCAGTCACCTTGCAGCCTCCTAGCATCCTCCTCACAGCTAACACTGCACCCCAGCTTCGTGTCATCCGCAAACATGGAGATGTTGCATTCAATTCCCTCGTCCAAATCATTAATATATATTGTAAATAGCTGGGGTCCCAGCACTGAGCCTTGCGGTACCCCACTAGTCACTGCCTGCCATTCTGAAAAGGACCCGTTTACTCCTACTCTTTGCTTCCTGTCTTCCAGTTCTCTATCCACATCAATACCGAACCTCCAATACCGTGTGCTTTAAGTTTGTATACTAATCTCTTATGTGGGACCTTGTCGAAAGCCTTCTGAAAGTCCAGATATAACACATCCACTGGTTCTCACTTATCCACTCTACTAGTTACATCCTCGAAAAATTCTATAAGATTCGTCAGACATGATTTACCCTTCGTAAATCCATGCTGACTTTGTCCAATGATTTCACCACTTTCCAAATGTGCTGCTATCCCATCTTTAATAACTGACTCTAGCAGTTTCCCCACTACCGATGTTAGACTAACTGGTCTGTAAATCCCCATTTTCTCTCTCCCTCCCTTTTTAAAAAGTGGGGTTACATTAGCTACCCTCCAATCCTCAGGAACTACTCCAGAATCTAAAGAGTTTTGAAAAATTATCACTAATGCATCCAAATTTTCTGGGGCTACTTCCTTAAGTACTCTGGGATGCAGCCTATCTGGCCCTGGGGATTTATCGGCCTTTAATCCATTCAATTTACCTAACACCACTTCCCGGCTAACCTGGATTTCACTCAGTTCCTCCATATCATTTGACCCGCGGTCCCCTGCTATTTCCGGCAGATTATTTATGTCTTCCTTAGTGAAGACAGAACCAAAGTAGTTATTCAATTGGTCTGCCATATCCTTGTTCCCCATGATCAATTCACCTGTTTCTGACTGCAAGGGACCTACATTTGTTTTAACTAATCTTTTTCTCTTCACATATCTATAAAAACTTTTGCAGTCAGTTTTTATGTTCCCTGCCAGTTTTCTTTCATAATCTATTTTCCCTTTCCTAATTAAGCCCTTTGTCCTCCTCTGCTGGACTCCGAATTTCTCCCAGTCCTCTGGTAGGCTGCTTTTTCTGGCTAATTTGTACGCTTCATCTTTTGTTTTGATACTATCCCTGATTTCCCTTGTTATCCACGGATGCACTACCTTCCCTGATTTATTCTTTTGCCAAACTGGGATGAACAATTGTTGTAGTTCATCCATGCAGTCTTTAAATGCCTTCCATTTCATATCCACCGTCAACCCTTTAAGAATCAATTGCCAGTCTATCTTGGCCAATTCACGTCTCATACCCTCAAAGTTACCTTTCTTTATGTTCAGGATCCTTGTTTCTGAATTAACAATGTCACTCTCCATCCTAATGAAGAACTCAACCATATTATGGTCACTCTTGCCCAAGGGGGCACGCACAAGACTGCTAACTAACCCTTCCTCATTACTCAATACCCAGTCTAGAATAGCCTGCTCTCTCGTTGGTTCCTCTACATGTTGGTTTAGAAAACTATCCCGCATACATTTCAAGAAATCCTCTTCCTCAGCACCCCTGCCAATTTGATTCATCCAATCTATATGTAGATTGAAGTCACCCATTATAACTGTTTTACCTTTGTTGCACGCATTTCTAATTTCCTGTTTGATGCCATCCCCAACTCCACTACTACTGTTAGGTGGCCTGTACACAACACCCACTAGCGTTTTCTGCCCCTTAGTGTTTCGCAGCTCTACCCATATCGATTCCACATCCTCCAAGCTAATGTCCTTCCTTTCTATTGCGTTAATCTCCTCTCTAACCAGCAACGCTACCCCACCTCCTTTTCCTTTCCGCCAGCACTCCTGAATATTGAATATCCCTGGATGTTCAGCTCCCAGCCTTGGTCACCCTGGAGCCATGTCTCCGTGATCCCAACTATATCATAATCATTAATAGCTATCTGCACATTCAACTCATCCACCTTATTACGAATGCTCCGTGCATTGAGACACAAAGCCTTCAGGCTTGTTTTTACAACACTCTTATGCCTTAAACAATTATGTTGAAAAGTGGCCCTTTTTGATTTTTGCCCTGGATTTGTCTGCCTTCCACTTTTACATTTCACCTTGCTACCTATTGCTTCTACCCTCATTTTACACCCGTCTGTCTCTCTGCTCACACATTTAAGAAACCCACCACCTCTTATTCTGTTTATTATTTTTTTCTTCTTTCCCCCCTACATGTTGGGTCTGAGTGCTTCCCTTCTCTGCCTTCTGCCTCACACACTGTCTACTAGCTTTCTCTATTTGAGTCCCTCCCCCCAACCGTTCTAGTTTAAAGTCTCCCCAGTATCAAACAGATACACAACAATCTTCAGTTTGTAGAAGGGTCTCGACCCGAAAAGTCACCCATTCCATCTATCCAGAGATGCTGATTGTCCCGCTGTTATTCCAGCATTTTGATGCCACTTTTGGTTTAAACCAGCATCTGTAGTTCCTTCCTACACATACAACAATCTTTAATGGTAATGTTTTGGTAGCAGGATTCCTCACAAATATATTGAATATTGGATGATCTTTATTCTTTAAAATCTATATTACTAAAAGTCTGATCTTGATCACTTCCTGTTGTTCTGTATATTGTTTAGAAAAAACGCTGCTGCTTACAGCTGTGATTTTTTACCATCTTACTCTGAGTCCCCCTCCGCTGCGCAGGACAAGAGAATTTTTCCCATCGATGAAAAATAAAAGAGTTATGTGTTTAAAAAATGTTGAGATACTATCTCCTGAAGGCCACGCCCCATCCGGAGGGACTATAAAACCCGGAAGTGTTGAGTGCCTCAGTCAGTCTCTGCAAGATGGGGGAGAGAGAGGGTCACGTCTCTCAGTCTGAGCTGTGAATAACATGCCTACTAAACTGTGAGTGTGGTTTTACTGACCTTGAGTGCCCTTAATGTGGTTTGAAAATGTGGTTGGTTTGAAAAAGCACAGCAAATGGTTGTTGGTTTGAAATAAAGCACAGCAAATGGTTGTTGGTGGTGGTGGTTGGTTTGAAATAAAGCACAGCAAATGGTTGTTGGTGATGGTTGGTTTGAAATAAAGCACAGCAAATGGTTGTTGGTGGTGGTTGGTTTGAGGAAGCACACCAAATGGTTGTTGGTGGCGGTTGGTTTGAGATGTAGCACAACCAATGGTTGTTGGTGGCGGTTGATTTGAGATGAAGCACAGCAAATAGTTATTGGTGGCGGTTGGTTTTGAGATGAAGCACAGCAAATGGTTGATGGTGGCGGTTGGTTTGAGATGAAGCGCAGCAAATGGTTGTTGGTGGCGGTTGGTTTGAAATAAAGCACAGCAAATGGTTGGTGGTGGCGGTTGGTTTGAAATAAAGCACAGCAAATGGTGGGTGGTGGTGGTTGGTTTGAAATATAAACACAGCAAATGGTTGTTGGTGGTGGTTGGTTTGAAATAAAGTACAGCAAATGGTTGGTGGTGGTGGTTGGTTTGAAATAAAGCACATGATTAAGTCTAAACTTGACAACTTCCTGTTTGCACTGTATTGATTTTAGATAAAACGCTACCACTTATGGCTGTGATTTTTGGCCATCTTACTCAGTCCCCCTCCGCTCATCAGGGGCAGAGGGTTCTTCCCATCAATGAAAAATAAGTGTTATTCGTGTTTAAAAAACGTTGAGAAACTCTTTCCTGTCAATCACGCCATGAAGGCCATGCCCCTTCTGGTGGGAGGGATTATAAAACCCGGAAGTGTGGATGTGGCTCAGTCTCTGCAAGATGGGGGAGGGAGAGGTCACGACTCTGTCTGAGCTGTGAATCAAATGAACACACTGAATGTCTACTGAACTGTGAGTGTGGTATTTTGTGTGGTGTTATGGTGGTTTTATTGTGGTTTCACCCTGCTTGAAATGGTATGAAACTGCACTTGAATTTGGTGGCCTTGCATCCTGCTTGAAGTGGTAGGAAACTGCACTTGAATTTGGTGGCCTTGCACCCTGCTTGAAGTGGTGTGAAACTGCACTTGAGTTTGGTGGACTTGGACCCTGCTTGAAATGGTAGGAAGCTGCATTTGAATTTGGTGGCCTTGCGCCCTGCTTGAAATGGAATTTTAAGGAATAGCCGTGTCAACTGCCAGCCCACCAGCTGTGAGTGAGCTGCCAGCACATCAGGCATGAGTGACTGAGCTGCCACCCCAAGAATCCATTTGGCCCACAATGTCCATACTAGCCCTCTGGAAACCAGTCCATTCAGCCCACAGCACCCATACTAGCGCTCCAGAAAGCCCCCCCCCAAACTCATTGCCCATCAATATTGGAATTGGTGGAGAGGTGGAATATTGTGTTGGGGGACCAGCCCTCCCATGTGAACATGGGACCCAACGGGTCCCACTTAGTCTAGTATATATTAAAAATCTTCCATGGTGCATGATGGAAGCTGCTTGATGTTATTCTGCAATGAAAAATTGCATGCAAAGGATATGCAACAAAATACTAAACATGACTACTATCATTTACATTACATTGCTGTGTCCCAAACATTATGGTGCCCTGAAATGGGGGAGACTATGTAAACACAAAATGCTGGAGTAACTCAGCGGGTGAGGCAACATCTATGGCGAGAAGGAATGAGTGACGTTTCGGGTCGAGACCCTTCTTCAGACTGAAGGGTCTCGACCCAAAACATCACCCATTCCTTCTCTCCATAGATGCTGCCTCACCGGCTGAGTTGCTCCGGCATTTTGTGTCTACCTTCGATTTTATACATAGTCTCCCCCATTTCAGGGCACCATAATGTTTGGGACACAGCAATGTAATGTAAATGATAGTAGTCATGTTTAGTATTTTGTTGCATATCCTTTGCATGCAATGACTGCTTGAAGTCTGTGATTTATGTACATCACCAGTTGCTGGGTGTCTTCTCTGGTGATGCTCTACCAGGCCTGTATTGCAGCCATCTTTAGCTTATGCTTGTTTTGGGGGCTAGTCCAGTTTCCTCTTCATTATAAAAGGCATGCTCAATTGGGTTCAGATCAGGTGATTAACTTGGCCACTCAAGAATTGATCATTTTTTAGCTTTGATAAACACCTTTGTTGCTTTAACAGTATGTTTGGGATCATTGTCTTGCTGGAATGAACCACCTGCCAATGAGTTTTGAGGCATTTGTTCGAACTTGGGCAGATAGGATGTTTCTGCACACTTCAGAATTCATTATGCTACTATCATCAATGAAGATAAGTGATCCAGTACCTTCAGCAGCTATACATGGCCAGGCCATAACACCCCCATCGCTGTTTCACAGATGAGTTGGTATGCTTTGGATCTTGGGCAGTTCCTTCTCTCCCCCATACTTGGCTCTTGCCATCACTCTGATATAAGTTAATCTTCATCTCATCTGTCCACAAGACCTTTTTCCAGAACTGTGGTTACTCTTTTAAGTACTTCTTGGTAAACTGTAACCTGACCATCCTATTTTTGCAGCTAACCAGTGGTTTGCATCTAGCAGTGTAGCCTCTGTATTTTTGTTCATGAAGTTTTCTGTGGACAGTGGTCATTGACAAATTCACACCTGACTCCTGAAGAATGTTTCTGATCGATCAGACAGGTGTTTGGAAATTTTTCTTTATTATAGAGAGAATCCTTCTGTCATCAGCTGTGGAGGTCTTCCTTGGCCTACCAGTCCCTTTGCGATTGGTAAGCTCGCCAGTGCTCTTAATGATGTTCCAAACAGTTGATTTTGGTAAGCCTAAGGTTTGGTTGATGTCTCTAACAGTGTTTTTTCTTGTTTCTCACTCATAATGGCTTCTTTGACTTTCATTGGCACAACTTTGGTCCCCATGTTGATAAACAGCAATAAAAGTTTCCAAAGGTGATGGAAAAACTGGAGGAAAGATTAGGTGCTGAGAGCTCTCTTATACCCGCATTAAGGAGGCAATTAAACACACCTGAGCAATTATAAACACCTGTTAAGCAATGTGTCCCAAACATTATGGTGCCCTCAAATGGGGGGGGGCTATGTATAAACCAAAGATCATAGAGCGGAGCAAGATGGTCCACTCATTCAAAATCCAATGGACTAACGTGTAGTACGGAACGGAGCGGGACGTCTGCCATTTTATTAAACCCGACCCGACTTCCGTGGAATGTGTAATCAGCAAAGATCATAGAGCGGAGTCGGGTCGGGTTGGTTTCTTTATTTGAAAATAGAAACGAGGAAAACTATTAAGGGGATGATTTGGTATGGTAATTGAAAAGTTTCTGAAATACTAACTTAGAATGGAATCGGAGCATGCAACCATTATCTTTTGTAGGAGGACGGATGAGAGCTTTGGATGGAATTAAGTTTAGCAAATGTTTGCTTGCTGTCAGAGCAATATTTCAATGGCCTGCATTATCTGCAATTCGAACATTAAAAATGGCATGAAGGAGAGGGCAATGCTTAGGAAGGAACTGCAGATGCTGGTTTAAACTGAAGATAGACACAGAATGCTGGAGTAACTCAGCGGGACAGGCGGCATCTCTGGAGAGAAGGAATGGGTGCCGTTTCGGGTCGAGATCCTTCTTGACTGAAAGTCCTTTTCCCGTGACTTTCAGTCGACCCGAAACGTCACCCATTCCTTCTCTCCAGAGATGCTGCCTATTTGGGTTACTCCAGCATTTTGTGCCTATCTTTGGTTTAAACCAGCATCTGCAGTTCCTTCCTATACACATATCAGTCTGTCCAGTCAAGGGTACAATTGGAGATCGAAATACAACAGCGAATGTTCGAGCAAAGATCATAGAGCGGAGCTGATCTTTGTGTTCAAGGATGATTAATGCACCTGGCTCCAGTTTATGTACTTAACTTCATCCTGCGTTGAAACCGATCCCGGGATGTATTAATCACCAGTAAATACATGCTTCATTCCCCTCTTTTCATTACTTGTATGACAGTTTCTAAAATCCGCACACACAATGCTTTGGGGCCCGTTTGAATGGGTGAAAAATACAGCGATTCCGAATCTCGCTGCACTTAGCCCAGTACAGTTATTTTCTTTACTCGTTTCAACGCGCGTAAAAGCAAATGACAATACAACATGAAGATTCTTGCCCCAAACAACCAAAAAAGCTTGTAATGATTAGCATTTTATTAACATTTCGCCTTTTCATTTTGGATCGAATAAATAAGTGATAGACGTTTACACAGAAATCGAAATATTATTTTTATTATGCATAGCATTTTGGAGATTTGTAGAGAAATGGAACACCTAATGTTGAGGCACCGTTACTGTAATCCGACACTTAAAATGCCTGCATTTTAAAATCTAAATATTTCTTTGCTGTAAAATAAATAGTTACACATGGTCATAGCTGGTTACCCTATATTCTGTAATTGGTATTCATATATATATTTTTTAAACTGCGTAAATGATAAATTGCAGGAACAACGTGCTTTTAAGAGTTTACTTCAGTTGTGATTAGTTAACGGTGTAAACCATTTGAAATAGAAACCAATTATATTTTCCCAAAACAAAAATCGAGGAAAAATGTCCTGAGTGCAAAAATTCCGAATTCACAATCAAGAAACTGCATCAAGAGACATTGGATTATAATTTGATTTTAGACTCCCAATACGATCCATTAGGAACCGCGACAGTTCTGCGTGCGGCACGCACGTGGGCAAATGAAATGCATCGGTGTTTAGCGATTCAGAACTGTTCTGCATTGCAACAATTTCATACATATTGAGCTAGGAGCTGAAGCTAGCGTCTGCAGTTTTAGAGCACGGCACAATTATAGGTAATCAAAAGAAAATTATTTAATTTATCTAACACCTGGGTGAGAATGGTCTCAACCCAAAACGTCACCCATTCATTCTCACCAGAGATGCTGTCTGGCCCGAACCCCTGAGTTATTCCAGCTTTTTGTGTCTATCTTCGGTGTAAACCAAAGATCATACAGCGGAGCAAGATAGTCCACTCCAAAGATCATAGAGCGGACGCCATGACCAAAGATCATAGATTGGAGCGGAGACGGAAGCCAGTTACGGAAATGGCGCTGAGGATTAACCATGACCTACTGCGGCTTTTTTGACGAGTGGACTATCTTGCTCCGCTCCAAGATCTTTGGTAGAAACACAGTTGTAATTTCTACATGGTGAAGCCAAAATGTATAAAAATGGCCTTTAAAAGAATATGACAATGTGCACTTTAGCCACATGTGATTTTTTTCTATTACAAATCTCAAATTGTGGAGTACAAAGGCAAATAAATAAATGGGTGTTTGTCCCAAACATTATGGGGGGGCACCGTATTTCTGCTGACTTTGGTACTAAGCCACCAGTTCCCCAAAGTAAATGTTCAGCCACTCTCCAAATGTTTCAGTTAATTTTGACCCTTCAAGCTCGAGTAAATTGTAGGCTGTTAACTACAATGGTTTGCGAATGCAATTCAACCAAGGCTTGAGGAATGAAGTCCTATCAAGTAAGTGGTGGATTCTTGTGAAACTCTACAATCTATGTCTCAACAAGAAATTAATATAGTGGAGAAATGTTCTCTTTCCAGGATAAAGCAGCTACAGCTACTAATACTGATCGATAAGATCGAGTTCAGATTTAGTCATTCACATATGATACTAGAATATTAACTTGATTTATCTCCCCACAGATGTTGCTATACCTGTTGGCATGCAGGCATTCTATGTTTTTATTATAAATTAGACTAAGTGGGACCCGTTGGGTCCCATGTTCACATTGGAGGGCTGGTCCCCCAACGCAATATTCCACATCTCCACCAATTCCAATATTGGTGGCCAGTGGGGGGGCTTTCTGGAGTGCTAGTATGGGTGTTGTGGGCTCAAGGGACTGGTTTCCAGAGGGCTAGTATGGACATTGCGGGCCAAATGGATTCTTGGGGTGGCACTCAAGCCAGATGTGCTGGCAGCTCACTCACGGCTGTTGGGCTGGCAGTTGACTCACGGCTATTCATTGAAATTCCATTTCAAGCAGGGTGCAAGGCCACCAAATTCAAGTGCAGTTTCTTACCACTTCAAGCAGGGTGCAAGGCCAACAAATTCAAGTGCAGTTTCATACCACTTCAAGCAGGGTGCAGGGCCACCAAATTCAGGTGCAGTTTCCTACCACTTCAAGCAGGGTGCAAGGCCACCAAATTCAAGTGCAGTTTCATACCACTTCATGCAGGGTGCAAGTCCACCAAATTCAAGTGCAGTTTCATACCACTTCAAGCAGGGTGCAAGGCCACCAAATTCAGGTGATGTTTCCTACCACTTCAAGCAGGGTGCAAGGCCACCGAATTCAAGTGCAGTTTCCGACCACTACAAGCAGGGTGCAAGGCCACCGAATTCAAGTGGTTTCATACCACTCCATGCAGGGTGCAAGTCCACCAAATTCAAGTGCAGTTTCATACCACTTCAAGCAGGGTGCAAGGCCACCAAATTCAGTTGGTTTCCTACCACTTCAAGCAGGGTTCAAGGCCACCGAATTCAAGTGCAGTTTCCTACCACTTCAAGCAGGGTGCAAGGCCACCGAATTCAAGTGCAGTTTCATACCACTTCAAGCAGGGTGCAAGGCCAACGAACTCAAGTGCAGTTTCACACATCTTCAAGCAGAGTGCAAAGGCCACCAAATTCAAGTGCAGTTTTATACCACTCCATGCAGGGTGCAAGTCCACCAAATTCAAGGGCAGTTTCATGCCATCAAGCAGGGTGCAAGGCCACCAAATTCAAGTGCAGTTTAATACCACTTCAAGCAGGGTGCAAGGCCACCAAATTCAAGTGCAGTTTCATACCACCTCAAGCAGGGTGCAGGGCCACCAAATTCAGGTGCTGTTTCCTACCACTTCAAGCAGGGTGCAAGGCCACCAAATTCAGGTGCAGTTTCCTACCACTTCAAGCAGGGTGCAAGGCCACCGAATTCAAGTCCAGTTTCCGACCACTTCAAGCCGGGTGCAAGGCCACCGAATTCAAGTGCAGTTTCATACCACTTCACCAGGGTGCAAGGCCACCAAATTCAAGTGCAGTTTCATACCACTTCAAGCAGGGTCCAATGCCACCAAATTCAGGTGCAGTTTCCTACCACTTCAAGCAGGGTGCAGGGCCACCGAATTCAAGTGCAGTTTCCGACCACTTCAAGCAGGGTGCAAGGCCACCGAATTCAAGTGCAGTTTCATACCACTTCAAGCAGGGTGCAAGGCCAACGAATTCAAGTAGTTTCATACAACTTCAAGCAGGGTGCAAGGTAACCAAATTCAAGTGCAGTTTCATACCACTCCATGCAGGGTGCAAGTCTACCAAATTCAAGTGCAGTTTCATACCACTTCAAGCAGGGTGCAAGGCCACCAAATTCAGGTGCAGTTTCCTACCACTTCAAGCAGGGTGCAAGGCCACCGAATTCAAGTGCAGTTTCAAACCACTTCAAGCAGGGTGCAAGGCCACCGAATTCGTGCAGTTTCATACCACTTCAAGCAGGGTGCAAGGCCAACGAATTCAAGTGCAGTTTCATACAACTTCAAGCAGGGTGTAAGGCCACCAAATTCAAGTGTAGTTTCATACCACTTCATGCAGGGTGCAAGTCCACCAAATTCAAGCGCAGTTTCATACCACTTCAAGAAGAGTGCAAGTCCACCAAACTCGTGCAGTTTCATACCACTTCAAGCAGGGTGCAAGGCCACCAAGCTCAAGTGCAGTTTCCTACCACTTCAAGCAGGGTGCAAAGCCACCAAATTCAAGTGCAGTTTCATACCACTTCAAGAAGAGTGCAAGTCCACCAAACCCGTGCAGTTTCATACCACTGCAAGCAGGGTTCAAAGCCACCAAATTCAAGTGCAGTTTTATACCACTTCAAGCAGGGCGCAAGGTCACCAAATTCAAGTGCAGTTTCATACCATTTCATGCAGGGTGCAAGGCCACCAAATTCAAATGCAGTTTCATACCATTTCTTGCAGTGTGCAAGGCCACCACATTCAAATGCAGTTTCATACCATTTCAAGCAGGGTGAAACCACACTAAAACCACACAAAACACCACATAAACACCACACTCACAGTTCAGTAGACATTCAATGTGTTCAGATGATTCACAGCTCAGACAGTCGTGACCTCTGCCTCACCCATCTTGCAGAGACTGAGCCACACCCAGACTTCCGGGTATTATAATTCCTTCCCCCCCTACCACCGGAAGGGGCGTGGCCTTCAAAGCATGATTGACAGGAGAGAGATTCTCAACATTTTTTAAACACTAATAACACTTTTATTTTTCATTGATGGGAAGAATCCTCTGCACCTGATGAGCAGAGGGGGCCAAAATATAGCCAAAAATCACAACCGTAATTGGTAGCGTTTTATCTAAAATCAATATACAGTGCAAACAGGAAGTTTAGTTTAGACTTTTAATCATGTGCTTCATTTCAAACCAACCACCACCACTACCAACCGTTTGCTGTGCTTTATTGTATACCAACCACCACCAACAACCATTTGCTGTGCTTTATCTCAAACGAACCACCACCAACAACCATTTGCTGTGCTTTATCCCAAACCAACCACCATCAACAACCATTTGCTGTGCTTTATTTCAAACCAACCACCACCAACAACCATTTGCTGTGCTTTATTTCTAACCAACCTCCACCAACAACCATTTGCTGTGCTTTATTTCAAACAAACCACCACCAATTGCTGTGCTTTTTTTCAAACCAACCACCATCAACAACCATTTGCTGTGCTTTTTCAAACCAACCACATTTTCATTTTCAAACAACATTAAGGGCACTCAAGGTAAGTAAAACCACACTCAGTTTAGTAGACATGTGTTCAGTGTTATTCACAGCTCAGACTGAGAGACGTGACCCTCTCTCTCCCCCATCTTGCAGAGACTGACTGAGGCACTTAACACTTCCGGGTTTTATAGTCCCTCCGGAAGGGACGTGGCCTTCAGGAGAGAGAATCTCAACATTTTTTAAACACTAACAACTCTTTTATTTTTCATCGATGGGAAAAATCCTCTTGTCCTGCGCAGCGGAGGGGAACTCTGAGTACGATGGCCAAAAATCACAGCCGTAAGTGGCAACGTTTTTTCTAAAATCAATATACAGAACAGGAAGTGGTCAAGATCAGACTTTTAGTAATATAGATTTCCAACATCTGCAGTGTTTTGCATTTCCAGTTTATAGCTCATAGTTTCAGCATTATTTTTTTCATCCATTTCCTTTTTTACACCTCCCTGGGGCAGATCATCTGCGATAAACAAATGTTCACCACCCTCTCACAGCTGGCATTACTGCCGTTTGTGTCATTTAAGCACTTCTCCATTGCATCCAATCAGATATTCCCTCTACACCCCACCTTTTTTTGCAATTTAACACTGTAGATTGGCTATTTCATACTAGCCAATTATAGTGCTCGGTAGTAGTGACTCCACCTTTTATGTACTTTATATTATCAAGAGCTTGCCTACGCAAGTTAGTATTAGCAGCACTTAGGAAATGTAATGCCTGCATATCCTTGCTGTAAGTAGATTTAATAAACATGTGTTGTATCCTGATATGTGTTCGACTAAACTCATTACATTGTGTCAGAGAGTGAATCTTGCCCACTTCGTTCATGTTTATCGGGTTTTGTATTTTTTTGATTGGTTTGTGTTTACTATCTCCATTATGGCAAATTTGTGTCGCCATCCTAGTCTTCTGATCTTTGACTCAGACATTGCTGAACGCTGGAGTCCTTCCGAGCGCGACTACCCTCATTATGCTTGCATCGTTCATCGCAATGACCTACCAGATGTGTGTGCCTCCATATTGCTTAACTTGGCGGGACCTGTGGCAATGAATCGTGCCGACTTCACTTTTGCGCCTGCCGTTCTGGATGATGACGGTCAGGTCCTGGTGCCTGCTGAGACAATCGACGACCCTACCGTCTTGCTTACAAAGTTCAGGGAGCTGTGTTATCTGCCCTCAAACTACATTATTGAAAGGACCAAGTTTTATGCTCGTTTACAGCAGGTCGGTGAACCGATGGAACGTTTTATCAGTGATTTAAAGCACATGGCTGCACGCTGTCAATTTCATGATTTACGCAATGAGCTCATCCGCGACAAACTTGTTGGTGTGTTTGATAACAAGTAACGGGGTAAACTTCTTCGTAATACTGACCTAACCCTTGATCAAGTAGAGCATGCCTGTCGGATTGCTGAGATAACGTCTTCCGACACTGTGCCCTTCGGTCACCGTTCGCAGCATAGTGTTAATCTTAGACTACTCCTCTCGTAACACCCGCACGGGGTCTACTGTTCGGTGTGAAAATTGCAACTATTTCCATGCTACGGGTCGTCAGTTCTGCGTTGCTTATGGGAAAGCCTGTAATTTCTGCAAGAAAGTAAACCACTTTGCACGACGTTGCCGTTCCCGTGTGAACCCAGCAGCTTCAAGGATGAGTCTGCACCTGCTACAACATGAACTTGCTGATAATGACTTCCAAGAGCCTGACTTGTCATCCCCCGCTCAGCTCTCAGAAAGTGCAGATACCAGTTCTGCCATCCACTCTCTCCTCCCCTCGTCTAACAAGCAACTTGACCCTGAGGTAACCATGTTTGTGAATAACAGGTCTTTGATCGCGAAGGTTGATACTGCCGCAAAATGCAATGTCATCTCATTGGCAGAGTTTAAAAAATCCGCAATGCTGAACGTATTGAAAAGGCCTCCACCACACTTACGGGGGAGATGTTCTACACCCACTTGGACAAGCTGATTTAAAGTGCACCATAGACACGCAGACCCGTACCGTAACATTTTATATTGTTAAAGGGGATTCAGAGACTTTGCTCGGTACCAATGCATGCCACGAACTCGGCCTGGTATACTTTGGCCGTGCTGTCCTTCAACTATTTCTCGCTGACGGGCCCACTCAACAGGTACTCTCTCATTACAAAGAACTGTTTAACGACGAGTTTGGCAAGTTGCCTATTAAATACCATATTGTTGTTGATCCTGAGGTCACTCCTGTGGTCCGAGCACATCGTGTTCCGTATGCCATGCGTGACAGAGTACACAATAAACTCAAGCGGATGGTCTCCATGGGTGTTATTGCTGAAGTTACTGGCCCATCTGACTGGGTTTCCACCATGGTGGTCTCGACAAAGAAAATCAAGGAGATCCGTATCTGCGTAAACCCCAGAAATCTTAACACTGCCATCAAACGCCCGCATTACTCAATGCGAACAGTAGAGGAAGTTGCAGCTCAGATAGACAACACATCGGTATTCTCCCTTCTAGATGCCAAAAGCTTGTTTTGGCAGATTCCACTGGACACAGACTCGTCCAATCTCACTACGTTCGGCACCCCATTAGGCTGATACAAATTTCTGAGACTGCCCTTTGGCATCAACTCCGCCAGCTAAGTTTTCCAGCGCACGATGGAACAATTGTTTGCCGAGTACCCATGCGCCATCATTGTTGATGACATTCTCGTTTACGGATGCGATTTGGCTGATCATGACGCTAATCTGAAGAAAGTACTTGACCGTGCCAAAGACATTCAGCTCAAACTCAATCCCCTGAAATGCAAGTTTCGAGTTCCTGAAGTTACTTACGTCGGAAGGTCTCAGACCAGACCCATCAAAAGCTGCAGCTATCAACGAAATGCAGTTCCTGCTGACATCGTGAGCCTACAAAGGTTCCTTGGAATGGTCAACTACCTTGGAAAATTTATTCCCAACCTCAGCGATATATCTGCCTCCCTTGCGAGAACTGACACACAAGCATGCTGCATGGTCCTGGTTTCCGCAGCACCAAAGAGCTTTTGACACTCTCAAATTGCAGCTGGCTAGCGCACCTACTCTCGCCTACTTTGCTTTGGAGTTACCAGTAACGATTACCTGCGATGCTTCCCAGTACGGACTAGGCGATGCGTGCCTGCAGACCACTACCGACGGCCTGTTTCATACGCCTCTCGTACTCTAACTGACACTGAACAGATCGAAAAAGAATTGCTCGCAGTGGTTTTCACCTGCACGAAATTCAAGGACTTTATCTTTGGGAAGTCTGTGACTATAGAAACTGACCACCAGCCGCTGGTCACTATTTTGAACAAACCCATCCACGCTGCCCCAGCACGACTACAACGAATGATGATTCAACTGCAGCGGTTTGATTTCAACATCGTCTACAAGAATGGCAGACATGCACATTGCAGATACGCTATCAAGAGCCCCACGCAAAACCAACGAACTCGCTGAACAGGACCAATTCTCAGTAATGAAGGTATCGTATGTTCCGACTGATTGTTTGAGCAGCCTAGCAGAACATACGGCTGCTGATGAGACTTTACAATTGCTGTCTGCAGTCATCCGGCATGGCTGGCCAGATAAACAACACAACACCCCGCTCGCAATCCGCCCATACTTCCTGGTTCACGACGAATTGGTATTACAGGACGGGATTATAGTTAAGGGCCACAAGGCAGTGGTCCCAGCTGTCCTCCGGGACAAATACTTCGACACCGTCCACAGGGGCCACCCTCCAAAGGGCACAAAGCATGTTTTACCGGCCTGGTATGACCAAATACATACGTTAAAAAAATGAAGTTTGCCCCGTCTGCAAACCCTGACACCACATCAGCAGAAGCAGCCTTTACTGCCGCACCCGGTCCCTCCTCTCCTGTCATCCACGTTAGCCACCGACATATTAGAATGGCATGGGAAACACTATCCGGTTCTTGTTGACTCTTACTCGGGCTGGTTCAAAATTGACTTACTTCAAACCATTAGCGGTCATCGAGAAGTTGCATCACCTCTCCGTGCCTGGCTCCCCTGCACGTATCCTGTCCGACAACAGCAGACAGTTCAACAGCCAAGCTTTCAAAAACTTTGCAAAACAATGGGACTTTCGACATATTACCAGCAGCCCTGAGTTCCTGCAGTCCAACGGACTAGCCTAACGCGCTGTCCGAAGCGCAAAAGCAACTAATGGAGCCGTCCTACCTTGCAAAATCGGACGTATAGCTGGACCTGCTCAACTTGAGGAACATTGCACGGGATCCCATACTGGGTTCCCCAGCCCAACGACTGATGTCTCGCCAAACCCGTGCTCCCCTGCCTGTGTCCCAGCAGCTTTTGCAGCCACAAGTCCATTCTCCGCCTGCAGTCCAGAAACAACTACAATTCAAACGTGACACACAGAAACACTTCTTTGACAAATCCAGCAAGCCACTTAAACCTCTCGCACGAGGACAAGTGATCCGTCTCCAGACCAACAAGGGCCATGCACGTCTGGATCACATCTACGGCCCTGCCAAAGAACCTCGCTCTTATCTGGTTGAAGCGGAAGGAGCCATCTACAGATGCAACCATCAACATATCCTTCCGGTGTAGGAACCGTGTCCTGCGACTCCGTATCCAGATATCTCGCATTTCGTATACCCTCCCACAGTCGGTCCCGCGGCCCCACTGCCAACGAACGTTTCCACCGCGGCCCCATTGCCAACGAACGTTTCCACCGCGGCCTCCCCGCGGCGTTTGGCGACTAGCTCGCCTATCTCATCGCCCTCCCTGCCTGTCGGGTCGCCGGTCGTTTCCCCAATTCCCTCCCCGGTATTTTTTCCAGTGAAAGGAGGTGAGGCGGATTCGTACAGCACATGCGCCGGACAGGTTTGCAGGCCACCCATTAGATAGGGTGATTTTGTGTAATTTTATAAACTTCCCCAATTGTGTTATTAACATTCCACCTATATTGCTTAGCCACTGATGCTTCTTTTGTTTCTACAAGGAAAGATGTAGATTGGCTATTTCATACTAGCCAATTATAGAGCTTGTTGTAGTGACTCCGCCTATTATGTACTTTATATTATCAAGAGCTTGCCTACACTAGTTAGTATGAGTAGCAGCTAGGAGATGTAATGTCCTGCAGATCCTTGCTGTAAGTAGATTTAATAAACATGTGTTGTATCTTGATATGTGTTCGACTCAAATTACAAAAACCAAAGGTCCACCACCAATTTTCCGACAACTGATGGCCCGGCACCTCCTTTAATCCGGACAAAATCAAGGGAGCATATTTGAAATCCTTCCCAGAATTCCCCCTGAAAATGTGGCGCCGAGTCGAGGTGAGGCGACCTATCTCGACCTCATCGGGACATCTGCACCGATTGATGGTTCAAAAGTGCCCCCTACGGCCAGGGCTCTGAAACTCTGGGACCCGGCCGGAGCTGGCAGATCCATTCTCATAGCCGACTTCTGAGGTCAGATTTGCGGGCTGGTATCTCAGTCCCTCAGCAGTCTAGGCAGACTGTTCTGGCACTGTTTGACTCCTCTCAGAGGCCAAGACCTCTGTTGGTCAGGCGAAAGGGATAATCCAAAAGGCTCTGGAAAATCAGTGGTGGACCTGTACCTTTCACAGCTCACATTAAATGCCATTGACCTGAAATTTCAACTATATTGCCTTCACCACAGATACTGCCTCAACCGCTCAGTTTTTCCACCATCTAGTATTCTTGTTTTCCTTTTTAACAACCTGATTAAACTTTTAGTTTAGGCTTTTAGTTCACTTGAGCTAAGTGTTGAGCTAAGAGTTTGCTATTTCTATGAGATAGAAACAGCAGTTGGACCTTTACATCAATCAACCAGCTACTTGAGCATGAAAACTAAAAACAATGCAGATACTTGGCCAAAGAAATAAAAGCAGAAAATGCTAAAAGAAACATTCAACAGGTCTGGCAGCATCTGTGGAAAGAGAATTAGAGTCAATGTTTCACATCATAGACCTACTTAGCAAATTCTGATGCTGCCTGACCTGCTGAGTGTTTCTAGCGTTTTCTATGGTTTTGTTTCAGTTTTCCAGCACCAGCAGTTTTTTCTGATTTTCAGTGAAGATGTTTTCACTGTAGTTTTGAGCTCCAACATTGTTGCTTGAAAAGAGCCAGTTAGGAGGATTGCTTCAAGGTTATCCTGGGCAGATGTGGCTAAGTGCTGGTATACCTTCACTCTTCCTTCTCCTCATCTGTGTGCCCAAGTCATGTTGCAAATTTCCTCATTCCCCAGGTCATTTTGCAAATTTGACCGGGAAATATATTTAGGTCTATAAACAACCAGCTTGCACAGAAGTTTAAAGTCATCTGGGTCCTAATATGTTTTTTTTAAACTATAGAAAGCATAACACACTTAGAATTGTAGCAATAGGCTATCAATTAGCAAACAATTTGCAAACATTTGAATTTAGTGATCCTTCCTTCTGCTGTATATTGCGAACACTTCTCATCCTCATTCCTCTACATTTATGGTGGGTGTGCAGTTAATGAGATAACATTGAACGGAGAAGCCTATTTAAAGTGATTAACAGTAACAGAATCGATCACAAAAGCATTACAATCACTTTCACTGAGTTACTGAACTTATTGTAGTGGCAGGGGACTGGTTTTAAACCTATTCCTTTTGATTAACTGCACTGGAAAATAAAATGTGACATGTCTAAAGGAAATTTGATTTTTTATATCATCCTTATACTGCAGAAACTTACCATTCTAATGCGTGGACAAGATGCTACCTACCTCAGCTATAAGGGCAGCCAGTGATGGATTGCAGAGCAAAAGCCATCTCCTTGGAGTAATTCCATTTGTTTTATTCTGAAATTTTACTGGTTCAATGTCACTAAAGTCCTTAAAACTAAATGATAGAAAAAAAGACAACAAAAAACACAGAAAACATTTAATTTTCAATATCTAAATGCAACTTTATTCCAGATAGATTTACATGGCACTAATAGAGATAATTGAGATGAAATCAACTAAAGGAATGCCTTTGTATAAAGGTCATTGCCCAAGCATTACTGAAAAAAATGGTATAGTACAGATAAAGCTGAAACAAATCCTATGGTAGAATCAGGGCTGCCAACTCTCACGCATTGAGCGTGAGACTAGCACATTTCACAAAATTCTCACGCTGATCACAAATTTCTCACGCTCAAAAATCTGCAGGTGCTGGAAATTCAAAATAAAGCAAAATTTGTTTTAGAGGTGAGTAAAAACCATGAGGGGAATATATAAGGTGAATGCATGGTCTTTTTCCCGGGATATGTGATTCAAGAACTAGAGGGCATTAGTTTAAAGCAGGGCTGTCAAACTACCGGATGATTTGGAGGAAAAAAAGTTTATATTCTTCCCCTGCAGATGGTGTGATAGTGAGACAGGGCAGCGGTCCTAGCACCCCCCCACCCCGAGGCACTGCTCACACCTCCCACCCTCACCTCCGGCGGCTCTGTGTCCGTCGGCCGCTCTGTCCACACCCCATGGAGTTTTAACCCCGGCCCGGAGCCAGGAACGGACCGGGTGAGTGGGGGCGTCGGTGCCGCCACCAGGATGAATCTCGGGCTAAGGCTCCGCTCCGAGATAGAAAAGAAAAAGATAATTGGATTTCTTGTTAAACAACCAGATAAAAAGAAGTGAAAAATCAAGAAACTGCAAATGCTAGAAATTTGAGATAAAAACTGAAAATGCCAAAGAAAGTCAAGTGGCAGAAAGACCATTCAACTGAATCATTAACAGTTTCTCTTCCAACAATTGCCACCAAACACAAGATTAAATGTCGGAAATAAACAGATCGGGAATTTGGAAGAATGGTCAATTAGAGTGGATTAATTCATGTCAAATTAGCGAAATAAAGAAAGAGATTAGTTTAAGAGAGAAAAAGACACATTTTTAGAGTCTCCAGTAATTCTTGTTGTCTCAAGTAAATCATTGTGATGGGACTAATTAGCTGACAGGGCAAACAGTAAGAGATACAAAAATATCATTGGAGGAAATTATTAAATGGTAAAGCTCCTGACCAAAGGCAAACGATTTACAAGGCATGATGATCATCCAGGGAAGATAATTTCAGATGTGACTAATCTAGTGCCTTCTTGCCTTGGGTTGGTAAAAAAGTGATAACTGAGTACATCTATTGATGAAATGCAGTACCTCATCTCAAGAAATGTACACAATGGCATTCTTTGTACAACTTGAGAATGTGTGGACCATTTCCAGAAGACAATTGGACCCTTCCTTCCTGCCGTCAATAGATCAATCTATTAAAACATCCCTGTTTAACCCAAGCACAGACCTATTAGTGGGTTTTTGGCTCCAGACACACAAAGCAAATAGCTGGAAAGGCAGATTTTCTGGTTAAAATAAAGGCTGAATGCTTCATTACTTCCTAACTGGCAGACAATGGAGATGATGGGATAGATTTGAGTAAAGATTTCTCCAATAACGGCTTCCAGCCTATAGCAAGCACTTCACCGTAGGCTGAAAGTTGATAGTTGGGAAAGAATAATCCAAAAAAATAAAGATAAAACAGCGGTTCAGGCAGCATCTCTGGAGAAAAGGAATAGGTGACGTTTCAGGTTGGAACCCTTCTTCAGACTGAAAGCAGAGGTGGGGGCGGGTGGAGAGTAACTAATCTGGAGGAAAGAAATGGACAGAACAAATTAGGGCTGGCAAAGATAACCACAGGTCGGGTGCAGCCCAAATTGGCATATTATTGGCTGGGGAAGGTGTGATAACAAGAGGGAGACCAGTGAAACAGGTCGGACGACTAGGGTTGGGTAGATGTGTGGAAAGGGGGGGGGGAATGCAGGAGTTCCTGCCTTCTCCCCATATCTACAACTCTCTGGGTGAAAAGGTTTTTCCTCATCTCAGTTCTAAATGGCCTACCCCTTATTCGTAAACTGTGGCTCCTGGTTCTCGACTCCCCCAACATCAGGAACATGTTTCCTGCATCCAGCGTGTCCAATCCCTTAATAATTTTATGTTTCTATAAGATTCCCTTTCATCCTTCCAAATTCAAGTGGAACGCCCAGTCGTTCCATTCTTTCATTATATGACAGTCCCGCCATCCCAGGAATTAACCTCGTGAACCTACGCTGCACTGCCTCAATAGCAAGAACGTCCTTCCTCAAATTAGGAGACCAAAACTGCACACAATATTCCAGGTGTTGTTTCATCAGGGCCCTGTACAACTGCAGAAGGACCTCTTTGCTCCTATATTCAAATCCTCTCGTTATGACGGCCAACACACCATTAGCTGTCTTCACTGCCTACTCTACCTGCATGCTTACTTTCAGTGACTGGTGTACAAGCACACCCAGGTTTCGTTGCACTTCCCCTTTTCCTAATCTGACACCGTTCAGATAATAATCTGCCTTCTTGTTCTTGCCACCAAAGTGGATATCTTTTTGGACAACTGCCATGTCGCAACTTAGTCCATGCCCCTCACTGTTCCCTGCCAATGGTATATGAGTGTGACATCTGGTTCTACAGGAGAGAGCTTGAGAGATGTAATTAGTAAGATGTCAGTAGTCAAGCATCTTGAATAATCCTACGCCAAAGTTCACCCAAAATTAAACTAAAAACAGATGCAATCACCTTGGGGATGTTAAAGGGCCTGTCCCACTTTCACGACTTAATTCAAAACCTCTGCCGAGTTTAAAGGATCTAACACAAAAATCAAGATTGTGGTAATCTACGAACTCCTACGACCTTCCACGACTATGTTCAAGAACTCCTACGAACGCCTACGAGTATGTCTACGAATTCCCACAATTATTTGGATGCCCTCCTTACGAGTAAAAAGTTGCAATTTCTTTCATCCCGACCATTTTTTACTCGTGGACATTTTTTATCGGGCTGGAAAAAACGTCCCGACTTACCTGATGCCACGAGTACCTACGGCTAGCATAACGAGCCGCTACGATATATCTACGAACTCCTACGGACTTGTTACGAACATTCTGCGAGTTTGAATCAAGGGGAAAACTCGGGAGAATTCGTGAATAACTCGTGAAAGTGGGACAGGCCCTTAAGACTGAAGGCTTGTGTTCAACAGTCACTATTTTGCTCACTCAGTGGTCCACATTTCAAATTCTGGTGGGACACCTCAAATCCTCGTTTTCCTGTGGTGCAGTGACCCCAATCACTTTCATTTTCACAAAGGGACAGGGCTTACTTTGCAACGTGGCGTAAAATCACAAAATCCAGCAGATTCCTGGCTACAAACCTTAATTAGTTTAGTTTAGTTTAGGGAAACAGGCCCTTCAGCCCACTGAGTCCGCACCGACTAGCCATCCCCACACATTAACACCATCCTACACACACTAGGGACAAATTACACTTATGCCAGGCCAATTAACCTACAAAGCTGTACGTGTTTGGAGTGTAGGAGGAAACCGAATATCTCGGAGAAAACCCACGTGGTCACGGAGAGAACATACAAACTCCATACTGACGGCATCCGTAGTCAGGATCGAACCCCGGTCTCTGACGCTGCAAGCATTGTAAGGCAGCAACTCTACTGCTGCGCCACCTTACTTCACTGTTAAATAACTAATGGATCACATCAATCAGCTGCCTCAGTGACACTGAATCTAATTAGTCAGCTACAGAAAGAAATAAAGGTGGGGCACCTGTTGCTCCACCAGTAGACACAAGAGAGAGTGGGAAACAGACAAGACCATGGAGAGGAAACCAAGCTGGCATCAGTAAATTTGGTACATTTATGGGCCACAGAGATATTCTTGCATCCCATAATTAAATTTAAAAAACTGGAAATGTAAGGCCTTATTTAACTTGTTCCAGTTCGGATGCAAGATCATTAAATGAAACATTAACTCTGTTCCTCTTTCCACCGGTGTAGCCTAACCTACTGAGGGCTTCCAGCAATTTCCATTTTATTTTAGATTTCTTGCATCTAGAATATTTTGGATTTCACGGGACATATTCTTTGACTGGACTGTTTTGGACAATGCAATGCTTGCTCCATTGTACATGTTTTTAAAATGGTAATTTGTAGGTGTTTGAAGTCATTCAACAGCCTAATGATTCCCATGCTTTTTAAAAGAGGTCTTGCCTCTTTTTGCTAACATTTTTAGCAATGTAAGAATGGTATGTCAACAGTATCTTCCAAATAAAGATAAATTACTTACAAATTGATAAAGGCCTTTCAACCAAAATGGTAATTTGCAAATTGAATCAGTAATAAAGAAGGCAAATGCAATGTAAGCATTTATTTCGAAAGGACTTGATATATCAGCTACGATTGAGTAGATTGTATACGCGGAGTAGACTCATTGGGCTGAATTACCTAATTCTGTTCCTATGACTTATGAAGTATTACTTAGAATCTGAAGAAGGGTCTTGACCCGAAACATCACCCATTCCTTCTCTCCAGAATTGCTGCCTCTCCCGCTGAGTTGGTCCAGCATTTTGTATCTACCTTCGATTTAAACCAGCATCTGCAGTTCTTTCTTACATATGAAGTATTACTGATAGTTTTCAGTGTATGTAAATATTATTCAAGAATATCCTTACACCTGATCTTTGACGATTGTGGAATGGATCCTGGCTACGCCATTCACTGAATGTGAACCCACAATGCAGAGGTGTGCCATATTTATCTTCTTTTCCACACCCTCTTCTATTAAACTCATTCGCTTTAAACGCTGGTCATCACCAGGATATAAACTTTTGATATTCTGTGGAAGACATTTTAAATAGCTGTAAAGATAATTCTGTTATGTAATCTCATACAATCAATAGTCATACTGCACAGAAATAGGCCCTTCCATTCACCATGCCTATTCTGTACATCAAGTACTTATCAATATTGATCTCATTTACTTAATATGGTTTGTAGCCTACCATTCCTTGGCAATTGTGTGTGTCCAGATATTGCTTAAATATTTTGGGAGTTATGTGCCTACGCTTCATAGGCAGTGTTGTTCCAGGTTTCAACCATCCTCTGGTTCAAAAAGATTTGCCTCAGATCCCCTTCAACAAAATGTACATCCTCTTGCCTTCAACACCTCTGCCCTGGGAAAACATTTGCTATCTACACATTTCTGTGTATCTCTACCAGGTCCTTCCGTCTCCTTTGCTCCAAGGAAAACAAATCTGGCCTACTCAGTCTCTCATGTTGAATCCCGGTGAAACTGCTCCGCACCTTCTTGAGTGCAATTATGTTCTTTCTACACC
The DNA here is from genome assembly GCA_038087875.1 of Malacoraja senta. Lineage (NCBI taxonomy): Eukaryota > Metazoa > Chordata > Chondrichthyes > Rajiformes > Rajidae > Malacoraja > Malacoraja senta. The sequence continues at coordinate 23,794,729 of CM075978.1, forward strand.
ATAGAAACCAAACGGGCACAAAATGTTCCAGACGTGACATTAGCAGTGTTTTTTAATTTGTTCCAAGATCTCCCTGCATTTATGTTATATGCCCCAGCGAATGAAGGAAGCATACCATATGCATTCTTCACCACTTTATCTGTCTATGCCTTACCCTTAGGGATCTTTGGGCATGTACACTAATTTTGGATAATTTGTAAATTCACAAAATATACTCACTACATTCACATCTACGTTAACATACAAAAGCTTGAAAGCATGAGCCACTCAGCTCAGAAAAACCTTCCATGTGATATCACACCACTGAACGGTCATAGTTTTACGATGAGAGGGGCCGACGTTTAAGGGTGATGTGTGAGGCAAGTTTTTTTTTACACAATTTTTTTTTTTTAAATTTAGAGAGACAGTGTGGATACAGGCCCTTCCGCCCAACGGGTCCGCGCCAACCAGCGATCCCCACATATTAACACTACCCTACACACACTGGGGATAATTTTTACATTTACCAAGCCAATTTACCTACAAACCTGTACGTTTTTGTTGTGTGGGAGAAAACGGAAGATCTCGGAGATAACCCACACAGGTCACAGGGAGAACGTACAAACTCTATACCGACATCACCTGTAGTCGGGATCGAACCCGGGTCGCCAGCGCTGCATTCGCTGTAAGGCAGCAACTCTTACCGCTGCGCCACCGTGACCGCTCGTGAGTGCCTGGAACGCGCTGTCAGGGATGGTGGTGGATGCACATATAAAAGTGGCAATTAAGATTCATTTGGATAGGCACATGGATAAGAAGGGATAGGAATTATGTGCAGGCAGATAAGAGCTAGTTTTGGAATCATGTTCGGCAAAGACATTGTGGGCGGAACGGCCTGTTCTTGTGCTGTTCTATGTTCCTCCCATACGCTAGGGTGAAGTCCTGATCTCCCAACCTACCTCATAGCGGACTGTGATTTTTTTTCCCGCATCTGCAATGTTATTATGCTGTAACACGATATTCTGCCCTCTGGTATTTTTCTCTTTTCACTACCTGCTGTACTTATATATGTCTTGATTGTACTTGTGTACAGTATGATCTGCCAGGATAACGTACAAGATTTTTCACTATATCTCGGTATATATACCTGACATTAATAAACCAATACTAATATATAACAAACAGTAAGTGTCCCATCACTGATCCATGTGGTGCATCGCTGGTCCCAAGCTTCATACTTGGTCTCCTTTTGTCAGGTATATTTTGAATCCAATTTGACAATTTGCCTTGGTTTCCACGGCCTCTAATCTTTTGGACCAGTCTTCCATGTGGGATCTCCTGCGTTCCTTCAATTATTTCAAATAATTATTCCTGCATTTAGGCCTCCTCTTGACTTTGGTTACCTTGCACTGTCACCTCTTCTGTCATCTAAACTCTCCTGTCAACCATAATGTTGGCAGCGTAAAATAGGCTTGTGAGCTGACAATTAATTGATATCAATGGAATGGAATCATTCAGTTATGATGCATTTCAGCATCAGGCCACAAAGTGACATGTGCAATCAAAAATTAAATAATCGGGGAAAAAAGTCTGCAAACTTCAGTGATACACGCTCCATGTCCTGCTAATTTCAAAATGAAATTAATCAGCTCTCACTGAATAAGTAATTGTGCAACATGATGGCAGAGAGACGGTTTTAAATGACTTCTGTCCAATTGATAAAATCAAATAATAGCTCATTGTAACCTTTAGTTTTGGGGAATATGATGCCTGCTCTGCATTTGCAATGGAGTAGTTTTAAATATCAGCGAAGATGTGCAAATAGAAAATACTGGAAACATCCAGCAAATCAGGCACCATTTACAAAAAGGACAAAGTTAACATTTCAAGACGAAGACACTTCATCAGACCCTTCCACTTTCACAGATGCCGCTGACCTGCAGTGTTTCTAGCACTTTCTGTTTTCCTTTCAAATTCCCAGTATCTGCTAGGCCTTGATTTTTAGTGAAGACTAGACCAAGTGCAGACCCGTTGGGTCTGTTCCCCCAACGCGCATTTGCGTGGGGGGGGGGGGGGGCGGGGCGGCATGCGCGTCACACACACTAACCACCCCCACACACACACACTAACTACCTCCCTTGATATTATATTAATATTATTAATTTGCTCCTTTTACCCCATAACCGCCTTATCCATTGACGCATAGCCCCCAACTCGCAGGTGCGTCTAGAGAGGGAGGTAGAGAGAGAATGGGGAGAGGCAGAGACAGAAGGGCAAGAGACAGTGGGAGAAGGGGGTGGAGAGGAGGAGGAGATGGAGGGTGGGTGGGAGAGAGAGAGGGGAGGAGAGAGAGGGGAGGAGAGAGAGGGGGGCTGAGAGGGGGTGGGAAGGGAGGGGTAGAGGTGGGGGGAAAAGAGGGGGAGTGGAGGGAAGGGGGTAGGGGTGGGGTGAAGGGTGTAGAGGGGAGGGGGAAGGGGGTTTAGGGGAGGAAGGGTGGGGGAGGGCAGGGGGGTGGGGGGAGAGAGGGGGTAGAGAGAGGGGGTGAGGGGGAGAGAGAGGGGGGGAGAGAGAGAGAGAGAGAGGAGAGGGGGGAGGGAGCGAGAGGGGGAGGGGAGGGGGAGAGAGAGAGGAGAGAGGAGGGGGAGGGGGGAGGGGGCATGGGAGGGGGAGGGGGAGGGAGAGGGAGAAAGAGAAAGGGGAGAGAGAGAGAGAGAGGGGGGGGAGAGAGAGAGAGAGGGGGGAGGGAGAAAGAGGGGAGGGAGAGAGAGAGGGAGAGAGAGAGGGGGGCGATAGAGAGAGAGAGAGGGAGAGAGAGAGGGGGAGGGAGAAAGAGGGAGGGGGAGAGAGAGAGAGAGGGGGAGAGAGAGTGAGAGAGAGGGGGGGAGAGAGAGAGAGGGGGGAGGGAGAGGAGGGGAGCGGGGCGGCAGCCCGAGCGATCTGAGGACGGTGAAAAGCAGTGGGGGGATCAGCCAATCGTGGCTTCTGCCAGCGTGACAGAGCCGGGGGGGGGGGGACAGACGATCGGGCCTTCCCGGAGACGGGATAGAGAGGAGAGGGGAGAGAGGGAGGGAGGAGAGGAGGAGGAGGGGGGGGGGGGGGTGAGTGGGCTCCGAAATGCGGAGAGACAGAAGCGGCTTCTGAGTCTCTGGGAAGCGGCAGCTGAGTGAGCGCGCAGGGGATGGGAGGGGCGGGGCTTCACGATATGCGCTGGCAGTGAGGAGAAAACGTCTTCAGCGCGTGGACACCACTATTTGCAGAACAAAGATCCTAGAGCTGAGCTGAGCTGTAGGGTCTTTGCTGCAGAACGTTCTCGATCTTTCTGCGCCTTTTGAAGAACAGCAGCTGCATTAATCCACAGCGGCGGGGGGGGGGGGGGGGGGGGGAGGAGGCAGGTGGGCCTGGATTGGTGGGCATGTGGGCATTGTGACGTAAGCAGCTGGCAAGCGGCCATTATCTTTGAAAAAGTGAGTTTTGTGAACAACTTTTTTCAAAATCTGGGGAAATAATTGACCGAATTTAGAGATGAGTACATTTATGAAATCATAAGTTAATTCCCTACCGAAATGGTAAAAATCTCCTCGTTTTTGCGTCTGGTTTTCGAGGAGATATGTTTCAAAGGAAAAATGACATACACCCACACACACAGAGTTTTAAAAGTATATAGATGTCCTTGCTAATGTTTTGAGGTCTGACATCATTCTGTGCTCAGATCCAGCTAGGAGAATTGCTCCAAAAATACCCTGGGCAGATAGGACCAACTATTGAAACACCTTCACTTGTTCTTCCATCTCCCTTGTCTAGCAGCTTGTGTGTACCCACTGTTCACTCTCTCAGACATACTGCAAGAGAAGTGAAAACAAATCTGGGAACAACAAGCTAGCACAGACGCATTAGTCAATACCTTTCATCACCTGGAGTCCCCAACTTTAGAGCAAAATGTAGAAAGCACAATCTACCTGTCGAACCAACAACTAATATGACTGTTTTAAATAACAATTGGTCCTTCCTTTTGATGTGAATCAAGAGCATTTCTCAACCCTGTTACTCTACCACTGAGATAGGAATCTGTCTGCAGATCATACATTTATGTTGCTGTACATTAACAGCAACAAAAACCTTGCATATTGCAAATACTGAAAATCTGAAATCCCAACAGATGGTGCAGATGTTCAGCAAATCAGAAAATAATCCGTGGAAAGCGAATCGAAGTTAATGTTTCATTTTTGGCTGAAAAATCGAGTGAAAACATTTCTCTCTCTACAGATGCTGATGCTGATGGATGGTGCCGAATATCTCCAGCATTTTCTGTATTTAGTTCTTTCATCAAAGATATTGAGCTAAAATCCTGACTCCTTACCAAGCTAAAATCTGGAGGCCTAATATACACAAAGGATTGAAGATTAAGATGATAGTTCACCACTGCCTTCAACCATGAGCATGCAATTTCCAATCAAGCCCCATATCAAAGAAAAATCAAAACACGACAACCGGACCTAGAAAATATTGGGAGTAATCAGCAGGTCAAGCTGCATCAGTGGAAAGATGTTTAATTTACATTACTGACATATATCATTGCCAGATTATAAGGGCAAAGTTTCCAGCATCAGTGATTTAATGAATCATACTCTGCTATCCATTACGCTGCATTATTCCCCAATTTCCCTGCCCACATGAGTGGAAAACTTGTAGCCTGTTTGTAGAATCATACCTCTAGATGCCTTTCGTTAATCTCGTAAATAATCTCCAGATGTCTGGGCAAGAGTTTCTCAAAGAGCTGCACAGGCCACCGTTCAAGAGCCTCGGGCAAAACTGTGTGATTGGTGTATGCAAATGTATTCTTGGTAATAGTCCAAGCCTGAAAAATAAAAAAAATGTTTGCTTTATTGATTTCACATCTTAATCCATGAATTCATACTGCATAGCAAGAGTTACAACATTCAAAGTTTTTTCACCATATCTTTTCCTCCCAATTTGAACCAATTATCATCTTGTCATTTTCATCCTCGGCTACTAAAATGGGTCAAATCACAGGTATTATTATGCGAAGGAACTAGATTGAGTCGAATGCTGAGACCCTCATCTTTTTTAGCCTGAGGCACTGAGTCCAATTAAAGTAACCTGGTTAAGATAAGACTCATGTTCTCACTACCAAGTAAGCCATCAAAGAACTGGTATAACTATAGAAATGCTCTTGTTAGAAACAAACTGATTTTAACACATTGCTTAAAGTTCCTTTATGACCACTGGTCTTGCGTTTTGGAACTATTAACCTTCAATGTGACCCTGTCTTGTTTACACAGTCTAACCTGATCCCAATGAAGCTTCTCAAGGTCCACTAGAATCCTCATTAACTCAGGAATCGCCAAGGCAGGATGGGTATCATTCAGCTGGATTGCCACCTACAAATAATATAAAGGAAATCATAAATATAACATTAAATTGTTTGCTACCCGGTCACATCCTGCAAAGACAAAAGTTTTGTTGTCCGTATACAATGTGTGTCAAATCAATTCATAAAGATTAATTATGGCTTAGGAATAGTACCTCACTCCAACAAAATACTGTGTATTTTCTGGCAACATCAAGTGTAACAGTGAGGTTTGCATTCCTCTCACTTTATCCATTTCAACAGTCCAATGGAGTACAAGGGATGAAACAGAGATAGTAGGAATGAGTGAGGTGTGGCTCTGTGCCTGGGATGAGGATCACCAGTAATTTAATTGCTATTATCCTGTGAACTTGCTGTCCACTTACTTGTCTTTCATTACGAAGCTGGGGGGCAGTGTTAGCTGTGAGGAGGATGCTAGGAGGCTGCAAGGTGACTTGGATAGGCTGGGTGAGTGGGCAAATGCATGGCAGATGCAGTATAATGTGGATAAATGTGAGGTTATCCACTTTGGTGGCAAAAACAGGAAAAGACTATTATCTAAATGGTGGCCGATTAGGAAAAGGGGAGATGCAACGAGACCTGGGTGTCATGGTACACCAGTCATTGAAAGTAGGCATGCAGGTGCAGCAGGCAGTGAAGAAAGCGAATGGTATGTTAGCATTCATAGCAAAAGGATTTGAGTATAGGAGCAGGGAGGTTCTACTGCAGTTGTACAGGGTCTTGGTGAGACCACACCTGGAGTATTGCGTACAGTTTTGGTCTCCAAATCTGAGGAAAGACATTCTTGCCATAGAGGGAGTACAGAGAAGGTTCACCAGATTGATTCCTGGGATGTCAGGACTTTCATATGAAGAAAGACTGGATAGACTCGGCTTGTACTCGCTAGAATTTAGAAGATTGAGGGGGGATCTTATAGAAACTTACAAAATTCTTAATGGGGTTGGACAGGCTAGATGCAGGAAGATTGTTCCCGATGTTGGGGAAGTTGGGGAAGTCCAGGACAAGGGGGCACAGTTTAAGGATTTAGGGGAAATCCTTTAGGACCGAGATGAGAAAAACATTTTTCACACAGAGAGTGGTGAATCTCTGGAACTCTCTGCCACAGAAGGTAGTTGAGGCCAGTTCATTGGCTATATTTAAGAGGGAGTTAGATGTGGCCCTTGGGGATAAAGGGACTACTTCAATTATTTCTAGGCACACCTACAATTGTAAAATATGGCAATGCTGGAAATCTGACATGAAAAATTCTACCAGTACCTGTTGAATTTTGTGTTTTGGAAGGCATTTTGTTTGTGTAATCTTCGCTTATTTCTGTTTGACCCACTCAATTTCTTGTTATGTTATCACCTTCTGCCTTCTGTCCAAAAACAAAATTATTTGTATTTGATCCTCTTTTACTGATCCTGATCAGCTTCAAAAGCTTCCAGTTTTCAAACAATAACCCAATGTTTCTTTCTCCATTTAGATTTTAAGGATCTTCTTACTACACCCAACTTCCTCTACAGTACTTGATATGATCACCTTTCCTAAGCAACAGCACAAGCTACCTGTAAGCAATTAGCACTGTTATATGGTACCAAAAAACAAAATGTTGATATTTGCAGATGAAAAGTTTAAGAATACTGTCTGTACTGTTACCCAACAAATGTTGATCACAACATAAATGAATGTAATTAATCATTTCCCAAAGATTTTTAGCATTGGAAAGGTTTTAGTAACTGAAGTAAAAATTAATTGTCTTCCAATCAATTTTCTGACTTAAAATGTTCAATGGGAAAGGAATTAGACCTAGACAGTGGATCCATTTGCACAAGTCAGTGTGTGACCCAGAATGTCTTGTCTATTTAATTTACTTCTCCAGTACTGTTCTAAAGGATAAAATGGGAGGAATGGCACAGTTTACTTTTGCATATTAGACATCTACAAACTGTCAGATGCACATCTGCCAATTTCATCCAGTATGCAAAAATCATTTCCGCATTTACTCTCAGAAATTTGGTGCTAAGATGTTACCCATAACCTGTCTTTATAATTAACAAAAAAACAAAGCAATCCCAACAACAGAGTGACAAGAAGATTTGACTTGAATGGTTCTCACTGTTTCATTGATCTATTGGTTTCTGTAACCATATAACCATTACAGCACGGAAACAGGCCATCTCGGCCCTTCAAGTCCGTGCCGAACATTTTTATTTATTTTTTATTTATAAATAAATACTTCCCCCTAGTCCCATCTACCTGCACTCAGACCATAACCCTCCATTCCTTTCCCATCCATATACCCATCCAATCTATTTTAAAGGATAAAATCGAACCAGCCTCCACCACTTCCACTGGAAGCTCATTCCACACAGCTACCACTCTCTGAGTAAAGAAGTTCCCCCTAATGTTACCCCTAAACTTCTGTCCCTTAATTCTCAAGTCATGTCCCCTTGTTTGAATCTTCCCCACTCTCAATGGAAAAAGCTTATCCACGTCAACTCTGTCTAACCCGCTCATAATTTTAAAGACCTCTATCAAGTCCCCTCTTAACCTTCTGCGCTCCAAAGAATAAAGACCTAACTTGTTCAACCTTTCTCTGTAACTTAGTTGCTGAAACCCAGGCAACATTCTAGTAAATCTCCTCTGTACTCTCTCTATTTTGTTGACATCCTTCCTATAATTAGGCGACCAAAATTGTACTCCATACTCCAGAATTGGCCTCACCAATGCCTTGTACAATTTTAACATTACATCCCAACTTCTATATTCAATGCTCTGATTTATAAAGGCCAGCACACCAAAAGCTTTCTTTACCACCCTATCTACATGAGATTCCACCTTCAGGGAACTATGTACAGTTATTCCTAGATCCCTCTGTTCAACTGCATTCCTCAATTCTCTACCATTTACCATGTACGTCCTATTTTGATTTGTCCTGCCGAGATGTAGTACCTCACATTTATCAGCATTAAACTCCATCTGCCATCTTTCAGCCCACTCTTCCAAATGGCCTAAATCTCTCTGTAGACTTTGAAAATCTAATTCATTATCCACCACACCACCTATCTTAGTATCATCTGCATACTTACTAATCCAATTTTCCACACCATCATCCAGATCATTGATGTACATGACAAACAACAGTGGACCCAACACAGACCCCTGAGGCACCCCACTAGTCACCGGCCTCCAACCTGACAAACAGCCATCCACCATTACTCTCTGGCATCTCCCATTCAGCCACTGTTGAATCCATCTTGCTACTCCACCATTAATACCCAACAATTTAATCTTCTTAACCAACCTTCCATGAGGAACCTTGTCAAAGGCCTTACTGAAGTCCATATAGACAACATCCACTGCTTTACCCTCATCAATTTCCCTAGTAACCTCTTCGAAAAATTCTAGAAGATTAGTCAAACATGACCTTCCAGGCACAAATCCATGTTGACTGTTCCTAATCAGACCCTGCTTATCCAGATGCTTATATGTATATTATCTCTAAGTATCCTTTCCATTAATTTGCCCACAACTGACGTCAAACTAACAGGTCTATAATTGCTAGGTTTACTCTTAGAACCCTTTTTAATTCATTTTTAAAAACCATCAATTTTCTATCCATGTTGCCAGGTGTCCCATAATTTGTAGCAGCTCTTCTCCATATATCACTGCACAGATACATGCTCCCTTGAACATTATGCAACGACACAACTACCATGAAGAATATGATTGATTGAAACCGATCCAATACTCTCACCAAACAGCACTGTTGGAGAAACTTCAGCATGTCGAAACTAGTGGCTCAAGAAGATGGCTCAGTACCACCTTTACAAGCAATGAATACTGAATACAGTGATGAACAATGTAATTTACAGCAAAGCCCAACATTAAACATACTTCCACTCACCCTGTCAGTGCATCCCATCTTGCCTTTCTACATATCTCCTCAAATCCCCATTTATCCATTGCCACACCCTTTCACTTTTCACCAAATGCACTGCCTACATACAGTAGATCTTTCCCTCTTAGTTATGCAACAAAATCCATCCATCAGATTGAAACGACTTGGAGGCATGGTAAAATTTGACACCTGCTGGTCAGATGTAGTAGACCAAGCTTAGTAGGCAGCAGGTCCTCAAGTGATGAGATTGCAGCTGCCAGCCATCATCTGTCATCACATTGCTTCTTGGGACACTGGTGTTCAGACATGTCAGGGAAACTGATCGTCTGCTTGAAAAGGTTTGAGGGTCGTGTCAAGATTGTGCCTCACAGCCATTGGATGCCATTTCAGGTCAACTCAATCCTCATTGGAGGCACAAACCAAAGCTACAGTATGTAAATATCCATGGAACTGAACCTCTCCTGATTGGGTGCAGTCAGCCTAAATACAGGGTTGAAAATCTTTTTTTTTAAGTTCCTAACTGCTCCCCAATCCAGATGCAATATTCACATAAGGCAAAGCAGTAAAGTTCTTTATATCTTGACACTTGCACAGGATTCCTAGTACTTTCTGTACTTAATGGGGGCTAATCCCAGAATAGTGGCTATTCTTCCAAATTGAGAAAATAAACAAAGTTCATTTGAGGTTGGGGTAACATGCATGTCAACTGGAACCAAAATAAATTTGAGATACCGTACCTTAAATGACACTAGCAATGTTTGAAATGGTCCATTAGGCTAATATAGAATTATAAATCCACCACTTAGAGTCATCCAATTTGACACATGACACCAGTGTATTACATATGTGCTTTGAAAATGTGCTCACTTAGAAATGAATTAGCCCCAACTATTTTCACTTTACATTGCATCTGATCAATTTGAAATGAATAATATTGATTACTTTTGGCACTTGGCATGGACATATTGGTTAAAAGGGCCTATTTCTGTGCTGTACTTGCCTGTAATTCATTCCATCAACTGGTTTCTATCTGAACAATAAACAGTTGTTTTCTGAGTTAACAAAAACTTACCTTGTCAGCGAATGTGTCATAACAAATCCGAACATTATCTTGACAACCAAACTTCGAAGCCTTGAAACGACGAACAATATCATGGAGAGAGGCAGCCACAACGAAATACTCCTGCTTTAGTCTCAACTCTTTACCCTCAAAAAACTAAAAACAAACACAGGTGCAAAGGCTCATTTGAATAAAATGAAACATGCATCTAATCCATAGTCACCACTTTCAGCAACATTTCAATAGTCTTTGAAATCATTAACCTATATTTCCTTTCACTGCCCTTATAAATGCTGCCTGTTCTACTGAGTTACTCAAGCTTTTTGTGTCAATCTTCAGTTTAAACCAGCATCTGCAGTTCCTTCCTACTTATAAATGAAGTATTAGTTTGCACAATGAGAACTCGGTAAGTTGTAGATTTAATATCTTTAGAAAATCAATGCCCTGTCCCACACCTCTCCAACATTACTGTACGATAAAGCAGAATGAGGAGCTGTAATTAAGTCACATAGACGAGACAGAGGATTAAAAACTGCAATGAGCATTTCAACAATTAAGTACTGAGAAAGGTGATGGAAAAGAGAACACAGGACTGGAGCTTGACATGGTAAGTACAATTCCGTTTGCATTTTCACAACCATGTTTGTCATTACCAACAATGAGTTAAAATCCACTAATCAAGTCAACTAAGGGAAAAATAGAGCAAAGAATTAAATCAGCATCTATGGAAAAAGGACCTTCACCAGAACCTTTGACCAAAATGCTTCTTTCCACCGATGCAGGATGTTTACAACATTTTCTACTCTTAACTCAGACTTCCAGTGTTTTGATTTTTTAATTATTAATATGCAGCTTGAATAGGGGAAGTACATAATAGGAAATGAGAGTTGTTTTGTCATTTGGTGGTTATGTGTGGAAGTATGCCAATAAATAACAGTATATAAAAGAATATTAATATTATTCATTTGCTCCTTTTACCCCATCCCCCGTTCTATCCACTCACGCATAGCCCCCAACTGCGCAGGCGCGGGTAGAGAGGGAGAGGGAGGGGGGTAGAAAGAGAAGGCAGGGGGGGAGCGAGAGAGGGCAGGGGGAGAGGGAGGGCAGGGGAAGAGGGGGGAGGAGAGGGGGCTGGGGATCATTCTCCAGCTTTCCTATTCCCAGTTTCATGCATCTCTTTTTCCTTAATATTTCTTGTCCATCATGTGATTAAAATCAAGAGCAGTGGCTGAGCCAATCTTGTATGATTTAAGCAGTATTGTTCCAACATGTAACTATTAAAAGTCTGATCTTGTATGTGGATATGTGTGTGTGTGTGTGTTTGTGTGTTATCACATTTACGCAAACATTTTTACATATTCCGGTAGACATTTTTCCCGTGGAGTCCAAAATCTACTTATCTGGAAATGTCATGCTTTATTTCTCGAGATTACTGAAAATGTTTAAAAATATGACAAAACTTTGAATTTAAAAATGACTGCCTTTCGCTGATGACGTCACAATGGATCTGCACCGCGCGCCATTCTTCCACGCGCTGCGAGTGACGCCAACCCCCCCCTCCCGTTTATTCAAAAGACGCAGAAAGAACGAGCGAGTCGGGCCCTGTACAGGAGCCGCCAAGCTCTCGGTCCTCGGGTCGCTGTCTCTGGTCGACGCCCGCCTGCCCGCGACCTCTTTCCCTGCTTCCTGCCCTCTCTCTCTCTCCCCCTGCCCTCTGTCCATCTCACCCTGCCCCCTCTCCCAGTGCCCTGTCCCTCTCCACTGCCCTCTGTCCCTCTCCCCCCTCTCCCTCTCCCCCAGCCCCCTCTCCTCCTGCACTATCTCCCTCTCCCCCTGCCTTCTCTTTCTACCCCCCTCCCTCTCCCGCCGCGCCTGCGCAGTTGGGGGCTATGCGTGAGTGGATAGAGCGGGGGATGGGGTAAAAGGAGCAAATTAATAACATTAATATAATATCAAGGGGGGTGGTTAACCAATAAAGTCCTCAGTAAGTTGTTTAGAAAACATAGACATAGATAACATAGAAAATAGGTGCAGGAGGCCATTTGGCCCTTCGAGCCTGCACCACCATTCATTGTGATCATGGCTGATCATCCACAATCAGTAACCCATGCCTGCCGTTTCCCCATATCCCTCGATTCCACTAGCCCCTAGAGCTCTATCTAACTCTCTTTTAAATTCATCCAGTTAATTGGCCTCTACTGCTTTCTGTGACAGAGAATTCCACAAATTCACAACTCTCTGGGTAAAAAAGTGTTTTCTCATCTCAGTTTTAAATGCCCCCCCCCCTTTATTCTAAGACTGTGGCCCCCTGGTTCTGGACTCCCCCAACATTGGGAACATTTTTCCTGCATCTAGCTTGTCCAGTCCTTTTATAATTTTATACGTTTCTATAAGATCCACTCTCATCCTTCTAAATTCCAGTGAATACAAGCCTAATCTTTCAAATCTTTCCTCATATGACAGTCCCGCCATCCCGGGGATTAACCTCGTGAACCTTCGCTGCACTGCCTCAATAGCAAGGATGTCCTTCCTCAATTTAGGAGACCAAAACTGCACACAATACTCCAGATGTGGTCTCACCAGGGCCCTGTACAACTGCAGGAGGATCTCTGTACTCCTATACTCAAATCCTCTCATTATGAGGGCCAATTTGCCATTGGCTTTCTTCACTGCCTGCTGTTTACTTTCAGTGACTGGTGTTCAAGGACACACAGGTCTCATTATATTTCCCTTTTTCCTAATCTGACACCATTGAGATAATAATCTGCCTCCTTGTTCTTGCTGCCAAAGTGGATAATATCACATTTATCTACATTATACTGCATCTGCCCACTCACCTAACCTGTCCAAGTCACCCTGCAACCTTCTAGCATCCTCTTTGCAGTACACCCTGCCACCCAGCTTTGTGTAATCTGCAAATTTGCTAGTGTTACTTTTAATCCCATCATCTAAATCATTAATATATATTGTAAATGGTTGCGGCCACAGCACTGAGCCTTGCGGCACTCTATTCGCTATTCTGACAGGGACCCGTTTATTCCTACTCTTTGTTTCCTGTCTGCCAACCAATTATCTATCCATGTCAATACCCTACCCCCAATACCATGTGGTCTAATTTTGCCCACTTATCTCCTGTGTGGGACCTCATCAAAGGCTTTCTGAAAGTCCAGATACACTACATCCACTTGCTCTCCTCCATCCATTTTACTTGACACATCCTCAAAAAATTCCAGAAGATTAGTCAACATTTTTGTCTCCTGGATGCAAATGCAATTGGTAAATCCAACATTTATTGCTCTTGAGAAGATGAGGATGTATCTGCGTTTTAAACTTAATCACAGTGCATTTAATAGTGAATTCCAGGATTTTGACTCGGCAACAATGAAAGTAAAGCAATACATTTCCATGTCAAAATGCAGAGGGACTAATGAAGGTGTTGCCCTCTGCCTGTTGACCCTGCTTTACAAGGAGTATGGTGAGGGTTTTGGGAGATACTGTTGATGTGTTAATTGTGGAAGGAAGGAACATTTAAGAGAAGCCAATCAAATGGGTGCTGTCTTGATGGGATTAAGCTGCAGATATCTAAATATACCTTGTTAATGGTTCAAAGGCTTTGGTGGTGAGTCAACATACAAATTATAGTCTTCAAGGGTCCAACTTTGGTCTAAACTAATTTTTTCCTCTTCACATATCTAAAGAAGCTTTTACTATCCTGCTTTATATTCTTGGCTAGCTTACCTTCGTACCTCATCTTTTCTCCCCATATTGTCTTTTTGGTTATCTTCTGTTGTTCTTTAAACATCACCCAATCCTCTTGCTTCCCGCTCATCTTTGCTGCGTTGTACTTCTTTGCTTTAATTTTTATACTGTCCCTGACGTCCCTTGTCAGCCATGGTCACCCCTTTCTCCCCTTGGAATCTTTCTTCCTCCCAGGAATGAACTGATCCTGCACCTTCTGTATTATTCCTAGAAATACCTGCCATTTTTGTTCCACTGTCATCCCTGCTAGTGTATCTTTCCAGTCAGCTTTGGCCAGCTCCTCCCTCATGGCCCCATAGTCCCCTTTATTCAACTGTAACACTGACACCTCCGATCTACCCTTCTCCCTCCAATTGTAGATTAAACCTGACCATGTTATGGTCACTACCTCCTAATGGCTCATTAACCTCGAGGTCCTTTATCAAATCTGGTTCATTACATAACTGGTTTATTATTGGTCCATAATTGGTACATTATTGGTCACAGAATACAAAAACTCTGTCATGCCTTTATAGACACAGAATTTATGTGGCTAATCCAGCTAATCATCTGGTCCATAGTAAATACCAGAATAAAGTATTCAATCATTCATACTAACAACTGATGAATGTCAAGGGTAAATCGTTGAGGCACAGTCCTGTGGAAATAATCGCTGGCTGGTACCTGCTACTTATCATCCCAAACATGTATGTTATCCAAAATATCAAATCACTATGAGAGGTCATTAATAAAGCAACACAAAATGATAGGGTCAAAAATTGTGCCCTCAGCAACTTGTGCAATTATCTACAGGAGTGGAGTAAAAGACCTTTTACAAACAAATATATCTACCTTGAAGCTCGGCATTATTGCAGCCAAAGGAAAAGCTTCAATCTATTCACATTGTTCCCAATTTTACCAGGGATCGAAAGACTGGTAAAGGTTGACTTACTACCATGGGGCAACTCAGTCTGAAGAAGGGTCCTGACCAAAATATTATCTATCCATGTTCTCGAGAAATGCCGAGTTACTCCAGCAGTGACCTTTTTGTAAGCTAGCATCTACAGTTTTTTGTATCTATGAACTACATACCTTGGCTCATTCAACTGCTACCAATTAAATTCATCGATGTATGCACTGTTATATCAAATTTTGCAATATTTACTTTCATCTGCGATTATCAATTAATTTTCTTGATTTTGCAAACATTTCTTGAATATATCTGAGAATGTTCAAGCCGCTGGAAGTGCAATAGAAACATAGAAAAATAGGTGCAGGAGTAGGCCATTCGGTCCTTAGAGCCAGCACCGCCATTCAATTGGCTGATCATCTAAAATCAGTACCCCATTCCTGTCTTTTCCCTATATCCCTTGATTCCTTAAGCCCTGAGAGTTAAATCTAACTCTCTCTTGAAAACATCCAATGAATTGGCCTCCACTGCCTTCTGTGGCAGAGAATTCCACAGATTCACAACTTTCTGGGTGTAGATTGAGTGCATGTGAACCAATCACACGCAAGCCAGCACCACTAACTCCACCCCTTCACAACACCCATACTAACACTCTTACTAACGCCCCACCCCGGCACTTGGGTTCGAGCAGCTAGGGTGTACTGACGACCAGTTATCCTAGTGCTGCTAAGTGATTATTAAAGACGTGTTTAAACCACGCAATGACTTTGGCGCTTGTTTACATGGCGTCAGAAGTGGGATGACCCTCGTTTTCTGTATAACGGTTTTTATTTTTATCATTTTGAGTTTTGTCTTACTTTACGATGGCCTCCTCTTGTCGAAAGCCTGACCCTCTTGTCTTTGATGTGGATATCAGCGAACGCTGGGCTACGTTTGAACTCGACTACCAGCACTACATGAACATTGCACACCAAAATGAACCAGATGCTGTCAAGGCTTCTCTCCTGCTCAACCTTGCGGGTCCAGCTGCCCTTCGTCGGTCAAGAACATTCCGCTATTCTCCAGCGGTCCGCGATGCTAACGGTCAGGTAATAACCCCAGCAGAATCTCCTGACGACCCCAATGTCCTGCTACGTAAACTGAGCCAGATCTGTGACCTGCCCTCAAACCACATTTTGGATAGGGCAAGGTTCTTCTCTCGTCGTCAGCTCCCTGGCGAACGGGCAGACTCGTTTATTTCTGATTTGATGTGTTTAGCCCAACGTGGTCGGTTCGAACTAATTCCTATTGATCAGCTAACTGATCAGCTAATGAGGGACATACTAGTGAATGGCATGAGCGACTTAAAGCTCAGATCAGAGCTTCTGAGACGGACAGATTTGACGCTTGATGAAGCTGTGCACGCATGCAGAACTGCTGAATTCATCGACCCCATAGAAGGCTCGCATGAAACAAAAACAATCAATGAGATGGGCTTCACTAGGCAGCGAACAAACACAGATAACAGGCGATTTACGACCCAAGCTAGTCAGGCGGTTCGCAGCAGAGATGTCCTAACTGCAATTACTTGCACAACAGACAGTCAGCCTGCCCCGCCCTCGGGAAAACATGCAATTACTGCAAAAAGTTGAAAATCCGGGCTAGGGGGAGGAATTCGCCAAGCTCCAAGTCTAATCTCAATTTTTTGCGACTAGACAGCAACAATGTTACTCCCAACAATTACCAGCTCACAGCTGTTCCAGCCCACAGCCCAATTAATTCTCAAGATGATTCCACTGTTTACCCAATTTACTCTCTGCAGCAATTAGCCACGAAGAATCCAGAACCGACCGTGATGATATCTGTAAACAATGTGGTCTTTGGCGCAAAATTAGATATGGGGTCCAAAGTAAACACAATGTCAATCAATCTTTTCAACAAGATTAGAACTAACGAGCCTCTTATCAAGGACAGGTCCACTTTACATGCTTTCGGAGGGGAGGTATTGGTTCCTCTGGGCAAAACCAACTTGAGATGTGTACTGAAAAGATCCACGAGGGTTTTAACCTTTTATATCCTGAACTTTGACTCAGCCACCCTGCTTGGTAATCGTGCCTGTCAAGAGCTGGGGCTGATTTCCTTTGACAAAACCGTCCATAAGCTACAAATTCCGTTTGACCCGCTGAGTGAATTCCCTGATCTTTTCGACAACAACCTAGGCAGGTTGCCCGTGACTTACAGGATTACTACTGACCCCGATGTGACGCCCGTCATCCGAGCCCCACACCGATTGTCATTTGCCATGACTGACAGGGTTCACTCTATGCTGAAGGACATGACCTCCATGGGCGTAATTGAAGCAGTCAGCGACCTCACTGACTGGGTCTCGACCATGATTGCCACATTCAAGAAGGGAAAGAACGAAATCCGTCTGTGCATCAACCCGAAAGACCTGAACATTGCCATTAAGCGCCCACACCATCCCATGAAGACCGTCGAGGATGTTGCGGCAAAGGTCGGAATGGCCACCCTATTTTCTGTTCTCGATGCTAAGAACTCTTTCTGGCAGATACCGCTGGACAAGAAGTCATCAAGCCTCACTACATTTGCCACCCCATTCGGCAGATATAAGTTTCTGAGAATGCCGTTTGGAATCAACTCTGCAAGTGAAGTCTTCCAGAGAGCCATGGAGCATCTATTCGAGGGCCTGCCTTGTGCCATTATTGTCGATGATATCCTCGTATATGGCAAAGACGCAGCGGAACACGATCACAATCTCAGGCTCATCTTGGAGCGCGCTCGCAAGATAAACCTCAAGCTCAATCCTGACAAGTGTAAGTTCCGGGTTCCAGCGGTTTCCTACGTTGGCCACATCTTTACTCCTGATGGCCTTAAACCCGATCCGAAGAAAGCTGCTGCCATCACAGAGATGCCTGCCCCCACAGATGTAAAAGGCCTGCAACGTTTTCTGGGCATGGTAAACTATCTCGGAAAGTTTATACCGAACCTCAGCGAAATAAGCTCCACACTTCGGCAGCTGACCAAAATGGACACTGCATGGTCATGGTTCCCGCAACATCAGGCTGCCTTTGATGTTCTAAAATCTAAACTGACCAGTGCACCGACTCTTGACTTTTTTCGACCTGAACCGTCCTGTGACGATCACATGTGATGCCTCGAAATTTGGGCTCGGCGCAGCCTGCTTGCAACCATCTGCTGACGGCACTCTACTACCTGTCGCGTATGCCTCTCGCACCATGACCGACACGGAGCATCACTACGCGCAAATCGAAAAGGAACTGCTGGCTGTCGGTTTTGCCTGCACCAAATTCCGTGATTTCGTCCTTGGCAACACATTCATGGTCGAGACGGACCATCAACCGCTGGTGACAATCTTGAACAAGCCCATCCATGCCGCGCCAGCTCGCTTGCAGCGCATGATGCTGCAGCTGCAACGGTACGACTTTGCCATTACCTACAAGAAGGGTAAGGACATGCACGTTGCTGACACTCTCTCCCATGCACCTCGGGCATCTTGCGAACACCCCCATGAACAGGAGGATTTCATGGTCCTCGGTGTCGACCTCGTCCCCAGTAAGCAACTGCGCACCCTGTCCGCGCACACTGCCACTGACCTTACGCTTCAAACCCTCTCCTCCATCATCAAAACAGGCTGGCCAGACAAACGATCCGACACGCCCACAGAGGTACAGCCGTACTTCCTGGTACGTGATGAACTGGTGGTACAGGATGGTGTTGTGGTTAAGGGTCACAAGGTGGTGATACCCTCATCATTGCGAGATGAATACTTCAAAGAGGCACACAGCGGTCACCCAGGGGCTGATTCTACACTGGCACGCGCTCGTGGTCTGTTCTACTGGCTGGGGATGGCCGAGTACATTCGGGACCACATAGCCTCCTGCCCCACTTGCAACAACCTTGCGCCTCATCAGCAGCGGCAGCCCCTTCTGCAACAACCACCACCAGCACTGCCCTGGACGTCGCTGGCGGCAGATATTTTCGAATGGTGCGGAAAGCACTATCTCGTTCTGGTCGACTCATTTTCTAATTGGTTTGATCTTGACAAACTGACCTCCCTCACTTCTGAGATGGTCATCAAGAAGCTGTAGAGACACTTCTCCGCCTATGGCATTCCTGTTTGCCTGAGAACCGACAACGGTCGGCAGTTCACTAGCCACATGTTCCAGCTTTTCGCAGACCGATGGAACTTCCAGCACGTCACGAGCAGTCCCAAATATCCACAGAGTAATGGACTCGCTGAACGCGCTGTCAGAAGTGCCAAGCACTTGCTGGAGGGAGCACGCATCTCCAAGTCGGACGTCTATCTCGATCTCCTGAATCTTAGAAACATTGCCAGGGATGGTACCCTGGGATCGCCGGCACAGCGCCTGATGTCAAGATTGTCGAGGTCTCCGGTCCCCACCGCACAACAGCAGCTGGTTCCTCATGCGTTGGAGTCTGCCACTATCCAGAAACGTCTCCAAGAGAGGCAGAGCATCCAGAAACGATCATACGACAGTTCCAGCAGACCACTCAAGCCTCTACTGCCGGGCCAGGTCGTCCATCTACGAACTTCGACTGGACATTCCCGTCTGGGCACTGTTGTCAGCCCGACTAACGAGCCACGATCCTACATGGTGGACTGTGAGGGAGCGGTTTACCGGAGAAGTCGACAACACCTGCTTGCTGTGAGGGAGCCCCGCCCACCGCCTGCTGGTCCCTATGCTCCGCCGCTCCAGTTCCAGACGCCTTCTGTGATGTCTCCCACCCATCCCCGCATGCCTTACACCCTTCCTCGTCCCTCGGTCTCCACTAACCACGGGGTCTCACCTACCGCATGTCTTCCTTTTCGGTCCCCACAAACCTCTCCCGCGCCATTCTCACCTCCTAGATCTCCGTCCCATCTTTCGGGAGAGGGAGGGTTGGGTCCGCACGCGCTCGGGACGCTTTAGCAGACCACCAGACAGATATGGCGAGTATGTTTAACTCCATGGCATGGGTGCCCTTTCCACACTTAATCCCAAGGGGGAAGGATGTAGATTGAGTGCATGTGAACCAATCACACACAAGCCAGCACCACTAACTCCACCCCTTCACAACACCCATACTAACACTCTTACTAACGCCCCACCCTGGCACTTGGGTTCGAGCAGCTAGGGTGTACTGACGACCAGTTATCCTAGTGCTGCTAAGTGATTATTAAAGACATGTTTAAACCACGCAATGACATTGGCTCTTGTTTACACTGGGTAAAGAAGTTTTTCCTCATCTCAGTCCGAAATGGCCCACCCCTTATTCTTAAAATGTCTCCCCTGGTTCTGGACTCACCCAACATCGGGAATATTTTTCCTGCATCACGCCTGTCCAATCCTTTAAGAATTTTATATGTTTCTATAAAATTCCCTCTCATCCTTCTAAATTCCAGTGAATACAAGCCCAGTCGACCCATTCTTTCATATGTCACTCTCGCCATCCCGGGAATTAACCTGGTGAACTTGTGTTGCACTTCCTCAATACCAATAATGACCTTCCTCAAATTAGGAGACCAAAATTGCACACAATACTCCAGGTGCGGTCTCACCAGGGCCCTGTACAACTGCAGTAGGACCTCCTTGCTCTGAAACTCAAATTGTCTCGCAATGAACATGAATAAGTTTATTGGCCAAGTATGTATACATACAAGTAATTTGCCTTGGTACTCCGCTCGCAAGTAACAACACAAGTAAACAATTAACAATAAAACATAAAACGTTAACAAATAAACATTATAGATTAAACATTTGAATGAAATAAAATTATTGAGTAGAGCTACTGCTCGTGGAAAAAAATCTGTTTTTATGTCTGGCTGTGGTGGCTTTGACAGTCCGGAGTCACCTTCCAGAGGCTCAGAGCCTCCGTGGATTTTGAAACAGCAGCAAAGAGAAGCAGGAAAAAGCACTGATTGGCTCTAGCCCGAGTGGGAGGACAGTTAGAAGTGAGTCAGAGGGGGAAAACAGTTTAAAACTGAGGAATTTGGTTTGTAAATTGGTAAATTAGGCAATTTATCAGTCAATATAAGCAAGGCGGCTCTTAGGGAGCGGCAGTGGCCTTGTGAGTAAAGTGTGAGTCTTTGGCTCAAGAGTCTTTGGCAAGGAGGCTGAGGGAAGGAGACTACGCAATACGCTGGAGAGGGAGAAACGAAAGCAGGCGATGTCAGGCAAGCTGATTCAGTGCGATGCTTGCAGTATGTGGGAGGTCAAGGACACTGCTGGTGCCTCTGGCTGCTACAAGTGTGAGAAGTGCATCCAGGTACAGCTCCTGAAGGACTGTGTTGGGGAACTGGAGAAGCAAGTGGATGACCTCAGGTTCGTCCGAGAGGCTGAGTTGTTCCTCGACAAATCCTACAGCAAGATTGTTACACCGAAGGTACTGGAAGAGGGAAGGTGGGTGACAGTGAGAAACGGAAGTAAACATGGAATGCACAGGTCCCCGGGTGTTGTACCTCTTGTAACAGGTTCATCCACTTAGAAGCTGTCGGGACAGAAGACGTTGACGCACTGAGCGGCGCACTGGCTTGCGAAGCAAAAAGTGCTGTTGAGCCAAAACCAAGGAGGCCGACGTCAGGCAATGCAGTGGTGGTTGGAGACTCCATTGAGAGATATACGGACAGGGATTTCTGCAGCAACAGACGGGATTCGAGGATGGTGTGCTGCCTCCCGGGTGCCAGGAACCAGGATGTCATGGACAGAGTGCAGAAAATCCTTAAGGGCGAAGGTGAACAGCCGGAAGTTGTAGTGCATATTGGCACAAACGATGTCGGAAAGAAAGGGATGAATATTCTGAAGCGTGACTTTAGAGCTCGGAAAAGTGCTGAAAAGCAGGACCTCCAGGGTGGTTATGTCCAGTTTGCTTCCAGTTCCTCGTGCTGGCGAGAGCAGGAACATGGAGATACAGGACCTGAATGTGTGGCTGGGGAACTGGTGCAGGGGGCAGGGATTTAGATTCTTAGACCACTGGGATCTGTTTTGGAGTAAGGGGGACTGTTCAAAAGAGACGGATTGCACCTTAACAGGTGGGGGACCGGCATTCTGGCAGGCAGGTTTGCCACTGCGACACAGTTGGTTTTAAACTAAATAAGGGGGTGTCAAATGGGATAGTCAAGAACAGAGTTAAAGGGAAAGGGAGGAAAGGGATAGTTAATGACCCCAGAATTAACGGGAAATAAAGCTCACAAAGGGATACGAGAGTATGGCCAAGTGTAGTAGGGATCGATGTGAATGGTGAGATGCGTAAGGAATTAAAAGTACTGTATTTGAATGCGCGAAGTATAAGAAGTAAAGTAGATGAGCTTGAGGCTCAGATAGAGGTAGGTAGATATGACATTGTGGGGATTACCGAGAGGTGGATGCAGGAGGTTCGGGTCTGGGAACTTAATATTCAGGGTTATACATCCTATAGAAAGGACAGGCAGGTGGGCAGAGGAGGGGGGGGGGGGGGGGTAGCTCTTCTGGTGAGGGATGGAATTCAGTCTCTTGCGAGGGAAGACATAGTGACTGACGAGGTAGAGTCACTGTGGATTGAGTTGAGGAATTGCAAAGGTAAGAAGACACTAATTGGTGTTATCCACAGACCCCCAAATAGTAGCCCGGATGTAGGGTGTAAGTTGCAGCAGGAGTTAAAACTGGCATGTAACAAAGGTAATGCCACTGTGGTGATGGGGGATTTCAATATGCAGGTAGACTGGGAAAATCAGGCTGGTTCAGGACCCCAAGAAAGAGAGTTTGTAGAGTGCCTCCGAGATGGATTCTTAGAGCAGCTTGTAATGGAGCCGACCAGAGAAAAGGCAATTCTGGATTTAGTGTTGTCCAATGAACCAAATTTGATAAGAGAACTCGAGGTAAAGGAACCGCTTGGAGGTAGTGATCATATGATTCGTTTTAATCTGCAATTTGAGAATGAGAATGTTAAATCGGAAGTGGCAGTGATGCAGCTGAACAAAGGGGATTATGAAGGCATGAGAGAGGAGCTGGCCAAGGTAGACTGGAAAGGGATACTAGCAGGAATGACGGTGGAACAGCAATGGCAGGAATTTCTGGGCATAATCCGGAAGACACAGGATCATTTCATTCCAAAAAGAAAGAAAGATTCTAAGGGGAGTTTGAGGCAACCGTGGCTGACAAGAGAAGTTAGGGATAAAATAAAACTAAAAGAAATGATGTATAACACAGCAAAGAGTAGCCGGAAGCCAGAGGATTGGGAAACTTTCATAGGACAACAGAAGGAAACAAAAAAAAGGCAATACGGGCTGAAAAGATGACGTACAAGGGGAAGCTGGCCAGGAATATAAAGAAGGACAGTAAAAGCTTCTTTAGATATGTTAAGGGAAAAAGAGTAGCAAAGTCAAATGTGGGTCCCTTGAAGGTAGACACGGGTGAAATTATTATGGGGAACAAGGAAATGGCAGAAGAGATGAACAGGTACTTCGGATCTGTCTTCACTAAGGAAGACACAATCTCCCAGAAGTACTGCAGTTCAGAGGATCTAAGGGGGTCAAGGAACTGAAAGATATTTTCATTAGGCGAGAAATAGTATTGGGTAGGCTAATGGGACTGAAGGATGATAAATCCCCAGGGCCTGATGGACTGCATCCCAGGGTCCTCAGGGAGGTGGCTCTAGAAATAGTGGATGCATTGGTGATCATTTTCCAATGTTCAATAGATTCAGGATCAGTTCCTGTGGATTGGAGGATAATGTTATCCCACTTTTCAAGAAAGGAGCGAGAGAGAAAACGGGGAATTGCAGACCAGTTAGCCTGACTTCGGTGGTGGGAAAGATGCTGGAGTCAATTATTAAAGAGGTAATAATGGGGCATTTGGAAAGCAGTAAAAGGATTAGTCCAAGTCAGCATGGATTTATGAAAGGAAAATCATCCTTGACTAATCTTCTGGAATTTTTTGAGGATGTCACAAGTAAAATGGATGAAGGGGAGCCAGTGGATGTAGTGTATCTAGACTTTCAGAAAGCCTTTGATAAGGTCCCGCACGGGAGACTGGTGACTAAAATGAGAGCACATGGTATTGGGGGTAGGGTGTTGACGTGGATAGAAAATTGGTTGGCAGACAGGAAGCAAAGAGTAGGAGTGAACGGGTCCTTTTCAGAATGGCAGGCAGTGGCGAGTGGAATGCCGCAAGGCTCGGTGTTGGGGCCGCAACTGTTTACCATATACAGTATATTAATGATTTGGAAGAGGGAATTGGGAGCAACACTAGCAAGTTTGCAGATGACACAAAGCTGGGTGGCAGTGTGAACTGTGAAGAGGATGTTAGGAGGTTGCAGGGTGACCTAGATAGGTTGAGTGAGTAGGCAGATGCGTGGCAGATGCAGTATAATATAGATAAATGTGAGGTTTTCCACTTTGGTGGCAAAAACAAGTGGGCAGATTATTATCTCAATGGGGTTAGGTTAGGTAAGGGGGAGGTACAGCGAGACCTTGGTGTCCTTGAAACTTGTCACTGAAAGTTGGTGTGCAGGTACAGCAGGCAGTGAAGAAAGCTAATGGAATGTTGGCCTTCATAACAAGAGGATTTCAGTATAGGACTAGAGAGGTTCTTCTGCAGTTGTATAGGGCTCTGGTAAGACCACATCTGGAGTATTGCGTACAGTTTTGGTCTCCTAATTTGAGGAAGGACATCCTTGTGATTGCGGCATTGCAGTGTAGGTTCACGAGATTGATCCCTGGGATGGCGGGACTGTCATATCAGGAAAGATTGAAAAGACTAGGCTTGTATTCACTGGAGTTTAGAAGGATGAGGTGGGATCTTGTAGAAACTTATAAAAGGACTGGACAAGCTAGATGCAGGAAAAATGTTCCCAATGTTGGGCAAGTCCAGAACCAGGTGCCACAGTCTTAGAATAAAGAGGAGGCCATTTAAGACTGAGGTGAGAAAAAACATTTTCACCCAGAGTTGTGAATTTGTGGAATTCCCTGCTACAGAGGGCAGTGGAGGCCAAATCACAGGATGGATTTACGAGAGAGTTTGATAGAGCTCTAGGGGCTAGTGGAATCAAGAGATATGGGGAGAAGGCAGGCACGGGTTATTGATTGGGGACGATCAGCCATGATCACAATGAATGGCGGTGCTGGCTCGAAGGGCCGAATGGCCTCCTCCTGCACCTATTTTCTATGTTTCTATGGAAGTGCTTCAAAGAGTTTGTGGCCAGGTTGAGAGGGGTCAGAGTTGATCTTACCCGCTCGCTTCCTGGCCCTTGCAGCGTACAGTTCATCAATGGGGGAAAGGTTGCAGCCACCAACCTACTCAGCTGATTGAACGATTCGCTGCAGCCTCTGAATGTCGTACTTGGTGGCTGAGCCAAACCAGACCATGATGGAGAAGGTGAGGACAGACTCTACAATGGCAGTATAGAGTTGGACCATCGTTGCCTGTGGCAGATTGTGTTTCCTCGGTTGCCGCAGGAAGTACATCCTCTGTTAGGCCTTAATGACTGTGGAGTTGATGGTGGCCCCCCATTTAAGATCCTTGGAGATGATGGTTCCAAGGAACTTAAAATACTCCACAGATGTGACTGTGGTGTTGTTGATGGTGAGTGGGGGAGGGGAGGGGGAGCTCTTCTAAGTCTACTATCAATTCCACTGTCTTAAGAGTATTGAGCTCCAGGTTGTTACAAAGGCACAAAGACGCCAGCTGTGTCACTTCCTGTCTGTAGCCAGTTTCCTCCCCCATCCTGGATCAGTCCAATCAGGGTTGTGTCATCCACAAACTTGAGAAGCTTGACAGAGGAGTCTGTGGTGTGGAGAGAGTAAAGGAGAGGAGAGAGCACGCAGCCTTGCGGTGCTCCTATGCGGAGGGTCTGAGATGTGCTTCCCAGCCTAACATGCTGCTTCCTGTCTGTCAGGAAGTTGGTGATCCACTGACAGAGGGGTTCAGGCACAGTCAACTGGGAGAGTTTGGAGTGAAGTGAATGCCAACATGCCATTAGCTTTCTTCACTGCCTGCTGTACCTGCATGCTTACTTTCAGTGACTGATGTACAAGCACACCCAGGTCTCATTGCACCTCCCCTTTTCTAATATGACACCATTAAGATAATAATCTGCCTTCCTGTTCTTGCCACCAAAGTGGATAACTTCATTTATCCACATTATACTGCATCTGCCATGCATCTGCCCACTTACCCAACCTATCCAAGTCACCCTGCAGCCTCATAGCATCCTCATCGCAGCTCACACTGCCACCCAGCTTTGTGTCATCCGCAAACTTGGAGATGTTACCTCGTCTAAATCAATAGACAATAGACAATAGGTGCAGGAGTAGGCCATTTGGCCCATCGAGCCAGCACAGCCATTCAATGTGATCATGGCTGATCATCCCCAATCAGTACCCCGTTCCTGCCTTCTCCCCATATCCCGACTCCGCTATTTTTAAGAGCCCTATCTAGCTCTCTCTTGAAAGCATCCAGAGAACCTGCCTCCACCTGAGGCAGAGAATTCCACAGACTCACCACTCTCTGTGAGAAAAAGTGTTTCCTCGTCTCCGTTCTAAATGGCTTACTCCTTATTCTTAAACTGTGGCCCCTGGTTCTGGACTCCCCCAACATCGGGAACATGTTTCCTGCCTCTAGCGTGGCCAATCCCTTAACAATCTTATATGTTTCAATGAGATACCCTCTCATCCTTCTAAACTCCAGAATGTACAAGCCCAGCTGCTCCATAATCTCAGCATATGACAGTCCCACCATCCCGGAAATTAACCTTGTAAACCTACGCTGCACTCCCTCAATAGCAAGAATGTCCTTCCTCAAATTAGGGGACCAAAACTGCACACAATACTCCAGGTGTGGTCTCACTAGGGCTCTGTACAACTGCAGAAGGACCTCTTTGCTCCTATATTCGATTCTTAATATATATTGTAAATAACGGGGTTCTTTGCTCCTATATTCAATCCTTAATATATATTGTAAATAACTGGGTTCCCAGCACCGAGCCTT
Organism: Malacoraja senta; assembly: GCA_038087875.1. Classification (NCBI taxonomy): domain Eukaryota; kingdom Metazoa; phylum Chordata; class Chondrichthyes; order Rajiformes; family Rajidae; genus Malacoraja; species Malacoraja senta. The sequence continues at coordinate 23,821,672 of CM075978.1, forward strand.
GCGGCACCCCACTAGTCTCTGCCTGCCATTCTGAAAAGGACCCGTTAATTCCTCTTTGCTTCCTGTCTGCCAACCAGTTCTCTATCCATGTCAATACCCTACCCCAATACCATGTGCTCTAATTTTGCACACACTGGGTACTTCAATGAAAAAGGGCAGCCACTTTTATAGGCAGTCAATACCACACCCAACCGAAAGCTGGAAAAACTCTGAACTTAGCTGAGCATCTATCTATATTACTAAAACTCTCATCTTGACCACTTCCGGTTTCCGTTTTTTTAAATTTGCGCAGAAAAGGTAACCTATATCGCTAGGAATTTTTCGCCACCTTACTCACCGTTCTCCTCAGCTCCAAGCGCACCACGTTTTGTTCCAATCGGTGAAATATTAGAAAAGTTATGAAGGCTTTAAAAAATCATGAGATCAACAGATTGGTCTTCTCGCCTGTCAGTCACCATGAAGTTAACGCCCCTTCCGGCATCCGATGTGTTAATCACCGGTCGGGGCGAGGAGAATAAAGCCCCGGAGACGGGGCTGAGTCCACAAGCCGTGCTGATTGATTGAGTCCGCGAGCCGTGCGGAGGAGAACGACCAGCGAAGCGGCCAGTGAAGCGACCAGCGCTCGCAGTGAGTCCTCATCGCACCCCCAACCCCTTCCCCTCTGGTCCCCATTGCAGGCTCCTGCCCCCCTCCCCCGAAATACCGCACATCCTCCATGGCTCTTCCCTGTCTTTTCGCCAAGCTCTCTCCCCCACCCTGCCCCTCCCCCCCCCACACACCCCAATCCCTCCCACAGACTCCTCCCCCTGCCCACACACACCCCGAGCTCTCTGGCCGCCCTGCGTCTTTACTGCAGGGCGGCCAGACTGGATGGCCCGACCCGGCCCCGCCCCAGCACAGCTAGCGTGGTCGGAGCTGGCGCCGATGTCGCCAAACAGAAAGCGGAGACTCCCAGCGGAGGAGAACGACCAGCGAAGTGGCCAGTGAAGTGACCAGTGCCCGCTGTGAGTCCCTGTAATACCGCACTCTCCCCATTGCTCTTCCGTCGTCTTTTCTCCGAGCTCTCTTCCCCCCTGCCCCCACACCCCTCCGCCCTACACCCCAATCCCTCCCACACCCATCCCTTCCACAAACCCCACAACCCTCCCCCTGCCCACACATACCCCCCGCACACCCCTCACCCCCCCCAAAACTGATCCCCCCACAACCCCTCCCCTCCCCCACCCCCCGCCCCACAACACCACATCCCCGCCCACACTCCTCCCCCACCCACACACCTCTCCTCCACAACCCCCCCCGCCCACACACCCCTCTCCTCCACAACCCCCCTCTCCACAACCCCCCTCTCCTCCACAACCCCCCTCACCGCCACAACCCCCCCCCACAACCTCCCTCTCCCCCCAACTCCCCTCCCCCACCCACAAACCCCTCCTCCACAACCCCCCCTGCCCACAACCCCCTCCCCCACATCTCCCCCGCTCACACACCTCACCCCTCCACACCCCCGCCAACACACACCCCTCCCCCAAACCACCCTCTCCCACATCCTCCCTCCCCTCTACACCCCACCTCCCCCCCCCTCGCAAATCCCTCCAACCCACATACACACTTCCTCTCCCACCCCCCCCCCCCCCACCAAACACCCCTCTGGTGACTGGGACCCAACAGGTCCCACTTAGTCTAGTAAAATATAAAGATGAAGGAAAATAATCAAAACAAGTCATTCCATAAACATTTACAAATCCAAAAGAAAACTACGTCTTCAAGAAAAGGCTGACTGACACAGATATCTAATCTGATTTAACAATTTATATTTAAGAAAGAACTGCAGATGGTGGAAAAAATAAAAGTAGACAAAAATGCTGGTTGAAACTCAGCAGGTGAGGCAGCATCTATGAAGGAAATGGTGACGTTTCGGGTCAAGGCCCTTCTTCAGATTGATGTGGGGGAGGGGGGGGGGGCAGAAGAGGCTGGTACTTTCCCTTGCAACCGCAGGAAATGCTACACTTGTCGCTTTAGAACCCCCCTCGACTCCATCCAAGGACCCAAGCAGTTTTTCCAGGTGAGGCAGAGGTTCACCTGCACCTCCTCCAACCTCATCCATTGCATCCGCTGTTCTAGGTGCCAACTGCTGTACATCGGTGAGACCAAGCGCAGGCTTGGTGATCGCTTCGCCCAACACCTCCGCTCAGTTCGCATTAACCAATCTGATCTCCCGGTGGCTCAGCACTTCAACTCCCCCTCCCATTCCAAATTCTGACTTTTCTGTCCTGGGCCTCCTCCATGGCCAGAGTGAGTCCCACCGCAAATTGGAGGAGCAGCACCTCATATTTCGCTTGAGTAGTTTACATCCCAGCGGTATGAACATTGACTTCTCCACTTCCAGGTAGTCCTTGCTTTCTCCCTCCGCCCCCTCCCCCTCCCCTTCCCAGCTCTCCCACAGCCCACTGTCTCCGCCTCTTTCTTTCTTCTTCCTGCCCCCCCCCCCACCACCCCACCCCCACATCAGTCTGAAGGGTCTCGACCTGAAACGTCACCTATTCCTTCGCTCCATAGATGCTGTCTCACCCGCTAAGTTTCTCTAGCATTTTTGTCTACTAACAATTTATATTGAACTTCAAAATTAATTTTCCTGTGTCCACACTATGGAGTAGTTAATTTTAAGTTGCAATCAAAAATCCTAGTAGTTGTTTGCATTGTATAAATATATAAAAGCCTCTAGAAAATGCTCTCACTACCTACATTGTCATTCGGGTAGAGAACTCTGCTAATATTTTCAGCAATATTTCTGTCCAACACAGCTTCGATGTAGTCCCCAACGTTAACTGGTCAGAATGAAAACAACATTTAACATATGTACAATGGCATTAACGACTCCAATTCAAAACCAAAGCAAGAGCAGTTGTTAGTAATAATGGAAAACAAATATTGTAAACATGAATGCACCAATGGCAGCTTTACACTCAACACAATTGGATGTGACTTATGGTATGAGTGAATAAGTAATGGATTTGATTATTCCGAGTCGTGTCAACTGCCTGGAGTCGCAGTCCATAGTCGATGCACATACACGCTTATGGGCACAACATTTGGAAGGCATGGTTTCCTGTACTTGTGGACACTTGAAGCTCAGTAATGAGCTCTGAATAGCATTAGGCCTTTGAGGGCCCAAAACCAAAAGATGACAAATCGACCTTTGCATTACATATAACTCCAGCCTTTCTCATTGACATCAATTTTACGAGGGTTCTTCAATGGCACTCTCTCTCAAATGCTGCCTTGCGTTAAAGGCCAGTCATCTTTACATCAACTTTGGGATCGGGTGAATTCAGGAACTCACCATACTCCCTTAAAACTCAACACGGTCCAAGTTTGTGCACACTAGCACTGGTCCCCAAGCTCTCCAGGAACTCACCTGGATCCTGTGCTCCCTTGAATCTCACCTGGACACTGGCTCCCATGCTCTCCTCAATCTCACATGAGCGCTAGTTCCCAAGCTCCCTTAAAACTCACTTGGATCCTGTGCTCCTTTAAGATTCACCTGGACACCAATTCACATATTCCTTGGAATCTCAACTTGACACAGGCTGCTATGAATCCTACCTGGGCACATGGTTCCCATACTCTCATGAAACTCACCTATTCTGTACCTATGCTCCCTTGAATCTCACCTGGGCAGTGGGTCCAAAGCTCCCTTGAAACGCCACTGGACACTGGTTTCAAAGCTCCCTTGAAACTCATCTGGATACTGGTTCCCATACCTCCTTGAATCTCACTTGGACACTGGTTCTTATGCTCCCTTGAATCTCACCTGCGCACTGGTTCCAAAGCTCCCTTGAACACTGGTTCAAAAGCTCCCTTGAATCTCACCTGCGCACTGGTTCCAAAGCTCCCTTGAACACTGGTTCAAAAGCTCCCTTGAATCTCATCTGGATCCTGTGCTGCCCCACGAAGATCACCTGGATCCTGTGCTTCCTTGAGACTCACCCAAGCACAAGTTCCCCATCTCCCTTGAAATTCACTGTGGCTCGTATAACTTTCAAGGGAGCACCAGAGCCAGGGCTCCAATGAGTTACAAATAAGTCACCTGGTGACCCAGATGTGCAACCAGTGGGATTTTAAAAGTCAGATTAGATAAAATGCGTCTTACTGGACTTTATTTGTCAGATTTTGCCTATTCATTTATCTATATTTCTACGTAGCCTTTCATATCCTTATATATATGCACTGCTTTCATATCCTTCCATTGTTGTGGAATCAGCAAATTTAACAACCATACCCATGTTCTTCATCTAGTGTCACACTATTTGTTACATCTTACCAACCAACTAAAGATTAATTTATCCCACCCTGTTTCCAGTTAGCCAGCCTATCCTCTCGCCACCAATACAATTTATCCTACACCTTGAGCTTCTATTTCCTATAATAAACATTGATCAAAAAAATGTATTACATAATCTGAATTAATCAAAATAACTAAAGGTTTTGTAATGCAGAGCTGTGAATCAGCATACTCATGAGAATAAATTATGTGGGTATTTTTAAAAATATTTTTATTTTATTAGAAGTACAATTGTATACAATCATATTTTCATAATACCTTTTATGTACAGCTTCTTATTTAAAATTTTTTTTTGAAATAAAGAAGAAAAAGAAAAAAGTTAGGTAATGAAAAATAGAAAAATGTGAGATATATAGTGTGTGAAAAAGAAAAATAAAGAATGAAAAAAGAAAGTTGAGACATAGAAAATAGAAGAGAATAAAAGAAGAGAAGAGAAGAAAAGAAAATAGGAGATCATTTATAATCTTGACCATCCGCAGTCACGGATTAGCTTTTACACCTGTTTTGCACCATATGTTTCCAAAAAGACGACAAATGGAGACCAACTCGTTGTGAATTGGTCAAATTTATCTATTAGGAGGAATCGCATTTCCTCAAGATGTGCGGTATCCAACATACTTGCAATCCACATTTTGAGCGTTGGTATTGGTGTATTTTTCCAAAATTTCAATATTAATTTTTTTGCTATTAAACCATAATTAAAAATTGACTTTTCAGATGAGCTCAATTTGTTCCCGTCTTCCATTACCCCAAATATAATCAATTCATTATTGGGTTCCATTTTTGTCTTAAATAATTTTGTAAATATTTCGAAAATATCACTCCAAAATCCATGAAGTTTTATACAATAAACAAAAGAGTGTGTTATAGTTGCGTCTTGGGTTAAACATTTATCGCAAATGGGCGATATATTTGTATAAAATTTATTTAATCTTGTTTTTGAGTAATATAACCTATGTAAAATTTTAAATTGGATTAGGTTATGTCTTGCGTTAATCGAACACTTGTGAATGTATGTCAAATACTTTTCCCATGTAGCCTTCGTAATTTTTATCAATAATTCCCGTTCCCACTCTTCTCTAATTACCTCGGTCACGGGTAAATCTATATTTAAGATACTATTATATAAATATGATATTAATTTTTGTGTATCAGCTTTTATATTCATTACTTCAAGTAAATCAGGAGTTATTTTTTGATATCCCTGTATGTATGTCTTCAAAAAATTACAAATCTGAAAATATTTAAAATAATGAGTGTTTTTCAGTTTAAATTTTAATTGTTGAAATGATAATAAATCTCCCATTTCATACATATCCCCCATCCTTTTAATTCCTAAACTTTCCCATTGATTATATATTTTATCCATCATGGATGGTTTAAATAAAGGATTATTCGCTATCGGTGTTAACAATGATAGGTTTCTTAATTTTAAGGATAATTTTATTTGTTTCCATATTCTTATTGTATCTTGTATAATTGGGTTTTTCTTATATATTGTATTGTTCATTTTTTTCGGGGAGAAGAGGACTGTTCCTATATTACAAGGATAACAATCCTCTTTCTCCATTTTTATCCATTCTGTCTGTTGAGTTGAACTATCCAACCAGTAAATTATATTCTTAATATGTATTGCCCAATAGTAATACAAAAAATTAGGGAGTGAAAGTCCCCCGACATCTTTTGGTTTACATAAGTGTTCTTTTTTAATTCTATGTGATTTGTAATCCCAAACAAAATTAGTAATATTAGCGTTCAGTTTAGAAAAAAAATATTTTGGTACATATACTGGTATATTTTGGTACATATACACCCGGAGGCGCTGTCCTGAACGGCTGCCTGTCCTGCAGCTGTCCGTCTTTTTCCCTTCTTTTTTATTATTTTTAGTACGTTTAGTGTGTAGTCAGGGGGCCTAATCTTTTTATGTGTGGGGGGTGGTGGGGGGGAAGGGGGAAACTGTTTTTCGAGTCCCTACCTGGTCGGAGGGGTTGCCTTCCTCCGAGCAGCGCCTTCGACCTGTCCTTGCGGCCTACCAGCGGGTCCTGGAGCGGCGTTTCCCTGGGGGACCTGGCCAGAACGCCGGCTTTGGCGGCGGCGCAGACGTTTCCCTGAGGGGACCTGGCCAGAACCCTGGCTTTGGCGGTGGCGCAGAACATCGGCTTTGGCGGCGGTGCAGCGCTGGAGCGCTGTCGTGGAGCGGGCGATGCCTTTCCTGGGTCGCTGCGCTGGGACTCCAGTATGCTGGGACCGCCGATGGGAACATCGTGGAGCCGCGGTTCTGTGGAGCGGCCAGCTGCGACGCTGAACGTTACATCCCGGAGCCTGGGCGAGAATATCGGGCGCTGTGGCGGGACTGTGGAGGCCTCAGTGGGCCCGACTCTGGGTGGACAAGAGGATGGGGACTGGACTTTGTGCCTTCCCCCACAGTGGGAACCATTGTGGGGGGATGTTTTTGTGTTGAACTTCTTTTTGAACACCATGTTGTATTTTTATTAGTGTGCTGCAAGGACATCTGAATTTCCCCTGAATAAGGGGATTAATAAAGTCTTATCTTATCTTATCTTATCTTATCTTATAGATTGAAATAGGTATAATAACTGTGGTAGGAAGCTCATTTTAATAGCATTTATTCTGCCTATTAATGATAAAGGGAGTGTTTTCCAAAATTTTATCATTATATTAAGTTTATTTATTAAGGGTATAAAATTGGCATTGAATAAAGCTTTATGTTTTCTAGTAATCTGAATACCCAAATATTTGAATTTTTCTGTTGCTATTTTAAAGGGGAATTTCAATAAGTGTGTGGATTCTTGAGGTTTTAACGTCATAATTAAATTATGTGGTAATAATAAATATAATTTACCTGATGTCCTCCAAATTATATATTTGAAAACATATATTTGTGTAATTAATTGTACATAACACATTCCAGAGCTAAAATGTGGTATTTACAAGCCTAACATTTTGTCAGGTTTATAACAAAAATAAATGACTCCGATTTTTTAAAAATATATGTAAGGTTCAAGGACGGAAATAGATCATTTGTCTCATTGTCTGTAGCACTGGTCATCAGCACAACCAAATACAACCCATGTATCTATTAACCATTTATGTTTAGTGGTATTTTACAGAGTTTGACCTGTGGAATAAATGTCTGTTGCAATAAATAACTTACAGTGATGCAAATGGAAGTCATTTGGAGCTTTGGCAGACCACAGCCTCATAGTATTCACAGTATTGTTCAGATATCCTGGAATTGGTGTATCATATGGCATGGCAAGAACTATCTATAGATTTTCTCAGCAAAACAAAAAAACATATTTTTGATGAAAGATCGAGTGTTATTCCCTTATTGAAACAAAATATATATATATATGAATTACATAATCAGTGTGTTAATCAAGCATGCTTTGGACTTTTAGTATGCTGCACCAGCAGATTTTCCAGACTAATGGATGTTATTCCACTTAATTCTCCAACACACTTTTCCTTAATTGTTGCATGTCAACTGAAGGCAGCACAATGCTGCCGCTGGTAGAGCTGCTGCCTCATAGCATAGAGATCCAGGTTTGATCACGACCTCGGTTGCTGTCTGTGTGGAGTCTGCACGATCTCCCTATGACCAGGATGAATTTCCTTCCGGTGCTTCGGTTTCCTTCCACATCCTAAAAACATGTGTTTGTGGACTAATTGGCCTCTAAATTGCCCCTAGTATGAGGTGAGCATGCAGGGTGTGAAGGGGCAATCGATGGTTGGCATGGACTCGGTGGGCTGAAGAGCCTGTTCTATGCTGTACCTCTAAACTAAACTAAATTTGGCTTTCCCTGCTACAGGTGAGGAAATTAGAAAAGTGAGCTAGATTTGAGAAGTTGAGAAAACAGTTATTTGGAAGAAATAAAACACTTTGAAATCTGTAGTTTCACAAGCTGCAAACAATCAATACTTCCACATTTCTTAACTTTTCCTAAATCTGAAATGTTTTCTCCTGTCTTGTCTAGTTTAGTTTAGTTTGGAAATACAGCGTGGAAACAGGCCTTTTGGCCAACCGAGTCCACATCGACCAGTGATCCCCGCACCTTAACACTATCCTACACACACTAGGGACAATTTTACATTTATACCAAGGGAATTAACCTACAAACCTGTACATCTTTGGGATGTGAGAGGAAACTGAAAATCTCAGAGAAAATCCACAGGGAGAAGGTACAAACTCCGTACTGACAGCACCCGTAGTCGGGATCGAACCCAGGTCTCTGGCGCTGTGAAGGAGCAACTCTACCTCTGTGCCGTCTTGCCGCCTTGTCCTGTGGAGTTTTTATAAAATGTTTTGGCTATCACTTCTGATTTTCAGCATCTGCAGTCTCTTGCTTTTTGATTATTGCCTCGTTAAATTTTGTAACCAACAAATACCCCAAGTTATAAAAGACAACAGGAATATAGGTCAATACAATTACCTACACTATAGTTAGATTATATGTTTTATTTCAGATTCAAAACACATTGCAAAAATACCAAACATGACCAACATAAAGAAAAATAAATTCTACCTCTGCATCCACCCATTTGGCTTCATTTTTGGAATGATGTACATGACCATAGAAGCAAATAGGTATTACGTACTCAGGCCGAGCTTTCTCCCAAGGGTTGCCATGTCGCAGCCAGTCATCAGGTTCCTCCACCTACATGAAGTACAAAGTCCTCGTTTATTTGTTTTTCCTTACTTAAGTAATCACATTCTGCACCAAGACTTGCTTTTAAATACCCCTCCTCTACTACCCGCTATGTTCTGTGGATAAGTCAGTTCTGAATCCAAACATTGTCAGTGCGAAGCCCAGGCATCTTAATCTTCTCAATCAGACTATCATTGGGGACTATATCACATGCCTTACTAAAATCTGTCAACAACATCAACTGCCATATCTTATCAATCACTTTTGTCACCTCTTCAATTGAACCTTTCTTATTTTTTAGCTCTATCCATGTTGCTTCAGTGGATAAACTCTCCAGTATGTCCTCTCTGAGTGGCATTATCTCTGATTTGTAATGCAACTTCTCCACCTCCATTACCTCCTTCTTTATCACATCTGAAATGGTGAAACTGCCAGTCCTGTGCCTCTCACAACCAAGCACATGGTTCCAAATATTGATACTAAGTTAATCTGATTTACCCATATCCCTTGCATTGAAAAAAAACACACTTCAGCCCATCAGTTTCACCATATTCATTAACCTCTCTCAGCCTGCCCTTCCTTTGAGACTTTCTGGTCATAATTTCTAGCTTCCCATTATTTCTTGCATTTCCACCACTCTAGTTTAGGCCTTCCCGACTAGCACCAGCAAACCTCCCCAATGTGGATTTCCCTCCAGTTCAGGCACAACCATTCCCTCTCATTCAGGCCCATCTGCCTTGGAAGAGAGCCCAATGGTCCATATATCTGAAGCCCTTTCTCCTGCACCAACTCCTTAGCCAAATATTCAAACGTATTACCCTTATACTTCTTGCCTTACAAGGAGGTGGCATGGGTAGTGTAGATGGTTTATGCATGCAACCAATCACATAGCTACCTCCCCACTACTAACCCTGCCTTAAGTATCATTTATAATAACGCCTGCTTCTCCTTCTGCGCAGTACAGTAGCAGACTGGAGTCCGTGACTACTCATGTGATGTTTAACTCTGTATACTTATTAAAGACTATTATAATGCTACACGTGTGTAATGACTATTTACATGGTGTCAGCCAGTGACTTCTCACGTCTCCTGTTCATCGTTTTTTATTTCTTTTGCTAAGTTTTTATTTTCATTTTGACAATAGCTTCCTCTTGCCGAAAGCCTGCTCAGCTCGTCTTCGATTCGGACATCGCGGAGCACTGGGCTACTTTCGAACTGGACTACCGCCACTACATGACTATTGCTCATCGGAACGAGCCCGATGAGGTCAAAGCATCGCTTCTTCTCAACCTTGCCGGCCCCGACGCCATGAGAAGAGCCAGGACCTTCAATTATGCCCCAGCTGTCCTGGGTGCCAACAATCAGGTACTGGTACCCATGGAAACTGCGGAAGACCCGCATGTACTGCTACGCAAGTTCGGGGAGATTTGTGACCTGCCCTCTAATCGTATTTTAGAAAGGGCGCGATTCTTTACTCGCAAGCAGTTGCCCGGTGAGCCTGTTGAGCGCTTCATCGCTGATTTACGCTACCTAGCCTAGAGGTGCAGGTTCGAAGCTATGACAGATCAGCTAACTAGAGACATTTTGGTGACAGGGATACTCAATCAGAAACTGAGATCAGAGCTCCTCCGCCGATCTGACCTGACCTTAAACGAAGCTATGCATGCCTGCAGATTGGCTGAGGCCATTGACCCGCCAGACAGTCAGCGTGATTCGGACACTAAATCTATCAACCTGACTGGGTTCAATAGACCGCGACCCCGATCTGATAACGCTCAATTTGTGCCTCGGCCCGGCCCCGCATCTGGCGGTGTAATCCCGAAATGCCCGAACTGTAACTACATACATCCCAGGCAGTCGCCATGCCCTGCCTTTGGTAAAGCCTGCAACTATTGCAAGAAATTAAACCATTTCTCTGCTGCCGGTCGTTCTCGTGGGAATGTGCCACGAGCTTCCAGACCTAACCTAAACATGCTGATGCAAGCTGATAACATGTATAGTTCTCCGTCCTTGCTCGACGCTGCCCACGCTGACGATCCAATTATCTCGCAAGGGGAGGCGAGTGTGCATTCACTCCTTCACGCACCTGGCCGACTACCCGATCCAACTGTCCTGATAACTGTCAACAATTCCAGCTTCCACGCTAAGCTCGATACTGGGGCAAAAGTGAATGTAATGTCAATAAGCCTTTTTAAGAAGATAAGGAATAATGAGCTAATGATTGCAGACCGTTCCACCCTGCACGCCTATGGAGGCGAGGTGCTGAGATCGTTGGGAAAAGCTACTTTCACTTGTGTGCTGAAAAAGACAACGCGTGCCTTGACTTTTTATGTTTTGAACTCTGACTGTGACTCTGTTGGGCAACCAGGTATGCCAGGATCTGGGCCTGGTGTCGTTTGACAGAACGGTCCACAAGGTGATGATATCGGTAGACCCGATAAAGGAATACCCAGACCTGTTTAATGATGAACTGGGCAAGCTGCCTATTACCTACAAAATTGCTACTGATCCAAAGGTGTCACCTGTAATTCGTGCACCGCACAGAGTTTCTCACGCCATGAAGGACAAAGTCGAGTCCATGTTGAACGACATGGTCACCATGGGGGTGCTAGAGACGGTCAGTGAGCCCACCGAGTGGGTGTCCACCATGGTTGCCACGTTAAAAAAGGACAAGAATGAAATTCGCGTGTGTATCAACCCTAAAGACTTGAACCTTGCCATCAGGCGCCCCCACTACCCCATGAGGACAGTTGAGGATGTTGCAGCCCAGGTCGGACAGGCTACCGTCTTCTCTGTCCTCGACGCAAAAAGCTCGTTTTGGCAGATACCGCTGGACAAGAGGTCCTCGGATCTGACCACGTTTTCTACACCGTTCGGCAGATTCAAGTTCCTGCGAATGCCATTCGGCATCAACTCCGCCAGCGAGGTGTTCCAGAGGACCATGGAACAGCTGTTCGCTGGCCTGCTGTGCGCCATCATTGTTGATGACATCCTGGTCTACGGGAAAGACGTGGTGGAGCACGACCAGAACCTACGACGTGTCCTGGAGCGGGCACGACAGATAAACCTCAAGCTCAACCCCAAGAAGTGCAGATTCCGGGTATCCGAGGTCACTTACATTGGCTATGTTTTCACTCCTGCCGGACTCAAGCCCGATCCTTTGAAAGCTGCCGCTATCACGGAGATGCCAGCCCCCACCGACGTGCCCAG